>JASPKZ010006833.1:0-628110 GCA_030220185.1 Diploptera punctata | reverse complement strand
ACCATGGTAGGTACTATAAAAAAATGAGAAAAATCTGTCAATTATAAGTGGAGGTTTACTTGAATTTGAAAATTAAAAACTCCCTGAACAACTGCACCGATTTTTATGAATTTTTTTTGTGGTTGTTTGAATCGGTATCTGGATGTTTCAGATTCACAATTGATCCTCTAAAACCATTTAGTGTAGGAGTTCACAAGAAGTGAAAATTTAAAAATTGCTCTAGCGTTCACATTTTCAATGTTTTACAATAAAACTCAGTATATCCTATTAAAATAAACCGAGGTACATATTATCAAGAAATCAGCTAAATCTGACCATTAGAAGTGGGGGTTTACTTTGAATCCTAAATTAAAAAAAAAAATGCCTGTATGACTGGACTGATTATGATGACTTTTTTTTGTGTATGTTTGAGTGGGTCTCTTGATAGTTTAGATTCAGAATTGAACCCTCTAAATCCATTAGGTGTAGGATTTCACATAAAATGAAAATTTAAAAATCACTCTAGTAATCAGATTTTCTATGTTTTACAACGAAACTTAGTATATCCTGTTAAATTAAATCGAGGTATATGTTATCCAAAATTCAGCAAAATCTGACTGTTAAGAAGTGGGGGTGTACTTGAAATCTAAAATTTAAAAATATTCCTAAACGACTGGATCAATTTTGATTAAATATTTTGTTATACAAGTTTGTGACTTACCTGTTGTGTTTGTTGAATTAGGCATGCTGTCAGAGAGTTTCTGGTCCACAAGGATGTCTGTGAAAAATGAAATATGTAATCCTTAAGTTGTGATAGTTCTGTAATTTTGTTGTAAAATTTTGTCCTACCAGATTCTCTCTATAAATTGTTAAGATATTGATCATGATATATCTATACAAAACTAATAGGGGGCAATTCTCATTTATTTAACATTTGATAAGCAAGACAAAGCTCATGTGATTAATTGGCATATTTGGAAATTGGACAGCCATATTGCTTACAAGTATCTATATGTCCTGCATATAATATCTTTTGCAGAGTTATTTTATATTTTTGGGAAGACTAAATTATAAAGCTATTTCTACTTACATACGGTACTTAGAAAGTGGCCATTTTTAAAATTGTATGCTTATATCTAATAGTCCACCGCTATGGTCTCGAGGTAGCGTGCTACCTTATCACGCAGCAGGCCTGGGTTCGATCCCCGGTTGGGGCAGTTTTTCTGGGTGAGGTTTTTATCGGGGTTTTTCCTCACCTGTAAGACAAATGTCAGGAAAACTTTAAGGCCCAAACGGTCCCGAAATCATATGGCCATCATCATCATCAGCATCCTTAACATTATCATCATCTTCCTTCACAGTGTGGAAAGCACGGGAAGCTACCACACCTACAATTCCCCAGTAAAGCTGCAAGCATAGCATGAAAATGCTATGATTGCAGTGAAGGACCTGCCTTCGGGCAGAATTGCTATGGATGGATATCTAATATGTTGCAATTCTTCTTCTAGTCTCATATTCCCCATTTCAGGGAACATTAAAAAGGATAAGGGAAAAAAAAAACATTTAGTATGCTGTTTTTTCATAATTAACTCTTCATTTTTAAAAATGATCAAATATAATGATATTGTATACGTTGGTACTACTTTGCTATTAAGAACATAATACAGTCAGCTCTATCTTGAGTGTATCCATCAGAGATTATATTTGTGGATTATAAGCAAATATAACTGGTAATGTTACATTGGTATCAATGGTGAGTTAACATACCATACGTTCAATCTTACATATTAAATTTATTGCTTCTCCACCAAAGATAATTTTTATTTGTAGAGAAAAACATATGCTTGATTTTTGTTATACAAGTTTTGTGACTTACCTGTTAGTTTGTTGAATTAAGCATGCTTGTCAGAGAGTTTCTGTCCACAAGGATGTCTGTGAAAAATGAAATATGTAATCCTTAAGTTGTGATAGTTCTGTAATTTTTGTTGTAAAATGTTGTCTCTACCAGATTCTCTCTATAAATTGTTAAGATATTGATCATGATATATTAGACAAAGCTAATAGGGGCAATTCCAATTATTTAACATTTGATAAGCAAGACAAAGGTCATGTGATTAATTGGCATATTTGGAAATTGGACGGCCATATTGCTTACAAGTGTCTTTATGTCAGCATATAATATCTTTTGCAGAGTTATTTTATATTTTTGGAAGACTAAATTATAAGCTATTTCTACTTACATACAGTACTTAGAAAGTGGCCTTTTCAAAATTGTATGCTTATATCTAATATGTCCACAGCTGTGCCTTATCACGCAGCAGGCCCGGGTTCGATCCCCGGTCGGGCAGTTTTTCAGGGTGAGGTTTTTATCGGGGTTTTTCCTCACCTGTAAGACAAATGTCAGGAAAACTTTAAGGCCCAAACGGTCCCCGAAATCATATGGCCATCATCATCATCAGCATCCTTAACATTATCATCATCTTCCTTCACCGGTGTGGAAAGCAACGGGAAGCTACCACACCTACAATTCCCTAGTAAAGCTGCAAGCATAGCATGAAAATGCTATGATTGCAGTGAAGGACCTGCCTTCGGGCAGAATTGCTATGGATGGATATCTAATATGTGCAATTCTTCTTCTAGTCTCATATTCCCATTTCAGGGAACATTATAGGGATAAGGGAAAAAAAAAACATTTAGTATGCTGGATTTTTTCATAATTACTCTTCATTTTTTAAAAATGATCAAATATAATGATACTGTATACGTTGTACTACTTTGCTATTAAGAACATAATACAGTCAGCTCTATCTTGAGTGTATCCATCAGAGATTATATTTGTGGATTATCAGCAAATATAACTGGTAATGTTACATTGGTATCAATGGTGAGTTAACATACCATACGTTCAATCTTACATATTAAATTTATTGCTTCTCACCAAAAGATAAATTTTATTTGTAGAGAAAAACATATGCTTGATTTTGGTTATACAAGTTTGTGACTTACCTGTTGTGTTTGTTGAATAAGCATGCTTGTCAGAGAGTTTCTGTCACAAGGATGTCTGTGAAAAAATGAAATATGTAATCCTTAAGTTGTGATAGTTCTGTAACTTTTGTTGTAAAATGTTTCCGTATCATACCAGATTCTCTCTATAAATTGTTAAGATATTGATCATGATATATCTAGACAAAGCTAATAGGGGCAATTCTCAATTTATTTAACATTTGATAAGCAAGACAAAGGTCATGTGATTAATTGGCATATTGGAAATTGGACAGCCATATTGCTTACAAGTATCTTTATGTCAGCATATAATATCTTTTGCAGAGTTATTTTATATTTTGGAAGACTAAATATAAGCTATTTTACTTACATACTGTATGTACTTAGAAAGTGGGCCTTTTCAAAATTGTATGCTTATATCTAATATGTCCACAGCTGTGCCTTGATCATGCAGCGCGGCCCCGGGTTCTATCCCCGGTCGGGGCAGTTTCTGGGTGAGGTTTTTTATCGGGGTTTTCCTCACCTGTAAGACAAATGTCAGGAAAAACTTTAAGGCCCAAACGGTCCCCGAAATCATATGGCCATCATCATCATCAGCATCCTTAAACATTATCATCATCTTCCTTCACCGTGTGGAAAGCAACGGGAAGCTACCACACCTACAATTCCCTAGTAAAGCTGCAAGCATAGCATGAAAATGCTATGATTGCAGTGAAGGACCTGCCTTCGGGCCAGAATTGCTATGGATGGATATCTAATATGTGCAATTCTTCTTCTAGTCTCATATTCCCATTTCAGGGAACATTATAGGGATAAGGGAAAAAAAAAAAATTTAGTATGCTGGATTTTTTCAAATTACTCTTCATTTTTTTAAAAATGATAAATATAATGATACTGTATACGTTGTACTACTTTGTATTAAGAACATAATACAGTCAGCTCTATCTTGAGTGTATCCATCAGAGATTAATTTTGTGGATTATCAGCAAATATAACTGGTAATGTTACATTGGTATCAATGGTGAGTTAACATACCATACGTTCAATCTTACATATTAAATTTATTGCTTCTCACCAAAAGTATAATTTTATTTGTAGAGAAAAACATATGCTTGATTTGTTATACAAGTTTGTGACTTACTGTTGTGTTTGTTGAATTAAGATGCTTGTCAGAGAGTTTCTGTCACAAGGATGTCTGTGAAAAATGAAATATGTAAATCCTTAAGTTGTGATAGTTCTGTAACTGTTGTTGTAAAATGTTGTCCTACCAGATTCTCTCTATAAATTGTTAAGATTTGATCATGATATATCTAGACAAAGCTAATAGGGGCAATTCGCATTTATTTAAACATTGATAAGCAAGACAAAGGTCATGTGATTAATTGGCATATTTGGAAATTGGACAGCCATATTGCTTACAAGTATCTTTATGTCAGCATATAATATCTTTTGCAGAGTTATTTTATATTTTTGGAAGACTAAATTATAAGCTATTTTACTTACATACTGTATGTACTTAGAAAGTGGCCTTTTCAAAATTGTATGCTTATATCTAATATGTCCACAGCTGTGCCTTATCATGCAGCGGGCCCGGGTTCTATCCCCGGTCGGGGCAGTTTTTCTGGGTGAGGTTTTTATCGGGGTTTTTCCTCACCTGTAAGACAAATGTCAGGAAAACTTTAAGGCCCAAACGGTCCCCGAAATCATATGGCCATCATCATCATCAGCATCCTTAACATTATCATCATCTTCCTTCACCGGTGTGGAAAGCAACGGGAAGCTACCACACCTACAATTCCCTAGTAAAGCTGCAAGCATAGCATGAAAATGCTATGATTGCAGTGAAGGACCTGCCTTCGGGCAGAATTGCTATGGATGGATATCTAAATATGTGCAAATTCTTCTTCTAGTCTCATATTCCCCATTTCAGGGAACATTATAAAGGGATAAGGGGAAAAAAAAAACATTTAGTATGCTGGTTTTTTCATAATTACTCTTCATTTTTTAAAAATGATCAAATATAATGATATGGTATATGTTGTAACTACTTTGCTACTAAAGAACATAATACGGTCAGCTCTATCTGAGTATATCCATCAGAGAATATATTTGGGATTATCAGCAAATATAAACTGGTAATGTGACATTGGTATCAATGGTGAGTTAACATACCATACGTTCAATCTTACATAGTAAATTTATTGCTTCTCACCAAAAGATAAATTTTATTTGGTAGAGAAAAACATAGGCTTGGATGAGGATTTGAACCCAATGTCTCTGGTTATGTACACCAGCACTTTGACCACTGAACTACCAGGCTCCCAATTCAAACACACACATTATATCTCTCGTTTATATGAATTCCACACGCTGAGATATCTTTCGGTTGTGAAGTGATAAATTTATATGAGATATTGAAAATAAGGTATCATCATTATTGGAGTGACGGTCCTTTTAGTTTGACCTTAGCCTCCCTCATAACAACCATCCATTCTCTTTGGTCGCAGGGGCCTTATTTCTCCAATTTGTTATAACCAGTCTTCTGTAGGTCTGCATGTACATCGTCCAACTCATAGCAAACCTATGTCTCCCACAACATTTCCTTCCCAGCCAGCTTAGCGTCTTGATGTCTTCCTAGGCAAAACATGTGTCGTTCATTCTGTAAATATGGCCCAACTATTCGATATTGTCTAACTTTAATATCTATAACTATATGCGATATATCTTTAGAGAAAATAAGGTATATTGGCTATAAAATATGATGTTAATTTCCAAAGAACAAGTCCTCCAGAAGGGACCTTTAAAGTGTGCAAGTCTGGATTATTTTAGGCTGTAAAGAAATAAACCTGAACTTTAAGCCTGAAAAAAGAGGCCTTTAAGCAAAATTAGGTAGTGAGACACAGTGGATGACTGTACACTGCCAGCAAGTGATACCTTTTCTCTTTTCTTGTTTAAACTGTGATAATAAGGGATTCAGTTGGCTTAGGACTTTAATACAGGGTGCCCATGAAGTGCGCTATAAATTTCAATGTTACAGAATTTGCATCAGACAAAATAAAACATGACATTTAGGTAGAGAAGGATCAAGGCTAATGGGTGTTCTATATGTCTACACACATGTTTCTCTACATCCCATTAATGCGTGATAGAAATCGTTACCATTTGATAATCATTTTTGACATGTTTTCATTTGGACCTGTATCAAAAATTAACCATAACTACATTTTCTGTCAAATTTGCCAGGGACTTTATAGACACTCTGCATTATATATGTATAATAGTTTCCAGCATGGAGATAATGCATAAAACAAAAAAAAAACAAAAAATTACTACTTTGCACCACCCTCCCCCTAGCTTTTTCAAAAGTGTAAAAATTTAGGTTGATACAGTTACAATTTCTAATTTTATAGTTATGAAAACTAATATTAAAAAACAATAAACATTTCAGAATATATATTGATGGAAGAGTAAGGATCTGCAGTATTCTAATCAGAGATTTACAATGTTCTCTATATCCTACTTTACATATAATTATGAAAGCCCTCTTCTGTAATTTGCCAATTGAGCTATGTTTACACCATGATCACAACAAAATCTTCCAAAAATAGTAAATGTGATGTACTCCCATATTGATAACATAAACACCAAGTTTTTTTCCAAATATTTTATGAATAAACCTTTACTTATTTACAACTCAAAATAATTATATAATCAATTGAGTTTGGTGTTTACTTGATGAAAATCCATATTTATTAATTAAATAAAATAATATATATACAATAAATTATGATATAACTGTTAATTTTCTAATTATATTATTCATTACCTCATATATTTCGTTATGTTCGGGGTGAATGAGATTTTGTATTAAATTTGTTAAACTGATTATAGAAAGTTGGATAAAAAAGTAAAAACAGAGGAAGATGAATATCCTCATCCATATATTTGATAAGGTGAAGCCATGTCCCTGAAACGTATTATTATGACACACATTAAGAGAGACACCACAATTGAACAGCCTAGTCGAATTATCCATTCTTGATCATGTGATGTATATGTAATTCCGTTAGCATTATCTAAAATATAAAATACAACTAGTGTCAGTAAAATAAAAATATCTTTAAGTATAGTAAGATTATAAAATGTGATCATTTGCATTCAGGGGAATGAAAGTTATGCCAAAATTCTGTAATATATTATATTGAAGATTAGTCTATTTTAAAGGATTATTTTGGTTGATGTCCACTGCTGTGGTCTCGATGTAATGTGCTGCCTTGTCATGCAGCGGGCCCGGTTTCGATTCCTGGTCGAGACAGGCTCCTGGGTGAGGTTTTTTTTCAGGGTTTTTCCTCACCTGTAAGACAAATGTCAGGAAGCTTAGGGCCCAACAGTCCCCGAAAGTCATCCGGCCATCATCATCCTTATCATTATCACTATCCTTTGGCGGTGTGGAAAGCAACAGTAAGCTACCACACCTATAATTCCCTAGTAAAGCTGCAAAGCATAGCATGAAAATGCTATGATTGCAGTGAAAGACCTGCCTTCGGGCAGAATTACTATGGATGGATATATATAATCTAACAAGGTTTTTAAATGGCTTTAAAGAAGTTACATATTATTTCATTTCAGTTTTCCATAAGTTTAATTTTCATTCGTATGGTAGCACAAAAATGTATATAACTTTCAAATATGTAGATATCTGCAAGAAATTTGGAATGTGTTTTGTATTGGCATTAATTAAAATTTTGTACTTAAATTTATTATTATATTATAAGATATTCATATATTTATTTTAAAAATTATTAAAATGCTAATTTTAAAAGTTTACTATTTATGATCAATTAAGTAAATTTATCATATTTGAAGAGAAAAATTATATGCTCAGCCCTCGGGCTTGAACCCAGGATCTTTCACACTCTAGGCAAATGCTCTAACCAAGTGAGCTACCTGAGCAAGTTCCAATCTAAACACAAATTTTTCTCTTATATACGCTGTTAATTCCCGTGCACCAAATGCTATGAAACCTTTGCTTCTATCTTGCAAATGGCTGCTCCTGTATTAAGAAGACATTTATTTGCGAATTTTACATTATATCATAAAGCCAGTATGGCTTCTTTCGATGTTTTTATTATTCATTTCATACATCTCAATGATGGATAAATTATATTTGAAGAGAAAAAATTATATGCTCAGACTTTAATAGAAGCAAAGGTTTCATAGCATTTGGTGCACATGGATTAACATTGTATGTAAGAGAAAAATTTGCATTCAAATTGGAACTTGCTCAGGTAGCTCACCTGGTTAGAGCATTCACCCAGAGTGCAAAAGATCTTGGGTTCAACCCCCAGTCCGAGCATATAATTTTTCTCTTCAAATATGATTGAGATGTATGAAATGAATAATAAAAACATTGAAGTAAATTTATATTATGCAGCTAATGCTATTGATTGATTCTTGTTCATCACATTCAGGACATGGGTGCTCCCTTGGTGGAAAACATTTTTAAGAGGAATTTAATTATTACACTTATTTTCCTATAGATGTCAGTGAGTGACGTGTTCAATACAGTGCCTTGAGGAGACATTTGGTAGGACACTAAGGTATTCATACTTGGATGGTGGAAGATTGGTTAAATTTTGGGATATACTTTCCTTTAAGACCGGAGAAAATTTTTCTAAGTTCTATAGAATCGCAGTGCGCATGCGCTAGTGCTCCAATTATCCCAGGTAGATAAATGCAGCCTCCAGCAGTTGGCGGTGTATATATGTGAAATCAGTATGACCAACATTGACACAAAATTCCCAGAACTTGTCTAAAAATGTATAATTTATTTTACGTATCAAATCACTTTTAAAAAGCAAGGAACCTAAAAGCTAACCAAACCTAAATCAATTACTGTAACACAAATCAATTACTCTAACGTAGGTGAAATCCAGGGAACGTGGAATCACATTTAAAAAGCAAGTTCGGGTTGTTGATGGTGGCAACGCTGGAACAACATAGGAAGTGGAGGGAAAATAACAAAGAGTAGGAAGTAAGCAATGTAGCAGACCGTGTTTTACGCAAATATATAAATATAAAAAAAAAACTCGTTGCAACATTGGAAGATGTTTAAAATGTGTTAAAAAGTGTTGCAAAATGTTTTGAAAGTGTTTAGTGCATCAGTGGAATAAGATATAAAATTGAAAAAAATTTTCGGACCTGAAGGAAAGCACAGTCAATAATAACGTATAATGTTAGTTATAATTAGAGCGAAGAATTATATAAAGAAAATTATACCAAAATATGAAATCATAATAACAAAATATGAAAATGATGACATAAAAATATTATGAAGCTACTATTTTACATACATTTATATGCACAGGTCCTTTATAATTTATAAATATACATACCAGCACATAAATGAGACAAGCAGACCTTATTTGTGGCTCAAGAAATGAAGATGTTCTCTGTATTTTCATTTTAATTAGCCTTTTTAATTATTTCTGGCCCAATATAAAATATCATGTTCATGATTTGAAGCAATTTTCATGGCTCACATAGCGTAGTTGTTTGAGGAATCAAGCTACAAACTGGAATGTCGTGGGTTCGAGTCTTGATGGAGGTCAGGATTTTTAGCTGGACCAAACCTTCTGGTGGCATCCTGGCCCTGGGGTCAACTTAGCTCCTAACCTAAATGAGTATCAGATGCAGCATGTTCTGGGGGTAAAGGCGGCCATCACAAAGGAGCGACATCCCGGGGAATGACCCAAGCCAATTGTCTAGAAAGATGGATGCTTCAACTTCCCATTATATTGTATGATTTCTCTTTATTTTGTATGAAGATATTTTAATTCCAGTAAATGCAAATATAACAATAACATTAAATTTGATAGTTTCAGAGCACAAGTAGACTAAGACCAGTATGTCGTATTTGGAGAAACAAGATGTTAAAAGTTATTAATCCACATTTGATTATAGGGATTGTTTCAGAACTCTCTTTGCAATTATAGTACGATTTGATCAACTATGAACATGGTGAAATAGATCAATGGTAAAGGGAAAAACATTTTTTTTCCTGAACCGGGAATCAAACCCCAAACCTTTAGCTAATCCATGCTAATGCTTAGACCACTGAGCTAATCCAGGCTTCATTCCCATCCAAGCAGAAATCCTTCCTTTACCTTACTCTACTGGTCCCACATTCAATTGCAATGAATCATCATTCACAAATACACAATGAATGGCTTCTACCTGAAGAAGACACAGCTATAGCATTATTTATTAAATTAATATTGAGAAGCTAAAGCTATTACTATGATAGAAATAAGTAAATTAATAAACACAATTAAATTATTGTAAATCAATGGTAAAGAGAAAAATTTAATTGTGTTTATTAATTTATTTCTATCATAGTAATAGCTTTAGCTTCTCAATATTAATTTAGTGGTGAAATAGAGTTAGAATTACTTTAATATTAGTTTCTTTCAAGAAATGGGCCTAGCAGAGTGTCTAGTTTTGGTCTACTTGTATTTTGAACAATCCACTTATCTATTATGTTTGTAATACACAGAAGTTTCTTCTATATTCTATACTAACTATAATATTTGTCTGTTGTTTTGTACAATGAAAAAGTGCACTCTGCAGCACATTATGTTATGCAAGTATACTTGTATCATGCTATGTTTGGTAGTTTGATGTAATGTTGGCCTTACCTACAAGAACTTCACTAATTTCAAAAAGCACTTCTTCACGTTTAGGAGCAACAGTCTTTCCTACAATTAAATGGTGAAATCCACTCACAAAGTAAGGACTGCTCTTAGGTAGCAAGAAGGAACTAGCTTCTACCTGACTAGAAGGGTAGGAGGCTATTGTTCTTACATTTTTGTTCTGCTTATTCATCTAGGGTCATGTTCTTGTTGTAGGGATGTAGTTTCAGACAAAAACCTCCATCAAACTTGTCATTCCTTATCTCCTCATCCAATTATTTACTTTTATCACATTTATTTACCTTGTTCAGAATGGGACACTAAAGAATTTTCACTTGCCTAAATTATTACATTGTCAAAACATTTCACAATTAGTCATTTCAAAAATATTTTTAACAAATTTCTAGAACTGTTATTGAAGAAAAAAATCAGAATTTCAAAGTTCAAAAATATGAAGCAATATCACTTCTTCTTCTTCCGAATGCAGTATTGGGTGATGATGCCCGTTCTACGACTACAAAAACTGATCTTTCCATCGGTTGAAGGGTCTTCCGAGGTCTCTTTTGCCTTTAGGGTTGAGGTGGTAAATCATCTTTGGTAAACGGGAATTTGACATTCTCTGGACGTGTTGGAACCATTTAATCTGATAATTTTGTTTATGTTCAACCATTTCCCTACTATTCCACTGCATCCTTATCTCATCACTTTTCATTCTATCCCTTAATGTTACTCAATTGGATTTCTTTCCTCATTTGTTTTCCAAAATTTCTCCTAATTATACCATTTAATCTGTTATATTTTTCTAAATTTGTTTCCACATCTTTTTGATTATGAAACTGTGATATATTATTACCTAAATAATTAAAGTGTGTTACTTGTTCTATTATTATTTTGACTCTCGAAAGTCCCTTTCCAGTGATTGTCATGGATTTGGTTTTATTTTCAGATATTTTCATGTTGTATTTTTCCAGGGTATTCTGCAATTTAAACACTGATCACTGCAAATCATCTTCATTCCCCGCTAGAAGTACTTGATCATCTGCGAAGATTTATGACATTTTCACTAAAATATGAACATTTTGCCAAAATATGAAGTTTTTTGTTGGTCTTATTTGATTCTGCACATCATGAAATGTGAAGATACTTTGTCTAAGTGTTCTTTGACTAATAGTTTAAAACATGAAATTTCATAAAATTCCTCGCTCTAGTTATAATATACAGTTTGATGTTTTTAATTTTTTCTCCACTAGGGTGCATTCTTACAAAATTGCAATCTTAGTGGATTATCACTGATTGCGATTCTATTTTGCAATAAATAATATGATCAAGTTGCAGTGAATAAACATAACCACGCATTTCTGATTTATTTTCAAACATTACCATTTACATTAAATATATATTTATTTTAATATACTGGTAATCTATATTTAAATATGATTTTTGAGTAAACAGCTTAATTTTATTCGTTAAATAGTCCTAACAAATGCCACTCTTGATTTCCACAATCCTCTAGATAAATTTGAAATCACTCATGGCATTACTTATGAGAATTTTACATAACTTTTAAGTGGTAAAGCTTAATATTTTTATGGTATATTTAGTTTAACATGTTCCAGTCCTGGACAAATTTATTTTTCGAAAAGAAAAATTAAGTCTGATTCGAGAATTGAACCGGAAGTATTGTATTGTAAGCCTATGTTTTCCCTTTACAGAGATTTAGGCGCTCTCCCCCTACAGGGAAGAATTTGAACCATACTGTTACACTTATTGTTTTATAGATGTCATTTTGAGTGGTTCATGGTCAGCGTTCCATCTCATACTGACACCTAGGAAACCAAGGTAGTACTAGGACGGGAAAATTCGGTAAATTTTGCTTAGAGACCTTTTCATTCAGGCTTAAGGATTTTTTATGAGCCTGAAAACCTTCAGACTCAGGACCCACGGCTTAGAGTCCCTCCCGGAGGACTTGCTCCTTGGATTTTTCCGTCCTAAAAAAATCCATCAACCCCGGCCGGGTTTGAACCCACGAGCCTTGGGACCAGAGGCAAGGAGCATAACCACTAGTCCACCGCGGTCTGGGGTTTGATTCCTAGTTAAGAAATTAATTTTTCTTTTCAGAAAATAAATTTGTCTAGGACTGGGACGTGTTAAACTATATATAACATCAAACAATGAATAATATATACTATTTGTATTGCAATCTTATCTTTTATTACATACAATTCCTGACTGTGGTGATCACATCCCTCTTGCCTATCTTCCTTCTTCATATTTTATACTTTACCATCACTTTTATCTTATGCTCCATCTTTTGCTGATGCATTTGCATCATCACTTTATTTTCATATTTATTGACTAGGTTTGGATGCCATAGGTAGGGCTAATAGTATGTCTTTTCTTTAACATCTCTACTTTTAGTCTCATCTTCTGAAATTCATCAGTCAGGATATGCTTCAGACTCTAGATTCCAGAATGGAGATATGAACTGATTTCAATTGGCTAGTGTAGGGACCAATGGAAATCTACAATGAATGTGGCATTGATCCCGCGGATTCCATGTCATAGAGTTGTTTAGTTAATTAGATTCCAATAAATAATAATATCCTTAACTCATTCCAACTCAGGGTCGGGTTGAGATGAAGCCCCTATATAGAAGTCTGTGAATGGCATGGGTGCCGGCCGACCACCTCTGATGCACCATCATGGGGACAGATGAATGAAATGAGATGGAGGAGATGAGGGTGGAATGAAATAATGGCAGGGGAAAACAGGACAAAACCCTGAGAAAAACCTGTCCAAGTCTGTTTTGTCCATTACGAAACCCACATGGGGGTGACCGAGACTCGATCTCAGGGCCCCAGCGGTGAGAGGCGAGCATCTAACTGCTTGTGCCATGGTGCAGATTCCTTTAATATTTATATTTGAAAAGAAAAATATACACCTAGACTGGGGTTTGAACCCAGGACCTTTGACTCTATGTCAATGCTCTTCCAAGTGAGCTACCTAGGCCTCCAATCTGAATGTGTATTTTTCTCTTCTACATAGATAATTCCTTAACCCCCAAATGCTACGAGCCATTGCTATGAGTTTTGCAAATGGCGGCTCCTTTGTTAAAAATACTTTTTATTGGGATTTTAAACATTACTTATAAAGCCAGTAGTGCTTCTTTTAATGTTCATATTGTTCGTTTTTTAAACATCTTAATGATGGACAAATTATATTTGAAAAGAAAAATATATGCCTAGACTGGGGTTTGAACCCAGGACCTTTGACTCTCTATGTCAATACTCTTCCAAGTGAGCTACCTAGGCAATGGCTCGTAGCATTTGGGGTTAGGGAATTAACTATGTAGAAGAGAAAAATACGTGTTTAGATTGGAGGTCTAGGTAGCTCACTTGTAAGAGCATTGACATAGAGAGTCAAAGGTCCTGGGTTCACTAGAACTGCTACCCCAACTCCTTTCAAAAAACGTTAAACTGAAAATATATAAAACTATTATTCTACCAGTTATATTATATGGGTGCGAAACATGGACTCTTACTTTAAGGGAGGAAAGGAGATTACAAATATTTGAGAATAAAGTACTTAGGAAAATGTTTGGACCAAAGAGAGATGAACAAACAGGTGAATGGAGAAGACTACATAACAATGAACTACATGGTCTTTATATAGGAAGCCAGATATAATAAGAACAGTTAAGTCAAATTCCCGTTTACCAAAGATGATTTACCACCTCAACCCTAAAGGCAAAAGAGACCTCGGAAGACCCTTCAACCGATGGAAAGATCAGTTTTTGTAGTCGCAGAACGGGCATCATCACCCAATACTGCATTCGGAAGAAGAAGAAGTGATATTGCTTCATATTTTTGAACTTTGAAATTCTGATTTTTTTCTTCAATAACAGTTCTAGAAATTTGTTAAAAATATTTTTGAAATGACTAATTGTGAAATGTTTTGACAATGTAATAAGGTAGGCAAGTGAAAATTCTTTAGTGTCCCATTCTGAACAAGGTAAATAAATGTGATAAAAGTAAATAATTGGATGAGGAGATAAGGAATGACAAGTTTGATGGAGGTTTTTGTCTGAAACTACATCCCTACAACAAGAACATGACCCTAGATGAATAAGCAGAACAAAAATGTAAGAACAATAGCCTCCTACCCTTCTAGTCAGGTAGAAGCTAGTTCCTTCTTGCTACCTAAGAGCAGTCCTTACTGTGTGAGTGGATTTCACCATTTAATTGTAGGAAAGACTGTTGCTCCTAAACGTGAAGAAGTGCTTTTTGAAATTAGTGAAGTTCTTGTAGGTAAGGCCAACATTACATCAAACTACCAAACATAGCATGATACAAGTATACTTGCATAACATAATGTGCTGCAGAGTGCACTTTTTCATTGTACAAAACAACAGACAAATATTATAGTTAGTATAGAATATAGAAGAAACTTCTGTGTATTACAAACATAATAGATAAGTGGATTGTTCAAAATACAAGTAGACCAAAACTAGACACTCTGCTAGGCCCATTTCTTGAAAGAAACTAATATTAAAGTAATTCTAACTCTATTTCACCATTAAATTAATATTGAGAAGCTAAAGCTATTACTATGATAGAAATAAATTAATAAACACAATTAAATTTTTCTCTTTACCATTGATTTACAATAATTTAATTGTGTTTATTAATTTACTTATTTCTATCATAGTAATAGCTTTAGCTTCTCAATATTAATTTAATAAATAATGCTATAGCTGTGTCTTCTTCAGGTAGAAGCCATTCATTGTGTATTTGTGAATGATGATTCATTGCAATTGAATGTGGGACCAGTAGAGTAAGGTAAAGGAAGGATTTCTGCTTGGATGGGAATGAAGCCTGGATTAGCTCAGTGGTCTAAGCATTAGCATGGATTAGCTAAAGGTTTGGGGTTTGATTCCCGGTTCAGGAAAAAAAATGTTTTTCCCTTTACCATTGATCTATTTCACCATGTTCATAGTTGATCAAATCGTACTATAATTGCAAAGAGAGTTCTGAAACAATCCCTATAATCAAATGTGGATTAATAACTTTTAACATCTTGTTTCTCCAAATACGACATACTGGACTTAGTCTACTTGTGCTCTGAAACTATCAAATTTAATGTTATTGTTATATTTGCATCTACTGGAATTAAAATATCTTCATACAAAATAAAGAGAAATCATACAATATAATGGGAAGTTGAAGCATCCATCTTTCTAGACAATTGGCTTGGGTCATTCCCCGGGATGTCGCTCCTTTGTGATGGCCGCCTTTACCTCCAGAACATGCTGCATCTGATACTCATTTAGGTTAGGAGCTAAGTTGACCCCAGGGCCAGGATGCCACCAGAAGGTTTGGTCCAGCTAAAAATCCTGACCTCCATCAAGACTCGAACCCACGACATTCCAGTTTGTAGCTTGATTCCTCAAACAACTACGCTATGTGAGCCATGAAAATTGCTTCAAATCATGTACATGATATTTTATATTGGGCCAGAAATAATTAAAAAGGCTAATTAAAATGAAAATACAGAGAACATCTTCATTTCTTGAGCCACAAATAAGGTCTGCTTGTCTCATTTATGTGCAGGTATGTATATTTATAAATTATAAAGGACCTGTGCATATAAATGTATGTAAAATAGTAGCTTCATAATATTTTTGTGTCATCATTTTCATATTTTGTTATTATGATTTCATATTTTGGTATAATTTTCTTCATATAATTCTTCGCTGTAATTATAACTAACATTATACGTTATTATTTTTTAGGAAACAACTCAGTAAAATCATTATTTAAAAACACAATTATTGAACATACAATTATTAAATGTGTAGTTCGAAGGAATCTGTTCATTATTTTGCAAATTTGAATTTTTCTAAGATATAAATTTAAATTCTGTATACCTCACCTGTATGAAAACAAGTGTGACTAAAATAGTATGGTTCAAATTCTTCCCTGTAGGGGGGAGAGCGCCTAAATCTCTGTAAAGGGAAAACATGGGCTTACAAAAAAAAATACTTCACCTCATATCCAGTCTTGTAATTATACTGGTTTCAAAACCTAGGTAGCTTCATCTTCAGTAATATCTCATTGACTCTTTTTTAACCATTTTTCCAAAATTTCCATAGTGGTTTCTCTAGGTGTATTGGAAAACAATAAAACTAATCTATCTGTTGGTTCTAAATGTATATTCTCTAATTTTTCTGTCAATTGGAATGAGTAATCACTTGAAAAATTATCAAACCCTGCCATTTTTTATTTATTTTTTTGTATTCACTACATAGCCATTTGGATATTTCATATTAGATGACCTAAGCTAATATTATTTCCACCTTTATGGATTTCTGGGAGACCATGCATTTTTTTTTTTTTTTTTTTTTAGTTTTAAAACCTTCAATGTGTACTTTCCTTGTTTTGTTAAAATTGTCTTGATTTTTTTTTCATGTATTATTAACTTCTTTTACAGTTTTAAAAGTGGGTCCGATTTTATTTCAACACATTATTTTAATTCTAAAAGTTTGTTCATTCTATATCTATGTTCTTCAACATCTAAAATTACCAATTGATTTCCCTTGTCTGCTTTTGTAATAATTACTTTTTCTTGTTGATTTCTTTTATAATTTTCATGTTTCCCAGTCCCGTTTTATTTCTCAGAATTTCTTTAATTTCTTCAATTATTTTTCCACCTTCATTTCTAATAAAAATTTTGTCTTCTGCTTTCATTTCATCTATTACTATTTCAATGTCCATTACATCGAGTCAACAAGATATTACTGAAGCTGCATCCATCTAGGTTTTGAAACTGGTGTAATTAGAAGAATGGATACTAGATAAGGTATAAAGAATTTTAACTTAAAACTTCAATTAAACCTCATAGTGAATTTTCCTATATAAAATTTCAAGAAATTTTTCTCTTTACCATGATTACAATAGTTCAGTTCTGTGCATTAATTTACTTATTTCATTCACAGTAATAGCTTTAGCTGTCGGCCATGGTGGTCTACTGGTTATATTTATTGCCTCCAGTCCCGAGGGTCACGGGTTCAAACTCGGCTGGGGTTGATGGATTTTTAGGATGCAAAAATCCAAAGGACAAGTCCTCCGGGACTTTAAACCTTGGATTCCAAGTCTGATGATTTTCAGGCCTATAAAAGAACCTCAAGCCTGAATAAAAAGGTCTCTGAACAAAATTTGGCTGTACTTTCCTTTAGGACAGAAAAATTTTCCAATTTTATATCTTATTCCACTGATGCACTAAACACTCTTAAACACTTTCAAAACATTTTGCAATACTTTTTAACACATTTTAAACATCTTCCAATGTTGCAACGAGTTTTTTTTTTATATTTATATATTTGCGTAAAACACGGTCTGCTACATTGCTTACTTCCTACTCTTTGTTATTTTCCCTCCACTTCCTATGTTGTTCCAGCGTTGCCACCATCAACAACCCGAACTTGCTTTTTAAATGTGATTCCACGTTCCCTGGATTTCACCTACGTTAGAGTAATTGATTTGTGTTACAGTAATTGATTTAGGTTTGGTTAGCTTTTAGGTTCCTTGCTTTTTAAAAGTGATTTGATACGTAAAATAAATTATACATTTTTAGACAAGTTCTGGGAATTTTGTGTCAATGTTGGTCATACTGATTTCACATATATACACCGCCAACTGCTGGAGGCTGCATTTATCTACCTGGGATAATTGGAGCACTAGCGCATGTGCACTGCGATTCTATAGAACTTAGAAAAATTTTCTCCGGTCTTAAAGGAAAGTATATCCCAAAATTTAACCAATCTTCCACCATCCAAGTATGAATACCTTAGTGTCCTACCAAATGTCTCCTCAAGGCACTGTATTGAACACGTCACTCACTGACATCTATAGGAAAATAAGTGTAATTAAATTCCTCTTAAAAATGTTTTCCACCAAGGGAGCACCCATGTCCTGAATGTGATGAACAAGAATCAATCAATAGCATTAGCTGCATAATATAAATTTACTTCAATGTTTTTATTATTCATTTCATACATCTCAATCATATTTGAGAGAGAAAAATTATATGCTCGGACTGGGGGTTGAACCCAAGATCTTTTGCACTCTGGGTGAATGCTCTAACCAGGTGAGCTACCTGAGCAAGTTCCAATTTGAATGCAAATTTTTCTCTTACATACAATGTTAATCCATGTGCACCAAATGCTATGAAACCTTTGCTTCTATTAAAGTCTGAGCATATAATTTTTCTCTTCAAATATAATTTATCCATCATTGAGATGTATGAAATGAATAATAAAAACATCGAAAGAAGCCATACTGGCTTTATGATATAATGTAAAATTCGCAAATAAATGTCTTCTTAATACAGGAGCAGCCATTTGCAAGATAGAAGCAAAGGTTTCATAGCATTTGGTGCACGGGAATTAACAGCGTATATAAGAGAAAAATTTGTGTTTAGATTGGAACTTGCTCAGGTAGCTCACTTGGTTAGAGCATTTGCCTAGAGTGTGAAAGATCCTGGGTTCAAGCCCGAGGGCTGAGCATATAATTTTTCTCTTCAAATATGATAAATTTACTTAATTGATCATAAATAGTAAACTTTTAAAATTAGCATTTTAATAATTTTTAAAATAAATATATGAATATCTTATAATATAATAATAAATTTAAGTACAAAATTTTAATTAATGCCAATACAAAACACATTCCAAATTTCTTGCATTAAATAAATAATACATAAATAACGATTGTAGCATGGTTTTAATATTGTTTACTCTGATGACACAGAAAGACTGCGAGAGGATAGATATGCAGCTGAAGTCAACATCACATTCGTGCGTCAGTCCATTCGAAAAGGGAACAACTTGGCGAGTTGATCCTTTTTCGAAATGAAAGGTAAAGTCAAAAAGTGGTAAAAGAATTGTATATTTGATCATTTTTCACGCGGAATCGATGTAAGGACGTATGTAAACATGGAATAACGAAAAAAGTTAATTTCACAAAAAATCGTAGATGATCCCTTTTCGAAATTACTGATTCAATTACTGTTGTTATTATTATTAAATTGTCTCAAAAGTATAAAATTACATAAGGAAAATTATCCTATTAGACCAGTAGTATCCTTCATAAGTTCTCCATCATACAAAATGTCTAAAAAGCTAATAAATATAATTTCATCTAATACTAAGTTCAATCCAATTTACAGTATAAAAAACTCTATTCAATTAATTGACAATATAAAGAACATTGATTTGCCTAATAACTTAATTTTGAGCCTTAGGAACATTTTTGGACCAAAGAGAGATGAACATACAGGTGAATGGAGAAGACTACATAACAATGAACTACATGGTCTTTATAGGAAGCCAGATATAATAAGAACAGTTAAGTCTCGTAGACTGCGATGGGCAGGACATGTTGCACGTATGGGGAATGAAAGACTTCCATGGAGGCTTCTTGTAGGAAAGCCAGAAGGAAAACACCAGTTGGTAGACCAAGAATGAGGTGGGAGAATAACATTAACTATGATTTGAGGGAAGTAGATTATACAGTGAATGATTGGAAAGCATTAGCTCAGGATAGGGATATATGGAGAGCTTATGTCTGCGTGGCCATGAACCTGCGGGTTCGATAGTGCCAGTGAGTATGTAAGTAAGTAATAACTTAATTTTAGTTTCTTTTGATGTAAAGAATCTGTTTCCCAGTATACCTACTATTGATGTAATAGAGATTAATTAATAGAATGTTACTAACTAATAAAGTGAATGGTTTTATAGTTGAAGAAATATTACACACTCTTAAAACATGCTTACATCAAAATTATTTTGAATTTAATAACAAATTGTACATAGCTAAAGATGGTTTGATTATGGGTGATCCGTTGAACCCTCTTTTGGCAGAGATTTTTATGGATGACTTAGAACAAACCATACATAAGAATGTATTAGGTAGAAATGTTCTATTTTGGTATCGTTATGTAGATGATGTCATAGCAGGCTTCACAGGAACCAAAAGACAATTGAATTCCTTTTTTAAATTTTATTAATAACATTCACAGAAGTATTAATTTCACAATGGAATTAGAAACAAATAATAGTATAAATTTCTTGGATTTATCAATAAAACATGTTGATAACAAGTTTGAGTTTGGTATCTTTTACAAACCATCTCATACTGATACCACTATCCACAGTTCTTCTCTTCACCCATATACTTATAAGATGGCAGCCTTTAATAGTTACATTCATAGACTTTTAAATATTCCTCTTTCACCCTTAGAATATAATAATGAAGTGAATATTATTAAACAATTAGCTATTAATAATAACTACGACCCTAAAATTATAGAATATTTAATTAAGAAAGTTCATTACAAAAAAGCAATTAACAAAGTTTTTCCTTTACCCTAAGAAAATATAAAGAAATACGTCGTAATGTCATACATAGGCCCACTTTCAAATAAGATATCTAAACACTTTAAAAAGTTGAACATTAATGTGGCATTTGAAACTAATAAAACTTTACAAAATATAATAAAAAAACAATAAAACCAAAATAAAAAAAGAAAAATTATCAGGTGTATATAAATTGAAGTGTGGCACATGTGACAATGTCTATATAGGACAAACTGGTAGACCTTTTATCTCTTGGATAAAGAAACACATGAGAGCATATAACAGAAGTTTAGAATATTCAAAATATGCTAATCACCTATTCCAATTTAATCATTGTTTCGATCCAAATTTTGAAATTTTACATGTTTGTGATAAGGGTAAGAAATTAGATCTTTTGGAGGCTGTAGAAATAAATAAATTTAAAAGTAGTAACAAACTGTTAAATTCTCAACTTGATTTGAATGAATCCCCTTTATAAATTTAAAAATTTAAATAAATATTGTTGTATTGTTGCTTAGATCAGTTGGAACACAATTCATAATTTGTTAACATGTCTGAAGAAGGTACAGTGTACCGAAACAGCTGTCACTGAATTATATAATAAATATGAAAATCAAATAAAACTATGTTTTATTTTTATTTAATTAATAAAATTAAGTATTTATCTGCATTGGAACTGTCAACCATTGCATGCCAAATCCTACCTTGAAGTTCCAGCCAGATGCATTGTACCAATATTGTGTCCAAAAAAAATATCTAACCATTTTAACTGCAAGGCACAGAAATCAAAGCTGGAATTCAGCAATGTCAACCCACTGTACAGAGCAGATGGCCTTCCTGCATGAGTAAGAGCTGAGTAAAATGATGCAGGATACACCACAAATGACAGATAGTGCGGGTTATTGAATCTTCCAATTCAAATGTTGTATTACATACCTATAGTTTAAATGAGAGATTTAGCACTGAATTTTAGTGTCTTGCAGTTAAAAAGGAAGATAATCTTTTGGAGATTGCCTTTGTACATCACAATGCTTCTCTGGAAGAAATTTCAAAGTAGTTTTGGCATACAATGATTGACACTTACCTTGTTAGATGTCTCTTGATGTGACATGCCAGCCACATGTCACTCATGACATATGTAGGCAAATAAGTGTAACTAAATCAGACTTGTTAAGAGTCCCCAAAGGGCAGATCAGGGGTCATTTTGAGCTGTAAGAGCCATAGGATAAATGGATGGATACAAATATTTACGTTGTTTGTAAGAATGTATGAGTGAGTGGTGTGTCTTGTGTTAAACATTCTTGTCTCGGAGATAGGCCTGGATTGACCAGATCCCTCATATGTGGAGGTCTCTAAGTTATTTGTTTGGTCAGAAAGTATGGATATGATCCACAATTAAAAATCATCTTCTGAAGTATCTTGTTCCTGTAAGACCCAGGGGGTGTGTAGTTATAGTCCAGGTCACTCCACTGGGAAGCATAGGGTCTTGATAAAAGATTGTCAATGAACTCTGTGTTTTCCAATGCCTTAATTTCATTCTAACTCATCCCTGCCTGTTCAGCTTCTTCCCTGATGGTATTATTCCATGTTGCCCTAGGTCTAACTCTTGGGGGTTCCAATCAAATGCCATTTTTGTGATGTTATCACTCTCACTCCTTAACACATGACCAACCCATTTCGATTTTCTGAATTTAATTTCTTTACAAATTTCATTTTGATTCATTCTTCTCCAAAGTTCTTTATTTGTTATAATCTCTGGCTACCATATACCTAAGATATTTCTCAGGCAACAATATACAAAGATTTACAATTTCTTTCCTATTTGTTTTGTAGCCTTCCAAATTTCATAGCCATATAATAAAATTAATTTCACATTTGAATTCAGGGGGTATGGGGCAAATAAAATTTCCAATGAAGGGAGATGATATAAACTAATAAGGAAACTATTAACCATTACATGCCGAAACCTACCTTTAAATTTCTCCCAGAGAAACGGTGTGATGTACCAAGGCCATGTCCAAAAATTATCTGTCATTTTTAACTGCAAGGCAAAGCTAGAATCCAGCAATACCAACCCACTGTATGAAGCAGATGGACATCCCTGTATGAATAGAGAGGAGTGGAGAGAGGCGGGGCACAGCACAGATAGCAGGTTGTGAGGGTTGTCCAGTCCACCAGTGTTGGGAGTTCTATTACTTCCCTGTGGTTTAAATAAGAGCTTTGGTGCTGTATTTAAGTGCCTTGCATTTAAATGTAGCAGATATTTTTTTGGACACAGTCTTAATACATCATAACACTTATCTGGGAGAAATTTAAAGTAGATTTCAGCATGAAAAAGTTAACAGTTCTCATTTTAAGGCAAAAAAAAGAATTGTACATTGAAATGTTATTTTCATAGCAGTTTAGTAGTTTACAATTTCCTCCATGGTGCACAGGCCTATTAGGCCTTGATTTACTGTAACTCTTAAGAGCTAAGTTCCAGTTGTAATGTAAACAAACCAGATGTATGACTGAGTTTTCATTGGTCGAATAATGTGTTAACCTTTAAGCATCTAAGAAAATGTAGTCCATTCCCTAACACTCTAACAAAGGAAACAAAAATAATAAAATGTATATTATCGAATGTATGTTTATATAAATTATATGGGAGAATCTTAAAATGTATAATTAAAATTTTAATAGATTAAATAAATATACAACTCATTATTAATTATTATGCATGCTCAATGCAGAATACAATAGAATTTCAATTGTTCCAATTGGCTGCTTCTCCTATACAATTTTTAAAGCATCAAAAAGGAAAATATTTGAAAAGCTGAGAGAAACAAATTATTTTGAATGTTTTCAAACTATTTAGTAAAAAATATTGTACATTAGTCATTGAGATTGAAAATATTATTAGAATTTACAGATAAATCAGCATGCAGCATAAATTCTGCTCGTGATGAAATTGTTAATTAAAGTATATCTATTGATACCATTTGTTGTAAATAAATAAATATGGAATAGAAGTTCCTAATCATTGGTACCATCTTACCTTGTATTTTGTATTCTATCTTGTTTCCCCATAAAATATTATGTTGCCTATGAACAAAGTTTCTATAGATGACAGTTCCATACACAACTTAGTGATATGGCATGTAAAAGTATATACCTTCTAAACTTATGGGCACATTCTGTCATTTTTGTTTGACTTTAGTGTAATCATTTTCTGTAGACACCAGTTTTACATTTTGGCAGTTATATAATCCATAAATGACCCAATATGAATGGAGGATCACATCTGTCATTGGTCAGTCCATCAGATTTAGTCAGGAGGACTAAACTAGAAGATGCACCGATTTTCCCTCATCATCCAGGGCATGACATGGAAGGAAATTATCTACTGCCATAATATCATAACTGTAACTGCTAGAGCACATGTATAGATTTAATGATTTGTTTAAATGAAAATTTGTGAGTTTTCATTTCAAATAAAATGTCTTGTTTCTTTATATTTATACTATTAACTTTGTACAGCCAATTGAATTTAGGAACTGGGTGAAGCTTTTTTCTTATATCAATATTAATCTTTTTATATTTCTTTAGAGTGGCTTATAATTTGTACATATGTTCTTACAGACAACATGGACAGATTTATTCTGGTCTTTACTCTTCCGGCTATATTCAAGTATTTTATTTTTGGACTTGGTATATTTTTGGGAGATACAAACTAAGTTGACAGCTCCGTGGCCTAAGTGATTAGACACTCATGCTCCACCTCTGCATTCCGAGTTTGTAATCTTGTTCGTTCCATATAGGATTAATGGTGCATGAATCAGAGACAAAGCAGTTTTTCTCTGAGTTTTCTCCCATTTTCCCCTGCCAAAAACTTCATTCCACCATTTCTCTACATTCATGTTATCCATGTCATTTCATCTGCTCCTTTGATGATGTGACTGGCCTGGTCAGTTTGCTTCCATGAATGTCACAAACCTTAAATAATAGGGGCTTCATCTCATCCCTTAACCTGGCATTACATTGGATATTAAAAGTACTACTTTTAAATGAAAGTTGCATGAATGAATCCTGTTACCACCAACCTAGAAGAATAGTTAAGATAGCAATATATTTAATAGAAGTAAATGAGATTGTATATTCAATATTATCATCACTCCATATATTTATTGAAATACTACTTCACATGATGTTTTTATATAAGGTTAGAATATAAATTAATGCACACAGTCTTAACATAACTTGAAATGTTATTCATACACAGAGGTGTCATATGAAATTGTTTCTATTAGACGGAATGTACCAAATATTATAAAAGATGTCGCTGCGATACAAATTATGGGGAAATACACGTATTTCAAAATGCCATGAGATTTCTGCCATACGTATCCCCCTGTTATCAGAACAAACACATTCAGTAACAGGATTATTATTAATTCCAGAACATTGGTAATATCTGTTTTCTCAGCAGAATCTGAAACAAAATAAAAAAAAATAATTAGGGTGACTTTTTTGGAATTAACATAAGAGGTATATAATGTTTTTAAAAAAATTATCACCTCATCTCATAATCTAGTTTTCATTAGACCAGTTTTGAGACCTTATTAAGTTCCATCCTCAGTATCTTCATGACTGTCGTTGCAATGTCTTGAAGAACAACCTCCTGCTCCATCTATTGGTAAATTGATGAACTTCCAAATCAAATCAAATTCATTAGTATCTTCTTCTCATTTTTCTACAGGTAGATTTTTTTCCAAACTGCGAGCTCTTTAAGTTTTTCTATTTGTTTTATCAGTATAGCCTTGCTTTAGATTTGATTCTTTTCTGACCATGTATGGGTAGATACTGAACTTATGGAACCTTTAATAAGGTCCTGAAACTAGTCTAATAAGAAGAAGGATATGAGGAGAGGTAATACAAGTTTTCTTAAAATATATATATATATATATATATATATATATAAATGAATGAATATATGTCTGTCCTTTTATAGACTTCTAAATCTAAACCATTCAACTGATCTTTGTGAAAATTTTTATATACAGGGTTTCAGATGCGGCAAGTGTTTAGCCATTATCTATTATGTTCTAAAATCATTCGGTGTAGGAGTTCACCGGAAACAAAAATTTAAAAATCTCTCTAGCGATCGCAATTTTCAATGTTTCATAACAAAACTTGGAATATCCTATTAAAATAAACCAAGGTATGTATTATCCAAAAATCAGCGAATCTGGCCGTTAGAATTGGGAGTTTACTTGATATATGAAATTTTTAAAAAATCCTATATGACTAGACCAATTTTGATAAATTTTAGCTGATGATAATGTTCCACAACAATATATTACTAATATCTTCAACATCTATAAAGATAATGAAATCTCTGTTAAACAAGATGGCAAATTATCTTCTTGGGAAAAGATCAACACTGGAGTAAGACAGGGATGTGGACTTTCACCGGTGCTTTTCATTATATACATGAATAGATTAATAAATGAATGGAGGAAAACACAACGAGGATATACACCCATCAATAGGAACCTCAAACTCGATGCTATTCTTTTTGCAGACGATTTAGCTCTTCTGGCACTTTCCGAAAATGATTTGCAACGATCAATTTATAATTTACAAAAAATAGGTGCCAAATTTAATATGGAAATATCAATTAACAAAATTAAAATTATGGCATTTCATAGGATGGACCCCATACAAAGTAAAATCTGTCTCCAGAATAAAATTTTAGAGAGATCTAATCAATTTAAATACCTTGGATATTATCTCTTTATCTGGGATGAAAAGGATATCCCTGAAAAAGTTACCAGTTATAATAAAAGTTTAGGAATTATTAATCAAGTTATGAAACCATCCCTTGTACAAAAAAACACCAGATTACGTTTATATAACACTTTGGCTAGACCAGTGTTGACCTATGGTAGTGAAGCATGGACACTAAGAAAACAACATGAAAGCAGAATAACGGCTTGTGAAATGAGATTCATGCGCAGAACAGCGGGTTACACCAGATGGGATCGGAAAAGGAACACCGATATCTTAAAAGAATTGAAGACTACGCCAATTTAGGAATATATTAAACAGTACCAACAAAATTGGAAACACCATCTTGAAAGAATGAGTTCAAATCGGATCCCCAAAGCTGTTTATAATTATATACCAAGAGGACGAAGATCACTGGGCCGTCCTATGAAACGCTGGAGGGAAAATTTTCTATAGGATCGTAACAGGCCTTGGCCTAATACTTGGAAGGAAGAAGAAGAAGAATTTTGATATATTGTATGTGTTTGAAAGTTTCCATGGATGGCTTAGATTCACAATTGGATCTACTTAATCTATTGGGTGTACGATTTCACTTGAAATGAAAATTTAAAAATTGCTCTAGCGGTCACAATTTTTTTGTTTTACAATAAAACTCAGTATATCCTATTAAAATAAACCACGGTAGGTACTATCAAAAAATGAGAAAAATCTGTCAATTATAAGTGGAGGTTTACTTGAAATTCGAAATTAAAAACTCTCTGAATGACTGCACCGATTTTGATGAAATTTTTTGTGTTTGTTTGAGTTGGTATTTGGATGTTTTAGATTCAAAATTGATCCTCTAAAACCATTTAGTGTAGGAGTTCACAAGAAGTGAAAATTTAAAAATCGCTCTAGCGTTCACATTTTCGATGTTTTACAACGATACTCAGTATATCGTATTAAAATAAACCGAGGTATGTATTATCCAAAATGAGCAAAATCCAACAATTAGAAGGGTACCGTCATTCACTCGAAATCCAAAATTAAAAAATGCCTAAATGACTGCACCAATTTTGATGAAATGATGTGTGTGTGTTTGAATGGGTCCCTGAATGGTTTGGATTACAATTGGACCTGGTAGGTGGCAGGTACAAAGTTTTTTTTATGTCAGATGTATAGTCATCTGCATTACCGACATATTCCGCACAACTACAATGTGACGTCATAATGCATGTTTCTTGAACCACAACAGATGGCAGTGAGGCATTTTCTTGCAAACTTATTAATTAGTGAATTTCATAGTAAAAATAGTAACTTATATTTTTATTGTCTGGCCATGACATGAGAATTGAACATTCGGGCAAGACAACTCTGTCGGGTCCGCTGTTATCTATACAGGGTGTTACCGAAATAAGTGCAGATTTTTCGTGTGATGGTAGGGAACATCCATACAAGTATTTTAACACAATGAACCTTAGGTTGGAAATGCATTGTTGTGGGTCTACAGAGTAAAACAGCATTTAAAATTGTTGAACACATTGTTATTTAAATATTAATTCTAAGAAAAATGGAAGGTATTACATGTTATTTTACAGTAATTATTGGAAAATGGTGACCATTGACCTGGATGCTCAGCTCCAGAGCTTGTAGCAAGGATCATGGGAGCAGCTGCGGTAATCAGGGAGCATCCAGATATGCTTCTTAGAGTTCATCAGTCCAAGGTGAGACACACAGAGCTGAGCATCCAGGTCAATGGTCGCCATTTCCAACAATTACTGTAAAATAACATGTAATACCTTCCATTTTTCTTAGAGTTAATAAATAAACAACAATGTGTTCAACAATTTTAAATGCTGCTTTATTCTGTAGACCCACAACAATGTATTTCTGACCCAAGGTTCATTATGTTAAAATATTTGCACGGATGATCCCTACCACCACACAAAAAACCTGCACTCATTTCGGTAACACCTGTATATATATATGAATGTGTTTGTATATATATATATATATATCTGTTTTTTATAGACTTTTAAAAATTCAAGCAATTTTCGTGAAAATTTGTATATACAGGATTTTAGATGCGGCAAGTTTTTAGCCATTATCTATTATGTCCTAAAATCATTAGGTGTAGGAGTTCACCTGAAACTAAAATTTAAAAATCGTTCTAGCGATCACATTTTTTTTTCGCTTCCGTGTTTCATCCGAGGCTTGATCGCAATTTTTTATGTTTCACAACAAAACTCGGAATATCCTATTAAAATAAACCGAGGTACATATTATCAAAAAAATCAGCGAAAACCAACTGTTAGAAGTGGGGGTTTACTTTGAATCCTAAATTTAAAAAAAATGCCTGTATGACTGGACAGATTTTGATGAAATTTTTTGTGTATTTTTGAGTGGGTCTCTCGATGGTTTAGATTCACAATTAAACCCTCTAATTCCATTAGTTGTTGGATTTCACCTGAAATTAAATTTAAAAATCACTCTAGTGGTTAGATTTTCTATGTTTTACAATGAAACTCAGTATATCCTATTAAAATAAATCGAGATAATGTTATACAAAAATCAGCAAAATCCAACCATTAGAAGCAGGGGTGTACTTGAAATCCAAAATTTAAAAATATTTGTAAATCAATTTCATCAATTTTGATGAAATATTTTGTTATACAAGTTTGTGACTTACCTGTTGTGTTTGTTGAATTAAGCATGCTTGTCAGAGAGTTTCTGTCCACAAGGATGTTTGTGAAAAATAAAATATGTAATCTTTAAGTAGTGATAGTTCTATAACATTTGTTGTAAAATATTTTCTTACCAGATTCTCTCTATAAATTGTTAAGATATTGACTATGATATATCTAGACAAAACTATGTAGGGGCAATTCTCATTTATTTAACATTTGATAAGCAAGACAAAGGTCATGTGAATATCCTATTAAAATAAATCAAGATAATGTTGTACAAAAATCAGCAAAATCCAACCATTAGAAGCAGGGGTGTACTTGAAATCCAAAATTTAAAAATATTCGTAAATCAATTTCATCAATTTTGATGAAATATTTTGTTATACAAGTTTGTGACTTACCTGTTGTGTTTGTTGAATTAAGCATGCTTGTCAGAGAGTTTCTGTCCACAAGGATGTTTGTGAAAAATAAAATATGTAATCTTTAAGTAGTGATAGTTCTATAACATTTGTTGTAAAATATTTTCTTACCAGATTCTCTCTATAAATTGTTAAGATATTGACTATGATATATCTAGACAAAACTATGTAGGGGCAATTCTCATTTATTTAACATTTGATAAGCAAGACAAAGGTCATGTGAATAATAGGCATATTTGGAAATTGCATAAGGAAAAAAAAACATTTTGAATACTGGTTTTTTCATAATTAATCTTCATTTTTTTTTAAATTATCAAATATAATGATTTTGTATACGTTGTACTACTTTGCTATTAAGAACATGTATACAGTCAGATCTGTCTTGAGTGTATCCATCAGAATATATATTTGTGGATTAGTAGCAAATATAATCGGTAATGTTACATTGTTATCAATGGTGAGTTAACATACCATACGTCAATCTTACATATTAAATTTATCGCTTCTCACCAAAACATAAATTTTATTTGTAGAGAAAAACATACACTTGAATGAGGATTTGAATCCATTGTCTCTGGTTATGTACACCAGCGCTCTGACTACTGAGCTGCCAGGTTCCTAATTCAAACACATATTAAATCTCTTGTTTGTATGAATTCCCACGCGCTGACATATCTTTCGGTGTGAAGTGATAGATTTATATGTGATATTGAAAATAAGGTATCGTCATCATCATCATCATTGGTGTGATGGTCCTTTTAGTTTGACCTTAGCCTCCCTCATAAAAACCATCCATTCTCTTTGGTCAGTGGCCTTATTTCTTCAATTTGTTATACCAATCTTCTGTAGGTCCGCATGTACGTTGTCCAACCATTGCAACCTAGGTCACCCAACTTTTCTCCTTCCATCCAGCTGAGCGTTTGATATCTTCCTAGACAAACGTGTGTCGTTCATTCTGCAAATATGGTACAACCATTCGATATGTCTAACTTTAATATCCATAACTATATCATTATCTTTATAGAAAATAAGGTATACTGGCTATAAATATGATGTTAATTTCCAAAGAACAAGTCTTCCGGGAAGGACTTTAATGTGTGTGTCCCGAGTCTGGATATTTTTAGGCTTGTAAATGAACCTTAAGCCTGAAAAAGAGGCTTCTATGCAAAATTTACAGACCTCCGTCAGCCTCATAATACCTTAGTTGGATACTATTAGATGTCTCATTGGGTCACTATGCTAACCACATACCATTCATGACATCTGCAGGGTTACAAGCGTTATAAGCATTTAGCCTTGTGAATGAACCTTAAGCCTGAAAAAAGAGGCCTCTAAGCAAAATTTAAAGACCTCCATCAGCCACATAATACCATAGTTGATTAGATGTCTCATTGGGTCGGTATGCTAACCACATACCATTCATGACATCTGCAGGGTTATAAGCATAACTGAATTTATCTGGTTAAGAAATTTCTCACTATGGAAGGACCCATGTCTCCGCAATGTGACAAATGGGAATAAATTATCATCATCTTCAATTATAATTGAATATTTAATAAATGTAACATGATAATAATTGATATTTATGAACTGACAGCAGAACGTCAAGTGGTAGAAAGAGTTGGACATAATACATATGTGCAACATTGTGCTGAATTCTGACTGGAGATGACCCACGATCTATGTCAGGTAATGAAATGTTAGCTTGGGTTTGCATTTGTCCTCTTATTTCTTAGAAAGTTGTTAAACTTTCTACGAAATAAGAGGACAAAAAACTATAACTATCTTGTGGTAACTCTTCTGCACTGCTATGATAAAATAAGGTGCTACATGTCCTTATAGTTACATTTCTTAGATTTCCATTTGGACTTTTTTCCTAACAACAGTGGTGCTGTAAGCGATGAGCATGAGGAACACTTCCACCAACAAGTTTCGGTCATGGAAATGAGATACCAGGGAATGTGAAGTGCATCAATGTTAGCCAATTTTTGCTGGTAACTAATCAGGGTATCACCAGCAGAAAACTAAAAATGCCAGGCAAAGCAGTTACACCTTCAGTGACCTTCCTCCGAGGGATAACAATGAGGTAAATACATGCTTATGCTTATGTAGGCAATAATGTTAAGTTACCATAACTTCAAAACGAGAGCTTATCTTGCATTTTCATTAACATTTTTGTTATCAGCCCCCCAAAAACTTACAGATTAACTGTTTCCATGCCAGTTACAGGAAAGAAGTAAAATTTTGTTGGTTAGTGTAATCAGTGTTTAAAATTCTGAGTGATATTACTGACTACATATAAACATGATAAAGCATATTTTTGGCACTTTATTTCTCATTTTGATTTTCAAAAACTATCTCGCTTATGAATGTACATAGAGTTATTCTGTGTTGGAAAACTTCTAGACGAAGTACAAATGTCCAACATTTTTCCTGACTCAAAAACATTTGTAGATATGAAGTTAAAATATTCAAAGAATACACACTTAGAGGGTTTGAAGATTTCTTAAAAGATCTGAAAACAAAAACATACTATGGAATAAAGTCGAAAAATTTGTGAGAGAATATTTTGATGATGTGGAAAGGAAGTTCAAGACATTGTATCCTCCTGACTGGCATGGAAACATTGATATTTAACAAAATAATTAATCTGAACATGAAATTTTCAAACAAATTGCATTCAATATGGTAATATTTAGGATGAATGATGTGGCAGATAATCCAAATTCATATTCCATGGTGTATGTTCCTAATGCATTTATTGTTCCTGGAGGAAGAATCATAGAATTTTATTATTAGGACACATATTGGATCATTAAAGGCCTTCTTCACTCAGAAATGTATGACACTGTTAAAGCAATTCTTATTAACTACTTGGAATTGGTTAATAAGTATGGATTAGTACCTAATTGAGGGAGAATTTATTATGCCATATGTTCACAGTCTCCCTTATTAGTCCCTATTATTCATTTCTATCTCATAGCATCCGGTGAATGATATTCATTTCCCAATATCTGTATCTTCTTTAAAAAGAATATGCATTTTGGATAACAAATCGTACAGTGAAATTAAAAGTAGATGGTGTGACATACACTTTAGTGAAATTTAACGATGAAACTAATGGTCTGTGGCCAGAATCATACTGAGAAGACCACAATGCAGCACACCTAATGGCAACAGAAGTTGAAAAAGACGAGTACTATGCTGAAATGAAAGCCACTCTTGAATCTTGTATGGATTTCAGCATCCATTGGTACATTTTCAATGTCACCAATCAAGGAGATCTTTTTAAAACAAAGATTCATTACATAATACCGGTAGATTTAAATATTATGATATAATGGAACGTTAGTTTACTTGAACATTTCTGCTTCAATCTGGGATTGAAAAACAAGGTGGCATATTATCAGAAACAAGCAGATACTTGGAATCTTGCAATTCAGAAAGTGTTATGGCATGAAGATGTTTGGTGTTGGCTTGACTGGGTCTTTCTGAATGGAAAGCAAAGGGATTATTTCTATCCTTCTAATTTAGCACCGTTGTGGACTAAAAGTTTCCCATGAGGGCAAGGCCATCATCTAGCTGAATAAGTCCTCAACTATTTACAACAATTCAATCTAGATGATTTCCTTGGATAGATACCATCAAGTTTCGAAATGACTGGAGAACAATGGGTTTTTCCCAATATATGGTTATTTCTGACCAAGATTATCTGGAAGATAAAAGTGGTTTTCCTTCACCTTATTCTGTAATTAGCCCACACTTATGAATATGCCCTTAAATCTTTTTATCAAATTTACCGACTTACCTCCCTTTTCCCCTGTGGTCTTCAAATGTAAATAACTATTAATCTGTCAGGAAATTCTGCTGATGACAGTTATTTTACATTCTCATTAACTACTACATATGAAGGGTACAGGGAAAGAATCAAGTATGTTATTTTTTTTTATCAAAATGAAGTTGGAGGTGTCATTAGATTCTCCATGGAAAGCACTATCATTTATAAGTGTGATATTGGTAAAAAGCTACTGCTTAGTCGTGGGTTTTATAACCGCTTTTAAATCCACGCATTCAGTACTTAAGAAAAGGTAGTTCATTCTCTAACCCTCAAAATAAAGAAAATAAAAATAATAAAATGTATATTATCTAATGCATGTTTATATACTGTATATGGGAGTCATATTAAAATGTATAATTTAAATTTAAATATCAATTAAAGTACAAATATTCAATTCATTATTACTGGGTCTTGATACCATGCACACATGCAGAACTACAATAGAATTTCAATTGTTACATTTGGCTTCCTCTTATATACAATTTTTAAAGCATCAAAAAGGAAAATGTTTGAATAGCGGAGAGAAACAAATTTATTTTGAATGTTTTCAAACAGTTTAGAAAAAATATTGTACATTAGTCATTGAGATTGAAAATATTATTACAATTTACAAGTAAATCAGCATGCAGCATAAATTCTGCTCGTAATGAAATTGTTAATAAAGTATATCTATTGACACCATTTGTCATAAATAAATAAATAAGGAATAGAAGTTCCTAATTATTGGTACCATCTTAGCTTGTATTCTATCTTGTTTCTCATAAAATATTATGTTGCCTATGAACAAAGTTTCTATAAATGACAGTTCCGTACACAACTGAGCGATATGGCAGGTAAAAGTGTATACCTTCTGAACTTCAGGACATTCTGTCATTTTTGTTTGACTTTAGCATAATCATTTTTTGTGACACCAGTTTTACGTTTGAATAACCCAATATGAATGGACGATCACACCTGTTGTTGGTCAGTCAATCGGATTTAGTCAGGAGGACTAAACAAGAAGAAACACTGACTTTCCCTCATCATCCAGAGACACTGTTCCATGGCATGACATGGCAGGAAATTATCTACTGTCATAATATGATAACTATAACTGCTGGAGCAAACATATGGATGTAATGATTTGTTTAAATGAAAAGTTGTGAGTTTTCATTTCAAATAAAATATCTTGTTTCTTTATATTTATTCTATTAACTTTGTACAGCCAATTGAAATTAGGTCCTGGATGAAGCTTTTTTCTTATATTAATATTAATCTTCCAATCTTCAAAAATGGAAGTCGCCAAATCAAAGAGAACTATTGTGGAATTAGCTTATTGAACTCTGGATATAAAATTTATGCTAACATAGTTTAGAATAAATTGAGAAAAATTTATGAAAATATAATTGGAGAAGAGCAGAATGGATTCAGAAAGGGTAGATCTTGTACAGATGGATTCTTCACTCTAAAACTACTATTATAAAAGCACATTATAGAAACTCATATAGCCTTCGTTGACTTCATAAAGGCTTTTGACAAAGTAGACAGAAATATATTACTACAAATTTTAGCTGATGATAACATTCCACAACAATATATTACTAATATCTTCAACATCTATAAAGATAATGAAATCTCTGTTAAACAAGATGGCAAATTATCTTCTTGGGAAAAGATCAACACTGGAGTAAGACAGGGATGTGGACTTTCACCGGAGCTTTTCATTATATACATATATGAATAAATTAATAAACGAATGGAGGAAAACACAACGAGGATATATACCCATCAATAGGAACCTCAAACTCGATGCTATTCTTTTTGCAGATGATTTAGCTCTTCTGGCACTTTCCAAAAATGATTTGCAATGATCAATTTATAATTTACAAAAAAATAGGTGCCAAATTTAATATAGAAATATCAATTAACAAAACTAAAATTATGGCATTTCTTGGGAAGGACCCCATACAAAGTAAAATCTGTCTCCAGAATAAAATTTTAGAGAGAACTAATCAATTTAAATATCTTGGATATTATCTCTCAATCTGGGATGAAAAGGATATCCCTGAAAAAATTACTAATTATAATAAAAGTTTAGGAATTATTAATCAAGTTATGAAACCATCCCTTGTACAAAAAAACACCAGATTATGTCTATATAACACTTTGGCTAGACCAGTGTTGACCTATGGTAGTGAAGCATGGACACTAAAAAGACAACATGAAAGCAGAATAACGGCTTGTGAAATGAGATTCATGTGCAGATCAGTGGGTTACACCAGATGGGATTGGAAAAGGAACACCGATATCTTAAAAGAATTGAAGACTACGCCAATTTTGGAATATATTAAACAGTACCAACTAACTTATTTTAGGAATTCTCACTATGAGGTATATTCTACCTTAATAAAAAGTACCAACTAAATTGGAAACACCATATTGAAAAAATGAGTTCAAATTGGTTCCCCAAAGCTGTTTATAATTATATACCAAGAGGACGAAGATCACTGGGCCGTCCTATGAAACGCTGGAGGGAAAATTTTCTATAGGATCGTAACAGGCCTTGGCCTAATATTGGAAGGAAGAAGAAGAAGAATATTAATCTTCTTATCTTTCTTTAGAGCAGCTTATACTTTATACATATTTTCTTGTAGACAACATGGACAGATTTATTCTGGCCTTTACTCTTGTGGCTACATTCAAGTATTTTATTTTTGGACTTGGCATATTTTTGGGAGATACAAACCAAGTTGACAGCTCCGTGGCCCAAGTGGTTAGACACTCATGCTCCACCTCTACGTTTCGAGTTTGCATCTTGTTCACTCCATGTAGGATTAATGGTGCATGAATCAGAGACAAAGCAGTTTATCTCTGAGTTTTCTCCCATTTTCCCCTGCCAAAAACATCATTCCACCATTTCTCCACATTCATGTCATTTCATCTGTCCCTTTGATGATGTGACTGGCCTAGTCCATGGACATTCATGAATGTCACAAACCTTAAAAAATAGGGGCTCATCTCATCCCTTGACCTGGCATTACATTGGATATTAAAAGTACTACTTTTAAATGCAAGTTGCATGAATTAATCCTGTTATCAGCAATCTAGAAGAATAGTTCAGATAGCAATATATTTAATCCAGAAGGAAAACGCCCAGTTGGTAGACCAAGAATGAGGTGGTAGAATAACATTAACTATGATCTGAGGGAAGTAGATTATACAGGGAATGATTGGAAAGCATTAGCTCAGGATAGGGATGTATGGAGAGCTTATGTCCGCGCGGCCATGAACCTACGGGTTCAATAGTGCCAGTGAGTAAGTAAGTAAGCAATATATTTAATAGAAGTAAATGAGATTGTGTTTTCAATGTTATCAGCACTCCACATATTAATTTAAATACTACTTCACATGATGTTTTTCTATAAGGTTAGAATATAAATTAATGCACACACTCTTAACATAACTTGACATTTTATTCATACACAGGGGTGTCAAATGGATTTGTTTCTATTACACCGAATATAGTAAATATGAAAGCAGATGTCACCATGATATAAAATATGGAAGTATATATGTATTTGAAAATGCCATGAGAAGTCTGCCATATGTGTCCCCCTAATATCAGACAACATGTAAACAGTACTAGCATTATTATTAATCCCAGGACTTGATTACATATAGAATTGATACTCTCTGTTTTCTCAGCAGAATCTAAAACAAAATTAAAAAAAAATAATAATTAGGTTGACTTTTTAGGAATTAACACTAAGATGTATATAATGTATTTAAGAAAAAAATTATCACCTCATCTCATAATCTACTTTTTATTAGACCAGTTTTGATACCTTATTAGGTTCCATCCTCGGTATTTTCATGACTGTTGTTGCATTGTCTAGAAGAACCACCTCCTGCTCCCTCTATTGGTAATTGATGAACTTCCAAATCAAATTAAATTGATTAGTATCTTCTTCTCGTTTTTCTAAATTTAGATTTTTTTCCAAACTATGAGCTCTTTAAGTTTTTCTATTTGTTTTATCAATTTAGCCTTTCTTTAGATTTGATTTTTTTCTGACCATGCATGGGTAGATACTGAATTTATGGAACCTTTAATAAGGTCCTGAAACTGGTCTAATAAGAAGAAGGATATGAGGAGAGGCAATACAAGTTTTCTTAAATATATATATATATATATATATGTATGTATAAAAATGAATGTATGTATGTATGTCTGTCTTTTATAGACTTCTAAATCTAAACCATTCAACTGATCTTCGTGAAAATTTTTATATACAGGGTTTCAGATGCGGCAAGTGTTTAGCAATTATCTATTATGTTCTGAAATCATTATGTGTAGGAGTTCACCTGAAACAAAAATTTAAAAATCATTCTACCTATTGCAATTTTCAATGTTTCACAACAAAACTCGGAATATCCTATTAAAATAAACCGAGGTATGTATTATTCAAAAATCAGCGAATCTGACCGTTAGAATTGGGAGTTTACTTGATATATGGAATTTAAAAAAGTCCTATATAACTAGACCAATTTGATGAAATTTTTTATGTGTGTATGAACGTTTCCCTGAATGGCTTAGATTCACAATTGAATTTTCACTTGAAATGAAAATTTAGAAATTGCTCTAGCGATCACAATTTTTTACAACAAAACGCAATATATCCTATTAAAATAAACCATGGTATGTATTATCAAAAAATGAGTAAAATCTGACAATTATAAGTGGATGTTTACTTGAAATTTGAAATTAAAAACTCTCTGAATGACTACACCGATTTTGATGAAATTTTTTGTGTTTGTTTGAGTCGGTATTTGGATGTTTTAGATTCACAATTGATCCTCTAAAACCATTAGTGTAGGAGTTCACATGAAGTGAAAATTTAAAAATCGCTCTAGCGTTCACATTTTTGATGTTTTACAACGAAACTCAGTATATCGTATTAAAATAAACCGAGGTATATATTATCCAAAATGAGCAAAATCCAACAATTAGAAGGATACCATAGTTCAGTTGAAATCCGAAATTAAAAAATGCCTAAATGACTGCACCAATTTTGATGAAATGATGTGTGTGTGTGTGTTTGAATGGGTACTGAATGGTTTGGATTACAATTGGACCCGGTAGGTACCAGGTACGAAGTTTTTTTTATGTCAGATGTATAGTCATCTGCATTACCGACATATTCCGCACAACTACAATGTGACGTCATAATGCATGCTTCTTGAGCCACAACAGATGGCAGTGAGGCATTTTCTTGCAAACTTATTAATTAGTGAATTTCATAGTGAAAATAGTAACTTATATTTTTATTGTCTGGCCATGACATGAGAATTGAACATTCGGGCAAGACAACTCTGTCGGGTCCGCTGTTATCTATACAGGGTGTTACCGAAATAAGTGCAGATTTTTCGTGTGATGGTAGGGAACATCTATACAAGTATTTTAACACAATGAACCTTGGGTCGGAAATGCATTGTTGTGGGTCCACAGAGTAAAACAGCATTTAAAATTGTTGAACACATTGTTATTTAAATATTAATTCTAAGAAAAATGAAAGGTATTACATGTTATTTTACAGTAATTATTGGAAAATGGTGACCATTGACCTGGATGCTCAGCTCCAGAGCTTGTAGCAAGGATCGTGGGAGCAGCTGCGGTAATCAGGGAGCATCCAGATATGCTTCTTAGAGTTCATCAGTCCAAGTGAGACACACAGAGCTGAGCATCCAGGTCAATGGTCGCCATTTCCAACAATTACTGTAAAGTAACATGTAATACCTTCCATTTTTCTTAGAATTAATAAATAAACAACAATGTGTTCAACAATTTTAAATGCCGTTTTATTCTGTGGACCCATAACAATGTATTTCTGACCCAAGGTTCATTATGTTAAAATACTTGTATGGATGTTCCCTACCACCACACAAAAAATCTGTACTCATTTCGGTAACACCCTGTATATATATGAATATGAATATATTCTTTATAGACTTTTAAAAATTCAAGCAATTTTCGTGAAAATTTGTATATACAGGATTTTGGATGCAGCAAGTATTTAGCCATTATCTATTATGTCCTCAAATCATTAGATGTAGGAGTTCACCTAAAACTAAAATTTAAAAATCGCTCTAGCGATCACAATTTTCCATGTTTCACAACAAAACTTGGAATATCCTATTAAAATAAACCGAGGTACATATTATCAAAAAATCAGCGAAATCAGACTGTTAGAATTGGGGGTTTACTTTGAATCCTAAATTTATCAAAATTGCTAATAGATTTGAAGTACTGGAATCTTCAGATGACAATGTGGCAAACGAAGAAAAAACTGATATAAATAAAGAATGGGAGGCTATAAGAGATACTATTAAATTGTCAGCATCAGAAAGCATTGGTAGTTTAAAAAAGAGTCAAAACAAGAAATCGTTTGATGAGGAATGTGCCGACATTGTAAAGAAAAGAAAGCTAGCAAAAATGAAATGGTTACATGAGCCAAATGAGGTAAATTTAGAGCAATTGGTTAGTGTTAGACAGGAAACCAACAAGTTACTAAAGAGTAAAAAGAGGGAATATTTGAGAGAGAAGATTAATGATCTTGAAATGAATGCAAAAAAGAGGAACATTAGAGAATTATATCAGGGAATTAGTGTAGAGAAGAAAGGGTTTGAGGCTAGAACAAACATAATTCGGAATGAAAATGGGGATATGATTGCAGATTCTAGGAGTATATTAAATAGATGGAAAAATTACTTTAATCAGCTATTAAATGTACATACAGAACAGGACATTGAGGAGGATAAGTTACAGACAGCAGAAATGCTAGTCACAGAGCCAAGTGCATTAGAGGTTGAAATGGCGATTGAAAAATTGAAGATGTATAAAGCATCAGGTTCAGATGAGATCCCAGCAGAACTGATAAAATCAGGGGGAGAAAAATTGATGGACAAGATACGCTGGTTGCTTAGTATGATTTGGGAAAAGGATGCTCTTTCAGATGAATGGAAGGAATCAATTATCATACCAATTTATAAGAAAGGAGATAAAACTGATTGCAACAACTACAGGGGCATTTCATTACTTTCAACTTCGTACAAAATTCTTACAAATATATTAGTAAGCAGACTTAGTCCCTACATTGATGACATTCTAGGAGATCATCAATGTGCATTTAGAAGAAACAGGTCTACAACAGATCAGATTTTTAGTATAAAACAGATTTTAGAAAAGAAATGAGAATATAATGGTACTGAACATAACTATATGTAGATTTCAAAAAAGCATATGATTCAATTAAGAGGGAGAAGTTATATAGTATCCTGTTGGAGTTCGGAATTCCTAAAAAGTTAGTTAGACTTATACGAATGTGTCTAAATGGTTCAAAGAGTAGGGTGCGTGTAGGCAAACAGTTTTCGGACACTTTTGAAATCCAGAATGGGTTGAAGCAAGGAGATGCACTATCTCCTCTACTATTTAATTTTGTACAAGAGCATGCCATTAAATCTTTAGAGAATGAGGAAGGCTTACAACTGAATGGTATTAATAAGCTGTTAGTTTATGCTGGTGATGTAGTACTACTGGCCGATAGCGAGGAGATAATAAAGGCCAACACGCACACACTATTGAGTAACACTAAGAAATTGGGACTGGAAGTAAATATCAGTAAAACTAAATATATGGTCACATGTAGAAATTCAGTATATAATGGAAATGGACAGCTAATGACAAATGAGGAAAATTTTGAGGAAGTGGCTGAATTCAAATACCTAGGAACAATAATCACAAATAGGAATTAGATGCACAAAGAAATTAAACATATGCTCAATTCTGGAAATGCATGCTATTATGCATTGCAGAGACTTTTGATGTCCCAACTCCTTTCAAAAAACGTTAAGCTGAAAATATGTAAAACTATTATTCTACCAGTTATATTATATGGGTGCGACGCATGGACTCTTACTTTAAGGGAGGAAAGGAGATTACGAGTATTTGAGAATAAAGTTCTTAGGAAAATTTTTGGACCAAAGAGAGGTGAACAGACAGGTGAATGGAGAAGACTACATAACAATGAACTACATGGTCTTTATAGGAAGCCAGATATAATAAGAACAGTTAAGTCTCGTAGACTGCGATGGGCAGGACATGTTGCACATATGGGGAATGAAGGACGTTCATGGAAACTTCTTTAAGGAAAGCCAGAAGGAAAACGCCCAGTTGGTAGACCAAGAATGAGGTGGGAGAACAACATTAAGTATGATTTGAGGGAAGTAGATTATACAGGGAATGATTGGAAAGCATTATCTCAGGATAGGGATGTATGGAGAGCTTATGTCTGCGCGGCCATGAACCTACGGGTTCGATAGTGCCAGTGAGTAAGTAAGTAAGTATGCCTGTATGACTGGACCGATTTTGGTGAATTTTTTTGTGTGTGTTTGAGTGGATCTCTCGATGGTGTAGATTCACAATTGAACCATCAAATTCCGTTAGTTGTTGGATTTCACCTGAAATTAAATTTAAAAACCGCTGTAGTGGTTAGATTTTCTATGTTTCACAATGAAACTCAGTATATCCTATTAAAATAAATTGAGGTACATGTTATCCAAAAATCAGGAAAATCTGACCATTAGAAGTAGGGGTGTACTTGAAATCCGAAATTTAAAAATATTCCTAAATGACTGGATCAATTTTGATGAAATATTTTGTTATACAATTTTGTGACTTACCTGTTGTGTTTGTTGAATTAAGCATGCTTGTCAGAGAGTTTCTGTTCATAAGGATGTTTGTGAAAAATGAAATATGTAATCTTTAAGTGGTGATAGTTCTATAACATTTGTTGTAAAATTTTGTCCTGCCAGATTCTCTCTATAAATTGTTAAAATATTGATTATGATATATCTAGACAAAACTATGTAGGGGCAATTCTCATTTATTTAACATTTGATAAGCAAGACAAAGGTCATGTGATTAATAGACATATTTGGAAATTGGATAAGGAAACAAAAAATTTGAATACTGGTTTTTTCATAATTACTCTTCATTTTTTAAAAATGATCAAATATAATGATTTTGTATACGTTGTACTACTTTGCTATTAAGAACATGTATACAGTCAGATCTGTCTTGAGTGTATCCATCAGAAGATATATGTGTGGATTAGCAGCAAATATAATTGGTAATGTTACATTGTTATGAATGGTGAGTTAACATACCATACGTCAATCTTACATATTAAATTTGTAGAAAAAAACATACACTTGAATGAGGATTTGAACCCATTGTCTCTGGTTATGTACACCAGTGCTCTGACTACTGAGCTGCCAGGCTCCCAATTCAAACACATATTAAATCTCTTGTTTATATGAATTCCCACACACTGAGATATCTTTTGGTGTGAAGTGATAGATTTATATGTGATATTGAAAATAAGGTATCGTCATCATCATCATCATTGGTGTGACTGTCCTTTTAGTTTGACCTTAGCCTCCCTCATAACAACCATCCATTCTCTTCGGTCAGTGGCCTTATTTCTCCAATTTGTTATACCAATCTTCTGTAGGTCCGCATGTACGTTGTCCATCCATAGCAAACTAGGTCACCCAACTTTTCTCCTTCCATTCAGCTGAGCGTTTGATATCTTCCTAAGCAAACGTGTGTCATTCATTCTGCAAATATGGCCCAACTATTTGATATGTCTATCTTTAATATCCATAACTATATCATTATCTTTATAGAAAATAAGGTATACTGGCCATAAATCATCATCATCATCACTCCAGGGATTAGGCAATTGCCCGTTCCGACTTCATAATGCATCAGCCCAACATCTTCTAGGTCTTCCAACATCACGTCTTCCTCTTGCTTGATAATTTCTTGCTAACAATGGATATCTCTCCTTACTCATTCCATCCATGTGATCAATCTATTTCTGTCTGTAATTCGTGACTTTATCCAATAAAGGCTGTACTTTCAATTCTTCTCTTATATCCTCATTTCTTATTCTATCAAGTCTTGTACATCCTTTTACTTGTCTTAGGAACCTCATCTCTGCCGTCTGTATTCTATCCTTCTGTATTTTCACTGGAGCCCAAGTTTCACACTTGTAGGGCTTGAAGAGCCGAAGAAGCAGCCCTCTCTTAGAGGGTGGATACCCAGAGGAGCATGTTTGGAGGCTCAGAGGAAGCAGCCCTTCCACCATCCTTGTCCTGCGAAGCGCTCGTAATGCTTCCAGGAGACATTTATCTTACTGAGAAGCTTCATGGAAATCAGCTGGATTGTCATAAAAGGAACTGACTATAAATATGATGTTAATATCCAAGAACAAGTCCTCCGGGAGGGACTTTAATGTATGCATCCCGAGTCTGGATATTTTTAGGCTTGTAAATGAACCTTAAGCCTGAAAAAAGAGGCCTCTAAGCAAAATTTACTGGCCTCCATCAGCCACATAATACCTTAGTTTGATACTATTAGATGTCTCATTGGGTCGCTATGCTAACCACATACCATTCATGACATCTGCAGGGTTATAAGCGTAACTGAATTTATCTGGTTAAGAAATTTCCCATTAGGGAAGGACCCATGTCTCCGCAATGTGACAAATGGGGTCAATTATTATCATCTTCAATTGTAATTGAATATTTAATAAATGTAACATGATAATGATTGATATTTATGAACTGACAGCAGAAACATCAAGAGGTAGAAAGAGTTGGACATAATACATACGTGTAACATTGTGCTGAATTCTGACTGGAGGTGACCCACGAACTATGTCAGGTAATGAAATGTTAGCTTGGGTTTGCACTTGTCCTCTTATTTCTTAGAAAGTTGTTAACTTTCTAAGAAATAAGAGAACAAAAAACTGTAACTATCTTGTGGTAACTCTTCTGCACTGCTATGATAAAATAAGGTGCTACATGTCTTTATAGTTACATTTCTTAGATTCCCATTTGGACATTTTTCCTGACAACAGTGGTGCTGTAAGCGATGAGCATGAGGAACACTTCCACCAACAAGTTTCGGTCATGGAAATGAGATACCAGGGAATGTGAAGTGCATCAATGTTAGCCAATTTTTGCTGGTAACTAATCAGGGTATCACCAGCAGAAAACTAAAAATGCCAGGCAAAGCGGTTACACCTTCAGTGATCTTCCTCCGAGGGATAACAATGAGGTAAATACATGCTTATGCTTATGTAGGCAATAATGTTAAGTTACCATAACTTCAAAACGAGAGCTAATCTTGCATTTTTATTAACATTTTTGTTATCAGCACCCCAAAAACTTACAGATTAACTGTTTCCATGCCAGTTACAGGAAAGAAGTAAAATTTTGTTGGTTAGTGTAATCAGTGTTTAAAATTCCGAGTGATATTACTGACTACATATAAACATGATAAAGCACATTTTCGGCACTTTATTTCTCATTCACTTATGAATGTACAAAGGAGTTTTTCTGTGTTGGAAAACTTCTTCACGAAGTACAAATGTCCAACATTATTCCCAACTCAAAAACATTTGTAGTTATGAAGTTAAAATATTCAAAGAATACACACTTAGAGGGTTTGAAGATTTCTTAAAAGATCTGAAAACAAAAACATACTATGGAATAAACTCGAAAAATTTGTGAGAGAATATCTTGATGATGTGGATAGGAAGTTCAAGACATCGTATCCTCCTGACTGGCATGGAAACATTGATATTTAACAAAATAATTGATCCGAATATGAAATTTTCAAACAAATTACATTCAATATGGTAATATTTAGGATGAAAGATGTGGCAGATAATCCAAATTTATATTCCATGGTGTATGTTCCTAACGCATTTATTGTTCCTGGAGGAAGAATCATAGAATTTTATTATTAGGACTCATATTGGATCATTAAAGGCCTTCTTCACTCAGAAATGTATGACACTGTTAAAGCAATTCTTATTAACTACTTGGAATTGGTTAATAAGTATGGATTAGTACCTAATTGAGGGAGAATTTATTATGCCATATGTTCACAGTTTCCCTTATTAGTCCCTATTATTCATTTCTATCTCATAGCATCGGGTGAATGATATTCATTTCCCAATATCTGTATCTTCTTGAAAAAGAATATGCATTTTGGATAACAAATCGTACAGTGAAATTAAAAGTAGATGGTGTGACATACACTTTAGTGAAATTTAACGATGAAACTAATGGTCTGTGGCCAGAATCATACTGAGAAGACCACAATGCAGCACACCTAATGGCAACAGAAGTTAAAAAAGAAGAGTTCTATGCTGAAATGAAAGCCACTCTTGAATCTTGTATGGATTTCAGCATCCATTGGTACATTTTCAATGTCACCAATCAAGGAGATCTTTTTAAAACAAAGATTCATTACATAATACCGGTAGATTTAAATATTATGATACAATGGAACGTTAGTTTACTTGCACATTTCTGCTTCAATCTGGGATTGAAAAAACAAGGTGGCATATTATCAGAAACAAGCAGATACTTGGAATCTTACAATTCAGAAAGTGTTATGGCATGAAGATGTTTGGTGTTGGCTTGACTGGGTCTTTCTGAATGGAAAGCAAAGGAATTATTTCTATCCTTCTAATTTAGCACCGTTGTGGACTAAAAGTTTCCCATGAGGGCAAGGCCATCATCTAGCTGAATAAGTCCTCAACTATTTACAACAATTCAATCTAGATGATTTCCTTGGATAGATACCATCAAGTTTCAAAATGACTGGAGAACAATGGGTTTTTCCCAATATATGGTTATTTCTGACCAAGATTATCTGGAAGATAAAAGTGGTTTTCCTTCACCTTATTCTGTAATTAGCCCACACTTATGAATATGCCCTTAATTCATTTTATCAAATTTACCGATTTACCTCCCTTTTCCCCTGTGGTCTTCAAATGTAAATAACTATTAATCTGTCAGGAAATTCTGCTGATGACAGTTATTTTACATCTCATTAACTACTACATATGAAGGGTACAGGGAAAGAATCAAGTATGTTATTTTTTTTTTATCAAAATGAAGTTGGAGGTGTCATTAGATTCTCCATGGAAAGCACTATTATTTAGAAGTGTGAAATTGTAAAAGATACTGCTTATTCGTGGGTTTATTAACCTTTAAGTGCCTGGGTATTTAAATTCCCCGCTGTGCTGCTGGCCGGAATTTAAATGCCCCAAGTGTGATTAAATCCACACTAGAGTACATATACGAACAAAAAAATTCTTTACGAAAAACTGTAAGAGATAGAAATATAAAACAACTTTTATTCCATTCAGAAGAGGGTATTTTATTCAATGGCATGATTTATTTTTACATATAATAGACAATTTTGTTATAAATTATTTTTTTCCCACACAAGGTCTATTATTTTTTTTTGGCTTGATAATACAAAGGTCTCAGGTTTTGCCATATGAAGGTGACTGTACTACTTCTTATATCCGAAGACAGAATAGAACACGTGTGTAAGTGGTTGATAAATTTCATCATGCTTAGAAAGCAAAATTCAAGACTGTATGCTTGCTGCCTGTTAGAGAAATCTGTGAATGTCAGCACACCACTGTTTTGAAGCACATCTCATACCAGTGCTCAAATATACAAACACACAGTTTAGTGAAGTGTGTTGAAATGAAGAGAGTTATTTTTCTCCACGTGGAGTTCTGTTTTTATTGTAAAATGAGATCGCTTTATCTCGTACTTACATGAGGCAACATGTGACTCAACACCTCTTACAATTTTTATGTAGTGTTTCAGAGAAATTATTATTGAATTATTTAAACTGATACTCTCACCGCTGGGGTTCTGTCACTCACTCCATGTGGGTTTCATGGTGGGCAAAACTGAGCTTGGGCAGGTTTTTCTCGGGGTTTTCTCCTGTTTTCCCCTGCCACAATTTCATTCTACCATTTCTCCATACTCATCTCATCCCTTTCATTCATCTGCCCCCGTGATGGTACTTCAGGTTTGGTCAGCTGGCAACCTTATATTAGGAGCATATCTCATCTCATCCCTCGACCCTACCCTGAGTTGATATTTATTTATTTTATAAAATATATATGAACAATTCCTTTTCTTCTCCAAATTTATTCAATGACCTATCTACATTACAGGACTGTTAGGTTTCCTACACTTCTATTGTAAGAGTTCAAAATTGGAAAAAGGTGACAGGATAACAACAAAACGTGACATGGCAACAATTGTATAAAAAGACATAAGATATGCTAACAACATACATAATGCAGAGGGATATTTTTGAGATGTTCATAGAAATATTCTGAAGCCAAAAAATAATAGAAAACTTTTTCTGGGCTGTCTTGACAGGTCTAAAAAAATGGCTTACAGTTATTCTATCAGTAGATGAACAATGAAATTGGACTAATAATTTTTTTCACCTTACTGTCTTGACTAATCGGAACAGTTACATTTTATTGACATGCAGTGCATGCAAGAGTCACACTCGAAACTTCAGACTTGCCCACAGACCCACCCCTAACGACGTGTAGAATGACCTTGACATATCTTCTAGGGTTTCTTGTTTAGAAGAAAGGGATAAACAACATTGGCCTAAAATTTATACAATCAGATTTAATTATACAGTGTGTTATGACTGAGATAAAAAGTGGTGCCGTTTACAAAGTGTTAAAAATGCAGTATAGGGTTGTGTATATTGGGGTTTTCAAGAGCTCATCATATTAAAGGGCAATTCTAAATGATTGATGAAGACATCCTGAATTATGAATCCACCAAAATAACGTAAGTATTTATTAAATATTTGTTTAAATAATGTGTTGTGAGGAATTTACCATGTTACTGTATTACACTTTAAAAATAAAATTAGGGGTGAAAAAAGGTGCCACCTGTCTGTGTTTTTTTTTTCTGTGGATACCTGAACTGTAACACAATAAGTTCGAGTGACTGATAACATCCCTGAAATAAATTTTTTGGATTTTTTAATATGTAAAAAAAAATTATATCATGGGACAAATATTCCGATAAGTCTGTTGGGGCTTTACACTGTCCCACAAGTCTTCTAAGGGTTAACCTTTAAACATCTAAGAAAATGTAGTTCATTCTGTAGCACTCAAAATAAAGGAAATAAAAATAATAAAATGTATGTTATCTAATGCATGTTTATATAAATTATATGGGAGCATCTTAAAATGTATAATTAAAATTTTAGTAGATTAAATTAATATGCAATTCATTATTAATTCTTATGCATGCACAATGCAGAATACAATAGAATTTCAATTGTTATAATTGGCTTCCTCTCATATACAATTTTTAAAGCATCATCAAAGGGAAAATGTTTGAAAAGTGGAGAGAAACAAATTTATTTTGAATGTTTTCGAACAGTTTAGAAAAAAAAAATTGTACATTAGTCATTGAGATTGAATATATTATTAGAATTTACAGATAATTCAGCATGCAGCATAAATTCTGCTCGTAATGAAATTGTTAATAAAGTGTATCTATTGACACCATTTGTCGCAAATAATTAAATATGGAATAGAAGTTCCTAATTATTGGTACCATCTTAGCTTGTATTCTATCTTGTTTCCCATAAAATATTATGTTGCCTAAGAACAAAGTTTGTATAAATGACAGTTCCATACACAACTGAGTGATATGGCAGGTAAAAGTATATACCTTCTGAACTTTAGGACATTCTGTCATTTTTGTTTGACTTTAGTGTAATCATTTCCTGTGGACAACAGTTTTACATTTTGGCAGTTATATAATCCATAAATGACCCAATATGAATGGAGGATCACACTGTCGTTGGTCAGTCCATCGGATTTAGTCAGGAGGACTAAACTAGAAGAAGCACCGACTTTCCCTCATCATCCAGGGACACTGTTCCATGGCATGACATGGCAGGAGATTATCTACTGCATAATATGATAACTATAACTGCTGGAGCAAACGTATGGATGTAATGATTTGTTTAAATGAAAATTTGTGAGTTTTTATTTCAAATAAAATATCTTGTTTCTTTATATTTATACTATTATCTTTGTACAGCTAATTGAAATTAGGCACTGGGTGAAGCTTTTTAGTTATATTAATATTAATCTTTTTATCTTTCTTTAGAGCGGCTTATACGTTATATGTATTTTCTTATAGACAACATGGACAGATTTATTCCGGCCTTTACTCTTGTGGCTACATTCAAGTACTTTATTTTTGGACTTGGCATATTTTTGGGAGATACAAACTAAGTTGACAGGTCCGTGGCCCAAGTGGTTGGACACTCATGCTCCACCTCTGCATTCCGAGTTTGCATCTTGTTCACTCCATGTAGGTTTCATGGTGCATGAATCAGAGCCAAAGCAGTTTTTCTTTGAGTTTCTCCCATTTTCCCCTGTCAAAAACTCCATTCCACCATTTCTCCACATTCGTGTCATCTATGTCATTTCATCTGCCCTTTTGATGATGTGACTAGCCTAGTCCATGGACATTCATGAATGTCACAAACCTTAAATAATAGGGGCTTCATCTCATCCCTTGACCTGGCATTACATTGGATGTTAAAAGTACTACTTTTAAATGCAAGTTGCATGAATGAATCCTGTTATCACCAACCTACAAAAATAGTTAAGATAGCAATATCTTTAATAGAAGTAAATGAGATTGTATTTTCAATATTATCAACCCTCCATATATTTATTGAAATACTACTTCACATGATGTTTTTCTATAAGGTTAGAATATAAATTAATGCACACACTCTTAACATAACTTGAAATGTTATTCATACACAGGGGTGTCATATGAAATTGTTCCTATTACACTGAATGTACCAAATATTAAAATAGATGTCGCCATGATAAAAAGTAGGGAGGAATATATGTATTTGAAAATTCCATGAGAAGTTTGCCATATGTGTCCCCCTAATACCAAAAGACACACATACAGTACCAGCATTATTGTTAATCCCAGAACTTGCATACATATGAAATTGATAGTCTCTGTTTCCTCAGCAGAATCTAAAACAAAATTAAAAAATAAATTAGGTTGACTTTTTAGGAATTAACACTAAGAGGTATATAATGTTTTTAAGAAAGAAATTTTCACCTCATCTCATAATCTACTTTTTATTAGACCAGTTTTGACATCTTATTAGGTTCCATCCTCAGTATCTTCTTGACCGTCGTTGCATTGTCTTGAAGAACCACCTCCTGCTCCCTCTATTGGTAAATTGATGAACTTCCAAATCAAATTAATTAATACCTCTTTTCGTTTTTTTAATGTAGATTTTTTTTCCAAACTGTGAGCTCTTTAAGTTTTCTATTTGTTTTATCAATTTAGCCTTTCTTTAGATTTGATTTTTTTCTGACCATGCATGGGTAGATATTGAACTTATAGAACCTTTAATAAGGTCCTGAAACTGGTCTAATAAGATGAAGGATATGAGGAGAGGTAATACAAGTTTTTTTAAAATATATATATATATATATATATATATATATATATATATATACATAAATGAATGTATGTATATCTGTCTTTTATAGACTTCTAAATCTAAACTATTCAACTGATCTTCATGAAAATTTTTATATACAGGGTTTCAGATGCGGCAAGTGTTTAGCCATTATCTGTTCTGTTCTAAAATCGTTAGGTGTAGGAGTTCACATTAAAAAAAAATTTAAAAATCTCTCTAGCGATCAAATTTTCAATGTTTCACAACAAAACTTGGAATATCCTATTGAAATAAACTGAGGTATGTATTATATTTGAAGAGAAAAATTTTCGCCTAGACCGGGACTCGAACCCGGGACCCTTGGCTTTCCATTATCCAAAAATTAGTGAATCTGACCATTAGAATTGGGAGTTTACTTGATATATGAAATTTTAAAAAAATCCTATATGACTAGACCAATTTTGATAAATTGTGTGTGTTTGAATGTTTCCCTGGATGGCTTGATTCACAATTGGATCTGCTTAATCCATTAGGTGTACGATTTCACTTGAAATGAAAATTTAAAAATTTCTCTAGCGATCACAATTTTTTGTTTCACAATTAAACTCAGTATATCCTATTAAAATAAACCACGATAGGTACTATCAAAAAAATGAGAAAAATCTCAATTATAAGTGGAGGTTTACTTGAAATTCGAAATTAAAAACTCTCTGAACGACTGCACCGATTTTGATGACATTTTTTATGTTTGTTTGAGTCGGTATTTGGATGTTTTAGATTCACAATTGATCCTCTAAAAACATTTAGTGTAGGAGTTCACATGAAGTGAAAGTTTGAAAATAGCTCTAGTGTTCACATTTTCGATATTTTACAACGAAACTCAGTATATCGTATTAAAATAAACCGAGGTATATTATCCAAAATTAGAAGGGTACCATAGTTCACTTGAAATCCGAAATTAAAAAATGCTTAAATGACTGCACCAGTTTGAATGAAATGATGTGTGTGCGTGTGTGTGTGAATGGGTCCCTGAATGATTTGGATTCACAATTGGACCCGGTAGATGGCAGGTAAGAAGTTTTTTATGTCAGCTGTATAGCCATCTGCATTACCGACATATTCCACACGACAACAATGTGACGTCATAATGCATGCTTCTTGTCTTGAGCCACAACAAATGGCAGTGAGGCGTTTTCTTGCAAACTTATTAATTAGTGAATTTTATGGTAATAATAGTAACTTATATTTTTATAGTCCGGCCATGACATGAGAATTGAACGTTTGGACAAGACAACTCTGTCAGGTCCGCTATTATCTATACAGGATGTTACCGAAATAAGTGCAGATTTTTCGTATGATGGTAGGGAACATCCATACAAGTATTTAACACAATGAACCTTGGATCAGAAATGCATTGTTGTGGGTCCACAGAGTAAAACAGCATTTAAAATTGTTGAACACATTATTATTTAAATATTAATTCTAAGAAAAATGGAAGGTATTATATGTTATTTTACAGTAATTATTGGAAAATGGTGACCATTGACCTGGATGCTCAGCTCCAGAGCTTGTAGCAAGGATCGTGGGAGCAGCTGCGGTAATCAGGGAGCATCCGGATATGCTTCTTAGAGTTCATCAGTCCGAGGTGAGACACACATAGCTGAGCATCGAGGTCAATGGTCGCCATTTCCAACAGTTACTGTAAAATAACATGTGATACCTTCCATTTTTCTTAGAATTAATAAATAAACAACAATGTGTTCAACAATTTTAAATGCTGTTTTATTCTGTAGACCCACAACAATGTATTTCCAACCTAAGGTTCATTGTGTTAAAATACTTGTATGGATGATCCCTACCACCACACAAAGAATCTGCACTCATTTCGGTAACACCCTGTATATATATGAATGTGTGTATATATATATATATGTGTGTGTGTGTGTGTGTGCGCGTGTGTGTGTGTGTGTGTGTGTGTGCCTGTCCTTTATAGACTTTTAAAATTTCAAGGATTTTCGTGAAAATTTGTATATACAGGAATTTGGATGCAGCAAGTGTTTAGCCATTATTTATTATGTCCTCAAGTCGTTAGGTGTAGGAGTTCACCTAAAACTAAAATTTAAAAATCGCTCTAGCGATTGCAATTTTCGATGTTCACAACAAAACTTGGAATATCCTATTAAAGTAAACCGAGGTGCATATTATAAAAAAAAATCAGCGAAATCCAACTGTTAGAAGTGGGGGTTTACTTTGAATCCTAAATTAAAATAAAAATGATGAAATTTTTTGTGTATGTTTGAGTGGGTCTCTCGATGGTTTACATTCACAATTGAACCCTCTAATTCCATTAGTTGTTGGATTTCACCTGAAATTAAATTTAAAAATCACTGTAGTGGTTAGATTTTCTATGTTTTACAATGAAACTCAGTATATCCTATTAAAATAAATCATGGTATATGTTATAAAAAAATCTGCAAAATCCGAGCATTAGAAGTAGGGGTGTACTTGAAATCCGAAATTTAAATGTATTCCTAAATGACTGGATCAATTTTGATGAAATATTTTGTTATACAAGTTTGTGACTTACCTGTTGTGTTTGTTGAATTAAGCATGCTTGTCAGAGAGTTTCTGTCCACAAGGATGTTTGTGAAAAATAAAATATGTAATCTTTAAGTATTGATAGTCCTATAACATTTGTTGTAAAATTTTGTCCTACCAGATTCTCTCTATAAATTGTTAAAATATTGATTATGATATATCTAGACAAAACTATGTAGGGGCAATTCTCATTTATTTAACATTTGATAAGCAAGACAAAGGTCATGTGATTAATAGCATATTTAGAAATTGGATAAGGAAAAAAAAAAACATTTTCAATACTGGTTTTTTCATAATTACTCTTCATTTTTTAAAAATTATCAAATATAATGATTTTGTATATGTTGTACTACTTTGCTAATATATAGACCAGTCTCGAGGGAGTGAATTCAAATATGATATCGGTTTTTCTCCATCATGCAAGGTTTCTGAGAGACAGGAATTTATAATTTCAAACACTTTAATATTTTCTACATTCATAACTATACAATATTTGAAAATTTGGACTCACCTAGAAAGTAAGAAATGACAATTTTCTGCTATATTTCACCTGTGGAGCATCCCTCTTGATGGTCCAACAATAATCGGCCAGCATATTAGGATTCCATTTGCCTTGATATCTCTATTCCATAGCTGAAATCTCCTGAATTAGCTCATTTGGTTTTATTTAACAATGGACAAATGGACGAAAAAACGTTTATTGAAGAAATCATATTTGAAGAGAAAAATTATACGCTCAGACCGGGACTTGAACCCGGGACCCTTGGTTCTCTAGACCAAGTGCTCTACCAACTGAGCTACCTGAGCAAGTACCGATCTAAACGCAAATCTTTCTCTATATACATTGGAATTACAATGTATATAGAGAAAGATTTGCGTTTAGATCGGTACTTGCTCAGGTAGCTCAGTTGGTAGAGCACTTGGTCTAGAGAACCAAGGGTCCGGGTTCAAGTCCCGGTCTGAGCGTATAATTTTTCTCTTCAAATATGATTTATCCATCATTGAGATGTACGAAATCAATAATAAAAACTTGGAAAAAGCCGTACTGGCTGTAATGTATAATTCCCAAATATGTCTTCTTAATAAAGAAGCCGCCATTTGCAAGATAGAAGCATGGCTTCACAGCATTTGGTGGACGGGAATTACAATGTATATAGAGAAAGATTTGCGTTTAGATCGGTACTTGCTCAGGTAGCTCAGTTGGTAGAGCACTTGGTCTAGAGAACCAAGGGTCCCGGGTTCAAGTCCCGGTCTGAGCGTATAATTTTTCTCTTCAAATATGATTTATCCATCATTGAGATGTACGAAATCAATAATAAAAACTTGGAAAAAGCCGTACTGGCTGTAATGTATAATTCCCAAATATGTCTTCTTAATAAAGAAGCCGCCATTTGCAAGATAGAAGCATGGCTTCACAGCATTTGGTGGACGGGAATTACAATGTATATAGAGAAAGATTTGCGTTTAGATCGGTACTTGCTCAGGTAGCTCAGTTGGTAGAGCACTTGGTCTAGAGAACCAAGGGTCCCGGGTTCAAGTCCCGGTCTGAGCGTATAATTTTCTCTTCAAATATGATTTATCCATCATTGAGATGTACGAAATCAATAATAAAAACTTGGAAAAAGCCGTACTGGCTGTAATGTATAATTCCCAAATATGTCTTCTTAATAAAGAAGCCGCCATTTGCAAGATAGAAGCATGGCTTCACAGCATTTGGTGGACGGGAATTACAATGTATATAGAGAAAGATTTGCGTTTAGATCGGTACTTGCTCAGGTAGCTCAGTTGGTAGAGCACTTGGTCTAGAGAACCAAGGGTCCCGGGTTCAAGTCCCGGTCTGAGCGTATAATTTTTCTCTTCAAATATGATTTATCCATCATTGAGATGTACGAAATCAATAATAAAAACTTGGAAAAAGCCGTACTGGCTGTAATGTATAATTCCCAAATATGTCTTCTTAATAAAGAAGCCGCCATTTGCAAGATAGAAGCATGGCTTCACAGCATTTGGTGGACGGGAATTACAATGTATATAGAGAAAGATTTGCGTTTAGATCGGTACTTGCTCAGGTAGCTCAGTTGGTAGAGCACTTGGTCTAGAGAACCAAGGGTCCCGGGTTCAAGTCCCGGTCTGAGCGTATAATTTTTCTCTTCAAATATGATTTATCCATCATTGAGATGTACGAAATCAATAATAAAAAAGTTTATTGAAGAAGTAAATATTTAAATCCATTCATTGAAATTGAAAAAAAAATAAAACTGTGGGTGATGGAGAAATTCTGAATACATATTTGAAAACACGATAAAAAACTGCATTAAGTACAACTATTGGTACTCATGAGACAAAAATCATGTTGACCAGTGTTATTATTAACTTCTCTCAGGAAATAATATTAAATATTATCAGAAACAAGCAGATATTTGGAAACTTGCGATTCAAAAAAGTGTTATGGTATAAAGATGTTAGGTGTTGGTTCAACTAGAACCATCTGAATGGGAACCAAAGGAATTATTTCTATCTTTCTACTTTAGCACCGTTGTGGACTAAAGGTTTCCCAAGAGGACAAGACAACCATCTAGCTGAAAAAATCCTCAATTATTTACAATTCAATTTAGAGAATATCCCTGGAAGGATACCATTAACTTTTGAAATGACTGGAGAATAGTGGGATTTTCCCAATATAATTATGGTCTCCAGTAGAAGATGTGGTTATTTCTGGCCTAGGTTTTCTAGAGGATAAAAGTGATTGACTTCATCTTACTCTGTAATTTAGCCCACATAAAATTACATTGCTCAATCTATATGAATATGCCCTTAATTCATTATATCAAGTTTACTTTGGCTAGACCAGTGTTGACCTATGGTAGTGAAGCATGGACACTAAGAAAACAACATGAAAGCAGAATAACGGCTTGTGAAATGAGATTCATGCGCAGAACAGCGGGTTACACCAGATGGGATCGGAAAAGGAACACCGATATCTTAAAAGAATTGAAGACTACGCCAATTTTGGAATATATTAAACAGTGCCAACTAAATTGGAAACACCATCTTGAAAGAATGAGTTCAAATCGGATCCCCAAAGCTGTTTATAATTATATACCAAGAGGACGAAGATCACTGGGCCGTCCTATGAAACGCTGGAGGGAAAATTTTCTATAGGATCGTAACAGGCCTTGGCCTAATACTTGGAAGGAAGAAGAAGAAGAAGAAGTTTATTGACTTACTTCCCTTTTCCCCTGTGGTCTTCAAATGTAAATAACTATTAATCTATTGGGAAGTTCTGATGATCACAGTTGTTTTTCATTCTCATTAACTACTACATATGAAAGGTATAGGGAAAGGACCAGGTATGTTACTTTTTGTCAAAATGTAGTATGAGGTGTCATTAGATTCTCCATGGAAAGCACTATCATTTAGAAGTTTGAAATTGTTAGAGATAACTAAGTGGCACTATTGAACTGAAAGGTCCATGGCCATGTGGACATATGTTCTCCTTGCATCCTAGTCCAGAGCTAATGTTTTCCGATCACCCCATAAATAATTCACCTCTCTCACATGAGGGTTAATGTTATTCTCCCATCTCATTCTTGCTTACCTACTGGGTGCTGCTCCTGTGCTGAACTTAGATTCTCTTTTTAGCAACTATACTATCAATCTCTAATGAATACAACTAAACTGACTTAAATGTCCCGGCAGGAATCAAATATTAATAATAATATCTACGATTATTTTGTTTGCATGCAAACAGTGTAATGTATTAGACCTATATAAATCATAGTGAGACACTGTGAAACTTTCTTGTCAAGGGATTCAGTTGACTCAGGACTTAATACAGGTGCCCATGAATTCCCTATAAATTTCAATGTTACCGACTTTCATCAGCAAAATAAACAGGACATTTAGGTAAAGTAGGACCTATGAAGGATCAAGGCTAATGGGGTTCTATATGTCTGCATCTGTCTCCTCACTCCATCATTTTGTTTCGTTTACCATTTGGTAATCATTTTGACATGTTTTCACTGGACCTGTATAAAAAAATGAACCTCACTTACATTTTCTGTGAAATGAACAGGGACTTTATATAATTCTGAAAGCTTTATTTTGTAATTTGTCAACTGTGCCATGTTTACCATCATACTAATTAAGCATAAAAACAAATATCTTCCAAAAATAGTAAATGTGGGGTACTGCCATATTGATAACATAAACACCAATAATTTTTACCAAATATTTTATGAATAAACTTTTACTTATTTACAATTCAATATAATTATTTACAATAAATATGATATAACTCATAGATTGCGATGGGCAGGACATGTGGCATGAATGGGGAATGAAAGATGTTCATGGAAGCTTCTTGTAGGAAAACCAGAGGGAAAACGCCCAGTTTGTACACCAAGAATGAGGTGGGAAAATAACATTAGGCTATGATTTGAGAGAAGTAGATTATACAGGGAATGATTGAAAAACATTAGTTTAGGATAGGAATGTATGGAGAGCTTATGTCTGCATGGCCATGAACCTATGGGTTCGATAGTGCTTAGTTAGTTAAATATGATATAACTTAATATTCTTATTATATTTTTTATTACTCATACATTTCGTTTTGTTTAGTGTAAATGAGATTTTCTATTATATTTTTTAAAGCAAGTATAAAAAGTGGATATAAAAATAAGAAACAGATAGCGATGATTATCTTTCTCCAGATTCCTGGTATGTCATGCCATGTGCCGTAAATTATTATTATAAAACAGATGAAGAGAGACACCCCAAATGAACAGCCTACTCGATGCATCCATTCTTGTTCGTATGATGTTCTGTTAGCATTATCTAAAATATAAAATACAACTAGTGTCAATAAAATAAAAATAGCTTTATGTATAGTATGATTATAAAATGTGATCATTTGCATTCAGGGGAATGGAAGTTATGCCAAAAAGTTTGGACTGTATTCTATTGAAGGTTAGTCTATTTTAAAGGATTATTTTGGTTGATATAATACAAATGTATTTTCTGTAGTAAAACAGAGATTTTACAATTATCTGTGTTGGTGAAAACAGTCCAAAATAAAAATAAATTAAATAAAATATGTAACCTACTTAAAGAGGGGTAGCATATAATTTCAGATAAGGTCCCAGAGTCTCAGATGAAATATATCATCATCTTTATTTTAAAAAAATGATCTAATAAAGGGACTGCCAACCATTACATGCCGAAACTTACCTTGAAAATTCTCCCAGAGAAGTATTGTGATGTGCCAAGGCCATGTCCAAAAAATTATGTCATTTTAATTGCAAGGCACAGAAATCAAAACCAGAATCCAGCAATTGCAATCTCAGTGTATAGAGCAGATGGACTTCCTGCATGAATAAGAGCAGAGTGGATTGTGGCAGGATGTGTCGTGGACAGCAGGTAGTGAGGGTTATCCAATCTACCAATTCAACAATTGTATTACTTTCCTATAATTTAAATGAGAGATCTGGCACTTGATTTTAGTGTCTTACTGTTAAAAACATAAGATAATTTTTAAACACGGCCTTTGTATATCACAATGCTTCTTGGAAAAAATTTCAAGGCAGGTTTTGGCATACAATGGTTGGTGGTTCTCTTGTAAGTAAAAAGCAGTTAAATTCCATTGAGGCATTAGTGATAATATTAAAATTATAGTATAAAATTATACTTTTTAGGCCCATCTCCCCAACTTTTAAAATATTAGTTATAGGACTAATCCCATTTTCAGCAGAAGGTAGGTCAATTGTTGTAAAGGCCTACAGTTAATTAATTATTGTTTCAAAAGTTGAGATGGACATACAGGATACATAATATAATATTATAATTTTAATATAAAAAAAGAGGAAATTTTATAGGAGAGAATAAAAAATTATAGTTTTGTCATTTATTTTTACTTAATTCTTATTTATAGATGCTATATATCAGAAATAGGCAGGTTTGTCTGTTTTTGTCATCATGAAATGGGCTGAACTTTTTTCATGAAATTGGTCATTTATGAGAAAAACCTTGGCAAACTTCCTAATTTTCAACTCACCTATGTAAATGCACAGGTTTTTCACATGAAATCAGTATCATTTCTCTACACCATATGCCTGGCTCGTTCAATCCCTAAATTTGAATGAGTTGACAGTTGAAGACCTATGTACTGCTAATAGGAATAGTTGTTAGCAGAAACAACCCATTTGAATGTCATGATGTTAACACAGTAGTATTACACCTATCATACTTGATCAAACTAGGAAAATTGGGAGACTACATGCATTTGTTGCAAGTGGTACCCATTATTCCTCACCTCACCGAGATTTAATTGCATCATATCACCTCTATGATATTTTTGATTTATCATAGTCAGTAAGTTGTCTTTCATATTGACCAACAATTTATATATATATATATATCATCATCATCATCATGAACAAATTCGTTTTAGGCCATGTGGCCTGTACGGTAAACCTAGCGAAGATGGTCTTGATCTTTCCACCGATGTTTTGGTCTTCCTTGGTCCCTATGTCCAGTTGGGGTATATTGGAATGCCAATTTTGGAAGTCTATTTCTTGCCATTCTTCTCAGATGATTTTTCCATTCTTGTTGGTATCTTTGGATATCTTCATTTAAACTTGCTACTCCAAGTTTTCCTCTGATAGTAGTGTTCCTTTGGTGATCCAGTCTATTAACTCCTAACAATGATCGTAAGAAACGCATTTGGCTTACTTGAAGTTTATGAGAGTTTCTTTTATTTAAAATCCAAATTTCACTTCCGTATTTTAGAGCAGCTTTTGATGTGATGTTATGTAATCTTAGTTTTGTCTCTGTCCTCATCTGTTTACCAAAATGTCTTCGTATTACCCCATTCATTTTATTATATTTTTGTAATTTTGAATCAATGTCACTCTTATACTCTGCAAATACATTTCCTAAGTAAGAGAAATCTGACACTTGTTCTATAATTTTTGCATCAATCTCAATTTTCACCCGTTGTAGTGTTTTTTCCACACATTGCCATTGTTTTGGATTTTGATGTGGAAATTTTCATATTATATTTGCTGGCAATTTTGAATAATTGATATGCTGCTATTTGTAAGCTATCTTCGGAATCTGATAATATTATTTGATCATCAGCATATAATATTGTTTGAATTATTTTATTCCTAGTTATTGAAATTCCACTGTTTACTGTTTGTTTCCATTCTTGCACTATTCTGTTAATATATATATTAAATAAGAGTGGAGATAGTCCACATCCTTGTCGAACACCTTTGCCTGTGTTTATGTGTTCTGTTATTTCTCCATCTGGTAATTTAATTTTGATTTTAGAATTTTGATATAAGCTTTGTATGGCTCGTATTACATGTGAGTGTATATGTTCTTCATGCAGTATCTGCCAAAGTTTATCTCGGTTTACATTATCATATGCCTTTTCATAATCTATAAATAGTATGTACAGTGGGAGATTAAATTCTCTCCTTTTTTCCATAATTTGTTGCAGGGTAAATATTGCATCTATAGTGCTCCTCCCTTTTCTAAATCCACATTGTTCTTCTTCCAAAAATGTTTCAGTACTTACTGATAACTTATTTTTAATTATGTTGGCATATAATTTAGATGCAGTTGGGAGTAAGGTAATGCCTCGGTAGTTATCACATTTGTTTTTCTGACCTTTTTTATGTATATTAATTACTAGACCCGTTTCCCAATCCGTTGGAATATTAAGACAATGCCAAATATTGTTAAAAAGTTCTAATAGTTTCTCTTTCAAGGCAGTTCCTCCATACTTAAAAAGTTCTAAATTTAAATCATCTAAACCTGGACTTTTCCTGTTCTTGGCCTTCTTTAAAACTTCTTCTAGTTCGTCCATTGTTATGTCTGGTTTTTCTATTTCATTTTCACAAGTCAAATTCGAAGTAATTTTTTCAGTGTGAGTGTTCGGTTCTGACCAAAGATTTTTGTAGTAAGTAATCCAGTCTTGTTTTGGTATCAGATTAACATTAATTTTGTCTTTTGTTTCCATCTGTAATTTTTTGAATATTTTAAATCCCTGTCTTTGTGCTCCTGTAATATCACGTTCTAAGGATTTTACAAATTTATCCCAATCATCCCTTCTGTATTTTCTAGACAATTTACGAACCTTAGCTCTGAGTTTTTTATATTCTGTATAATGTTCCTCTTGTTTAGTTTGTAAATACACTTTATAGGCTTTTTTCTTTTGTTCAATATTTTCTTTTAATTCGGGATTCCAGGTTCGTAATCTCTTTTTGTTTTTGATTTGTTTATATCCGAGACTCTCATATGCTGCTTCCATGATTGCTTGTTTTAGATTTATCCAGTCCTCTTCAATATCGTCCGTGCTTGTTTTAAGTTTATTCTTTATTCTAGTTTGATATAATATTTGTGTACTTTGGTCTTCCAATAAGTGAATTTTAAACTTTTTTGGTATCTTATTTTGTACTGTCTGCTTGTATTATCTTGTGCTGATGTGTTTGTGATATAATTTTATTTTGCTTTAACAAGAAAATGGTCACTATCAATTTCACTTCCTCTGTATACTCTAGTATCATTTACAGACTTTTTAAATTTATTATTAATTAGTACATAATCTATTATAGACTTTGATCCCCTTGCTGCCCATGTATATTTGTGTATTTTCTTGTGTCTAAAGAAGGAGTTTGTGATTCTTAAATTATTGAATATGCAAAATCTATTAGTAGTTTACCATTATTGTTGCAAGTTGGTTCTCCTTCTGATCCAATGCATTCTCTTATCGGTTGATTTCCGACTCTTGCATTAAAATCACCAGCAATTATGAGATAATCTTGTTTATTTACTTTGTCAATGGTTTCTTGTAAAATATCATAAAATTCTGTGGTTTCTGAATCGTTTCCTTCTACAGGGGCATAAATTCCAATTATATTCAAATTATGTCCTAAAATTTTTATTCTAACTGTTACAATTTTTGGGGAAATCCATTGGTAATATTTGTGTTGCAAATTTTTCCTTATTAAAATTGCGACTCCTGATGATGCCCAGTTCTCTGCTGGAACTCCAGAATAAATCATTACATATTTTCCTAATTCTTCTGATCCTTTGTTCTTCTTTTTTGTTTCCGAAATAATGGCAATGTCAATTTTTCTTTTGTCTAACTCTACTTCTAACTCTTCTTCTTTATGTGTTATTCCTCTCACATTCCATGTTGCAACTTTGAGATCCTTAATCATTAACCTATTTCTTGCTTTGTCGTCATCAGTGTGATCATTCCAGTCTTTGCTTAAGTTTCTTCGAGTAGTAGGAAGTCCCCTGGGTTGGTTACCAACCATCCGCAGAGCAAGACTAGTGGTAGGGCTGCTACCTTATAGCCTCTAGTCAGGCGTTCAAAATATGGAATTTCCTCCATATTCGATGGAACGGTTCTACCGCCGTGACTCGGTCCCCATTACCTCGTTAGTTAAAAGCAGGGTGTACCACGTGCAGGTGAGGTTGAGAATTAGGTAGGAGAGGTTATAGAATGCACATCACTACCTCTTACACCCCATATATATATATATATATATATCAGGTTTCACAACATCTTCCTGCACCCAATTAATCTACTGTCATTTTCCTCCACATCTCTATGTCAATCCAGTCTCCATCCTTTTCTCTCATTCTACTTAAACCACCATCAGTCTATGTTATTTTTGGCCTTCCTCTTCTTCTTCTTCCAAGTGACACCTATTCCAGTATTCTTCTTGGGAATCTGCTTTTGTCATTCTTTTGATATGACCATGTAATTTTAATTGTTTGTTTTTTTATTAAATTTACAATATTGAAGTTTGAACATTCATCTTTCGTTTAGTTATACTGTTTCTTATTTTATTACTTCTAGAAATTCCAGCCGAATACGTCCAAAAATCCATTTCTGCAGAATTTAATTTACTTAATGTTCTAGATTTTTAATTCCCATATTTCTGCACCATATGCCATTGTGCTCCTTATTATTATATTTAAAATGTTTGGACTAATATTGTTAATTCATAAAACACCATTTAATTTTGATATTGCAGATTTTCCTTTATTTATTTTCTCATTAATTTCAGCATCATGACTTTCATCTGCACTAATAATATATATATATATATATATATATATAGCATTTATTTTTCTTATCATGCCATATTAAGCTTGCATATATATAATAATTTTCTTCTTTATGATAGGCCCTTGGCCTGTTCCGCTCTCAGAATTCATTTTCCCATGGTCTTCTAGGATGTCCCACACCTCTATAGCCTTGAGGCTAGTACAACAGTGCTTGTTTTGTTAGCCTTAAAGAGCCCATTCTTAAAATATGTTCATGCTATTTTTGTTTATAGCTTTGTATTTCTTCATTTAGCTTAAAAATATTGAGTTCGTGCCGTATTGTTTCATTAGGAAAATGGTCTTATAGAGTATATCCTGCAACGTATCTGAGGAACTTCATCTCTGATGTTTCTAGTAATCTTCTGTCTGATCTCTTCATGGTCTAATTTTCTGATCAATATGTCACAATGGGAACTGCCATTATTTTAATAAAACTTTAGCATTTTTTTTTGTTGTTTTTGTTTGTAGTGTTCTTTTTAATAGTTCCACATATACTTTGAAATTTATAATTTCTTTCATGTATATCATTTACCCAATTGTATGATATGTGGCATCCTAAAACTCTATACTTGTTCGATAATTTTATCATTCAAAACTATATTCAATCGAACTGCACATTTTCCCTGAAAGGCCATTGTTTTTGTTGAAATCTTGAGATTATATTTCTCAATGGTTTTATTGAGCAGTAGTGTTGCTTTTTGTAATTGATTCTCTGATTCTGCAAACATAATTGTGTCTACAATGTTAGTTACTAGTTTAAAATGTTTACTTAGCTGTGTTTGTCATTCTATGACAGCTACGTCCAAATATATATTAAACAAAGTCGGCGAGAGAGGACAGCCCTGTCTTACTCCTAAATTTATTTTTTCGATTTTGAAATTAGTGGAATTACCATTGTCTATAGCAATTGCTGTATCTTTGTACATTGTTTTAATCATATATATATATATATATATATATTAAGGTAATGTGATCCCACTGTAAGCTTTAGGAGGGCATTTGGATAGTAGGACGATAAGATTGCCATCTTTCAAGACAATCACATGAAATATCACCCAAGTTATCAACCTTGTGTGACTCACTTGTACTGGCAGAACTTACTTATGGTACTCATTTCTGTTATAGTCCTAATCGATCACAGGGATGGTGCTGTCAGAATGTTTAGGTCAATTTAAGAATCCTATCCTCACTGGGAGTGGAATTTTGACTTAACATTTATTCTATGACATAACTCCAAATATATATATATATATATATATATATATATATATATATATATATATATAAAATCCAGGAAAAAATTATATTTAAATGGCTTTTACAGAAAGGTTATGGTACGATGTAATCAGCTGCTGAACTTGTTTCCATTTGATATTCATAATCCAGTAAAAAAATGAAATAGGAATGTGAAATACTGTATATGGCTAGATGTCACATGGCCACAAAGGCCATGAAAATGGACCACCTCCTAAAAAATACAATATAAATGGTCTCCTTACCTGCGATATTTTGTGAGATGTACATATTTGATATATAATTTCCTCTTGGTATATATTTGTATGTAAAATGCACTATCTCTGGAAAACTTAAACTATAACTTGTGAATGTTGATGATGGTGTTGCAGTTATTTGTTATTCTTCTATGTGCTGATTAATGGTGTGGGTTTAACAGTTGTTTGTTGATTGGTAAATAGATCGAAGTCCATTGTTAATTGCAAAATTCCCCTCTGTTAGTTCTTGTAAGTGAAAAATATTTAATTGAATGATATCACTTCATTTTGAAAATTATTGTACATTAGTTTATTGTTAAAATTGTAACTTAAATTTTGTTTAATTAATCTTCATAATCCACCGCTGTGGTCTAGTAATAATGTTGTTGCCTCAGTCAAAGTGGACCTGGTTTGATCCCTAGTCAGGACAAGTTTCCTGGGAGTTTTTTCAGGTTTTTTTTTCTTACCTGTAAGACAAATGTCAAAAAAACTTTAAGACTTAAATAGTGTCTGAACATCATCCAGCCATCATAATCATCCATATTACACGAATATTTAATCGGCTGCAGTGGTCAAGTTGTTGTGTTCCTTGCCTCTAATTTCAGGAGTCACAGGTTCAAACCTGGCCATGATCGATGAATTTTTAGGATTGAAATGTCCGAGAACAAGCCCTCCAGGAGAATTTTAATCCTTGGGTCTCAAGTCTGAAGATTTTCAGACTCGTAAAAAACCTTAAGCCTGAAAAAAGATGTCTCTAAGCAAATTTTACTGACTTTTTACCATCCAAGTAATACCTTACAAGGGAACTTTCAACGATAATAACAACAATAATTAACCTGTCAGCGTGGAGGTACGTGACATGTACGCAGGTTGAATTCTTCACCAAATGCGGAGCGACGTGACATATACACTGGCTACACACACTGCTTTAAATTGTTATTATGATCTTTGTGTTTACATTAACTATTTACCGTTTCTATAAATTTTATGTAGAGACTTCAAAGTTTATATTAGTGCATATATTAATCGATGACGGCCCTGAGTAACAAGTTAAAATAATTTAATATTTGCATTTATTCTTGTGGCCTCTGACATTTTTCTTATATTTATAACTTGATAAAGGATTTCTTAGAAAAATAAATTCGCCTTTTTTTGTAGACTGGCTTGTCTATCAAATTGAATCTATTTTCAAATCTCTTCATTTTTAATAATAATGTCGCAAAATTCAGTACATATAAAGGCCCAACAAAGTTATTACTGATTTACACTATTGTACAGGACCACAACAGTAAATTTCTGATATATATATATATATATATATATATATATATATTTCTCAATTGACGATACCCTTACATTATGGAAAGGTAGTTAGTCTACTATTCACTCAGTATCTAAAAGGTAAAGTGGTCCACTACAGACCTTAGGAGCTCCTTGGGATATTAGGAGGTTAAGGCTCCCACTTTTTCTAGACTATCAGTACTTGATGTAAGCTGGGTACTTATCTCTGTCTGATGGCCCATAACAAGCATCTGGTACTCATTTTAGTTAGAGGCTGAGTCAACCCCGGGGTCACAGTGTCCCCTGAAAGTTTGGTTCAATTTAAAAATCCTGATCCACCAGGACTCGAACCCTCTATCTTCCGGCTAGTAGCATGTTGATCTTTCAAATCAACACCTCCGGTGAAGCTATTATAGTCATATATCAACAACTGGTTTCACCTTGGAAACCAGAAGAAAGACATTGAAATTTAGGGTTGATGAAGGTCTTTTAGCACAACAGGTCTCATGTGTAGAAAAAAATTTTTTTGAAGGCACATGACCTAAAATAATGTTTCCAAAGTGTTAGAAAGACACAATTGGAGAAGGCTGCTCCCCCCTACAAGAAAGAAGGTCAAACTATAGAAGCAATGTGTTTGTAATAAACATGAACATAGTAATCACAAGGGAAAAAAATACACTTATTGGTGCCCGAGTGTCAAACAGCTGGTTTACGCTTTCAAGATTTATCACACCAATTTTTGAAGTTCATTCTGTTTTTTTTTTTTTGAAGACCCTTCTTTTTGTGTAAATATTTCATTGTGTTGTTAGGTAGAGCCGGTTCTCTAAATCCTTCAAAGAATTCCTGCTGCAATTCACTGTGCTACTTATGTGAGAAAACTTACAAATAGGACCTATTTCAGCTGTGGCACAACAATCATAAATAAGTCTACATATGCAGAGATGTTACGAGAGAACCGTAATAAATTTAATTAATTAATTATTATATTAAGGGTTCACCATAAACAAATTGCAAAAAACATTTAAATTACTCAAGATATTTCCATTTAAATACGTTATTGGAATACTGGCATTGAACGGTTGGGTTTAAATACCCGTGAATCTCCTCCCGCAATAGAGTATTGCTGGCCATTTAACTCCACCCGCTCTGAAGGGTTAATCATTTTCTCAGTCAAATATTTTATTTATTCAAGTTGATGTTTCAATTTCCTTGTATGTAATCATTTTCAAGACATTTGACATGGATGTTTATAATACATATATTATAAATGTCTGCCGCTGTGGTATCGGTCGCGTGCTGCCTTTTCACACAGCGGGCCTGGGTTCGTTCCTCGGTCGGGGCAGTTTTTCAGGGTGAGGTTTCTATCAGGGTTTTTCCTCACCTGTAAGACAAATGTCAGGAAAACTTTAAGGCCCAAACGGTCCCCGAAATCATATGGCCATCATCATCATCATTTTCAACATCATCATCATCCTTCACCAGTGTCGAAAGCAATGGGAAGCTACCATACCTACAATTCCGTAGTAAAGCTGCAAGCATAACGTGGAAGTGCTATGATTGCAGTGAAGGACTTGCCTTTGGCCAGAATTACTATGGATGGATATTATAAATTATAAATGTATTATAATAGGGCTAGGATTTCATGTAATAAAAGATAAGATTGCAATGTAGATAGTATATATTATTCAACTGTTTGTGTGTGAAACCAAAATAAAGACAGTCAGAATCTATCTTCTCATTTTACTATTCAACTGTTTGTGTGTGAAACAAAAACAAAAGATAGTCATAAGTCTAACTTCTCATTATACTACGTTGCAAACTTAACTTTCTAGCACATAAAAATCCTAGCCCTAATATTATAAACAAACATGTCAAATGTCTTGAAAATTATCTCACACAAGGTAATTCAAACGTTGATTTGAATAAATGAAATATTTGACTGATATAACAATTATTTATTGTTGTTATTATTATTAACTTGTCTCAGAGTATAAAATTAAGTATTTATCTGCATTGGAAACTGTCACCCATTGCATGCCAAAACCTACCTTGAAATTCCAGCCAGAGAAGCATTGTACCAAGATTGTGTCCAAAAAAAATTATCTAACCATTTTAACTGCAAGGCACGGAATCAAAGCCGGAATCCAGCAATGTCAATCCACTGTACAGAGCAGATGGCCTCCCTGCATGAGTAAGAGCTGAGTAAAATGATGCAGGACACACCACAGACGACAGAGAGTGAGGGTTATCGAATCTTTCAATTCAGACATTGTATTACTTGCCTATAGTTTAAATGAGAGATTTGGCACTGGATTTTAGTGCCTTGCAGTTAAAACGGAAGATCATTTTTTGAAGATTGCCTTTGTACATCACATTGCTTCTCTGGAAGAAATTTCAAAGTAGTTTCAGCATACGATGATTGATACTTACCTTATTAGATGTCTCTTGAGGTGACATGCCAGCCACATGTCACTCATGACATATGTAGGCAAATAAGTGTAACTAAATCAGACTTGTTAAGAATCCCCAAAGGGCAGATCAGGGGCCATTTTGAGCTGTAAGAGCCATAGGATAAATGGATACTTACTTACTTACTCACTGGCACTATCGAACCCGTAGGTTCATGGCCTGTCAGACATAAGCTCTCCATACATCCCTATCCTGAGCCGCCAATGCTTTCCAATCATAATCTACTTCCCTCAAATCATAGTTAATGTTGTTTCTCCCATCTCATTCTTGGTATAGGATAAATGGATGGATACAAATATTTACATTGTTTGTAAGAATGTATGAGTTAGTGGTGTGTCTTGTCTTAAACATTCTTGTCTCAGAGATAGGCCTGGATTGACCAGATCCCTCATATGTGGAGGTCTCTAAGTTATTTGTTTGGTCACAAAGTATGGATATGATCCAGAATTAAAAATCATCTTTTGAAGTATCTTGTTCCTGTAAGACCCAGGCGGTGTGTAGTTGTAGTCCAGGTCACTCCACTGGGAAGCATAGGGTCTTGATAAAAGATTGTCAATGAACTGTTGTTTTCCAATGCCTTAATTTCATTCTAACTCATCCCTGCTTGTTCAGCTTCTTCCCTGATGGTATTATTCCATGTTGCCCTAGGTCTAACTCTTGGGGGTTCCAATCAAATGCCATTTTTGTGATGTTATCACTCTCACTCCTTAACTCATGACCAACCCATTTCGATTTTCTGAATTTAATTTCTTTACAAATTTCATTTTGATTCATTCTTCTCCAAAGTTCTTTATTTGTTATAATCTCTGGCTACCATATACCTAAGATATTTCTCAGGCAACAATATACAAATATTTACAATTTCTTTCCTATTGTTTTGTAGCCTTCCAAATTTCATAGCCATATAATAAATTAATTTCACATTTGAATTCAGGGGGTATGGGGCAAATAAAATTTCCAATGAAGGGGATGATATAAAACTAATAAGGAAACTATTAACCATTACATGCCGAAACCTACCTTTAAATTTCTCCCAGAGAAACGGTGTGATGACCAAGGCCATGTCCAAAAATTATCTGTCATTTTTAACTGGCAAGGCAAAGCTAGAATCCAGCACCATACCCCAACCCACTGTATGAAGCAGATGGACATCCCTGTATGAATATAGAGAGGAGTGGAGAGAGGCGGGCACAGCACAGATAGCAGGTTGTAAGGGTTGTCCATCCACCAGTGTTGGGAGTTCTATTACTTCCCTGTGGTTTAAATAAGAGCTTTGGTGCTGTATTTAAGTGCCTTGCATTTAAATGTAGCAGATATTTTTTTGGACACAGTCTTAATACATCATAACACTTATCTGGGAGAAATTTAAGTAGATTTCAGCATGAAAAAGTTAACAGTTCTCATTTTAAGGCAAAAAAAAGAATTGTACATTGAAATGTTATTTTCATAGCAGTTTAGTAGTTTACAATTTCCTCCATGGTGCACAGGCCTATTAGGCCTTGATTTACTGTAACTCTTAAGAGCTAAGTTCCAGTTGTAGTGTAAACAAACCAGATGTATGACTGCGTTTTCATTGGTCGAATAATGTGTTAACCTTTAAGCATCTGAGAAAATATAGTTCATTCTCTAACACTCAAAATAACGGAAATAAAAATAATAAAATGTTATATTATGTAATGCCTGTTTATACAAAATTGTATGGGAGAAATTTAAAAAGTATAATTAAAATTTTAATGGATTAAATGAATATGCAATCATATTAATTCTTATGCATGCACAATGCAGAATATATGGAATTTCAATTGTTCCAATTGGCTGCTTCTCCTATACAATTTTTAAAGCATCAAAAAGGAAACTATTTGAAAAGCTGAGAGAAACAAATTATTTTGAATGTTATCAAACGATTTAGTAAAAACTATTGTACATTAGTCTTTGAGGTTGAAAATATTATTAGAGTTTACAGATAAATCAGCATGCAGCATAATTCTGCTCGTAATGAAATTGTTATAAAGTATATCTATTGACCCCATTTGTCATAAATAAATAAATATGAATAGAGGTTCCTAATTATTGGTACCATCTTATGTTTCCATATAAATATTATGTTGCCTATGAACAAAGTTCTATAGATGACAGTTCCATACACAACTTAGTGATATGGCATGTAAAGTATATACCTTCTAAACTTTAGGGCACATTCTGTCATTTTTGTTTGACTTTAGTGTAATCATTTTCTGGTGGACAATAGTTTTAACATTTTGGCAGTTATATTATCCATAAATAACCCAATTAGAATGGAGGATCACCCTGTCGTTGTCAGTCCATCAGATTTAGTCACGAGGACTAAACAAGAAGAAGTACTGACTTTCCCTCATCACCCAGGGAGACTGTTCTATGGCATGACATGGCAGGAAATTATCTACTGCCATAATATGATAACTATAACTACTGAAGCAAATGTGTGGATGTAATGATTTGTTTAAATGAAAATTTGTGAGTTTTCATTTCAAGTAAAATATCTTGTTTCTTTATATTTATTCTATTAACTTTGTACAGCCAATTGAAATTAGGTCCTAGGTGAAGCTTTTTCCTTATATTAATATTAATACGTATTTTTATCGTTCTTTTAGAGCGGCTTATACTTTATATATATTTTCTTATAGATGCCGTGGTCAGATTATTCCGGCCTTACTCTTGTACATTCAAGTATTTTTATTTTTGGACTTGGTATTTTTTTTGGAGATACAAACTAAGTTGACAGGCCGTGTCCCAAGTGGTTGGACACTCATGCTCACCTCGCATTCCGAGTTTGCATCTTGTTTACTCCATGTAGGATTAATGGTGCATGAATCAGAGCCAAAGCAGTTTTCTCTGAGTTTTCTCCCATTTTCCTTCTGCCAAAAATCATTCCACCATTTCTCCACACCTCATGTCATCCATGTCATTTCATCTGCCCTTTTGATGATGTGACTGGCCTAGTCCGTGGACATTCATGAATGTCACAAACCTTAAATAATAGGGGCTTCATCTCATCCCTTGACCTGGCATTACATTGGATATTAAAAGTACTACTTTTAAATGCAAGTTGCAATGAATGAATCCTGTTATCACCAACCTACAAAAATAGTTAAGATAGCAATATATTTAATAGAAGTAAATGAGATTGTATTTTCAATATTATCAACACTCCATAATATTTATTGAAATACTACTTTACATGATGTTTTTCTATAAGGTTAGAATATAAATTAATGCCACACTCTTAACATAACTTGAAATGTTTATTCATACACATATGAAATTGTTTCTATTACACTGAATGTACTAATTATTAAAAGACATGTCACCATGATATAAAGTAGGGAGGTATACACGTATTCAAAATGCCATGAGAAGTCTTGCATTTGTGTTCCCCTAATGCCAAAAGACACACAAGCAGTACCAGTATTATTATTAATCCCAGAGTTTGCATACGTATGAATTGATAGCCTCAGTTTCCTCAGCAGAATCTAAAAACAAAATTTAAAAAAAATAATTAGGTTGACTTTTTAGGAATTAACACTAAGAGGTATATAATTTTTTAAGAAAAAAATTATCACCTCATCTCATAATCTACTTTTTATTAGGCCGTTTTGACATCTTATTAGGTTCCATCCTCAGTATCTTCATGACTGTCGTGCATGTCTTGATAACCACCTCCTGCTCCATCTATTGGTAAATTGATGAACTTCCAAATCAAATCAAATTAATTATACCTCTTCTAGTTTTTTTTTAATGTAGATTTTTTTTTCCAAACTGTGAGCTCTTTAAGTTTTTCTATTTGTTTGTTTATCAATTTAAGCCTTTCTTTAGATTTGATTTTTTTCTGACCATGCATGGATAGATACTGACCTTATGGAACCTTTAATAAGGTCCCTGAAACTGGTCTAATAAGAGGAAGGATATGAGGTGAGGTAATACAAGTTTTCTTAATATATATATATATATATATATATATATATATATAAATGAATATATGTATGTCAGTCCTTTTATAGACTTCTAAATCTAAACCATTCAACTAATCTTCGTGAAAATTTTTTATATACAGGGTTTCAGATGTGGCAATGGTTTAGCCATATCTATTATGTTCTAAAATCGTTAGGTGTGGAGTTCACCTGAAACAAAAATTTAAAAATCTCTCTAGCGATCACATTTTCAATATTTCACAACAAAAACTTGGAATAATCCTATTAAAATAAGCCAAGGTGGTATTATCGAAAAATCAGCGAATCTGACAATAGAGAATTGGGGTTTACTTAATATATGAAATTTAAAAAAAATCCTATACAACTAGACCAATTTTGATAAATTGTGTGTGTTTTGAATGTTTCCCTGGATGGCTTGATTCACAATTGGATCTACTTAATCTAGGGGGTGTACGATTTCACTGAAATGAAAATTTAAAAATGCTCTCAGCGGTCACAATTTTTTGTTTCACAATGAAACTCAGTATATCCTATTAAAATAAACCGCGATAGGTACTATCAAAAAATGAGAAAAATCTGTCAATTATAAGTGGAGGTTTACTTGAAATTCGAATTAAAAACTCTGAACGACTGCACTGATTTTGATGAAATTTTTGTGTTTGTTTGAGTCGGTATTTGGATGTTTTAGATTCACAATTGATCCTCTAAAACCTCTAGCGTTCTCATATTCGATATTTTACACAAAACTCAGATGTCGTATTAAAATAAACCGAGTTATATATTATCCAAATGAGCAAAATCCAACAATTAGAAGGGTACCGTAGTTCACTTGAAATCCGAAATTAAAAAATGCCTAATGACTGCACCAATTTTGATGAAATGATGTGTGGTGTGTTGAATGAGTTCCCTGAATGGGTTTGGATTACAATTGGACCCGGTAGGTGGCAGGTAAAAGTTTTTTTATGTCAGATGTATAGTCCATCTGCATTACCGACATATTCTGCACGACAAAAATGTGATGTCATAATGCATGCCTTTTTGAGGCCACAACAGATGGCAGTGAGGCATTTTCTTGCAAACTTATTAATTAGTGAATTTAATGGTAAAAATGTAACTTATATTTTTATTGTCCGACCATGACATGAGAATTGAACAATTCGGGCAAGACAACCCTGTCGTGTCCGCTATTATCTGTACAGGTGTTACCGAATAAGTGCAGATTTTTCGTATGATGGTAGGGAACATCCATACAAGTATTTAAACACAATGAACCTGGATCAGAAATGCATTGTTGTGGGTCCACAGAGTAAAACAGCATTTAAAATGTTGAACACTATATTTTAAATATTAATTCTAAGAAAATGGAAGGTATTACATTTATTTTACAGTAATTATTGGAAAATGGTGACATTGACCTGGATGCTCAGCTCCAGAGCTTGTAGCAAGGATCGTGGGAGCAGCTGCGGTAATCAGGGAGCATCCAGATATGCTTCTTAGAGTTCATCAGTCCGAGGTGAGACACACAGAGCTGAGCATCCAGGTCAATGGTCGCCATTTCCAACAATTACTGTAAAGTAACATGAAATACCTTCCATTTTTCTTAGAATTAATAAATAAACAACAATGTGTTCAACAATTTTAAATGACGTTTTATTCTGTGGACCCATAACAATGTACTTCTGACTTAAGGTTCATTGTGTTAAAATTCTTGTATGGAGGACCCTATCACCACACAAAAAATCTGCACTTATTTCGGTAACACCCTGTATATATATATATATATATATGAATGTGTGTGTGTGTATATATATATATCTGTCTGTCCTTTATAGACTTTTAAAAATTCAATCAATTTTTGTGAAAATTTGAATATTCAGGATTTTGGATGCGGCAAGTATTTAGCCGTTATCTATTATATCCTAAAATCATTAGGTGTAGGAGTTCACCTGAAACAAAAATTTAAAAATATCTCTAGCGATCACAATTTTCAATGTTTCAGAACAAAACTTGGAATATCCTATTAAAATAAACCGAGGTATGTATTATCCAAAAATCAGCGAATCTGACCATTAGAATTGGGGGTTTACTTGATATATGAAATTTTTAAAAATACTATACAACTAGACCAATTTTGATAAATTGTGTGTGTTTGAATGTTTCCCTGGATGGCTTAGATTCACAATTGGATCTACTTAATCCATTAGGTGTACGATTTCACTTGAAATGAAAATTTAAAAATTGCTCTAGCGGTCACAATTTTTTGTTTCACAATGAAACTCAGTATATCCTATTAAAATAAACCACGGTAGGTACTATAAAAAAATGAGAAAAATCTGTCAATTATAAGTGGAGGTTTACTTGAATTTCAAAATTAAAAACTCCCTGAACGACTGCACCGATTTTGATGAATTTTTTTGTGGTTGTTTGAATCGGTATCTGGATGTTTCAGATTCACAATTGATCCTCTAAAACCATTTAGTGTAGGAGTTCACAAGAAGTGAAAATTTAAAAATCGCTCTAACGTTCACATTTTCAATGTTTTACAACAAAACTCAGTATATCCTATTAAAATAAACTGAGGTACATATTATCAAGAAATCAGCTAAATCTGACCATTACAAGTGGGGGTTTACTTTGAATCCTAAATTTTTTAAAAAATGCCTGTATGACTGGACCGATTATGATGACTTTTTTTTGTGTATGTTTGAGTGGGTCTCTTGATAGTTTAGATTCAGAATTGAACCCTCTAAATCCATTAGGTGTAGGATTTCACCTAAAATGAAAATTTAAAAATCACTCTAGTAATCAAATTTTCTATGTTTTACAACGAAACTTAGTATATCCTGTTAAATTAAATCGAGGTATATGTTATCCAAAATTCAGCAAAATCTGACTGTTAAGAAGTGGGGGTGTACTTGAAATCTAAAATTTAAAAATATTCCTAAACGACTGGATCAATTTTGATTAAATATTTTGTTATACAAGTTTGTGACTTACCGGTTGTGTTTGTTGAATTAGGCATGCTTGTCAGAGAGTTTCTGTCCACAAGGATGTCTGTGAAAAATGAAATATGTAATCCTTAAGTTGTGATAGTTCTGTAACTTTTGTTGTAAAATTTTGTCCTACCAGATTCTCTCTATAAATTGTTAAGATATTGATCATGATATATCTATACAAAAGTATTAGGGGCAATTCTCATTTATTTAACATTTGATAAGCAAGACAAAGGTCATGTGATTAATTGGCATATTTGGAAATTGGACAGCCATATTGCTTACAAGTATCTTTATGTCAGCATATAATATCTTTTGCAGAGTTATTTTATATTTTTGGAAGACTAAATTATAAGCTATTTCTACTTACATACGGTACTTAGAAAGTGGCCATTTTAAAATTGTATGCTTATATCTAATATGCCCACCGCTGTGGTCTCGAGGTAGCGTGCTGCCTTATCACGCAGCAGGCCTGGGTTTGATCCCCGGTTGGGGCAGTTTTTCTGGGTGAGGTTTTTATCGGGGTTTTTCCTCACCTGTAAGACAAATGTCAGGAAAACTTTAAGGCCCAAATGGTCTCCGAAATCATATGGCCATCATCATCATCAGCATCCTTAACATTATCATCATCTTCCTTCACTGGTGTGGAAAGCAACGGGAAGCTACCACACCTACAATTCCCTAGTAAAGCTGCAAGCATAGCATGAAAATGCTATGATTGCAGTGAAGGACCTGCCCCAGGCAGAATTGCTATGGATGGATATCTAATATGTGCAATTCTTCTTCTAGTCTCATATTCCCATTTCAGGGAACATTATAAAGGGATAAGGGAAAAAAAAACATTTAGTATGCTGGTTTTTTCATAATTACTCTTCATTTTTTAAAAATGATCAAATATAATGATATTGTATACGTTGTACTACTTTGCTATTAAGAACATAATACAGTCAGCTCTATCTTGAGTGTATCCATCAGAGATTATATTTGTGGGTTATCAGCAAATATAACTGGTAATGTTACATTGGTATCAATGGTGAGTTAACATACCATACGTTCAATCTTACATATTAAATTTATTGCTTCTCACCAAAAGATAAATTTTATTTGTAGAGAAAAACATATGCTTGATTTTGTTATACAAGTTTGTGACTTACCTGTTATGTTTGTTGAATTAAGCATGCTTGTCAGAGAGTTTCTGTCCACAAGGATGTCTGTGAAAAATGAAATATGTAATCCTTAAGTTGTGATAGTTCTGTAACTTTTGTTGTAAAATGTTGTCCTACCAGATTCTCTCTATAAATTGTTAAGATATTGATCATGATATATCTAGACAAAGCTAATAGGGGCAATTCTCATTTATTTAACATTTGATAAGCAAGACAAAGGTCATGTGATTAATTGGCATATTTGGAAATTGGACAGCCATATTGCTTACAAGTATCTTTATGTCAGCATATAATATCTTTTGCAGAGTTATTTTATATTTTTGGAAGACTAAATTATAAGCTATTTCTACTTACATACAGTACTTAGAAAGTGGCCTTTTCAAAATTGTATGCTTATATCTAATATGTCCACAGCTGTGCCTTATCACGCAGCGGGCCCGGGTTCGATCCCCGGTTGGGGCAGTTTTTCTGGGTGAGGTTTTTATCGGGGTTTTTCCTCACCTGTAAGACAAATGTCAGGAAAACTTTAAGGCCCAAATGGTCCCTGAAATCATATGGCCATCATCATCATCAGCATCCTTAACATTATCATCATCTTCCTTCACCGGTGTGGAAAGCAACGGGAAGCTACCACACCTACAATTCCCTAGTAAAGCTGCAAGCATAGCATGAAAATGCTATGATTGCAGTGAAGGACCTGCCCCAGGCAGAATTGCTATGGATGGATATCTAATATGTGCAATTCTTCTTCTAGTCTCATATTCCCATTTCAGGGAACATTATAAAGGGATAAGGGAAAAAAAAAACATTTAGTATGCTGGTTTTTTCATAATTACTCTTCATTTTTTAAAAATGATCAAATATAATGATATTGTATATGTTGTACTACTTTGCTACTAAGAACATAATACGGTCAGCTCTATCTTGAGTATATCCATCAGAGAATATATTTGTGGATTATCAGCAAATATAACTGGTAATGTTACATTGATATCAATGGTGAGTTAACATACCATACGTTCAATCTTACATATTAAATTTATTGCTTCTCACCAAAAGATAAATTTTATTTGTAGAGAAAAACATATGCTTGATTTTGTTATACAAGTTTGTGACTTACCTGTTATGTTTGTTGAATTAAGCATGCTTGTCAGAGAGTTTCTGTCCACAAGGATGTCTGTGAAAAATGAAATATGTAATCCTTAAGTTGTGATAGTTCTGTAACTTTTGTTGTAAAATGTTGTCCTACCAGATTCTCTCTATAAATTGTTAAGATATTGATCATGATATATCTAGACAAAGCTAATAGGGGCAATTCTCATTTATTTAACATTTGATAAGCAAGACAAAGGTCATGTGATTAATTGGCATATTTGGAAATTGGACAGCCATATTGCTTACAAGTATCTTTATGTCAGCATATAATATCTTTTGCAGAGTTATTTTATATTTTTGGAAGACTAAATTATAAGCTATTTCTACTTACATACAGTACTTAGAAAGTGGCCTTTTCAAAATTGTATGCTTATATCTAATATGTCCACAGCTGTGCCTTATCACGCAGCGGGCCCGGGTTCGATCCCCGGTTGGGGCAGTTTTTCTGGGTGAGGTTTTTATCGGGGTTTTTCCTCACCTGTAAGACAAATGTCAGGAAAACTTTAAGGCCCAAATGGTCCCTGAAATCATATGGCCATCATCATCATCAGCATCCTTAACATTATCATCATCTTCCTTCACCGGTGTGGAAAGCAACGGGAAGCTACCACACCTACAATTCCCTAGTAAAGCTGCAAGCATAGCATGAAAATGCTATGATTGCAGTGAAGGACCTGCCCCAGGCAGAATTGCTATGGATGGATATCTAATATGTGCAATTCTTCTTCTAGTCTCATATTCCCATTTCAGGGAACATTATAAAGGGATAAGGGAAAAAAAAAACATTTAGTATGCTGGTTTTTTCATAATTACTCTTCATTTTTTAAAAATGATCAAATATAATGATATTGTATATGTTGTACTACTTTGCTACTAAGAACATAATACGGTCAGCTCTATCTTGAGTATATCCATCAGAGAATATATTTGTGGATTATCAGCAAATATAACTGGTAATGTTACATTGATATCAATGGTGAGTTAACATACCATACGTTCAATCTTACATATTAAATTTATTGCTTCTCACCAAAAGATAAATTTTATTTGTAGAGAAAAACATATGCTTGGATGAGGATTTGAACCCAATGTCTCTGGTTATGTACACCAGCACTCTGACCACTGAACTACCAGGCTCCCAATTCAAACACACATTATATCTCTCGTTTATATGAATTCCCACACGCTGAGATATCTTTCGGTATGAAGTGATAAATTTATATGAGATATTGAAAATAAGGTATCATCATTATTGGAGTGACGGTCCTTTTAGTTTGACCTTAGCCTCCCTCATAACAACCATCCATTCTCTTTGGTCAGTGGCCTTATTTCTCCAATTTGTTATACCAGTCTTCTGTAGGTCTGCATGTACATCGTCCATCCATAGCAACCTATGTCTCCCAACTTTTCTCCTTCCAGCCAGCTTAGCGTTTGATGTCTTCCTAGGCAAACATGTGTCGTTCATTCTGTAAATATGGCCCAACTATTCGATATGTCTAACTTTAATATCTATAACTATATCGTTATCTTTAGAGAAATTAAGGTATATTGGCTATAAATATGATGTTAATTTCCAAAGAACAAGTCCTCCAGAAGGGACTTTAAAGTGTGCAAGTCTGGATATTTTTAGGCTTGTAAATGAACTTTAAGCCTGAAAAAAGAGGCCTTTAAGCAAAATTAGGTAGTGAGACACAGTGATACTTTACACTGCAGCAAGTGATACCTTTCTCTTTTCTTGTTTAAACTGTGATAATAAGGGATTCAGTTGGCTTAGGACTTTAACACAGGGTGCCCATGAAGTGCCTATAAATTTCAATGTTACCGAATTTCATCAGCAAAATAAACATGACATTTAGGTAGAGAAGGATCAAGGCTAATGGGGTTCTATATGTCTACATCTGTTTCTACATCCCATTAATGTGATTCGTTTACCATTTGATAATCATTTTGACATGTTTTCATTGGACCTGTATCAAAAATTAACCATACTTACATTTTCTGTCAAATTTGCAGGGACTTTATAGACACTCTGCATTTATATATGTATAATAGTTTCCAGCATGGAGATAAATGCATAAAAAAAACAAAAATTACTACTTTGCACCCTCCCCTAGCTTTTTAAAAGTGTAAAAATTTAGGTGTGATACAGTTACAATTTCTAATTTTATAGTTATGAAAACTAATATTAAAAACAAATAAACATTTCAGAATATATATTGATGGAAGAGTAAGGATCTGCAGTATTCTAATCAGAGATTTACAATGTTCTCTATATCCTACTTTACATATAATTATGAAAGCCTTCTTCTGTAATTTGCCAATTGAGCTATGTTTACACCATGATACAACAAAATCTTCCAAAAATAGTAAATGTGATGTACTCCCATATTGATAACATAAACACCAAGTTTTTTCCAAATATTTTATGAATAAACCTTTACTTATTTACAACTCAAAATAATTATATAATCAATTGAGTTGGTGTTTACTTGATGAAAATCCATATTTATTAATTAAATAAAAATAATTATATACAATAAATTATGATATAACTGTTAATTTTCTAATTATATTATTCATTACTCATATATTTCGTTATGTTCGGGGTGAATGAGATTTTGTATTAAATTTGTTAAACTAATTATAGAAAGTGGATAAAAAAGTAAAAAACAGAGGAAGATGAATATCCGCATCCATATATTTGATAAGGTGAGCCATGTCCTGAAACGTATTATTATGACACACATTAAGAGAGACACCACAATTGAACAGCCTAGTCGAATTATCCATTCTTGATCATGTGATGTATATGTAGTTCCGTTAGCATTATCTAAAATATAAAATACAACTAGTGTCAGTAAAATAAAAATATCTTTAAGTATAGTATGATTATAAAATGTGATCATTTGCATTCAGGGGAATGAAAGTTATGCCAAAATTCTGTAATATATTATATTGAAGATTAGTCTATTTTAAAGGATTATTTTGGTTGATGTCCACTGCTGTGGTCTCGATGTAATGTGCTGCCTTGTCATGCAGCGGGCCCGGGTTTGATTCCTGGTCGAGACAGGCTCCTGGGTGAGGTTTTTTTTCAGGGTTTTTCCTCACCTGTAAGACAAATGTCAGGAAGCTTAAGGCCCAACAGTCCCCGAAAATCATCCAGCCATCATCATCCTTATCATTATCACCATCCTTTGCCGGTGTGGAAAGCAACAGTAAGCTACCACACCTATAATTCCCTAGTAAAGCTGCAAAGCATAGCATGAAAATGCTATGATTGCAGTGAAAGACCTGCCCTTGGGCAGAATTACTATGGATGGATGGATGGATGGATTTTGGTTGATGAAATACAAACATATTTTCTAGTAAAACAGAGACTTTACAGTTATCTGTGTTGGTGAAAACAGTCCAAAATATATTTTTTATTCAATTGATAATTAAGGTTGTAAATTAAATATGTAACCTAGTTAAAGATGGTAGCATATAATTTGAGATAAGGTCCCAGAGTCTCAGATGAATGATATCATCTTTATTTTTTAAAAAATCTGTTAAAGGGACTGTCACCCATTACATGCCAAAACCAACCTTGAAAATTCTCCCAGAGAAGTGTTGTGATGTGCCAAGGCCATGTCCAAAAAATTATAAGCCATTTTAACTGCAAGGCACAGAAATCAAAGCCAGAATCCAGCAATGGCAACCCCAGGATCCAGAGCAGATGGACTTCCTGCATGAATAAGAGCAGAGTGGATTGAGGCAGGATGCGTCGTGGACAGCAGGTAGTGAGGGTTATCCAATCTACCAATTCAGCAGTTGTATTTCTCCCTTATAGTTTAAATGAGAGATGTGGCACTTGATTTTAGTGTCTTACTGTTAGAAACAGAAGATAATAATTTTTAAACATGACCTTTGTATATCACAACGTTTCTTGGAATAAATTTCAAGGTAGGTTTTGGCATACAATGGTTAATAGTTCTCTTGTAAGTCAAAAAGCAATAAAATTCACAGTAAAATTCCGTTGAGGTATTAGTCACAATATTGTAATTACAATATAAAATTATACCTTTTAGGGCCATCTCCTCAACTTTTAAAATATTAGTTTTAGGACTAATCCCATCTTCAGCAGAAGATAGGTCAATTGTTGTGAAAGGCCTACAGTTGATTAATTATTGTTTCAAAAGTTGAGATCGATCTACAGGGTACATGATTAAAACATTTTGTCTGCTCATTCTTACCTCTTAGAGTTGTTTTTGTCGAACATATGTTTCAGAGCTTCTTAGCCCCATCGTCATAAGAAGCTCTGAAACATATGTTCAACAAAAACAACTCTAAGAGGTAAGAATGAACAGACAAAATGTCTTAATTATTAAACAAACCTTTTAATGTTACTTCCTATTGTATTTTAAAATAAAAAAAATACAGAGTACATAATTTTGTATTATCATTTTAATATTGCAAAAGAAAAAAGAAAATAATAATTTTGTCTTTTTTTACTTAATTCTTATTTATAGATGCTATATATTTGAAATAGGGCTGTTTGGTGATGTTTATCATCATGAAATGGGTTGGACTTTTTCATGAAATTGGCCATTCATGTAAAAACCTTGACAAACTTCCCAATTTTCAACTCACCTATATAAATGCACAGATTTTTCACATCAAATCAGTATCATGCCTGTGCTCTTTACACCATCTGCCTGGCTCGTTCAAATGCTACATTCAAACGATTTGCCTGTTGAAGAACTATGTGCTGCTAGATTGAATATTTGTTAATGGAAACACAACATTTAAATGTTGTGGGCCAACACATTAGTATTACACCTCTCATACTCGACCAAACTAGAAAAATTGGTTGAAAAATTTACCATAGTCAGTTGGTTGTCTTTCATATTGACCAACAATTTATGTATATGTATATAGCAGATTTTACAACATCTTCCTGCACCCAATTAATTTATTCTCATTCTCCTCCACATCTCTATGTCAATCCAGTCTCCATCCTTTTCTCTCAACTGCTCAAAACACTATCAAACTACATTATTTTTTGGCCTTCTTCTTCTTCTTCTACCAAGTGTCACCTATTCCAGTATTCTTCTTGGGAATCTGTCTTCTGTCATTCTTTTTACACGACCATATCATTTTAATTGTTTGTTTTTATGAAATCTACAATATTGAAGTTTGAACATTCATCATTTGTTTAGTTATACTGTTTCTTATTTTATCCCTTCTAGAAATTCCAACTGAACGTCTCCTAAAATCCATTTCTGCAGAATTTAATTTACTTAATGTTCTACATTTTAATTCCCATGTTCCTGCACCGTATGTCATTATGCTCCTTACTATTATACTAAAAATGTTTGTTTTTGTTTTAAAACTTATATAGTGATCTCATAAAAACACCATTTAATTTTGATATTGCAAATTTGCCTTTATTTATCTTCTCATTAATTTCAGCATCATGACTAACATCTGCACTAATATATATATATGGAGTTATGTCATAACTTAGTTGTTAAGTCAAAATTCCACTCCCAAGATTCTTATATTGACCTAAACCTTCTGGCAGCACTGTCCCTGTGATAACCTCAAACTATATCAGATATGAGTACCATAAGTATGTTCTGGCGGTAAAAATGACCATCACACAGAGCTGATAACTTGGTTGACATTTCATGTGATTGTTTTCAAAGATGGCAGCCTTAACCTCCATATATATATATATATATATATATCCATCCATAGTAATTCTGCCTGAAGGCAGGTCCTTCACTGCAATTATAGCATTTTCATGCTATGCTTGCAGCTTTACTAGGGAATTATAGGTGTTGTAGCTTCCTGTTGCTTTCCACACCGGTGAAGGGTGAAGGGCGATGATGATGATGATGATGATAATTATAAGGATGATAATGATGGCCATATGATTTCGGGGACCTTATATATATATATATATATATATATATATATATACATATAATCCAAGGAAAATAAAATTTAAATGTCTTTTACAGAAAGGTTATGGTATGAAGTATCAGTTGCTAAACTTGTTTGCATTTGATACTCATAATGCAGTATTAAAATGATATGAAAAATACAAACGGCTAGATGAAAATGAACCACCTCCCTAAAAATATTATATACCGGTAAGTGTTTTCATCTTACCTGTAGTATTATGTGAGATGTACATATTTGATATATATTTCCCTCTTGGTATAAGAAAAAAAAATTGTGTTTTAAATGTATGTAAAATACACTAGTTCTGGAGAATGTAAATGATAACTTCTGTGTATTTATAATGGTGATGCAGTTATTTGTTATTTTCCTATGTGGTGATTAATGGTGTGGATTTAGCAGTTGTTTATTGTTTGATAAATAGATCAATGTCCATTGTTAATTGCCCTCTATAAAGTCTTCCTGCGAGTGTAACAAATTAAATTTATTGATTACACTTCATTTTGAAAATTGTTGTACATTGCTTAATTGTTCAAATTGTTCCCTTTTGTAGAAAGTAATTATTTCTAATTTTTCACTCTAGTATCTGAGTTAATTGTAAGTGGGGGGTTGTAGAATGAATTTGAAAATTGCTATTTAATAATAAATAGATAAAGCCTATTTATTAATATAATTATAGAAAAATCATTATCATTAACATTTGAGTATCTGCTATAGAAATTATTTGGAGAAAGCCATCAATACCAGTTTCAAAGGCTATTTTGCCTTCATTTTCAGTCAAACTCCAACTGTTGGTGGACCGATGAATCTCTGGATCACGTCAGGATTCGCAGGAATTTCAAAGTTGATAACACAGAGAGAAGAAGAAGAAGAAGTGGTTCTTCCGATCGACATAACGTCAGTCGTCAAGATAGTACTGAAGATGGGACCGCTATGGTCTTGAAATCATGATCTACTTAGAAGATTAATACGAAAGAGAGTTATGAAACATTTGATTTTATCTTAAACAAAGGTATTACTTAGATGAGAAAAGCTGACTGATTAAAAATTCATTGGAGAACATTTTTTGACTACTCACCTCATAAATTTCATGTTTTTCACGAAACTGCGGTTTCAAACGTAATCACATCCATCTTCAGCCACAACTCCGACTGATGAAATTCTTTGGCCATCAACTCTTCTATTGTCACCATCTTCAGCACTGACTGAATTTATGAATTTCAAAATCAAATTTTGTTCATTAGGAATATCAAAATTCATTGATCTATATTTATTTTTCTGAATGTATATCTTCTCCCAAACTATCAATTCTAAAGGTTTATCCACTTGATTTAAAAGTTTCACTTCTTTTCCAATTTTATGATGTTCTAATAAACTATGCAAATTGCAAATTTTTTCAATTTCACAATTTTTAATATTTCTAAAATGTTCTTTGGTACAAGTTTCCAAATTCCTTTTAGTTTTTCCTATATGAACTTTATTGCAAGCTTTACAACCTATAAAATTGCAAAGAAAAGAAAAATACAAGAAAATTACCTGCCATCCTGAAATGCATAGAAAATTTCTAAAAAATTTTGACAAATACAATATTACTTTGGCACCAATAAATACATTTAATCTGGGTAATCTTCTAAGTAGACCCTACTAATAAAAAAGTTAATGTCCCAGACAGTAAGAAATCTGGAATTTGTCAAATAAGTTGTAAAGATTGCAATAAGGTTTATATAGAAAAAACTAAAAGGAATTTGGAAACTAGTACCAAAGAACATTTCAGAAATATTAAAAATTGGGAAATAAAAAAATCTGCAATTGCTGCACATAGTTTATTAGAACATCATAAAATCAGAAGAGAAGCAAAACTTTTAAAACAATTGGATAAACTGTGCCATAGCCGAGTGGTTAAGGTAGGAAGCCTTGGCGCAGAGCTACGGGACTTGCGCTGGTTCGAGTCTCCATGGGGGGAAGAAATTTTCTCATGGTATTTCGGCCAGTATGGGACCGGTGCCCACCCAGCATCGTGAGGCAATTGAGTAGCTACAATAAGTAGCGGCTCCAGGTTGAGGAACCAGCTATAACGGCTGGGGGACTCGACATGCTAACCACATGTCACCCCTACACTGGCTGTTGATCATCTACCTCTGTGATTGACACATGTGGATGTGAAGGGCCAGCAGCTGGCTGGTAAAAGGGCAACCGCTGAAAAGTGGAAAGACCCTCAATCGGATCGGATAAACCTTTAGAATTGACAGTTTTCGAGAAGATATACATTCCAGAAAAATAAATATAGATCAATTAATTTTTATAATCTTAACGAACAAAATTTGATTTTGGAATTTGTAGATGGTGACAATAGACAAATTGATGGCCGAAGAATTTCATCAGTCGGAGTTGCGGCTGAAGATGGACGTGATTACATTTGAAACCGCGGTTTCGTGAAACACACGAAATGTATAATGTGAGTTGTCAAAAAATGTTCTCCAATGAATTGCAATGATTATACCTCATAATGTTTACTTCCCAACATTAATTTAATATAAAGCTGATTAAATTTTGCTCACAGACTTTTGGCTCTTTCATGAGCAAAAATCTTCATACTTGAGACCCACAACTTAAAATCCCTCCTAGAGGACTTGTCGCTTGGATTTTAACATCCTAAAAAGTCCATTGAGATCACCTGGATTTGAACCCAGGACCAGAGGTAAGGTACTGAACTCCTAGACCACCGAGGCTGATATGGATGAGACAGTGAAAAATAAAATAAATAATGATGTTTTTATTATTGATTTAACATTTCTCAATGAAAGATAAATTATATTTGAAGAGAAAAATTTTCGCCTAGACCGGGACTCGAAACTGGGACCCTTGGCTTTCCGGGCCAAGTGCTCTACCAACTGAGCTACCGAGGCGAGTTACGATCTAGACGCAAATTTTTCTCTTATATACGTTGTAATAAATAGTTGTACTAGTTTAGGGTGTCCATAATACTTTCAGTGTAACAGGGGACATGTACAAAAAAATTAAAGGAAAAACCTGGGACATTTTTTAAAAAGATAAAAGGAAGTTTTAAAAATTGTATGAAACAAATTATGCAAATTACACATATAAGTTATGCCTATTTCTTTTATTGTCCATTAAAATTATCTATTCAGCTAAATTATGTCTGCTGTCTCTATACAAGTAGACTGGTAGATGCATTTACATTGCTGTACTTCGATGATTTGTGTGTTTCATCAAGTAGTTTATTTTCTTTTGAAATTCTGTCATAAAATGAAGTACATGATACATCAATGTTTTTTATTAAATGTCTTCTTAACTAAGAAGCTGCCATTTGCAAAGATAGGAGCAAAGGTTTCAAAGCATTTGGCGCGAGGGAATTACAACGTATATAAGAGAAAATTTTGCATCTAGATCGCAACTCGCCTTGGTAGCTCAGTTGGTAGAGCATTTGGCCTGGCAAGCCAAAGGTCCCGGGTTTGAGTCTTGGTCTAGGCAAACATTTTTCTCTTTAAATATAATTTATCCTTCAGTGAGAAGTGTTAAATCAAATTAAAAACATCAATAGAAGCCCTTGTGGCTTTATAAAGTAGTGTTAAATTCCCAATAAATGTCTTCTTAACTAAGAAGCCACCATTTGCAAAGATAGAAGCAAAGGTTTCAAAGCATTTGGCGAAAGGGAATTACAACATATATAAGAGAAACATTTGCGTCTAGATCGTAACTCGCCTCGGTAGCTCAGTTGGTAGAGCATTTGGCCTGGCAAGCCAAAGGTCCCAGGTTCGAGTCTCGGTCTAGGCAAAAAATTTTCTCTTCAAATACATGATACATCATAAAAATGTGTTTTTGTCATGAGCAATGTCTTTACAGATTCAACTTTCATTCTATTTCCTTTATTTGACCATAGTGCATCATGGTCATACAACTGGCACTTTCTAACGACCAATTTTTATAATTACATAGTAAAGAACAAAACGAAAGTTATCATTCATAAACACATTGACAAAGCATCATCCCAAAAGCGGGACATTTGAGCAACCCCAAGAAATCTTTTGGGACAACAGGACATTTTCCAAAAAAACAGGACTATCCCGAGAAAAACAGGATGAATGAACACCCTATACTAGTTACCATATTTTACTCTCTTGGATTTCTACATTTGGGGTTATTTGAAAAATAATATTTGCGCTGATTCGTAGCTATTCCAAGATGACAAGAAACATTTTGCAATGTATTCTTTTAATATTCTAATGCATTCCACCTGACAACGAGGTCATTAACATTCTTGCTTTCATTGCTTCTGAACTACAACGTTTACAGTACAAAATGCATCACAACTCTTGAATTGTTCTTCATTCAAGTTTGCTTGCTTGTTACGTAGCAGAAACAATGATGAAGATAGCATTTCTAATTTGCGTAGATGACATGCTAGATGTTGGCCACGATGGACTTGTGGTTATGTTCCTTGCCTCTAGTCCCGAGGGTAGTGGTTCGAACCTGGCTGGGGTCAATGGATATTTTTATGATGGAAAAATCCAAGGAGCAAGTCCTCTGGGATGGACTTCAATCCATAGGTCCCAAGTCTGAAGATTTTTAGGATCTTAAAAGATCCTTAAACCTGAATAAAGATGCCTATAAGTAAATTTTACTGACCTTCTTCATCCTACTAATACCTTAGTTGCCCACTAGATGTTCCATTTGGGTCGGATGTTGACTGTATACCATTAACCCATTTAAATCGGATGACGAGCTGAGGTCGCATGACATTCTTAAGCACTAAAATTGTATGACGACCTGTGGTCGCGCAGTGCAGAGATCGAAAAAACGCATTTTTAATTTATTTTGCTTCTCATAGATATCTGTTACATACACTTTTTCTTCTTCTACACATTCACAAGAATGCTATTTCATCCCCTCCATGCCATTTAGAAATTTCCGGAACGAGTTTTACCCTCAGAAAAAAAAAAAATGTGTTAGTAGTAAGAAAAATGGCGCCAAGGAAAGTTAAGGGTATTGACAGTGATGGAATTAGGAAATTATTAGAGTGTGAATTAGGCAGTGATTCAGAAGTTTCTGATATATTTAGTGATGAGAGAAGTATTCATGAATCTATAAGTGATTCGGAAGCAACTTCTGCTGAAGAAGAGAGCGGTGAGAGTGATAATGAACTTATTGTCCCGCCACCTGCAAAAAACAAAGCCATATCACGCCAAGTGATTGGAAGTGGGTGAAATCTGAGAATAACCCATTGTATATCAGTTTAGTGGTTTTTAAATCCATTTTTACGTACTGGAGGTAATATTAAGTTGCTGCGTTACATTTAAATGCCATGCAGTACGACTTGGGATTTAAATCAGATTTCTGGGGTAGCAGAGCTCGACTTTAAATGAGAGGTGGATGGGTTAATGACATCTTTGGGATACAAGTATAATTGAATTAGTTTGGTCCAGTACTTCTAACAAAGGAGAGGCTAAGGCCCAACATTGGGCTGTTAGGCCACTGTAGATGTAGATAGACATTCTAGTTAGTTGTAGTTTGTTGCAAATCCAAAAATTACTTACCTTCAGACTATTGAACTTTAGGACACATTCTGTCATTTTTGTTTTGACTTTAGCATAACCATTTTCTGTGGACACCAGTTTTACATTTTAGCAGTTACACATCATCATCATCCTGCCAGGTATTAGTCCTAGAAGAACTGTTACGGCCTGAGAAAGCACTTTTCATGCCTCTTTTCATAGGTCGACCAAGTGACCGTTTCCCATTTGGACAGTAGTTCATTATTGCCTTGGGGATCCTGGACCTAGCCATTCTTGAGACATGTTCCTTCCAGTTTAGCTGATATCTGGAGATGTAGTACAGTATTAGTGACACATTAAGTTCTTGAAGGATTTCTACATTTTTCTTTCGATCCCATTTGGCACATAAATTTCATCTCACAAGCTGTTAGTCTGCTTTCATCTCTCATCCTTATAGTCCATGCTTCACTCCCATAACATAGGACTGGTCGAGCCATTATTTGATAAAATTGAGTTTGAGTTGATTTTTGCACTAATGAAGCATGTACAATCTATAAGTAACCCAATATGAATGGAAGTCTGCACCTGTCATTGGTCAGTGGGTCCATCAGACTTAGGACTAAACAAGAAGAAGCGCTGACTGACCTTCCTTCATTAGCAAGGGTCACCATTCCATGGCATGACAGGGATCAATATACATGGCAAGAAATTGTCTACTGCCGTAATATAATCACTATAATTGCTGGATTGGCATGACATATAGCACGAATGGGGAATGAAGAAGGGGCATCAATTCTTCCTGTAGGAAAATCAGAGAAAAAATGCCCAGTTGGTAGATGAAGAATGAGTTAGGAGAATAACAAACCATGATATGAGGGGAATATATTATACAGGGGATGATTGGAAAACATTACTTCAGGATAGGGATGTATGGAGAGTTTATGTATGCTTGGCCATAAACCTATGGGTTCGAGAGTGACATTGAGTGAATTAGTTAGTTATTGACGATTTTATTATTAATTTAACACTTCTCATTGAAGGATAAATTATATTTGAGGAGAAAAATTTTCGCCTAGACCGGAACTCGAACCCGGGACCCTTGGCTTTCCAGGCCAAGTGCTCTACCAACTGAGCTACCGAGGCGAGTTACGATCTAGACGCAAATTTGCGTCCCGGGTTCGAGTCCCGGTCTAGGCGAAAATTTTTCTCTTCAAATATAGTTAGTTATTACTGCTGGAGTACACATATAGATGTAGTGATTTGTTTAAATTAAATTTTGTGAGTTTTCATTTCAGATAAAATATTTTGTTTCATTATTTTTATACCATTAACTTTTTACAGCCAATTAAACTAAGTACTGGTACATTTAGCATATTTTTGGGAGACAAATTAAGTTGATGGCCAAGTGGTTAGATACTCACCCTCCACCTCTGGGTTCCGAGTTTGCATCTTGATCACTCCATGTAGGATTCATGGTGCATGAATCAGAGCCAAAGCAGGTTTTTCTGTGGGATTTCTCCCATTTTCTGCTGCCAAATACATAATTCCACCACTTCTCCACATGCATGTCCTTCATGTAATTTCATCTGCCTCTGTGATGATGTGACTGGCATAGTCAGTTGGCATCCATGAATATCACAAACCTTAAATAATACTGGCTTCATCTGATCCCTTGACCTGGTATTACATTGGATATGAGTAGAGCATCGTTTCCCAACCTGTTCTTTGCAAACCCCCAGGGGGTTCACCAAATATTTCAAGGGGTTTGCCAGAGCTTTTCCATGATGGCGGGTTTCGAGGATAGGTCTATTATTGTTTCCTTCATTCCTGCAGCATTGTAATAATAATAATAATAATAATAATAATAATAATAATAATATAATAATAATAATTATTATTATTTTTTTTTTAATTAAATTAACTCTATAATGCCCCTTGTTGCATATGTGTAACATCGGGAATTTATCACATTATTTCCACAATAAATTAATGTTTACCACGAATGCCTGATTTACTGTTACATAACAACGTTAGGAATGCATTTGATTTTGCTACAACTAGGCCTACACATTGTGTAACTTTTAAGCTGTAGCTAGATTAACTTTAGGTTTTAACCATTAAGGTTTAAGTTAATTTAAGAGTATATACTTAAACAATCTTTAATTGTATGATAATGACTAAGTTGAAACATCCTTACTAAATTATTGTAATCAAATGGGAAAAAAATTTATGTCTGAACCGGGAATCGAACCCCGAACCTTCAGCTCTCCGTGCTCATGCTCTTAACCATTGAGCTAATTCAGGCTTCCTTCCCATCCAAGCAAAATCCTTCCTTTGCCTTATTTTCTTGGTCCCACATTCAAATGCAATGAATCATCATTCACAAATACATAATGAATGGCTTCTACATTGAAGACATGAAGGGGCTCCATATAGCTAAAGCATTATTTATTAAATTAATATTAAGAAGGTAAAGCTGTTACTATGATTGAAATGAGTATATTAAAGTACACAACTAAATTATTGTAATCAAATGGTAAAGCAAAAAATTTATGCCTGAACTGGGAATCGAACCCCGAACCTTCAGCTTTCCATGCTGATGCTCTTAACCATTGAGCTAATTCAGGCTTCTTTTCCATCCAATCATAAATCCTTCCTTTACCTTACTTTCTTGGTCCCACATTCAAATGCAATGAATCATCATTCACAAATACACAATGAATGGCTTACAGTCTAATGTGTTCATAGATTCGACCCTAAGAAGACATGAAGGAGCTCCACATAGCTAAAGCATTATTTATTACCATTTGATTACAATAATTTAGTTGTGTACTTTAATATACTTATTTCAACTATAGTAACAGCTTTAGCTTCTTAATATTAATTTAATAAATAATGCTTTAGCTATGAGGAGTCCCTTCATGTCTTCTTCAGGTAGAAGCCATTCATTATGTATTTGTGAATGATGATTCATTGCATTTGAATGTGAGACCAAGAAAGTAAGGTAAAGGAAGGATTTATGCTTGGATGGGAAGGAAGCCTGAATTAGCTCAATGGTTAAGAGCATCAGCACGGAAAGCTGAAGGTTTGGGGTTCGATTCCCGGTTCAGGCATACATTTTTCTCTTTACCATTTGATTACAATAATTTAGTTGTGTACTTTAATATACTTATTTCAATCATAGTAACAGCTTTAGCTTCTTAATATTAATTTATTGAAACATCCTTATTAAACCTTTTGCTTGGAATTAAATTTTATGCATCTCTACTGTATGTATATTTAAAAGTCAGTGGTTCACCCAACTCAGATCGTTGTGGAAGGAGTTCACGAGTCAAAGAAGGTTGGGAACCACTGCAGTAGAGGATTTACTACTTTTAAATGCAAGTTGCATGAATGAATCCTGTTGTCACCAATCTACAAAAATAGTTAAGATAGCAATATATTTAATAGAAGTAAATGAGTTTGTATTTTCATTGTTACCATATATATCTTGAAATACAACGTCACACTGTGTTTTTCTATAAGGTTACAAATAAATTAATGCACACATGTTTAGCATAACATAAAATGTTACTCATACACAGAGGTGACATTTGGAAATATTTGTATTGTAGAGATTATACCAAGTATGAAAACAGGTATCACCAAGATATAACATAGGGCAGTAGCTATGTATTTCCAAAAGCCAGGAGTGCTGCGCCATATGTGTTTACTAATTATCACACAAGACGTTATCAGTGCCACTGCTACTATTATTGCCATAACACATACAGCTATTTCATCGACTGTCACTGGTAACTCAGCAGCATCTAAAACAAAATTTAAAAAATAATTAGGTTGTCTTTTTAGGAATTAACACTATGAGGTATATAACGTATTTAAGAAAAATTGTTCACTTCATCTCATAGTCTACTTCTTATTAGACCAGTTTTGATACCTTATTATTCCAGTATTATCACGACCGTTGTTACATTGTCTTGAAGAACCACCTCCTGCTCGTTCTATTGGTAAACTGATGAACTTATAAATCAAATCACTTTCTGCAGGAATTTCAAATTTCATTAATATCTCCTAATTTTTTTTGAATGTAGATTTTTTCCAAACTGTGAGCTCTTTACGTTTTTCTATTTGTTTTATTAATTTGGCCTTTTTTTAGGTTTGATGTTTTTCTGATCATGCATGGGCAGATACTGAGCTGATTAAACCTAATAAGGTCCTGAAACTGGTCCATTAAGAAGAAGGATATGAGGAGAGGTGATACAATTTTTCTTAAAAAAATAGTTATTATTATTATTATTATTATTAATAATAATAATAATAATAATAATAATAATAATAAATTACATTAGGAAGTAACATTATGAAGTTTTCTTAATACATAATGTGAATCTGGAGTCATTAACAAGTTATGAGGTAATGACTGCAGATTCACTTATATGTTAAATAATTAGATAATTGATGTTTTTATTATTAATTTAACACTTCTCACTGAAGGATACATTATATTTGAAGAGAAACATTTTTCTCTTCAAATATAATTAGATAATTATTTGAACAGTTACCTAAAAAATGGGTGTAAAAATAAAAAATTTATTTAAAATTGAAAAAAAATATGAGATGAGTCAAAATAACAAACTCATAATAATTATTTTAAAGTGTTAACTTGAATGCAAATTTCACAGTTATTTATGGAATGTTTTCAAAATTTCTCAGTAAGTTGTGGGCATACTCTGAAGTATAATTTCATTGAGCTTACCTATAAGGTATTAAAGTGATTCCACCTGAAGCCTTTGGGGTAGTAGGAGGTTAAGGCTCTCTCCTTTCTAGATAATCAGCACAAGATGTCAGTTGGGTTGTCAGTCCTGTGTGATGATTACCTTATCCCCAAAACATATATCTGGTATTCATTTTTGTTAGAGGCTAAGTTGACCCCAGAGTCATGTTGCTACCAGAAGATTTAGGCCAGTTAAAAATCTTGACCCCATAGGGAATTAAATCTGTGACCTTTTGGATTGCAGCATATTTCCTTAACCAACCACACTACTGTATGTACTTATCTATAAATGGTCCTTCATCTAAAAAAAATGTCACACAGAACTGTTGGTCACATCAGGGGTTTTCAAATTAAGCAGCTTGCCTCCTCATGGAAGTGTCAAATATTTCCACAGGAGGAACTTTGAAAGAGGTTTTAAAATGTGTTAGTGTAACATATATACTATATTACAAATAAACACATTTTTAATGTAACACGAAGAATGAATAGTCTATACTTAATTCTGCACAAATAAATTTTTATGGAAAAAAAAAACTTAAATATGTTTTAATAAACAAGTTGGAGAAAATGTTTTAACATCTCACCTCACAAAGTTGCATGTCTTCACGATACCAGTTTCAAAAGTGTAGTATTACTTCCATCTTCAGTCAAATTCCAACTTGAAATTTCGTCGTTAACATCATCTTCTGAACTTCCATCTGGTGTAGATTTTATGAACTTGGAGATTAAATTATTCTTGTCGGGGATATTGAAATTCATTGCTTTATATTTATTCTTCTGAATGTATATCTTTTCCCAAATTGTTAATTTAAAGGTTTCTCCAAATATTTCAAAAGTTTAGTGTCTTTTTCGATTTTATGATTTTCTAGCAAACTATGAGCTGCAATTGCCGATTTTTCAATTTCACCATTTCTAAGGTGTTCTTTTATATGAATTTCTAAGTTCCTTTTAGTTTTTCCTATATATACTTTATTGCAGTTATTGCAACTGATTTTGTAAATTCCAGATTTTTTACTATCTGGGAATTATCGGTTACTAGTAGATTATCCAGGCTAAATATGTTAATCGGTGCTAATGTAATATCAAATTTGTTAAATATTTTTTGAAAAAAATATTTAACAAATTTGATATTACATTCTTCTGAATGTATATCTCTTCCCAATTTTTTTTTCAAAAAATATTTAACAAATTTGATATTACATTCTTCTGAATGTATGTCTTTTCCCAATTTTTTTTTTCAAAAAACTATTTAACAAATTTGATATTACATTAGCACCGATTAACAAATTTAGCCTGGATAATCTACTAGTAACCAATAAGAAAGTTAATGTCCCAGATAGTAAAAATCTGGAATTTACGAAATCAGTTACAATGACTGCAATAAAGTATATATAGGAAAAACTAAAAGGAATTTAGAAATTCGTACAAAAGAACACCTTAGAAATATTAAAAATGGTGAAATTGAAAAATTGGCAATTGCAGCTCATAGTTTGCTAGAAAATCATAAAATCGGAAAATACACTAAACTTTTGAAACATTTGGAGAAACCTTTAGAATTAACAATTTGGGAAAAGATATACATTCAGAAGAATAAATATAAAGCAATGAATTTTGATATCCCCGACGAAAATAATTTAATCTCCAAGTTCATAAAATCTACACCAGATGGCAGTTCAGAAGATGATGTTAATGACGAAATTTCAACAGTTGGAATTTGACTGAAGATGGAAGTAGAACTATACTTTTGAAACCGGTATCGTGAAGACATGCAACTTTGTGAGGTGAGATGTTAAAACATTTTCTCCAACTCATTTATTAATATAAATACCTCATAGTGTTTCCTCCTACTGTAAATTTAATTAAATATGTTTCTTATACATTTTTACAAATTGAATAAAAAGTATAATTACATTTTTAATATTAAATTCCTACTATTAAGTACAAAATGATTCTGACAACCAAGAAAGGCAAATTTCATAAATGACAAAGCTAATTATATTCACAATAAAATATATAAACACATTTATTACAACAAATGATTTTTCACCAGTAAGGAAATTTTAAATATTAATAACTTACAATAAGAAGTAACATTATGAGGTTCTTCTTGATAAATAAGGTGAATCTTACCTCATAAATAATAGTGTTTTATTTTTGAAGAGAAAAATTGTATGCTGAGACTGGGATTTGAACCCAGGACCTTTCGAACTCTAGACAAATGCTACCAACTGAGCCATCTGAGAAACTCCAATCTAGACACAAATTTTTCTCTTATGTACGCTGTTAATTCCCGTGCACCAAATGCTAAGAAGCCATTGCTTCTATCTTGCAAATGGTGGCTTCTTTATTAAGAAGACTTTTAATTGGGAATTTTACATTACATAATAATACTTCAAGATTGGCGACAGATGCGATATGGTTCTATTCAAATTAATACAAACCTTAAAATAGACTCCCTGCTTTTTACAGATGATTTGGTAATAATAGCTCAAACAGAAACAGATTTACAGCATTCTACACAAATTTAATGTAATTGAAAAAAGGTACACTATGGAAATCAATACAAAGAAAACTAAAGTGATGGCCTTTTGTGGGAAATACCCTATACTTGGCAAAATTGTTTTGGACAATGAAATTTTAGAACGAGTAAATGAATTTAATTATTTGGGTTATAATTTAACATTTCAAGATGAAGCTGATATATCAAAGAAAATCTCAAATTTCACAAAAACACCGGTATAATTAACAGTATAATGAAACCATCTTTAGTACAAAAGAACACAAGATTACGGCTTTATAAGGTTCTCGCAAGACCTGTATTAAGATATGGTAGTGAAGCATGGACAATATGAAGAAGAGATGAAAGCCTAATAATAGCAAATGAAATATGATTTTATGCTCCATACAGCAAGCTATACAAAGTGGGACCATAAAAGAAATGACAAAATTATAGAAGAGTTTGATGTAGAACCAATTCTGCACCTTATAAAAACTACCAGAACAACTGGAAAGCCCATCTTCAATGAATGCTATATCATAGAATTCCAAAAGCCATGCTTCATTACTGCCCCCAAGCCAAAAGATCGCCGGGACATGCAAAAAGGCACTGGATAGAAAATTTCCTCTTTGAGACCATATGGCCTATGGCTTAATACTTGCATGGATGATGATGACATTACATAATAATGTAATATAACGTAAAATTCCCAATTAAAGGTCTTCTTAATAAAGAAGTAACCATTTGCAAAATACAAGCAATGGCTTCATAGTATTAAAGACAAAAATTAATGTACTTCATATGATTAGTTGAATAAGAGTAATAATAAATAATTATAAACATATATAGTAATGATTTTAAGAATCCCTGTACTGATTACTCGGTGTTGCCCAGGAATCTACTTATCTCGATCTTCTTGGCATAAATGAGCTAAAAGACAAAATTCGTGATTGTGAGTTATCTGTAAAAGAATACCTGCCATGTGCTTGCTATGCTTGCACAGGAATTAATGTACTTGTCTCAATCTTCTTGGCATCAATGAAAGATAAAAGTGGTTATTGTGAGTTATCCCTAAGAGTTAAACATATGTTGTCAGAGACTTTTTTGTAGAGCTTTTTGAGATCTTCGATTCTGTGTACATTAATTTTGTGTATTTGTTATGGTTTAGGCAGCGTAAGCTATTTAAGCGTCCAAACAGCTACTTTTTTCACATTTTCCATTACAAAGGGTGATTTTTAAGGGTGTAGGAGTTGAGTATCACAACTCTCTTATAGCCTATGTTCATCCTGGGAATCTCTTGAACATTTTGCAAAAAGCCCCATCACAATCGGATTAACGGTATGGCTGTGCTTAAAGTACGAACGAACAAACAAACAAACATTCATTTTTATATGTTAGATATATATAATTTTATTTCAAGGAAAAAATATTCTATTGATACAAGTTTGAATCTTACCTTTTACGTTTGTTGAATTAAGCGTGCTTGTCAGAGAGTTTCTGTCCATGAGGGTGTCTGTTGAATTAAGCGTGCTTGTCAGATAGTTTCTGTCCATAAGGATGTTTGTTGAATTAAGCATGTTTGTCAGAGAGTTTCTGTCCACAAGGATGTTTGTGAAAAGTGAAAGATATAATCCTTAATAGTGATAGTTTTATAAAATTTGTGTGTAAAATTTTGTCCTACTGGCTTATTCTGTAAATTAATATATTACTTATGATATATCTAGTCAAAAGTATATAGGGGCAATTCTCATTTATTTAACATTTGATAAGCAAGACAAAGGTCATGTGATCAATAGGCATATTTGGAAATAGGTGAGCAATATTGTTTATAAGTATCTTCATCTCAGCATATAAAATCTTTTGCAGAGTTAATTATTTTATATTTTTGGAAGACTAAATTACGAATTTGAAAGTTATTTCTTCTTACATACAGTATTTAAGAAATGATTTTTTAAACTCTATTCTTTTATCTAAAATGTGCAATTCTTCTAGTCTCATATTACCATTTCAGGGAACAATATAAAGAAAAAAAAAATTTAATACTGGGTTTTTCATAATTACTCTTCATTTTTTAAAAAAAATGTTCAAATACAGGTGCGGCATAAGTAAGTTAACCAAAAATGCAAGTATATTATTTTCTATAGCTTACAACATCTATATAAAAAAAACTACCGAAATTGTTCAAAGTGACCTCCATTGTTGTTTAAGTAGTAGTGTTTGAGATTATATTCTGAAGGTCCCATATTTAAACCCTAGTTTCAACCAATCTCATTTTTTTCCTTGCAACCACGTGTAGTGGTTAACTGACGTATGCCGCACTCTGTATAATTATTTTGGATATGTTGTACTGCTTTACTATAAGAACATCATACAGTCAGTTCTATCTTGATGTATCTATCAGAGAATATATTTGTAGATTAGCAGCAAATATAATTGGTAATGTTACATTGGTATATATGGTGAGTTAACATACCATACATTCAATCTTACTTATTAAATTTATCGCTTCTCACCAAAAGATATATTTTATTTGAACAGAAAAATATACTAATATTATAATGATATTGTGAAAAAAAAAAGTCTGAACCAGGAATTGAACCGTGGATCTCTCATATTCTGTACGAGCGTGCAAGACCACTACACTATTCGAGACATGGCACAAACATTAACAATTCTTTCCACATATAAAAATCTATAATTCTCGTTTATACGCTTGAATGGGGATTTGAAACCAATGTCTCTGGTTATGTACACCAGCACCACTCTGACCACTGAGCTACCCCAATTCAAACACATATTAAATCTCTCCTTTATATACATTCCCACACGCTGAGATATCTTTCAGTGAGAAGTGATAAATTTAATATGTGATATTGAAAATAAGCTTTACTGGCTATAAATATGGTGTTAATTACAAGGAACAAGTCCTCCAGGAGGGACTTTAAGCAGTGGGTCCTGAGTTTGGATATTTTTAGATTTGTAAAAGAACATTAAACCTGGAAAAAGAAGCCTCTAAGCAAAATTTTCTGACCTTCATCATCCACATAATACCTTAGTTGGCTACTATTAGATGTCTCATTGGGTCAGTATGCTAACCACATGCCATTCATGAAATCTGTAGGGATATAAGCATAACTAAATTTGTCTGGTTAAGAAACTTTCCACTAGGGTAGGACCCATGTCCCCACAATGGGATGAATAGGGATTAATTATCATCATCTTCAATTGTAACAGAATAAATGTAACATGATAATCACCAATATACATTGTATTTATGAACTGACAGCAGATATGTCAAGAGGTAGAAAGAGTTGGACATAATACGTAAGTGCAACATCATGCTGAATTCTGACTGGAGGTGACCTTGAACTATGTCATACGGCAGGATATAGTAAATTACAACACAGTCATGATTTTATAGCTTCTGAAGGAGAATGTGTGACAATCAAAGGAGGTTATGTAATAAAATTTTTGTTTAAAAAAATGTTTTACATAACCTCAATTGTGATAACAATGAATGTTAAAAATATTAATAATTTGGCCAATTAAAGGAGGCGAAATGAATTGGTTAACTAAAATAGAAAAGAGAAAAAATGCATTATTTGTAGTTTTAACTAATCACTGATCATTCAGTCTTTTGCATAGTTTTATTATTTAATGATATTTACAATAATATCCTCATTTATTTAAGTAAAATTTTATCACCTCGCCTCACATTCTTCTACTTCTTAGAGCAGTTTTGGAACTTTCTCCTTCAGTTCCATCCTCAGTATTTTCACAACCATTCTTTTGTTGTCTTGAAAAGCCGCTCTTCAAGACAACCAAACAACGTTCGTGAAAATATTGAAGAGTAGCTCTGTAAAGACAACAAAACAATGGTCATGAAGATACTAAGGATGGAACTGAAGAAGAAAGTTCCAAAACCGGTCTAAGAAGAACAAGAATATGAGGTGAGATAATAAAATTTTACTTAAATAAATATCTCATTGTGTTAATTCCTAAAAGAGTAATATCCTCTATTAATCTGAGGAAATAGTAAAAATATATTGTCAGATACAAAACTGATAATCCTACGTGGACATATTCCCTAACACCATATCTTCCTTTTTTCTCCTTCTTATCCATTATTACAGCCACCAGTGATAGAGTAATATGGAAAATAAAAACAGTAGTTATTTTTAAAACAGCGATGAACAGAAATCTAGCATAACTCTCTGAAACAGACAATTTAAATTCTGTCACTAAAATTGAAACTTCAATAACAAAATATATCTAATATTTGTGTAGGATGTTTTTATTATTAATTTCATATATCTCAATGATGGATAAATTATATTTGAAGAGAAAAATATAATTTTTGTAGGATATTTTGGTCAAATTTTTTTGTTATTCTTTTTACAACCAATACCTATTACAAGTTGTTAGTCATTCATGCTTCCCTCTGAGACCTGAGTTTGCATCTCAGTCACTCAATGTGGGATTTATGGTGGATGAATTGAAGCCAGGGCAGGTTTTTCTAGAGAATTCTCCCATTTTCCCTGCAAAAATCTTCAGTTCTCCACATCCCCATACTCATATCATCCATTTTGTTCCATTATATTTCATCTATCCCTCTGATGGTGCAACAGACCTGATTGCCAACATCCTTATATACTAAAGACCTTCAATAATAGGGGCTTCATTGTACCTCGTCTCTCAACCTGGAGTTATGCAAAGCTCTAGTAGAAGGTTTACTTTTCTACATGCTAGAAACTAATGGAACGATACAAACTATGTTGCCACTTACTCTAAGAAGGCAAGCTTTTCATTATACCAGTTTCACGTTTGAATTGAATCTAACTCATTTCAAAACGCATGAAAATTATAATAAGAAATAACTTTAAAATATCCCAAAGTTGTTTTTAAAGAGCCTAAATCATAGTTACTATAAGATGGTAATAATATCTATCATATTGTATGGATCTGAATCATGAATTTTAACTAGTAAAATATAAGGACTTCTCCGGAATTGGTAGCAGAAGATTTTAAGAAAAATCTATGGACTTTCAAGAATTAAAATGAACCACGAGTTGTATAAATTATTAAAATATAGTAGCTACTGTGAAAGTGCATAGATTGTAATGGTTGGGTCATATTTTGAGATTAGAAAATACAAGAATAGTAAAAAACATTTTGAATGATAAGTCAAAGGGAAAGAGAAAAGAAGACTGAAGTTGTGTTGGAAGGATGATGTGGAGAAGGACTTGAGATTGATGGGAGTTAAAGAGGTGGAGAAGTAAAGCATTGGATATATAGAAATGGGCAATTGGAAGCCAAGGTCAAACTGAAAGGAGTGTAGAGCTAAGAAAGAAGAAACTCCTAATTACAAGTTGTTACATGCTAATCAGTGGCAGCTATTCAGGAGAAGCTAGTGAAATGCCATATCACTTGCTTTTACTCCATTTTTAAAATAACTAACTAATTCACTGGCACTATGAAACACATAGATTCATGGCCATGCGGACATAAGTGCTCCATACATCCCTATCTTGAGCTAATGTTTTCTAATCATCTGTTGCATAATCTAATTCCCTCAAATCATGGCCTATGTTATTCCCCCACCTCATTCTTGGTCTACAAGTTGTTACATGCTAATCAGTGACATAAGGCTTGTTGCCAGGCTGAATACTCTCTCGACGAGCAAGTGGGCGGGCCTACTGGAATGTGTTAAAATGCAACTGTTACGATGATGATTATATCAGCGAATTAATTTCAACTTACCTTCAGGAGATAGTGCAATGTCTAAATCTGAAGTAGGTATTGTTAGATTTGTTGAAATAAAATCTTGGTTTTCGTTGGAGATGTCGCAGTAATGTTATATGCACAGTACAGTGTTTAATAATAAGGCAGTACAATTTGTCAAATTTGTCACTGTTGTATAATTTTCACAAATTAAACTAATTACCCTTGTTGTTTGATTAAGATAAGTAGACCTATTTAATATGTGGTCATCAGTACTGATTTTGTGATAGGTTGGTCAAAGGTCACTAACATTAAATTAGTTCAAAAGGCAGTTATAGTGGTTTAAATTAAAGTTTAATAGGAAATATGAAATAAAATAAATAATGTAAAGTAGTGAAGATTAATTGGACGATGTTATGCATCAACTGACTATGCACCATTTAAAAAAAAAATTGAATTTTGATGCCATCTGTTGTAATGGCTCATGAACAAAGTGAATACACACTTTTAGCACCAAACCTTTAAATATTATTAAAGATAAATGTAAATGCCATCTGTCCTATCAGAGATTCTATATTTTGCAACAAACAACTACAGAACTAGAGCTTCATAAATGCTAATCTAAATTTTGCATCATGCAGCTAGTACTCTTAGATTGTTGATGCATATTTGAGTATATTATCATATAAGCGATTATCAAGTTATATACAATTAAATAGCTCTTCCTAGAGTTTAAAATGTAAAAAAAAAAATTTAAACATATTTTTCTCGAAACTTACATAATGGCACATAGCCGATTAATGGATAACGCTGTTCAATTGAGCCTTTGAGTATTGGAAGTTGACCATGTCCATTTGTCACATTTCGAGAACATAGAATTTTTTTTATACTGGTTTAAATAGGGAGCATACCTTAGCATAGTGGTTAAGACACTGCACTACCAGCCAGAAGGTCAAGGGTTTGAGTCCCAGTAGTGAGGTCAGGATTTTTAAACTGACCCAAACCTTCTGGCAACACTACGGTCCTGGGGTTGACTCAGCCTCTAATGGAAATCAGTACCAGACGCTTATTCTGGGGGTAAAGGCGGCCGTCATGCAGCTGACATCAAGTGATGATTGCTAGAAAAGTGGGTGCCTTAACCTCCCACTACCCCAAGGGCCTCCTGAGGCCTGTAGTGGTATCACTTTTTACTGGTTTAAATAATATATTATAAATAGTAATACAAAGAAAAAATATTTTATTTGTTTCAATACACACTTGGTAACACTAGAAAAATATAATTATAAATAAAAATATACTTTTGAGCTATGAGTAGATGTGCTCACTTGTAAAAAACTAAAAGCGGACATGGTCTATTTTAATATTCGAGGGCTCAATTAAAAGATACAACACTCTTCAAGCAGACAATAAAAAAAATAAGAAATTCACCATATCATTCTTCAGTCCATAAAAATTTTAAAAAAGTCAATATTTTTAACATTTCACTAGCACAAGAAAATAATTCAGGTTCAAATAGCTGTGATTACAATCAAATCAAACAAAATAGATAAGATTCAAGCTAGTAAAAAAATCAGGAATTTATTAAATTACAAAGATTCAGATGTATAGGTCTACATAACAAAACTAAACATTTAAGTGAGTGAATTGGCTCATGTATTTTTTTTTTCCTTGGGTTTCCTTAATCATCAAGGCAAAAGCTGGGTTGGAATTTCATTACCAAGACCCATTCAATCAAAATCACTCTTTCATTGTACGATTAAAATTAAATCGGTGAATAGAATATCTTCCTGAAAATACATGACAATAATAACACATAGTTAAGTGGATATAGCCAAATATCATAGATGTGAAATTAATTTAGATGTTAAAGAATCTATAAATAAGAAAGAATTAAAAAAACGAAACTATATCTTTATATCAAAACAAAGAAACATTTCAGAAATATTAAATGTGGGAGATAGGAAAGACTGCAGTATATTTACAATTTTATTGAGAAATTGTGTTTTCTCCAAATAATTTAAATTGTCATCCATTTTAGATTTTTTTAATTTGTTGAGATAATACCATAAGTTAATAAAATTAAAATGAATCATAAATCATCTCACCTCACACCCATTTTAATAATTTGAAAACCTCATAATGTTAATTCCCACCATAAGTTTTATGAAATAATACCATAAGGTTGAAGAAAACATTATTATTTTATACAGTACTACCTAATATTTAATTTTAGGAAGTTATATTTTGAGGTTATTTTAATTATATTATTTTTGGTCAATATTGGATCACCAACCTACAAAATTTCGAAATGGCTGAATAATCAATTTAAAAGAATTAATAATTTTGAAAGTCTGCAGATTGAAAATTCATTGGAATTAGTTAAGAAATTAGAAAAAGTGGAAATTGAACCCACAGATAGGTTGGTTTCGTTTGATGTAGTTTCACTATTCACAAATGTACCGAAACAAAAAACTTTGGAGATATTGAACAATTGGTTAAGAAAAAACAACATAGACAGAGAGATCAAAGAAGATTATTTGAAATTAACTGCGTTATGCATTGATCAAATGTTTTTTACATTCAATGGGAGTTTCTATAGACAAAAATCAGGGCTCTCAATGGGAAACCCATTATCACCTTTCCTGGCAAATTTATTTATGAGCGATTTTGAATGTAAAATCACTAAAGCACATCCCACAATGTTTAAATTTTGGAGTAGATATGTTGATGATATAATTTGTATTGTTAAAGAAAAACATGTAGAAGATTCCCTAAAACTATTAAATTTACAGAGTACAAACATTAAATTCACCAAAGAAATAGAAGACAATAAACAAATACCTTTTTTGGATCTTAAATTGGTCAGAAATGAAGAAAAAAGAAAAATTGAATTCAGGATTCATAGGAAAGAAACTCATACGGAAAATTTTATAAAATCAACAGGGTTCAATCCAATTGGACATAAATTAGCAGCATTTAATAGTTTAACTCATAGATTGGTAAACTTACCCTTAAACGAAGAAAATTTCAAACATGAGAAAAAACACATAATCAAAGTAGCAAGAGAAAATGGGTTTGATGAAAAAATGGTACATAAAAGGATAGAAAAGTATAAAAAACAAAAAATGATAAACAGAAGTAATCTTGAAAAAGAAGAACCACCTATGAAAAAATATAGGAAATTCACATATCACCCCTGGGTACATAATAAATTTCAAAATATATTTGAGAAGTTTAATATTAAATTAGCACCAAAAAATAACTACAGTTTAAATAAACTAATAAAAACCAACAAAAATGAAAAAACTTATAAAAATAAAAAGTCAGGAATATATCAAATTGAATGCATGGGTTGTGAAAAGATATATATAGGGAAAACAAAAAGAAACCTAAAAATTAGAACCAAAGAACACATAAGAAATATTAAAAATGGAGAAATTGAAAAATCTGCAGTTGCTGCTCATGTTTGGTCTGAAAAACATATCAATTCAGACACTAAATTATTAAAACAGTTAGAAAATACAAACGAGCTGACTATTTGGGAAAAAATTTATATTCAGAAGAACAGAAACAGAGTTATGAATTTTGATATTCCGATGGAGGGTGACCTTGTTTGGAGGTTCTTTGGCCAACCACAGGATGGAGCTGACATCGACATCCAGGTGGTGCAACATAATGCAACATAAATAAAACCAGTCTGGGAAAGCTGAAGATAAAACAGAATTGTTTTGAAACATGTTCAAGAACAAATCAACATTAATATTGAGGTAAGATGTCCAGACCAAAAATAATATAATTAGTACTACCTAATACCCAGCGTGTGCTGCTATGCCTAAATAAATGGAAATTAATGTGTTTTATGTTTAGTTAAATAAGTAAAGGAAAAATTTATGTCATACTAATATTTAATTTTAGGAAGTTATATTTTGAGGTTATTTTAATTATATTATTTTTGGTCTGGACATCTTACCTCAATATTAATGTTGATTTGTTCTTGGACATGTTTCAAAACAATTCTGTTTTATCGTCAGCTTTCCCAGACTCCAAGAACAAATCAACATTAATATTGAGGTAAGATGTCCAGACCAAAAATAATATAATTATGTCATACTGTTTACCCAGCATTGTCCGGAAATCTACTTATCCCGATCTTCTTGGCATAAATGAGCTGAAAGACGAAAATGGATGTACTTCTTATGATTAGTTGAATAAGTAAAATGAAAAATAACTATAAATGTATATCGTAATTATTTTAAGATTCCCCAGTGTTGCCCGGGAATCTACTTATCTCGATCTTCTTACCATAAATGAGCTAAAAGACAAAATTCGTTATTGTGAGTTATCCGTAAAAGAATACCTGTCATGTGCTGCTATGCTTGCACAGGAATCTACATACTTGTCTCGATCTTCTTGGCATCAATGAAAGACAAAAATGGTTATTGTGAGTTATCCGTAAGAGATAAACATATGCTGTCATGGACATTTTTGTAGAGCTTTTTGAGATATTCAATTCTGTGTATTTGTAATGGTTTAGGCAGCCGTAAGCCATTTAAGCGTCCAAAGAGCTACTTTTTTCACATTTTCCACTACAAAGGACGATTTTTAAGAGCGTAGGAGTTGAGTATCACAACTCTCTTATAGCCCATGTTCATCCTGGGAATCTCCTGAACATTTTGTAAAAAGCCCCATCACAATTGGATCAATGGTATGGCTGCGCATAAAGAACGAACAAACATACATACATACAAACAAACAAACATTCATTTTTAAATATTAGATTTTATTCAATTTAAAAATGGCCTTAACAATCCAGAGAATTAGCATTGCAATTCAAATCTGGGAATTAAATATTCCAACAAATTTTGCTCAGAGCCTTCTTATTTTAGGACTGAGATTTTTTGCATGTTATAAGTTTAAGACATGAGGCTCATTGTCTTATTTTCCATCCAAAAGAAGCCATAGTCATACAAGATTATTAAAATAATTATCATGAAATAGTACACTGTATATGCATAGCATTTAAAGATCACCACTGTAAAATGTGGTAGTTCTGGTATCAAAATTGATACTGTATACTGGTATTTCCTTCAAAATGTTATAGAGGATTTGGAAATCAAGAGTGGAATTTGTTAGGACTATTTAACAAATAAAATTAAGCTCTTTACTCACAAATCACTATATAAATATAGTTACTGGTATTTTAAAATATTTAATGTAAAGGCAATGTTTCAAAACAAATAAGAAATGTGTGGTTACATTTCATGTGTTTACTCACTGCAACTTGATCATATTATTTATTGCCAAATAAGATCACAATATTGTAAGAATGAGTTCTAGTGGAGATAAAATGAAACACATCAAACTATATATTATAACCAATTATTAATTTTTTTCGTAAACAACTCGGTAAAAAATTATTTAAAAACACAATTATCAAATGTGTAGTTCGAAGGAATCTGTTCATTTTTTGCTATATTCAATGTATTTGTTAGAGAGTCAGTCACTGCAAAATAATGCTCTGACATGTTCAAAATATTGGAAAGGAGGAGCTTTCTTTATCACAAAAGCAGGAGCTAGTATTACCTGTTCAAGGAGTAAGCGCAGTTGTTGACGGAGGGCACTGCAGTCGTGTTTATGCAGGAATTGAACACGTGACACTGCTATCTATGAGTGCAGAGGGGAACGGGACGTGGGACGCTGACAGTGAACACTGCCTTAGATGACGTCACGTGTAGCAACAAAGAGAACTTCACAATTCTTCCGCCTGCAGAGACATTTTGAACGACTAATAAAGAGAAAGTTGTTTATCATCATGTATCTTCTTCTGCCCTAAATCTTTTTCCCATTCCTTTCAGTGTATTCTTCAGGAGGGAATTACTTTGTAACAGGTATACAGTTAATTTCTTTATCTTTCCCAGCATTATTCTTTTGTCTGTTTATTCTTGTATAACTAACTCATTGGTACTACTGAACTGGGATGTTCAAGGCCGCATAATGTTTTCTAATCATCCCCTGTATAATTCCTCTCTCTCAATAATGGTTAATATTATTCTCCCATCTCATTCTTGGTCCATCTACTGGGTTTTTTTCCCTTCAAGAAGTTTCCATTCTTCTCATTCTTGGCCATTGCGTTCTATGAGACTTAATTATTCTTATTATATCTGATTTTTCATAAGGATTATGTCAATTACATATTATATAGTTTTTTTTTATTCACCTGTTTGTTCACCTCTCTTTGGTCCGAAAATTTTCCTAATCACTTTATTTTCAAATAAAATCTTTTCTCATACTATCTTAAAGTAAGAGATCATATTTGGATCCATAATAGAATCAGAGTTCCAGCAAAACTACATTTCTTATTTTAACCCAAAGCACAGAGTGTGCAGTGGGTGGCATTAGAAATACACACATACATATATTTTGTTTATTTCACACATTTCATCCTTCTCTATATTCATATTTAAAATATTTGCAGTAATTTCTTCTCATTCCAGTCATATCATACAATGCCACTCACCACATAAGCATATTTTTAAATTCTATTTCCAGGAATCTGCACAAAATGTTGTTCTCCTATTAAAAGTTTCCTTTCCCATTGCTACACTTTATTTGACAGCAGCTCATTGTTACTGTTTATAGTACACATAAAATAGACTATATCTATGGTGTAACTGTTAGCATATCCAATTAGGATGCCAGGAATCCTGGGTTCAATTTCTGGCTACAGCATAAAATGTTTCTTTTGGTATTAGGTTCTAGAAAATGGGTTGCTCTTCCTCATGAGGACCACTCATATGTAGCTACCTGATATGAGAAGTTGTGGAATCAGGTTAAGGAAACTGAAAATATTATATTATTTTTGGTCTGGACATCTTACCTCAATATTAATGTTGATTTGTTCTTGGACATGTTTCAAAACAATTCTGTTTTATCGTCAGCTTTCCCAGACGGTAAGATGTCCAGACCAAAAATAATATAATTAAAATAACCTCAAAATATAACTTCCTAAAATTAAATATTAACTGAAAATATGTTTGAGGAACTGCATCATGCAAACCATGTGACTCCAACAAGCTAGTGATAACAACCCTTTCAGTCAGTCTTGGCTCGAGCTGTTGTGCCATGGATTTATTTATTTTTTACTATTACTTACTTACTCCATGGGAGGCTTTAGAAGGCTCTTGGCTAACCAGCCACCTGCTAGCAACACTTTAAATTTTCCTTGCTTCATCGTAGCTGTTGTACTATGAATTTATTTATTTTATTCTTAATTACTTACTTACTCCATGGTAAGACAGTGAACATTAATAAAATTCCAATGAAGTATTGGTCACAAAATTAAAATATAAAATTGTTACCTAGTAGGTCCGTCTCCTCAGCTTTGTAAACTGCTAATTCTCTGTAGGCCTTTTGGGAGTAGGTAGTACTAATTCTGAAATTAATACTCTTTCAGGGTCAGTAGATAAAGACCTATCTCCTACTCCTTCTGCTGATGATGGGACTAGAACCGAAAGGCCTACAGAGAATTAATAGTTTACAAAGTTGAGGAAACGTACCTACTAAGTAACAATTTTATAATTCACTCATCCCTGGAGAAAACCAGATAAGTAAATTTCTTTCAATTTTTCTATATTTTCTTAATGTATAGATCTACTGTTCTTTATGTCGCTCCATATGGTAAAAACAAGATAAGTCCATTCTTCATTCTATTAGCTGTAATATACAATCTTTGTTTTAGATAAAATCAAGAAAGTTCACTGTGAAAAAGCATATAACTAACTCACTGGCACTATCAAACCCGTAGGTTCATGGCCGCATGGACATAAGCTCTCCATTAATCCTTGTCCTGAGCTAATGTTTTCCAATCATCCCCTGTATAATCTACTTCCCTCAAATCATAGTTAATGTTATTCTCCCACCTCATTCTTGGTCTACCAAATGGGCGTTTTCCCTCTGGTTTTCCTACAAGAAGCTTCCATGCATGTCTTTCATTCCCCATTCATGGCACATGTACTGCCCATTGCAGTCTACAAAACTTAACTGTTCTCATTATATCTGACTTCCTATAAAGACCATGTAATTCATTGTTATGCAGTCTTCTCCATTTACCTGTCTGTTTGTCTCTCTTTGGTCCAAAAATTTTCCTAAGAACTTTATTCACAAATACTCGTAATCTCCTTTCCTCCCTTAAAGTAAGAGTCCATGTTTCACATCCATATAATATAACTGGTAGGATAATAGTTTTATATGAAAAAGCAGATATATTGACCTATCTTGTTTGTGTCAGTTTTGGACTTATCTGGTTTTCCCAGGGATGACTGAATTTTAATATTAAGGTAAGACAGGCCTAGAAGGCCTTTGGCTTACCAGCCAGCTGCTTGCCTCACATCCACATGTGTAATTTACAGAGATGCACAAACATCCAGACAGTATAGGGTTGACATGTTGGGTCTTCTAGCCATCATAAATAGAGGTACTAGTTATTGTAGCTATACTGGGTGGACATCCTGGTTAATATACCATGAGAAAATGTCTTCTTCCATGGGTACTTGAACCAACGCATAATGCCTTAGACCACTTGGCTATAGCATGCGATGAGAACATTCAAAGTATTTGAAGCAGTCCATTTGTACTATTTCCTTCTTCTCAAAGTTTCATATTTATCTTTTTCTTCTTCTTGAAACCAAACATATTCACTTATTTTCATTAGTCTTTGTTCTATTTTGCCCATCATAAGATTGGCTAATCTATCATAAGACAAAAGCCAGTGTGGATTTGGCAACACAAACATATTTATAAGAAATAAGGACTTACTATTAATATCATTGTATTATTTGATAAAATTAACAGTAATTTAATAAAACTGTAAGCTAATTTTTTTTATTTTTTGAAATTATTGAATACAATTTATGTAGTTAAGCATAAATAAACATATAATGTTGTAATCGCATTGAAATTAATTATAAAATATTCTTCTTGTACATAGAAATTTATGCAGGAGCTGCAAATAAAAAGTTAACAGTATCTTTGTTTTAGTTGATAATTGATTTATGACTAGACAATCATAAAATATAGCTAAAGTTTTGTTCAATAAAATATGAAAATTACAACAGTAATCAGTCCATTGTTAAAATACATGAAATATCAGAATACACTCTTCAAAAATCATTCATTCATATGCACAAAAAATCAATTTCTTTATTCCAAATTTAATTTATGAGTCATAGTAGTATCGTAGTGGATAATTAGGAAAAGAGCAATTATAGAATGAAAATTATGGTGTATCTTTACAAGGAATCTAATATTGTGACAAGAATTACAACAGGAGGAATTCATTAGATCAAGCATGTAGTAAGAATATTAAATTATAGGAAGTGATATTTTGAGGTTATTTTAATTAAATTATTTTCAGTCTGATCATCTTACCTCAATATTAATGTTGATTTGTTCTAGGACATGTTTCAAAACAATTCTGTTTTATCGTCAGCTTTCCAGACTGGTTAGATTTATGTTGCACACCTGGATGTCGATGTTAGCTCCATCCTGCAGTTGGAGTTATGAATTTTGAAATACTGACGTGACCTTGTTTGGAAGTTCTTTGGCCTACCGCAGGATGGAGCTGACATCAACATCCACGGTGTGCAACATAAATCTAACCAATCTGGCCAAGCTGACAATAAAACAGAATTGTTTTGAAACATGTCCAAGAACAAATCAACATTAATATTGAGGTAAGATGATCAGATTGAAAATAATTTAATGTGCTAAGAATACCCGAAGAAGGAACAATATTTCAAGAAAATCTGTCAGGAAATTCACCATTAGGAAGACATGGTTAAGATATTTGGACAACTTACTTGAAAAAAAAAAATTGATGCATTAAACATTATTTACAATTGGGGAATCATCTGCCAAGTTAACACAAGTAGTAAGAATAATATTGTCAATTCAGCAGCTACAAGTTTTCATAGCTTGTAATGCTCTATATTAATTAATTGTGCTCTGTATCATAGCTGAGCTATGCAGTGGTTTGAATTCTCAGGGCACAATGCATTTTCTCACGTAATTTCAACCAGTAGGGAAAAAGTGCTCATCCAGCATCGTGAGAAATATGGGTAACTACAATAAGTAGCGGCTCCAGGTTGAGAAAAGCAGCTGTAAATCAGGGACCCATCCTGCTGACCACATGTCATCACTATACTGATAGAATGATCATCCATTACTGTAATGACACATGTGGACGTGAGTTCTTCATTTTATAACACCTTCAACATCACTTGTACTATTTTCCAAAAGATTAATGATATCAGAGAATGCCAACATAATATGAAATGTCACACAGAACACTAACTTATGGAGTTGCAGGATTATGACACTTAAAAAAAAATTGTAACTCTTATTTAATCTGGCATATACACACAACAGTAACCAACTGGCCTGCAGGATTACAATGCTAATAAAATATGCAAAAGGTTTCTTTATGTCTTCTTCTTCATCCAACAAGTCTTAGGCCTATAGGCCTGTTACGATCTCACTGATGAATTTTGTATCCAGCCTTTGCTTGGATGGCCCAGAGATCTCTTTCCTGTTGGACAATAATGAAGCATGGCCTATCTGAACTCATTCGTCGCAAATGATTCATCCAGTTGTTCTGGTATCTATGTATGTATTCAATGACTGGTTCTAAACTTAGTTCCTTCAAGATATCATCATTGCGTTTGTAAACTCAATTGGTATGTCCTGCTGTATATCTCATGGGTTTCTTTATTGGTGGTTTTAATGACATCTACTACTTCTCTGAAGTTAATGCACTGCTGGATCAGCTGCAATTCCAAGAAGCTATATCTTCAGAAGTCCACCGCTGTGGTCTCGAGGTAGCATGCTTCCTTGTGACACAGCGGGCCCGGATTTAATTCCCGGTCGGGACAAGCTTCCTGTGTGAGGTTTTTTCCGGGGTTTTTCCTCACCTGTAAGACAAACGTCAGGTAGCTTTGAGGCCCAAGAGGTCCCTGAACATCATCTGGTCTTCATAATCATCCTTATCATCCCCAGAGTGGAAAGTAACGGGAAGCTACCACACTTATAATTCCCTATTAAAACTGCAAGCATACATCAAAATGCTATGATTACAGTGAAAGACTATAGAAATATCTTCAGAAGAATCCATCAATTTTGACAAGGATCAAACCTACAAACCTTAGATCCTGGAGCTAACTTGCTAAATGTTCAGAAAGTGTTAACTTCAATGATTATCTCAAATTTATCCTAGGATGCAGTTCACCCTTTTTTAAAGTAGATTACTTTTGACACTGATTTTCACATATATTAGACATGTAACTGTGAGGTGGGTAATTAGTTTATTGGCATCATTTGAACAGAAAACATCTCAGGCTTTTTTTTTTAACTTATTGTGCTTAAAAATTAACCAAATGCATGATACAACAGGTCTAGAATGCCCATGGCCTACAACTGGTCTCACATCCACATGAATCAATCAAACAGATGAACTAATTAATTCACTCACTGACATTAATGAACCCAAAGGTTATTTTTTTTTAATTCGAGCAAGATTCGGGGTTCGATTCCCGGTTCAGGCAAAAATTTTTCTCTTTACCATTGATTTACAATAATTTAATTGTGTTTATTAATTTACTTATTTCTATCATAGTAATAGCTTCAGCTTCCCAATATTAATTTAATCGAGGAAGATTATTCAACCAGTATTAGAGTGACATGATCAGCATGTCGAATGTCCCAGTTGTTGTATCTGGTTTTCTTAACCTGGGCTTCTACTTAGCTATCCAAATTTCTAACTATGATCTATGGATATTGGTCTCATAGCTTTGCTCTAAGATCACTCAATCAAGATTGCAAGAATTTAATTAATTTAAAATTAATGAGTGAATTTTTTTAAACTTAAAAAGTTAACTTCTGTGTATAATGAGTAGATCAATATTAGGCATTTAGAAGAAATCTGCACCAGAACCAAGATTTGAATTATAAAATGTATTCTGGACTCTGCAGTTAAGCTATAAGGTACACCCTCCACAGATTAGGATCAAATTATTCTCTCTTTAATAATTGAAACATTTTGTCCGTTCATTCTTACCTCTTAGAGTCTTTTTGTCGAACATATGTTTCAGAGCATCTTAGCCCCATCATCAGCGATTACAGACTAAGAAGCTAAGAAACTCTGAAACATATGTTCGACAAAAACAACTCTAAGAGGTAAGAATGAACAGACAAAATGTTTTAATTATTAAACAAACCTCTTAATGTTACTTCCTATTGTATTTTAAAATATTCTCTCTTTATTCTCTGAATGACCATTTATGGAATTAGTTGACGTAACAGCAAACACTATATTAGTGAGCACAAATTTGATGCTCTTTCACTAAATATGTGAACCTAGTTTCATTATAAATAAACTCCAAGCAAGAAGGGCCTAGAAGGTCTTCGGCCTACCAGCCGGCTGCTGGCCTCACATCCACATGTGTTAATCACAGAGGTAGAAGATCATCTAACTAGTGTAGGGGTGACATGTGGTCAGCATGTTGGGTCCCCCAGCCATTATAGCTGGTCTTCTCAACCTGGAGTCGCTACTTATTATAGCTACCCAAATGCCTCACGATGCTGGATGGGCACTGGTCCCATACTGGCCGAAATTCCATGAGAAAATTTCTTCCCCCATTGGGACTCAAACCAGCGCAAATCCTGTAGCTCTGCACCTAGGCTTCTTGCCTTAACCACTCAGCTACGGTGCGGGACATTTTCTTTATACATTCAGACACATTAAAATTTCTTGAGAATATAAACAAAAAATTATTTGTATACTGGCAACACTGCTGTTTCTATTTATGCTTTCTGGTAGCTCTGAAATAACTACTCTCTGATCTAGTTTCTGAGCTATTGATAAACACATGGGATAAATGCAGACCAATGTCATATAAATTGATTATTCACTGTATGATAACAGCATTCATTTTAGAGACATGTCTTTTTTTCATTGGAAATACTCTGTCTTAAGTAACATTTGTTTAAAAAATAAGTTGTGTGAAAGAGTAAACAGTTTTTCTTATCTAGGGTGTATACTGTCTTTTTCATTGAATTAGATATCACTGATAAAATTGATAAGTACAATAAAGCAATGAAAATAATTAATAACATTATGAAACCCTCCTTAGTAGAAAGGTATACAAGAACACGCCTATATAAAATTTAGCAAGATCAATACTATGTTATGGAAGTGAAGAATAGACAATGAGAAATAAGGTCATCAAACATGTCATATCCAGTGAGATGAAGTTCATGAGATCGACAGTGGGTTATTCCCAATACAATCACAAAAGAAATGAAGACAACCTGTAAGAACCTCAGTTAGAATCAATTATCCATTTTATTAAAAGTACCAATACAATTGGAAAACTCATGTAGAACACATGTCCAAGAACAGAATTCCAAAAGCTATGCTTCGTTACCATCCACTTGAAAAGAGTTCTTTGGGTTTTTCAACAGTTCATCATGTCTTATGCTTGTTTGGAATATCCATCCATTCATAGTAATTTTGCCCAAAGGCAGGTCCTTCACTGCAATCATAGCATTTTCAATCCCTGGTCGGGGCAGTTTTTCTGGGTGAGGTTTTTCCTCACCTGTAAGACAAATGTCAGGAAAACTTTAAGGCCCAAACGGTCCCCGAAATCATATGGCCATCATCATCTTTATCATTATCATCATCATCCTTCACCAGTGTGGAAAGCAACGGGAAGCTACCACACCTACAATTCCCTAGTAAAACTGCAAGCCTAGCATGACAATGCTATGATTGCAATGAAGGACCTGCCCTCAGGCAGAATTACTATGGATGGATGGATGTCATATATATATATACATATACAGTGTATATATGCCCCCTTTTTTCCTCTTTGACCACCAACAGGAATTTTACCTTATTAAACACTAACTAAACTAATCTCTAACACTATCAAACCCATAGGTTCATGGCCGCATGGACATAAGCTCTACACACATCCCTAAACTTGAGCTAATGTTTTCCAATCATCCCCTATATAATCTCCTTCCCTCAAATCATGGTTAATATTATTCTCCTATTTCATTCTTGGTCTACCATCTGGGTGTTTTACCTCTGGTTTTCCTACAAGAAGCTTCCACACCCCTCTTTAATTCCCCATTTGTGCCACATGTCCTGCCAATTTCTGTCTATGAGACTTAACTGTTCTTATTATATCTGGTTTCCTATAAAGATCACATAGCTCACTGTTATTTAGTCTTCTCCATTTGCCTGTCTGTTCATCTCTCTTTGGTCCAAAAAAGTTTCTTAAGATCTTTATTCTCAAATACCCATAATATTTCCTCTTTCCTTTAAGTAATAGTCCATGTTTCGCATCCATATAATATACCTGGGAGAATAATAGTTTTATATTTTCAGTTTAACATGTTTTGAGAGAAGTTGGGACTCTTGTCGACAAGAGTCTCTGTAATACATAATAGCATGCATTTTCAAAATTGAACCTATGTTTGATTTCTTTGTATATCTCACTCCTATTTGTAATTATTGTTCCTAGGTACTTGAATTTAGCCACTTCTTCAAGATTTCCCTCATTTGTCATTAACTGTCCATTTCCATTATACCGGATGTGCATAAAGGAATATAGCAATTTTAAAGGTGTTGAATTATACATAAATTAATGAGTCATTTTTACATCTTACCTCATATTTCATGTTTTCTTTAAACACGGGAACTAGTTTTTAAGAGAAACATCTCTCTCATTTTCAACCGAAATTGTCATAATATCGGTTGAAAATGAGAGAGAAATTTCTCTTGAAAACTAGTTCCTGTGTTTAAAGAAAACATGAAATATGAGGTAAGATGTAAAAATGACTCATTAATTTACGAATTAAGAACCTCATAATGTTATTTCCCATATTTAACTATGAATGTTGAATAATACTTTAACTATAACAAAAAACAAAACTCATGTTAAATGATAGAGTAACATCTCCAGTTTACATTATAAGTTCATAGGTATTTAATGTGAGCCCTGTTTATTACATGACACACATCCAACCTGTAGGCTAATTCTTTCCATACATTAATAAGCATGTCTGCATTGACGGCAGCAACAGCTTCTTGAATCCTGTCACTCAACTCGGGCAGGTTAGCAGGCAATGGAGGACGTAGACTCTGTCCGTTACAAAACCCCAAAGAAAAAAAATCACATGGGGTAAGATCCGGTGATCTAGGAGGCCACTGGAGATAAGCCCTGTCATCTGGACCATGGCGACCAATCCAGTAATGACAGTGTGGAAGGTCTTACAAAAATGCTTACATATGCATCCCTACTGTTTACAATTGTTACAGGTTCTGAAATCTACTGATTACGCTGACTTTGCACTTGAAATGCTGCAGCGGCAACATTCTCCTCAGACACTCTTGGTCATGTCACACTTTTGCCTTTACACAGACAAGTTGTTGTGAATTCATTATGCCATCGACAGATGTTGTTGGCATTGGGGGGGGGGGGGGGGAGATTACGATTAAACTGCCTATCAAATGCACGTTGAACTGTCACAACTGATTTACAGCTCTCAAACTGCAAAACACAAATGCTTTCTGTTGAGTTGCCATCTTTGTTATTATTGTTGCCATAGAAACAAATCATTCTTCATTACGTGTATCCAGCCATAGCTGATGACATGAGTCCATTGTATACTTATGCTATAAGTTGCAATGGGGCTGCATTTAAACATGCAGCTTATGTGGGCATTCAAGGCGAGCGTCCACGAGGTTAAAAGAAAGACATATAGGACAAAGAAAAGAAAGCTATTCGCTCACTAACACAACTAAAACTATATTCTTTCGTGTTTTATTTTACTTTACACACAACTTTCTACGCCTTATCTGAGTGATAATATTATTCTTCTTCTTCTTTCTTCCAAGTATTAGGCCAAGGCCTGTTACGATCCTATAGAAAATTTTCCCTCCAGTGCTTCCAGGAAATTCTAGTATAAGACTTGAAAGCATAATAATAGTCCCTTCGATTGGTTGCTGGCCAAAGGAAGGCAAGACCAGTGATGGGGCTGCCATCTTATAGCCTCTGGTCAGGCTTTCTGGAGAAGAAAAGAAAGTAAAGAAAAGAAGAAATGGAAGAAAGGAAAGACTCCCTAGCCCTCGGATGCCCTAATAGCGTCGGGGTCGAAAAAAACAAGAGTTAACCAAGAGAGGTTAGATAGTAAAGTTAAAAGAGTGCAAAACACAAGTAAGTGGAAGAAATGTTTTGCTCAGCTTACTTGAAACAACTATATTCTTTTATGTACACTCTGTAATATGTATTTCTATGAACACTATATTAGATCCTATAACTTTTAATATTGATTAGAAGTAACATTATGAGGTAATTAATTAAGAGATTGAATCAGAAATATATGCCTTATATTTTTTTTTTAAATGTAGGGCATATTTTGAAGAAAATCTTCAACGTTCTCAACCAGGATCAGTAGGAATATTAATTAAATTTGAAGAGAAAAATTTTCGCCTAGACTGGGACTCGAACCCGGGACCCTTGGCTTTCCGGGCCAAGTGCTCTACCAACTGAGCTACCGAGATGAGTTACGATCTAGACGCAAATTTTTCTCGTATATACGTTGTAATTCCCTATTGCCAAATGCTTTTGAAACCATTGCTTCTATCTTTGCAAATGGCGGCTTCTTAGTTAAGAAGACATTTATTGGGAATTTAACGTTACTTAATAAAGCTAGTAAGGCTTCTAATGATCCCTTAACTTTTAATATCTCAGAGTATTCAGGGTCTCAGGGATTAAAGAAAGAATAATTTGAACTAGCCTGAGAGGTGTATCTAAAGTAGTTGAACTTGTAGAGTACCAACACACAAACATGATATACATGTTTCAAATACTAGCTAAAATTATTCTCTTCAGGTATATTAACTAAAGTGAATAGATGGCTTCATAGTTAAATATGGGAAATGACATTATGAGGTTCTTAATTCAATGAATGAATCACTTCTTATCTTGCCTCATAGTTTATGTTTTCTTAAACACGCAAACTGCAGTTTTCAAGAGGACATCCCTCTCATCTGTAACCAATATTATGAGTCATAATATTGGTTGAAAATAAGAGGACAGTTCCCATGTTTAAGAAAACATAAACTATGATGTAAGATAAGAAGTGACTAATTCATTCATTGGAATAGATGGCTTCTCTGGAAGAAATAATTACTGATTATAGAGTCCCACCTACTAATTACATAACTTCTTGAAATATCTTATATTTAACAGTCTCTTCACCTCCATGATTTTTTATTTTAAAAAATAATTATAAACAAGTGTATATACATGCAACTTTATAAGTTCAATTAATTCAGATTTAATTTGATGTTTAATATTAAATTTATCACTTCTCACTGAATGACAAATTAAATTTGAAGTGAAAAATAGGTATATGTTTAAATTGGGTCATTTGAACCCAATGTCTCTGATTCTGTACACCAGTGGTCTTCCATCTGAGCTATTAGGCTTCCGATTTATTCACATATTTTTCTCTATAAAAATATAATTCCCGCACATAAGAAAGCAGTCAATATTTGTTCCACTAACATCATCTAGTGGCCTCTTAAACAAGAAGACTTTTAAATGGGAATCATCAGTACATAAAATTATATTTGTTTCTTCTAATGAGAAAAGATATATATATGTATGTACAGTATATGTATATAATTACATATAAATCCTAGCATTGGTCATTAGACAAGTGGCAGTTGTTTAGTGAAAGAAGATTATTGAAAATTAAATGTCATAAGAATTTTGAAGAGACTCGATTCAATTTATATTTTAATGATGGGCTGATCACTGTAAGAGAATGCACATTGTGCTTATTAATGACAACATTATTTTTGTGATACAGAAATTTATATTTTGTTGAAATAAGACATGATTGATCTCCCCCACATTACAAAGTTCATTTTGTTTTGACTTTGAGCCCAAAACATAAGATGAAACATCTAATCGAGATGGATAGGCACAAACACTTTAAACTCATCAGTCCTGTACACGTCCACCATCTCTGTGCAACAAATAATAATAATAATAATTAAAATAGTCTTTCAACACTAATTTCATCATTTTCTGTTTTGGAGTGCATTTGACAGCCAGTCCATTGCTGAATCTAAACCTTCTCCCTTTGTGGCCGATGTCTTGAAAATCTGAAATGTTCGATTCTTCAATGCATCGAGACCAAGTGCTTGATGGACCTCTGCTACACTTAAGGAACCGTCTATGTCTTGTTTATTGGCCAATACTACCAATATGGCTCCCTGCAGTTCATCTTCCTGAAAATTAATTACAAATTAATATTTCAATAACAGGTATAACTATGAGGTTCATTTTAATAAATTATTGAGTCGGTTAAACATCTTACCCCATAATTTTTTTTTTTTAATTTTCAATTTAGAAAGGAAATTTACATGGTTTGCATTTTTTGGCTAAATATTATTCTATTAAAGATCTATGGAAACAAAAAAAAAAAAATTGAACCTGTTGATATCAAAATAAAAAAGAGGAAATGGAGATGGATCAGCCATACTCTTAGGAAAAACCAATATGTTGTTGAAAGACAAACCCTGTTTCGGAACTCTCAAGGCCAGAGGAAAAGAGGAACATGATGATTGTCATGTAGAAGGAGAGTGGAAGAAAAAGCCTGAAAAGGAAGGAAAGACAAGGAGAAAGTTAAGATTTTAGCATGGGATAGGGTGCACTAAGAGTTGTTTCACTGACGCCCTATATTCTGCATACTACTAGTATTATATATGCATCAGAAAAAACTCGGTAAGTCAACTTTTGGTCGAAAATGAGTTATTAACATTTCCCGACTGCTTTTGGTCCGATGTTCGGTAAAAACGGGTAAGTTGTCAAGCGAATAGTGATGGTATTATTAAGCATTGAATTTTCGATGTATGCACTCCTTAATGTAAGTCATTGAACTAGTTTTTGCTATCCTGTAAAAATTACTTTGAAGACTTACCACCTGGTTTTTCCTAACTGATGTAGATATATTGATCAATGACTACCATGTTCACCTATGAATCAGTGGTTTTTATTTTCAAACACAACTGGGGTGATGGAATTCTTCAGGGCATAAATGTCTGAGTATAATTTCCTTTAGAAGAAAAATAAATTCTCTGGTCTCATATAAGATATTGATGACAACCAAAAGAAATTAAAAGTCTAAAATAAGAAACTTAACTGAGTAAAATATGTTGCCCATTTCTTATCTAAATTTAAATCACAACATCAAACACCTGAGATTTTAAAGAGTGGTGCTGTAGCTTGAGTTACATTCTGGCTGAATTTATCTTTAGGAAAGTATTTGAAGTACATCTGAATTTTATAAAAAATTTACATTATGAATTTATTTGACAAACATGTTTTTGAATCCAGTTGAACATTCTCTCATTCTTCAGACTCTTTTGTCCTAGAAATGACAGATTTATGACTTGACAACGCTTTATGCAATGTAACTTTCTCTAGAATTAACTCACCCTTAACATATAAAGCAGCTCATCCTTAGATATTCCTATCCTGTCTCTGTCAGCTGAGTCCACTACATATATTATTGCATCTGTGTTGGAATAGTAGCAACGCCAGTATGGCCTGAAATACACAGTCAATATTATCTAACTTAAAAATCTGCTGTGGCCATGTTCAGTCATGATTATCTCATAAAGTACCTTTATTGAATCAGTTTAGTGGTCTCTCCTAATGTTTATGTAGAAAAAAATGACAACATGAACTTGGAAAATAACTTCACTGTTAAATCCTAAGAACTGGGCGCACAGTCAACATATCATTGTATTAAACACGCCCATAAGAAGATGTAAATATATATTTTTATTATAAGATTTCTCATGCTTGTAGACTTATTCAGGATTTCACTTACATTAAAGAAAAAATTGAAATACATATAAATTACATTATAATTCTGTAAATAATTACTTGAGCAATGTGTAATTTTTTTTTTCAAAAGGAATCCTGAAAATGTCTTGAAATTGAATTCGAAGTAGAAAAACTGCACTTAAACTAGCGTGAAATATTTTCAAAGTCCTATACAACAACAGTGCGCATGCGCCAGAGTTTATAGAGCCAGCGATAACCCACAATCGAACCACTTATCGATTATCATCCTTGATTACTATCCGTCTCTATGAAATTTAAATTACCAATATTTGCAATAAATCCCCAAATCTATCTTTAAAAAATATATTAATAACATTAAAATTACCAAATGTTTATTAAAAATGGGTGTACACTTACTTATCACTCCCTAACACTGATCCAACCAGCCATAATCCAAAACAGTGATAGAAAAATCATAGACTAAGTAATATAATCTGTAGAGAAAATAGCAATTAGCATCACAATATTGTCTAACAGTGTCATAATATTGTGATTTGCATATTTAAATAAATAAAGGGGTCCTCATCTAGGGGATATGTGGATGGCGACCACAAGGTGCCCAAGCTGTGCAAAACATTTCTTCCACTTACTTGTGTTTTGCACTCTTAACTTTACTATCTAACCTCTCTTGGTTAACTCTTGTTTTTTTCGACCCCGATGCTATTAGGGCATCCGAGGGCTAGGGAGTCTTTCCTTTCTTCCATTTCTTCTTTCCTTTATTTTCTTTTCTTCTCCAGAAAAGCCTGACCAGAGGCTATAAGATGGCAGCCCCATCACTGGTCTTGCCTTCCTTTGGCCAGCAACCAATCGAAGGGACTATTATTATGCTTTCAAGTCTTATACGAGAATTTCCCGGGGAGGGAAAATTTTCTATAGGATCGTAATAGGCCTTGGCCTAATACTTGGAAGGAAGAAGAAGAAGACTTCAAAATTGTCTAATAATGTTATAAAAATTGTTTGAAAAAGTTTAAAATATTAAATAATGTTAGTAAATACAGAAGAAGAGCTATAGTTTACAACAATATAACTGAAAAATCAAGCGCTAGTAGAAGTGCAGTTGAGCCTTCGAAGTTCATATAAATGTAACTTTAAAATGACCATATTATTGTAACATGTATATTACCATTAATGAAACAGAAAAATGATATAATGCACTCTATGTTGTTTCAAGTTATTACAAAAAATAATGATAACTTATTATGACAGCTCAGTCGCTATCGTATGAAATTTCATTAAACTATCTACAGAAGAAGGAAAAAAAAAAAATCAATAAAAGTTGAGATCATAGTCGTAAATAATATAAAAGTAGTTACCCTACTAAATTGTAATCTAACCTACCTAAATATACCGAAACATAAGGAATGTAATGTGTCTAACAAATTTGCAACCTAGTAGAAACCTGAGTAAAAATGTGTTGTCATAGCTAAAATGTAAATAAACATGTTGCAACATACTGCAACTATCGATATGGTTATTAATAATTGATGTTCAATATTCAATAATATAGTCCATTTATTATATTAATGCAATGATGGTCCCACATTATTGGCTTTAAAAAAATTAAAAAAAAAGGGTTGATAATAATTAAAAATGAAAGTGATCCAATCTGCATGCAAATTATAATAAAAATAATGACAGGAGTCTGTTTTAGCAAAATTTTATTTGGCAGAATATGTTTAAACATTATACCTTATACTTGTTTGTCCTCCAAGATCCCAAACTTGGAACTTTAAATTTTTATAGGTTACTTGTTCCACATTGAAACCAATTGTAGGTATTGTTGTTACTACCTCTCCAACTTGTAATCTGCAATAATAAAATTTGCCTAATATGTAAATTGTTCACAGGTGAAGTTACTATTGATCAAACCTGCACCCCCTATTACTGAAAAATCAATATTACTATGATTCATCACCTGTAAAGTATTGTAGTTTTCCCTGCACCATCTAGACCCAATATAAGGATTCTCATTTCTCGACTGCCGAGAAGATTTCTAAAATAACTCAATAACCCTCCTAAGTAAAACAAAACAGAAACACAACAATATAAGTGATAAAAAACATAACCTATATTCTTTTCATATCCAGTTATTTAAAACATAACAATTGACAATATAAATGTTTTGCTCTATTTTTTTAGAAACATCAATACATACAGCTTAATTTTATTAACTATTGTAAACAAATTTTAAGAATTAAAATGTGTAAATAAATTTTATTGCTTAAGAGACTATGTTGATATTTGACATCCATTTTAGTGTTTTGTGCATCTCATACCCATTTTGTTCTATCGTTATCGCCAGGTGGATATAATTGATAGTGTAGTTAATAATTATAATTTTTAATCCACCAACACTTATATTTTTCTTAAAATACAGTCAATACATATGCAAAGATAAACCACATGAAGTTTGACGTGTACCGCACTAACTACCAACCTATTTTAGTATTATTCAACATTACAGTATTGGTCATCTTGAATGAAAACAATTGATCATCTTCTTCAGCAATTGCCAGCAGATGGCAGGGAAATAGAAAACTAAGAATTAAGCGGTAAATTTAAATTCAATTATTTTAAAATGTAAAACACTATTTAAATGTTTAAAAAAGAAGTATTTTTTCACTACCATATTGCCAGTATTAATATAATTATGTATAATAAAGAAAAATTATCATATTTACCTTTAACAATTTCTATTAAAAAAAACAATCGACAGTTTAGTCCAAATCCAGGCCTACTATTTAAAATTAACTTCATAAAATTTTATTTGATGACTGATGATCATATATTAGAAACATATATTCAAGTATAATTAAGGATGGACACTTTTTTAACACCAACAGTTTGTTTTTATGAAATTTTTGGTATTCTCTCCTGAAATGACGGAATTGTAACGTATGTCTTAGGTTGGAGCGCCTGGAAGCCGGAATTACATTTCCCCAATTCTATTTTAACACCAACAGTTTGTTTTTATGAAATTTTTGGTATTCTCTCCTGAAATGACGGAATTGTAACGTATGTCTTAGGTTGGAGCGCCTGGAAGCCGGAATTACATTTCCCCAATTCTATTTTAACACCAACAGTTTGTTTTTATGAAATTTTTGGTATTCTCTCCTGAAATGACGGAATTGTAACGTATGTCTTAGGTTGGAGCGCCTGGAAGCCGGAATTACATTTCCCCAATTCTATAATAGGTGTTAAATAATAATGAAGCACTAGGAGAGTCCTTAAACCCAACTTAACCTAAATTCCAGACCATGGCGGCCAAATAATTCCCTTTAAGGAAAAACGCCTATGGTCAGACCGAGAATCGAACCCGGGACCCAATTTTCTCTAGTCAGAAGCTCTTAACACAACCAAAATGTAAACATTTAATAATAATAATAATAATAATAATAATAATAATAATAATAATAATATAATAATAATAATAGTTACTAAAACAATTTTTCATTTTAATTTAAGCCTGTGGTTTGAATAGATACATTGATTTTTTCATTACACTTAAAAGTGGATTTATATTTTTATTATTATTCGTACTCATCTATTTCGAATATAATATAATATAATAGAAATTTATTAACACAAAGAATTGCACTGAATTTTTTGTATCGTTAAACAAATATTTAAATGACCCCCACTTAAATAGTTAATATTAATTGTGCGAAAACATTACTTAGGAAATCAAATAACCTTAATTTAATTTTAAATTAAATCCATTAATTTCGTAAATTAGTTTCAGCTACGGTTATCAAAAGAAGAATAAAGAAAAAAAGAAATGACATTCCATTTTTTTTTCAGGTCTTCGCCCCCTTCACAGTCATTTGTCCAGTCTGAATAAGTTCGGGAGCTTGTCACAAGATGGCAGTACGCGACCTGAATGTTTACGAAACTCGCTGACTGTGACGGTGGTGGTGGGTATATGTGCACGGAGTTGACATCCACGCTTCCTTAAAAGTTTATAGTTTTATATTATCGAAATGTTCAAATTGAAAACGAGTGCTTAGACGCAATAATGAGACATCATGTAGCAAGTACTGTAAAGAGCATTGCAGCTTACATAAAGGTGAGTGGCTGGTAGTTCATTACATTTCATATGCAAGATCTCGCGGTGTTTCTTCGGCACAGGTGTACAGGCGACGGGATTTACGAGCAAGGGGATTTAGAAAGAGACAACACCAACTTGTGTGGACAACCCTGTGGAATGTTTTTCGCCGCGGGTTACAGGGGAAGCCAGCCGACCGACCACATGAACCACGGGCTTGGGGCCGAAAATTACATCGAAAATGATTTCGTGACAACTACCGTATGTCTCAAATGTCTTTACATTTGGCGCGAAAAAATGTGCATTCCACACAGCTGTTTGCAATTTTTTTTGTGAAATCTCACAAACTCGAGCGATTCAGAAATTCCCAGGAGCACATGTTCTCGTTTCTTTATGGACAGTTATTCAAGTTTTTCCAGTAGTCATCGGCGAAGTAGGCGGGGCCAGGTTAACAATCGTAAAAAAAATCAGAGCGGGTATTGCGTGATCAACAATTAGAGAACGCAGTGTGGCGCCTTTTTACGTCATGATCGGGTAGTGAAAATTATGATAAACGTTATCAATAAATTTTAATAAAAATGTACATTCATCTTAAATTTGAAAGAAATGAATGTACAATACTTTTACGTATTTTGAAGTTTCATTCTACAATGGGTATTGGTACATTGCGTAAAAAATTATCTGTATCTGCTTTACTTTTTTTTTTGTTAGATAACATTACTCATGGCAGGAAAATGTGGCTCATGCAGTATTACATACCGGATGTTTGAGATTTTTTGTTTTCAGTATTTAATCTGAGCGTTTTCGCAGAATAAATATTGATGTAATATCAGGGTTGCACAGAATGTTATACATTGTTACATTTTCATGCCTTAAATTTGTCTGCTGGCCAAGAGAATTTTTAGGCTTGACTTTTGTTCAAAATAAAATTTATTAAGGAAAAATAATTTTTGCAGACATTTGTAACCATGGTGTGCTTTAATAACCTTTGAATTAGGGATGTACCAGTAAGATTGGTTTCATTTATTTTTAATAAAACTTTAGAAAATTTAATTGGTAGAAATTAATTATAGAACAGTAATTTAATTTGTAGAAATTAATTCTAGAACAGTAGGCAATAAAAAACGTTGGGGTTATGCATTAGATTTTGTTGTCTGACATTTAAAACTGGCTTGAGAATTTGAATGTTATCAATTTTATGGTTAAGACTATATAAATTTATGTTATAAGCAGTAATTCAGAAATAGTAATGGTTATTATTATATAAATTATGTTTATTATTTGGTAAACTTTCTATGACGTCCAAAAACATGTTTATTGTACTAATTATTTTTGTGTATACAGGTGACTTTTTTAAATTTTGTTTTTATATCCAGTGTAGAAAACAATATTTGTGAAGAAGTCTACAAAATATACCATACTTAGGCCTACTTTAAGCAAAATCCAATTTTTATTGTACAACGAAATTATCTACTTCATTTTATTGTGAATAAACAATATGATTCTTTCTTCTTAGTTTCCAAAAATAAATACAGTTAGTGCAAAAAGTATTGGTACACTTAAAAATAACACAGAAATAAATAATTTAATCATTTCTTCACTACGTACAAAAACAAAAATATACACCTTTAAATTGAACTCTATGAAGTTAAATACATGCAGTTTCCTTTGTTTTAATATGACAATTAACGAGCAAAAAATAATTAGTACTTGAACTACAAAAATTAACAAATGAAAAGTATTGATGCAGTACTAAGTTTTGGTTAACAGAATGTTCACATGAAGTCGAGTGGGTGTGAGTCTGGTAGTGTTTTATTCACTCTAGCATTGAGTACTTTGCCGTGTAGTTGTGTGTGTTCTGGCTGCAGATTAAGGTGGAATGGGGCGCAAAGGTAAAAATACTACAGTAGAAGAAAGGAATTAATTATTGGTTCGCATATAAGTGTAAATCGCTAAATGGAATTAATGAAATAATTGGAAGTCCAAGACCAAACATTCAGCATATAGGCCCTAATTGATAGAGTTGGCGAACGAAAATCTTTAGAAAATAGCCACAGATCAGGACGTCCTAGAAAACTGAATGTTAATGTTGAAAAATCATTAATGTGAAAAGTAAAGCAAAAACCTAAAAGTAGTGCCCCAAATTAGCAGCTATTATCAAGAATGACTTTAATATGAGTATTTCTGCTAGCAATGTTCGTAACAGTCTATGGGTTAACGACCTGCATGGGAAAACAGCCCATAGAAAATGCTTAATAAGTAAATAAAACTGAAAGAAAAACTTAAAATCCTTAAAAACTTACATAAACAGCCCCAAAGAATTTTGTAAAAAAGTAATTTATACTGACGAGCCTAAAATCAACATTTTCCGTTCGGATGAAAGAAGAAAAGTCTGGAGGAATTAAAATGCAGAGCTACAAAAGCAAAATCTCCAACCCACTGTGAAACATAGTGGTGATTCTTTATTAGTATGGGGATACATGAGTACCTCTGGACCTTGCATTTTATCGATGGTGTTATGGATTTATGGATCACAAAGAGTGTATGAACATATTGAAGACCAATCTTCATACCTCTGCAGAGGAAATGGGCATCAAACGAGGTTTTATATTTATGCAAGATAATGATCCCAAACACATCGGTTTCAATACGCGTTTATGGATTTTGTATAAAACACCAAAGTACATGGAAACGTCTCACTGGTCTCCGTACACAAACCCCATTGAGAATTTATGGGAACATCTGAAAAGGAGAATTCGTTCAAGGCAGGTTTCCAACAAGCAAGACCTGAGAAACGCTTTGGAAGAACACCTTCTTCAGTAACTTCAAATTTAGTCGGGTCGATGCTACGTCGTCCTCTAGCCATCTTGGAATCAAAGGAGCTCCTAATCAAGCATTGAACTAAAAAAGTAAAGACTCAAAACAGTCATAATATGAGACTGTATCAATACTTTTTGTTCGTTAATTTTTGTTGTTCGTGTATAAATTATTTTTTACTCGTTAATTGTTATGTTAATATAAAGGAAACTGTGTTTATTTAACTTTATAGAGTGCAATGTAAAGGTTTGTTTTTTATACAGTGAAGAAATAATTAAATTATTTATTTCTCTATCTGATATTTTTAAGTGTACCAATACTTTCTGTACTAACTGTATATACGTATACAGAAATTTGTAAGAATCATTTTTTTTATATTCTAGTTATAGATTTTGATTAGCGCGATTTTTCGAATATGAAACAAGAAAAACTTTTTGTTTTCGTTTTCAGTGAAGAGACTTTTATTCGAATGTGTAGCACATCTCGATCAAGTATCTCTCTTTGCCTTATAGATTTACGTGGTCAGTTCCAATTATTTAGTATAATTTATTATTCTTGCCAAAATAGAAGGTATTTATAATTATTATATTTAATTTTTGATTTTACCATTTTAATTTATAATTAGTGAGGATTAATAATCGTCTATTGTGGTCTAGGATGTCGTCTCGGATATAGCGGTCTGCGTTCGATCCTTGGTAGGGATAAGTTTTCTGGGTGAGGATTTTACATCTCTCTTTCCCTTATAGATTTACGTGGTCAGTCCCAATTATTTAGTATAATTTATTATTCTTGCCAAAATAGAAGGTATTTATAATTATTACATTTAATTTTTGATTTTACCATTTTAATTTATAATTAGTGAGGATTAATAATCGTCTATTGTGGTCTAGGATGTCGTCTCGGATATAGCGGTCTGCATTCGATCCTTGGTAGGGATAAGTTTTCTGGGTGAGGATTTTACGAGTTTTTTCCTCACCATTAAGGCAAAATAAGACCACCGCTGTGGTCTCCGGGTAGCGTCGGTGCCTCGTACGCAGCGGGCCCGGATTCGATCCCCGGTGTACGAAAATGCCAGGAAACTTTAAGGTCCAAAAACGGTCCCTGAACATCATCTGGCCATATTAATCATCATTATCATACTCGCTATGTTTAGTTTGAATGTGTATTGAATTGTGTGTTTCATCTAAATGCTGTGTTGTCTCGGAGGAGGCCCTGGCATTGAGCTGATCACTCATTCGAGAGGCCCTCCATGTCCTGGGTGTGCTCAAAAAGTGTCTGATCCATTGTTAAAATTCCTCTTCCGAGAGGTAGTGCTGGTAAAGCACATAAAAGTACCTATAAGGCGAGAGGTTAAATTGCGATAATGCAATGGAATGGAATTAGACAATAAATAGTCTCTGATTATCATCTTAGTGTCATAATCGCCCATATTACATTCGTCTTGTATAGTCACCAATGTACGATTAGTGGTCTCGTCTTAAAATGTTCGTGTTGTCATGGTGATGGCTCTAACATTAAACTGAACATTCGCCCAGACCATGTCCTTGTGCGGTTAAAAAGTATATAATATGTGATGAAGTGTTATAAGTAGAGACTGGATGTTAGGGAAAATGGCTACAATTATTTATTATAGATGTTGTAAAAGTGACTACATATATATGTTCATACCGACGACCCTAGAGTTGTTTTCCATTAAGTTAATTGGCTATAAATGCCTATTTCAGCTTACAATGCCTATAAATGTCTATTTGACATTTTTATCGAAATTAACCTAGTATTTCAATGAAATTAATTGAAATGGACAAACTTCATGACATATATTATTTTTTGTTGATAACGCTGAATTCAGTCTGTAGTCCTCGTTCACAGACAGGTGTTTCAAAGACAAAGTTGTGCAGTTATATATATATATATATATATATATATATATAGGGGCCTATATATATTTTTACCTTTAGAATAGTTGTTTCACGATGCCTAAAGAATGGACAACAGTAAAAGACAAACTGACCAATTTCGTGAAAGAATTTGGTGCGGAAATATTCTCAAGTGACATTGTTTTGCAAAGTGTGTAAAATTTTTAGTGAATTGCGCGAAGAAGTGCCATGTTTCGCAGCACATACACACTGCAAAACATAAGTATGCTCTTTGTAAAAAGACAAAACAAGTTCCAAAATCATATCTGATATCTTCGTGTACTATTGAGAGCATATGTTTATATTCTTTATGTTAGGCTGTAAAATTTTATGTTGTGGTCCATTTTTTGTAAGAGCCTATTTTGATTTGTTGAGTGCCTATATTAATGATTTTAGTGCCTTTTTGCCTGCCTATTTTGAACTTTTTAAGTGCCTAACATCTGGACTTTAGTTATAAGTCCCGTCCTGACAGGTCGTTTGCCTTTGAGGATGCCAGAATAGAATAAGGAATGCATATAATGTCTTTGTATAATTATATCCGGAATGGAAATCAAGTATTTTATGTAAACACAACTAACATACAAATTATCATTTACTAACTAACTCGCTGGCATTACCGAACCCGTAGGTTCACGGCAGCGCGTACATAAACGCTCTATACATCCCTATCCTGACATAAAAATTGTCAGTGATATTAAATTAATCGGTTTTGTAACATGCTTGTGGATTTGGAAAATATGTGAAATGATTGAAAACAAATTGGTAGTATACTAATATATGAATAGAAGCTTAAGAAATGGCCACAAATAATAATAATAATAATAATAATAATAATAATAATAATAATAATAATGTTTTATTTAGGAATATTCCACAATACAATGTTTCTCCTTCAACCCAAAGTGATTTGTCGCCAGAGATTCTTTTCTAAAGCATTTTCTTCCCTCGAATCTCTAGCTTCCATACTTCTCTTCACTCCATCCATCCAATCCATCCATCCATCGTTCTCTAGGCCTGCCTCTTCCACTTCTTCCATTAGTTTTCCATTTAAGGATCTTCTTTGAAGAAATAATAATAACACTAATAATAATAATAATAATAATAATAATAATATTAATAATAATAGTAATAGTAGTAGTAATAATAATAATAATATTAATAATAATAATAATAATAATAATAATAATAATGTATTTAAACTGGCAAAGTTAATGTCATAAGGAATTGTCTTCCACTTACCCAGCCAAAAACATATACATGAAAAAAAAAACTCCAAGCGCGACAGGCCTAGAAGGCCCCTTGGTTTACCAGCAAGCTGCTGGCCTCACATTCACATGTGTTAATCACAGTGGTAGACGATCATTTAACCAGTGTAGGGGTGACATATGGTCAGCATGTCGGGTCCCCAGCCGTTATAGCTAGTCTTTTCAACCTGGAGTAGCTACTTATTGTAGCTACCCAAATGGCTTACGATGCTGGGTGGGCACCGGTCCCGTATTGCTCCGAAATTCAATGAGAAAATTTCTTCCCCCATGGGGACTCGAACCAGCACAAGTCCCGTAGCTCTGCGCCAAGGCTTCTTGCCTTAACCACTCGGCTACGACGTGGGACATATAGGCCTACATGAAAGCATTACATAAATAAAATAAATAATTATAAGTAAAAAATGTGTACCAATTAAACAGATTAGAAAACGAATCAAGTCAATATTATTACAGAAAAGAAAAATCAGAAACCATTAATTAATCTGCTGAGGTATCAATTACAAAGGAAAGAGATTTAAATTTGTATCATTAACGCTATCGGCCGCGGTGGACTAGTGGTTAAGCTCCTTGCCTCTGGTCCCGAGGGTCGCGGGTTCAAACCCGGCCGGGTCAAAGATTTTTTAGGATGGAAAAATCCAAGGAGCAAGTCCTACGGGAGGGAGTCGTGGGTCCCGAGTCTGAAGATTTTCAGGCTCGTAAAAGATCCTTAAGCCTGAATGAAAAGGCCTCTAAGCAAAATTTACCGAATTTTCCCGTTCTAGTACTACCTTGATTTCCTAGATGTCAGTATGAGGCGGAACGCTGACCACGGACCACTCAAATGACATCTATACGAAAACAAGTGTAACTAAATTAGTATGGTTCAAATTCTTCCCTGTAGGGGGAGAGCGCCTAAATCTCTGTTAAGGGAAAACGTGGGCTTACAAGACAAGATCATTAAAGCTAATGTCCGGCAGCTCCTAGTGGTAGGTAGTTCAAGAGTCCAGCAGTTCTTTTTCATATAAATGACTATGAAAGAAAAAAGAACAAACTAAAAATAATTAAAAATATAAATAAAATTGGAACTGTTTAGTTCATACATTACTGAAAGACAATGAAACAGTTAAAAAAAACCGTTAAAAAAGGAGTAATTAGGGACAAAGAGGAAGACCAGAGCAAATCTGAATAAAAATCGCGCAGGATGAAATTGCAGGGAGAGGAATAACTTGGAAAAAAAGTAAAGGATTTATCACGGAATGAGATCCTATGGAGACTCTTTGTGGATGTTCTATACTCTCGCATAAAAAAAACAGATTGTGGGATACGTATCCGTTTTTAAAAAAAGAGAGATTAAACTAAGATGGTGAGAGAAATATTAATAATCATCATTTCATAATTTCTTAAAATATATCAAGTACTCGTAACTTACAGAATACATGAACGCAGATAATAATAGACAGCCTACTACTGTAGTATACATACGAAGATTCTACATTTCAGCGATGAGACCAAAGATTATTCAAACTTCTGGAAATAACGTTTAATTTAAAAACTCTTAAAAATCATGTATGCTTTATACTCGTATTACAAAGCAAAATATTAAAATAGGTACCTGACTAGTGCCGTCATTCTCAACTAGGTTAAAAATGTTATTAAAAACTTTTAAAAATCAGTTGATTAAAATTATTCGAACCAACCGATAGCTACCGACGACGCTAGAAGGCCGCTGATGTCAGAAGCGTCGTCAAACAACAACAGATAGTAGCGCATATCCTTCTGCTGACGATGGAAGCCGATTTCCGAAAGGTCTACATTTTTCAAAAGTTTTTAATACATTCTCTAACCTATTTGAGAACGACGCTACCTGCCAGGTATCTATTTTAATATTTACCTTATGAGTATTTAGCCCATCGGAATTTTATTATGAATTTTATCAGCATTGGCTTTATACCAGACGTTGCCATTAACTTGTCCTAAAAAATATAAACAGTGTGCTTCCAGAATAATTAGTTATTTTAAGGCTTAGGGAGCAGGATGATTTAAGATTGCAGTAAGGTTCTTCTCGGTTCATTTTTTTTTGACAACAGTGCATTCAAGCTACCCCACCCTCTGTCAGTGCAAACATCATGTAAACAATAAGAACTCTGCCTTTAGAGGTATAGTATATTCAGTGAATTACTTAGTTTGATTCGTCATTACGTGCAAATTGTTTTCTTAGTTACTGGACTGTGTTTATCAAGCACTGGATATTAACATTCAATGCCTGTTCTCAAAGCGCGCTTTAAACACGGTACAGTGCATGCTTAGATAACTTTATTAGTTAACTCATTCAAGCTCCTTCCAGTCATTAGTTTTGTAAATACGTGAAAGAGAAAAGTTATTAACCAGCGAATTTTGGAGTAGTAACGGCGATATCAATAATTGACGTGAGTATGGGGTCATTATAACCTGCAATAGCAGCGCTGTTTGTTTTGACATAGCTCTGAAATACATAGTATCTAGTTTAGTTCCTGTCTTATGTTACCTTTAACGTTTGATACAAAAACGGAATAATTGTCACCTAACGAATATATAATAAGTCGTTGCTAAAAACTAAGGGGATTCTATGCTATCATGACCGTTAACTTACATAAAATTCAAATAAAAAAAACAATTTATTATTGTACTATGTGAATAGGCTAAATAAATCTATTCTAAATCTAAACAAATCTATTCTATTCTAAATTCTAATTACCTGATATATATATATATATAGCGCACTAACGTACCAAGTTAAAGGTCCTGGGTTCACATCTTGGTTCAGGCGTTTATTATTTTCATGTCATATATATATATATATATATATATATATATATATATATATATAGGCATTTTGTTTCCGTCTTTGATCCGAGGTTTGATCCTTGGGACTGCGAGCAATGTATAAGGTACACCTTGAAGTGGGTTGCTAGCCCGTTTTCATGGCGGGTTTATTATTCGGGGTTTCCTCCCTAGCCCGATTGCCTTCACGCAGCTCCAGAGCTCAGCCTGCCCCGTTTTATTTCGGAGTTGTTTCTCCTAGATGGATTGTCTTGCAGGACTAACGAACCCCATCCGCTTGAAGATGTTGTACACATGATATCTTGAGAGAGAATGAAATTTCTAATGAACTGATTGGAGCAATAATATCAATTAACACACACTGCAAAACAGTAATCAAAGTAAAAGAACAGCAAACTGAAGAAATAACGCTCACAAAGGGCATCAAGCAAGGCGACTCTTTAAGTCCATTCTTATTTATTATAATGGATAAATTTATTGAACACATACCACCACGTTTGGGTTATAAAAAGAGAAACTCAATATTTCACTTAATATGTTACGGAGATGATGTCGTTCTCCTTTCAGAATCTGAAGATAATTTACAAAGATCTTTACATCAATTTAATATAAATGCCAGAAAATACAATACGGAAATTAACACGAATAAGACAAAATGCTTAACAATATCAAAAGAACCAGTAAGATGCAAATTAGAAGTGGAAAGAAAAATTATAGAACAAGTATCAGAATTTAATTATTTAGGTGTATTAATAACAAACACTAAAAATTTAATAAAAGAAGTAAAGAAACAAGATGATAAAGCAACACAAATATCAGGATATACGAAAGATTTAATTTGGCGCAACAAACATATGTCAATAGAAAGCAAAACCCGCATATACAAACGATAGTTCGACCAGTTATCGTATATGGGGCAGAAACTAGGGCTAATACAACAAAAACTAAACAAATAATAAGCAATGTGAAATGAAAATCTTAAGAACTATTCAGGGGGAAAAAAAATTCATAAAGTACACAACACAGAAATTAGGGACAAATGTCATATTCAAGACATAACCAAATTTATTATAGATAGACGAAAATATTGGAAGGGTCATATAGAAAGAATGAAAAAAAAAAGACTTCCAAAAAAGAGCTAAAGAAGATAGACCAATGGACGGGAGAAGAACAAGAGGAAGACCAGCCAATGGATAGACAGTACATGCACATCCAATACGTCTTCCTCCGAGGAGTGATTTTGGAAATAAACAGGATGAAAATCCTACAAATTATGTTTAAGAAGAAGAAGATATATATATATATTTCCATCCGTAGTAATTCTGCCCGAGGGCAGGTCTTTTACTGCAATCATAGCATTTTCATGCTATGCTTTGCAGCTCTACTAGGGAATTACTGTATAGGTGTGGTAGCTTCCCGTTGCTTTCCACACCGGTGAAGGATGATGATACTGATGATGATGATAATGACCGGATGATTTTTGGGGATCGTTGAGCCCTAAGCTTCCTGACATTTGTCTTACAGGTGAGGAAAAACCCCGAAAAAAACTTCGCCCAGGAGCCTGTTCCGATCGGGAATCGAACCCGGGCCCGCTGCGTGACAAGGCAGCGCGCTATCTATATATTTTTTCTATAGTGTTCTGCCCTAGGGCAGGTCCTTCACTGCAATCATAGCATTTTCATGCTATGCTTTGCAGTTTTACGAGGGAATTGTACAGTAAGTGTGGTAGCTCAGAAAAAAAGTGTATATATATATATATATATATATATATATATATATATAATTATGTTGATTTTTCCAAAAAATGTGAGAAATGTCTTAAAATGAAGTGAGAATTTGAGCTCAAAGTGACCTAAATTCAGCATATTTGCAATGTAAAATTTATTAGTCATTGCTCAGACAGACTAACCAACTTATCACAAAAACCCGCTAACAAACAAGTGAACGCTAAACCAGTCTGGTGTATTGTAGCCTCACTATGATGGTTGTCCAGCGGCTCGCTCTGTTTCCCCGCAGCTGTTACATATAATTAAATACAAGGTTGCCGAATACCGCACTATAATAATTCCGTGTGTTAATCATTGTCAAGCACTGTCGCGCGGCACCCGCTTTTATATAAACGGACAACCATCATAGTGAGGCGATAATACAATAAATCGTCCATTTTCTTACCCTAACTTGCTCAAACTAACATTAACTTGCCCACTAAATTAGGTGGACTCCTGAGATATAATCCCCTTATATGTGAGTAAATATTTTGGCAATTAGCTCCAGCGGGAACGTATGTTATCACATTGGCCAACATGTCGCTAGCAATCACTTGTTCTCAGAGTGAATATTCACAGGTGGCATAGATTAGCCGAAAGCTTTACAAAAATATTTTAAACGTATAAATGTTTTACTAATATGTCGTTCTGTTAAATAAAATGTAATAGTCTATGTAATACCCATTGTGTGAGCCATCGAATTAAGACATTGACGCTGGCATTTATATTACTCTTATTTCGTTTTTGAGTAACTTCATTGATATCTCGCATAGTAGCAAGGAGCAGAGGAGCCAGGCAACGTACACTACACGTCTCCTCCGTGATTGCGAGTGAACATTGATGCCAGATCCAAGACGTTTTAATGTATCCGATTGTACAATCGAATGTTGTTTTCAATGTTTAGGCGATACAGTTGGTCCTGGTGGATTAGCGGTTACCATATTCGCCTCTGATTCCAAGATTCGCAGGTTCAGTCCCTTCCGGGATCGATGGATTTTTTCAGGGCGTAAAGATCCTGTATATCGATGCCTTCGGAAGGATACTAAAGTAGTGGGTCCTACGTCGTCAATTTTTGGTCTAGTGAACTCAGTATTTTAGTTTCTAGGCGCTTTGGTTTATGGTTAGGTAGGCCTACTTTGCACGCATACGTATTTAGCATATCGAGCGGCGTTGTCACGTTTTATGCACTGGCACTAACATAATTATACTGCAAAGCATAAATGTTGCAACGCTGTTAAGATAATTATATCCACGTAGAGTAGACATGGAAAGCCATTATAAATGCGAAGACATTATTTACAGATAACTTTTCAGTTTTTGGTGATTAGAGCGGCGTCTTGGAAGCCTCTAACAACTCCCCGGCTCTACCTGGCAGTTACAATGTTATATTTTAAACCAGAGGGAAACAGTTGCCTTTGATGCCGCATGGAGACTAAAATATTAAGTAAAATAAAAATGTGAGCAAAATTTGTCCGCCTTTTCACACCCAGATTTGAATTGCGACGCTAATGGCCTTAGCAGATAAAGAACGCCAATAAATAAAACAATAACAAATTACATAAATATAGGCATATGCACTAGAGAAGTCATAGTCCGAGCTTGGTTAATACTTGCACTGCATGCTTTGTTTCATTTCCATTCGATTACATTATAGTTGATACAGAATCGAAATTGTGTAAGAGAATGCGACAGAGATGTGGACAACTTTCATTATTTATCCTACACCCACAAAGGGCGTGGAACATTGTATTACACATAAGGACTTTTTTTTATTCTAGTTATTTATAGTCATTATAACTGCTAATGACGATATCACGACATGTAACCACTAGGGATTTGATTTATTCTGTGCTATCTATGGAGGACTGTCGTTTCTACAAATTTAAATCCACCTACTTCGATCACGTTTGAATCTTCGATCTTCTGGTCTAGAGGTGAGCGCGTTACCAATGAGCTATCCAGAATAGGATACTGGTTTTGAAATTGTAAACTTTTCTGGTAATTAGATTATGAATAGAGTAGAAGTTTGGAGTTCTGTTAAATTATTTTTTATGTCTCTCTATATGCGGTGTCTCATTGAGGCGATGTGCTAACTACATGCCACTCGTTGAAAATTGTAGGCGAATGTAGCTAAATTAGCCTGGTTCACAAACCAACGCTAGGAAGCACCAGTGTCCCCACGCGGGATGTACCGGAATGGGGTTATAAATAAATAAATATATATATATATATATATATATATATATATATATATATATCCACCGCTGTGGTCTTGAGGTAGCGTGCTGCCTTGTCACGCAGCGGGCCCGGGTTCGATTCCCGGTCGGGACAGGCTCCTGGGTAAGGTTTTTTTCGGGTTTTTCCTCATCTGTAAGACAAATGTCAGGAAGCTTAGGGCCCAACGGTCTCCGAAAATCATCCGGACATCATCATCCTTATCATTATCATCACCATCCTTCACCGGTGTGGAAAGCAACGGGAAGCTACCACACCAATAATTCCTTAGTAAAGCTGCAAATCATAGCATGAAAATGTTATGATTGCAGTGAAAAACCTGCCCTCGTGCAGAATTAACATGGATGGATATATATATATATATATATATATACACACACACACACACATGCAGTGTATATCTTCGACATGGGGCAAGTGTGTTCCCTTGTGTGAGTTACTTAACCAAACTAATTTAGTTACGGTTATTTTCCTATAGATTTCAGCAATTGACAAATTGTTAGCCCATCGCCTCAAACAGACGACTAATACGAAAGTATTACTTGGATAGGAAAGATTGATTAAATTGTACTCATACGCTCTAATTTAGGCTTGAAGTTCTTTTACGAGCCCGGAAATCTTCAAACTCGGAACCCACAGCTTAAATTCCCTCCCGGAGAGGACCTGTCCCTTGTTTTTTTTAAATATATTTTTACCTCAGCCAGATTTGGACCCGGGACCAGAGGCAACCACCGAGGCCGATTTATTTTTCATGAGTCTTATTTTCCTTCTTCGGCATCAGAGACCAAGATGACCTTTAGTCTTGTATGACTCCATTTTGTTCGGTCGAACATCATTCTTGTCTTGCCGTAATTAATAGGCTATATTGTTTAATGACAATGTGTTCATATCATTAAAAACGCATATGTGAAAAATTAAATTACATTAAATCTTATATAAAAGGCGGAAGTAATTCATCAGGTGCTCAAATTTAATTATGAATTTCTTGAAGTAAATACTATTATGCATTACAGGGACTTTTATCGTCCCAACTCATTTCAAAAAAGTTAATGAAAATATATAAAAGTGTTATTATACCAGATATATTATATGGATGCGAAACATTGACTCTTACTTTGAGGGAGGAAATGAGATTACCAGTATTTGAGAATAAAGTTCTTCGGAAAACTTTTGGGCCAAAGAGAGATGAACAGATATGTTAATGGAGAAGACTGTTAAACATTGAACTACATGGTATGTATAGGAAGTAAGATATAATAAGAACAGTTAAGTCTCATAGATTGCGATGGGCAGGACATGTGGCACAAATGGGGAATTAAAAGACGTGCATGAAATCTTCTTGTAGGAAAACCAAAGGGAAAACTTCCAGTTGGTAGACGAAGAATGGGATGGGAGAATAACATTAACCATGGTTTGAAGGAAGTAGATTATACAGGGAATGATTGGAAAACATTAGCTCAGGATAGGGATGTATGGAGAGCTTATATCCGCGCTGTCATGAACCTACGGGTTCGATCGTGCCAGTGAGTTTGTTAGTTAGAAGTAAATACTGTATAAACAATAAAGGCGGTTGCATGTTGGGACGCAAATGTACGGTTTTCTCGGGAAAAACATACTCGGAAATTTACTCGTGCGTTAAATTATAATAATATGCATGGATCTGATTTTTCACACAGTAGATAGAGGATGTAAAATGATACATTTTTCTTACAATTCTGTAATATTGTAATTTTCATATTTCAACTTATTCGTTCATTCAAGAAGAAGGTAAGAATTTTCGACGAAATTAACACCTGTGTACATGAAATTATATATAAAATATAACTAGAAAAATGAAATCTTATCAAATAAAAATTAAAACCCTTAAATTGTCATTACAATATGTTCTCATGCCAGTTATTTAAATGTTCCGGACCGCAAGGAAAATAAATTCATGTAAAACTATAAGTTATTATTATACATATTGCGTAATTTGACAAATTTAAGTAATGTTTACTCGTTTCTTTTTCTACTGATCTAAAAACAATATTAAATAAATGAAATAAATGTATCCAATATGATACACTTTTAATTTAAAAGTTAACCTAATATACTCTAGTGTTTCATAATGTAATTTGACCTAACTTAATCTGTCGGATCTGGTTTACCTTTCGTCTGGCTCCAAGATTCGCAGGTTTAAACTTGGCGAGGGTCAATGAATTTTTAAAGACGTAAAAATTCTTAATGTCGTTTTCTTCGGAGAAGAAATAAAGCCATAAATCTCGTGTCACTGATTTAACGGCATTATAAAGAAACCTTAAGCATGGAATAAGGTACCAATAAGCAAAATTTGACGTCCTTTCAGGCCCAAATTTGAATTCGACGCCAATGATATAATTTGGTAAAACATGTCATTATATAAAATAGTAACACCAATGATCTGGAACTAATACACCCTGATCTATTACTTCTATATCTGTGATTGCGGATATTTTGTTTTAAAATCGTGTAAATCGACAATGGTAGTTATTTCTTTGAGTAAGGAATGCATCATACTTTGCGATAAGATTTATAATAATAAAATGCGCAGCCATTATCCCGACTACATCGACAATAAATTAAACGTAGGTCCTGACCTCTACAATAGTGAGTTACAACTGCAGTCATAGTTATTGCAGTATTATTTTCCTAATGAATAATAATAATAATATTATTATTATTATTATTATCACCGACTCCTTTTAAAATATATGTACATGAAATATTAAAGAATTCCTATTTCAAACAACAAAACTTTATACAACTTACATTTTGCAGATGGTCAATTGTTAATTGTGCAAGACTATGAAGATTTAGAATATATGAGTAGAAAATTAATAGAAAAATACGTACGAAAAATTTGGGATTAATTTTTAACATGAAAAAACAAAATATTTATCAATTGGTGAACCAGAACAACATTTAATTTTGGAGACTGGAGAAACAATAACATCTTGTAGTGAGATTACATATTTAGGAATTAAAATAAATGAAAATGGGAGTTATGAAGAGGAAATAAGAAATATAAATAATAAAGGAAAATTTGCAATTGCTTGCCTCAATGGAATATTGTGGGATAAAAATATAAGTAATAAGAATAAAATGAATATATATATATATATATATATACATATATATATATATATATATACATATATATATATATACATATATATATATATACATATATATATATATACATATATATATATATATATATATATATATATATATATCATACAATTGTTAAAAGCATCATTACTTATGGAGCAGAACTTTGGCCATTAACAACAAAAACAAATAAGTATCTTTTGGCAACGGAAATGGATTTTATACGGACAGCAAGAATTTCAAGAAGAGAAAAAATTAGGAACTCAGTTATAAGGGAGAAAATGAAGATTCATGACACTATTTTAGATTATATTAAAACTCAGCAATTGAGATGGTACGGACATGTCCAGCGAATGGAAGAGGATCGACTACCAAAATCTGTTTTGGAATGGAAACCTGAGGGAAGACGAGGCAGAGGAAGACCTAAAACCTCCTGGAGTCAGGGAATATGTTTATACGATGGAGAAACATCTACAACCAGGAGATTGGATGGACCGACAAAATTGGCTATTAGGAATCGGACGATGTCAGACATTAATCAACCGATGATCTATCTATCTATATATCTATCTATCTATCTATCTATCTATTATGATTATTATTATTATTATTATTATTATTATTATTATTATTATTATTATTATATCAATAAAACTAAATAAATGGTCATACATTGAAATACATTATGTAATGGAAATATAAGGCTAATGACAGATGAGGGGAATTTTGAGGACGTAGCTGAATTCAAATACCTAGGAACAATAATCAAAAATAGGAATGAGATACACAAATAAATTAAACATAGGCTGAATTCTGGAAATGCATGCTATTATGCATTACAGGGACTCTTGACATCCCAACTCTTTTCAAAAAACGTTAAACTGAAAATACATAAACCAGTATTCTACTAGTTATATGGGTGCGAAACGTGGACTCTTACTCTAAGGGAAGAAAGGGGTTACGAGTATTTGATAATAAATTTCTTAGGATTTTTTTTTTGGACCAAAGAGAGATGAACACACATGTGAATGGAGAAGACTACATGGCCATTACAGGAAGTCAGATTTAATAAAAACAGTTAAGTCTCGTAGACTGCGATGGGCAGAACACGTGGCACGAATGGGAATGAAAGACGTGCATGGAATCTTCTTATAGGAAAACCAGAGGGAAAACTTCTAGTTAATAGACCAAGAATGAGGTGGGGGAATAACATTAAGTATGATTTGAGGTAAGTAGATTATACCGGGGATGACTGGAAAACATTAGCTCAGGATAGAGATGTATGAAGAGCTCATGTCCGTGCGGCCATTAACCTACAGGTTCGATAGTGCCAATGAGTGAGCTAGAAGAAAACGTGTTTTCGGAACTTTTTGACGCTTAAATGGCTTACGCTGCCTAAACCATAACATATACACCAAATTAATGCGCACGGAATGACCAGTCTCATGGGCTAGTGGTCAGCGTATACGATTCCCGGTCAAATCATAGGAATATTTCCTTAAAGGAAATCGTTGACCACGGTCTGGAATTTAAATTAATTTTAGGTTAAGAACTCTCCTGGCGCTTCATTATCATATATCACCTATCATATCACCGGGGTAACGTAACTCCGGCTTCTAGGCGTCCCAGCTTCAGAAGTGGGTTACAATTAAGCCAATGCCATGAGAGAATACCAGAAATGTCGAAATTGCAACCTGGGGCTCTATTGATGTTTGCACTGGGGCCTGGGTAGCGAAGATGGTATCGCGCTAACGTAGAGAGTTCGAGGTTTCGGATTCAAATCCTGGTTCAGGCGTAAATTTTTTCTTTTCATATAATATATATGAAAAAAATATTTTGTTCATTTGTAATGTGAGTTACCGGAAAGGAATTCACCTATATAGTATCATGCAAAAAGTTGAATTCAAAACAAATAGCAAATATTTCAAATACGAATAAAATTATTATAGAAAACATTGTAAGAAGAACCGAAAAGGAGGATACAATAGAAATGTTCCACTAAAAGGCCAACCAATATATATATATATATATATATATATATATATATATATATATCATCATGCAAGTATTAGACCCTGTGACCTGTTACGGTCTCAAAGAGGAATTTTCCATTCAACGCTTTTTTTGGACGTCCCAGCGATCTTTTGCCTTGAGGTAGTAACGAAGCATAGCTCTTAGAATTCTGTGAGACGGCATTAGTTGAAGATGGGCTTTCCAGTTGTTCTATGTTAGTAGATTTGTATATGGCGGAGAATGGTTTCTACGCCCAAATATTCCATATTTCCTTATTTATTTTATGGTCCCACTTTGTGTAGCTTGCTGTAGGCTCATAAATCGCATCTCATTTGCTGTTATTCGACATTCATTTTTTTCTTCGTTTTCTTCTTCTTCTTCTTCGGCTTTCCCCCACTTATAGGTTTGCCGTCTTCAGTTTCCATTCATTTCTATCATTGCAATCTCCTTCTTTCAAATTTCTATCACCTATTATAGTTCTGACATAAGTTTTCCATTTCCATGTTGGTCTGCCACGTTTATTTCTTCCAGGGGATGACTATTGGTATGTATTTTTTGGCCATATTTCGTTTTCCATTCTTTGTACATGGCCATACCATTTAAAAGTTTGATTTCAATTCTCTTAACAACAGATGTGGTGACATTCATTTCTCTCCAAAGGAATCAGTTTTTTTATTTTATCCTGTCTTGTTTTTAGAAGGCTTCTTCTAAGATAATCAAATTCAACTGTTCTAATTTTATTCTTTTATAATTCCGTCAAAGACCAAGTTCGCTTCCATATGACAAACTATTCTGTATTATGCTCTTATAAATTTTCATTTTAGTTTCCTTTGTAATATTTTTGTTCCAAATTATTCCATGTAATGTCTTAGTTGCATTTTTTGCCATTGCAATTTTAATTTGTACATCTCTTTCACATGTACCTAAATATGTAACTATTGACCCAAAATATTTTTTTTTTAAAAATCACATTTTTTATCTTCCCTGTTTCGAGTATGAGGTCATTCATATCCTTTCCCAAACACATATATTTCGTTTTCTGTAAATTTATATGCTTCCATTAGTTTATTTATCATATGTCTCATATCATCTTCATCCCCTGCAAAAACTATTTCATCTTCGTTTTGGTATATGGTTTAAAAAACCGAGAAAAAAGTGTACCGAAAATAACTTATGAATTGTGGGAGAATTTCGGTAAGAAAGTAAATCCAGGAACAGTACAAAATTTTATTAGAAAAACAGGGTTCAATGACAACTGCAAGTAAAACCATGTGTTAAACGAAGAGCTTAAAATTAAGAGAGTTTAAATCGTAAAAGAATAGGTTAATAAAGGGATAAACTGGTGAATTTTTTAATGATGAAATCTAGATAAATGTATTTTGTTCTGATGGCAAAGTAAGTAACTGTATGGCGTAAACCAAATGAATTGAAAAGTAAGAATTTGCAATCTGCAGTTAAACACGGTGGAGGCAATGTGATTGTATCGGGGTGCATTTCATCAAATATTATTATTATTATTATTATTATTATTATTATTATTATTATTAACATTTTGAAACCCTATTTCGCCACAAAGGCAAGTTAGGGTTGTAGCTTACTATAACAATATTATACTGTATATTGTAAAACAGATTTTTTTTTTTCAAATGCCCCAGGTACGTCTTTCGACATTCCTGGTTTCTCTCCTGGCATGGCGTACTTGTAACCCACTTCTGAGGTTGGGACGCCTAGAAGGCGGGGTTACGTTGCCCCGATGATAATGGTGCGCCAGGAAAGTCACTAATCCTAAGATTAACCTAAGATGAATGTGAATGATGATGATTGCGATGGCCATATGATTTCGGGGACCGTTTGGGCCTTAAAGTTTTCCTGACATTTGTCTTACAGGTGAGGAAAAACCCCGATAAAAACCTCACCCAGAAAAACTGTCCCGACCAGGATCGAACCCGGGCCCGCTGCGTGACAAGGCAGCACGCTAACCCCGAGACCACAGCGGTGGACAAAACAGAAATATTATCTTATGGTTTTGAATGAGTGTTATGAATTACATAAATCGTCTATGAGAGTCTTAGCAAAATACTACATATTATTATAAATGTGTGTTATGAATTTCGTAAAATGTTTATAATAATTTTGGTTCTTAAAAATCTCTTCACACATTGAGGCAGAAGTCTCATCATTGTTTAAAAGTAAGTGTAACCAGAATCGCTGTCTTTCGAATATAGGACAATCAAATAAAACATGTTTTACAGATTGTATTGATTCTTGACATTTGCAATTATACAGGGAGTCGCATTTAAATCTCCCAAATTTTAATTAATCATAACTAACAAAGTATGCGGAATTATGAATTGAGGCCGGTATTAAACGAAACAGAAACTCGAAGAATTTTCATTGCAACACACTAAAACACCTCTATCCTGCTGTAATTTCTTCAATCTTTTCTTCTTAAACACGTGTACGAGCACTTCCTGAATCTTTTCAACGCTTCCAGTCGCCAGAAACTTCTCAAGCCATGCCTTAATGGTCTTCACATCAGGTGCATTCCCTCCATATTCTCTCCGGTAATTCCTTTGCGCTGTAATAATTATTGACTTCGTCTCTGCATACCAGAAAACAGTTTGTGCTCGTTACTGAGGAGTCGCCATTTTGTTTTATGTCATTATTGTCCAACATGCGACAGATGAATTAACTGCAAAAAATGAAAACAAAAATTCTTTGAGTTTCTCTTTCTTTTAATACCAACCGCATTTCACAATTCCGCATACTTTCAGAGTTATAGTTAATTAAAATGTGAGAGGTTTGAATGGGGCGCGGTGTATTACACATTACATTTCATCAAATGTAAATGAAATTATCTTTATTGACTGTAAAATGAATCCTAATAAACAATAGTTTAAAAAAACTAAAACAACACGCTTTATTAGAAAACCGAACTAAAAAAATGAAAAATAATTTTAATTTCCAACACGCTTGGGATAAAATTAAAGTGGTCAACTAAAAAAATCTTCTCCAACACATATAGAATAAAACTAGAGTTAACAACAAAAATAAAATAATTTTACCATCAAAAGCGTGGGGTGCTCTATATCAATTAATATATTTGATAATAAACAGATATTGGTAAAAGTAAAGTCTCTAAGAACAAAATGTAAACATCATAAAAAGCACCTCGCGCTTATGATGGTAAAATTATTTTCTTTTTGTTGATAACTCTAGTTTTATTCTATATGTGTTGGAGATGATTTTTTTGTTGACCACTTTAATTTTATCCCAAGCGTGTTGGAAATTAAAATTATTTTTCATTTTTTAGTTCGGTTTTCTAATAAAGCGTGTTGTTTTAGTTTTTTTAAAACTATTATTTGTTTTTTATTTTTTAGTTTTAATATTTTACAGAATAAGATAAAAATGTAAATATCTTTAAATTCGATACTATTGTAGTATGAGCTAAAAGTAATACTCTTCTAAAAAAAATTCCTCCGGCCGGATTTGAACCAGCGACCTATGGATTACTGAAATTATATACCACTAGAGTTCACCGTTCTACCAACTGAGCTCTTACAACGATTGACTAAAAAGTAGACAAGTCCGCAACCTATTATACCAGTTTTCATTTTTTTGATTTTCTGATGATTCTGGCCAGGATTTTAGAAACAAAATAGAAATTGTTGTATTGTCACGGGTCCTTTACAAGTACACAAAGTTTCAAGTCGATCCAATGTTTCTAAGTGGGTGAAAATCGTGTTCAAAGATTCCGTTACATAGATACAAATACACCTTTTTTGATTTTCTGATGATTCTGGTCAGGATTTTAGGGGAAAAAATGTGAAATTATTGTATTGTCACGGGCCCTTTACAAGTATACAAAGTTTCAAGTCGATCCAATGATGGGTGAAAATTGCATTGAAAGATTCCGTTACATAGATAGATAGATAGATAGATAGATAGATAGATAGATAGATAGATAGATAGATAGATAGATAGATAGATAGATAGATAGATAGATAGATAGATAGATAGATAGATAGATAGATAGATAGATAGATAGATAGATAGTAGATACAGGTCAAGCTAATATAAAGCGTGTAAAAATACTGAAAAGCAATCTATATAAGAGCACTGAGAACTTGGGGTATTAGCATTTCAAATTCTTACAAGACAACGACCCAAAGCATAAAGCATGGAAAATTAGAATCTGACTGTTGTTTAACTTTCCGAAAGTTACAGAAACACCTCCCTAGAGTCTTGATATCAACGAGATAAAAATTGTTAGGACGAGTTTAAAAGAAGAGTTTAAAAGATTTCCTTTCATCTATCAATAAATAAAAATATTAGACAATATTTTGTCAGTACGGAATAGCATAAACTATCGGAGTATATTTTATTTATAGCACTTAAATCCCGTGTGTGACCCTAGATGTGGACTTCAGTCCACGGCCAGCTCGGTCACCAGATCTGACACCCATTGACTTTTTTGTTTTGGGGTCACATGAGGATACTGGTGTACGTGACTTTCGTCGAAACGTAGATATCGGCCTGGTTGCTAGGATTTTAGCAGCCGCTGTCAATGTGCACGAATTTTTTGGCATGGTACTGTAGATTATGTGCGACATTCCATGAGACGTCTCCGTCATTGTAAAGTTTGTCGTGATTATTGCGGTGGAAATTGTGAGCAATTCCTTTACACAGTTTAGTAATGAAATTTGGAAACAATCACATTCTTAATACATATACAAAGATAGTTGAGTTATACAAAATTAAAACAGTTACATTATTCGACAATGAGCCACCGGAGATCATGGTTCCTTTTTTCCAAACATTCAGAAAATATCCCGGAACAATTTGTGAAAGTTTCGGTAGAGTTTGCATTCACCCTGTATGTATTGTATATATATATATTTTTTTTTGACCCTCTCTTCTGCCATACTTGATCAATAATGTTTAGGTAGATATTGCTATAGAGTGGGGATAATGTTATAAATAAAATTTTGTCATCTAGCAATGAAGGAAAATATGACACGAAAAAAAATAAATAAATGCTTGAGCCGGGATTTCACCCCAAAACCTCTAATTCTATACGTTAGCGCGCTTCCAATTGAGCCACTCTGGCATTTCAGCACTAACATGTATTTTTATTTCTTACTAGCTAATGCCCGGAGTGCGCTACTACGCCTAAATAAATGCTAATGTGATTTTACGTTTAGTTAAATAAGTAAAAGGAAAAATAATCATACATTTATATCGTTATTATTTTTAGATACCCCGTGCTGATTACCCGGCATTGCCCGGTAATCTACGTAATCCGATGTATTTGACATAAATGAGCTGAAAGACAAAATTCGTCATTTTGAGTTATCCGTACTTGCACGGGAATCTACTTATCCCGACCCTCTTGGCATCAATGAAAGAAAAAAATGGTTATTGTGAGTTATCCATAAAATATAAACATATGTTGCGGACTTTTTTTGTAGATTTTTTTTAGATAATCAATTCTGTGTACATTAATTGTGTGTATTTGTTATGGTTTAGGCAGCGTAAGCCATTTAAGCGTCAAGTGATTTTTTTTACGTTTTTTCACTACAAAGGGTGATTTTTAAGGGTGTAGGAGTTGAGTATCACAACTCTCTTATAGGCTATGTTCATCCCGTGAATCTCCTGAACATTTTGCAAAAAACCTCATCACAGTCGGATGAACGGTGTGGCAGCGCATAAGGTACGAACAAATAAACATTCATTTTTATATATTAGATATATGATTCTCTATCATGAGGGACAGCAGGACCATTGGTCGAACTGCCATCTCGTGGCCACTATAACAAGTAAGCATATAAAGAGAATATTTACTTTAGAGCAGTAGCGCTTCTTTATTTCGATGTTATAATATATTTTTTTTTATTTAGTAATAAAGGCAAATGTGACATGAAAAGAAAAGCAATTGCCTGAGCCGGGATAAGAAAAAAAAAGTATATAAACGTATGCGAGAAAGAAAAATACATGATTGTGTTGGAACGCCCGAGTGGCGCATTTGGAAGCGCGCTAATGTATAGAGTTAGAGGTCTCGGGTTCAGATCCCGGCTCAGGCATATATATGTTTTCATTGCCTACTGTCGATAGGCCTATATGATTAAGAACGTTTTCTTGGGTTTTCAGCGTCATGGATTCAAGGTCGGCCTCTGACCACTGATTTCGAAGTTTCGGCATTATCCCACATGCCATTATCAAGGAATGATAGGTTCGAGTCACTGGTTTAGGTCTTATATAATCAAACATATTGAGTTTTCACTGTGACCCATTTCCGAAGCCGTACACCCATCCAAGCGTCGACTGTACTCCATGGTTTTCTTCATATCTTCTACGCTGTTCTGGGGAAGACACGGTTAGGCAGCGAGAGCAGTTTTCCATGTAGATGGTAATCTTTAGGCATCATCTCGGGTGTTCATAGAATGTGGTCTTTTCTCATTTTCTATTGCTTCTCTGTAACTAATGCTCAACCTGAGTGCACATTTCCTATTATTATTATTATTATTATTATTATTATTATTATTATTATTATTATTATTATTATTATTATTATTATTATTATCATTATTATTATTATTATTATCATTATCATTATCATTATTATTATTATCATTATCATTATCATTATCATTATCATTATCATTATCATTATCATTATCATTATCATTATCATTATCATTATCATTATCATTATCATTATCATTATCATTATCATTATTATTATTATTATTATTATTATTATTATTATTATTATTATTATTATTATTATTATTATTATTATTGCTTCTCTGTAGATTCTTGATTTTTTCATTATCCATTTTAGCTAAAGCTCTAGATCATGTGAAGTCGATCTTGTTTCAAATGTTGCACCAGACTTGAAGTAGGTTCTTGACAATTTATTGCAGCCTTATGTTCCGTGAAAATCTACAATATAACATATACATACATATATATATATATATATATATATATATATATATAAATGTTCTCTTTAATTTGCTTACTTGTTATAGTCAGCTACTAGATGGCAGTGAAGACCGAGTTCTCGCGACATCTAGTAATAATGGAGAACATAATACACATATAAGAAAAATAAATGTTTGAATTGGATTCGCCTGGTGGTGTAATGGATATAACACTGAGGTACAGACTCAGAGATCCGGGTTCGAATCCCGTCCAGCATTTATTTTTCTTATCATACCATATATATAAACTCCACCATTGTCGGTCCCAAGGATTTTGTACAAGAGATTGAAGAAATCCAACTAAGATGGTATAGACATAATGAGAAGAAGGAACACAGAAACAAATAAAGAAGTATTGAAATGGATACCTCCTGGATAAGGGAAACATGGTAGACCAAAGCCAACGTGGACAAAGGGAATTGAAGACAACATGAAGAAGAGAAACAGACACGCAAGACCGGGTAGTGCGGAAGAAAAAAAAAATGTATATTTTGGTTAAGGATATCTGTGTAAATAACAGAAACAATCCTAATATATATATATATATATATATATACACACACACACACACACACATATATATCCGCGAAAATCTACAAATAATTATATATCCCGTTCAGGCATTTATTTTTCTTATCATGTCATATATATTATATGTGTGTATGGGTGTGATTGAGTGAGTGAGAGAGTTCATTATGCCTTATTCACATACCTAAAATAATATTTATGATAGCCAAATGGTAAGAGGTCAGCTAGGAAGACCAATGCTTAGATGACTGAATGGATTTGTTGAGGATGTGAAGAATCTTAGCATTTGGAATTGGTGGAAGGTCGTCCATGGTAGAGAATGCGATCTTTCCTGCGAGTAGGCAAGATTGTCCTGATGATAATGACAATGAAAATAATTGGTTCGTTTAATTTTTCGAATTATTATAAGTTGTTGTTTGCACTAGAATTCCCGAGCCCTTTATCTCCGTGCACAACAGGATTACATGACCATATGTGTTTTTCTTTTTTCTTAATTCATCGTGAACCCAATGCTGACCACAAGTTGACTCTCATGCGGAAATATTTCTTGAGAACCATGCTACCTTGCTGTTGCTATAAAAACCAGATCGGAATTTGTTTCTACGCATTGTTGGAAATAGCCAAGGGCGCATTCAGAAATCCAAGGCCGTCATGCGCTTCCCACAGATTTGACGTAACGGTCAACAATTCCAACAATTAGAGCGATCTTATTCCACGCAAGGACCGGTTGCACCAACTGAGAATAAACCTCTTATAGCCGTTATACTATTGGTCATCATCATCACTCCAGGGATTAGGCAATTGCCCGTTCCGACTTCATAATGCATCAGCCCAACGTCTTCTAGGTCTTCCAACATCACGCCTTCCTCTTGCTTGATAATTTTTGCTAACAATGGATAACTCTCCTTACTCATTCCATCCATGTGATCAATCCATTTCTGTCTGTAATTCGTGACTTTATCCAATAAAGGCTGTACTTTCAATTCTTCTCTTATATCCTCATTTCTTATTCTATCAAGTCTTGTACATCCTTTTACTTGTCTTAGGAACCTCATCTCTGCCGTCTGTATTCTATCCTTCTGTCTTTTCACTGGAGCCCAAGTTTCACATCCATACAATATTGTGGGAACTGCCATAACATTATACATTTTTATCTTGGTTTCTTTTCTAATTTTATTTTTGAATGTTCTCTGTATTGTTCCACACACCGTCTGAAATTTATTTATTTTGGAGTCAATATCTCTTTCCACATTGTAGCCAACATCACAGCTCAAATATTTGAAACTAGACACCTGTTCTATACTATTGGTAATTTGCTAATACAACTTTGAGATGCCCAGTTTTAATGTTTTTTGGATGTTAAACAATTTAATTAAAATGTAACCATATTTTGATTAATTTTGGAAATAGCTTTATTTTTGGATAAACTATATTTTCTGACGTCATTCATTACCTTTATCGTACAACAATTATGCTATTTCTTGTCATATTCCGCAATCCAAGTAGTCACAAGTGACAATAATTTAGGGTTGCTGTCTGTGGGTTTTGAAATATAGGCTACTGGCTAATACTCGGCGTGCGCTGCTACGCCTAAATAAATGAAAATTAATGTGCTTTTACGTTTAGTTGAATAAGTAGAAGGAAATATAATTATACATTTATATTTTTTAGGTCCCGCGCCGTAGCCGAGCGGTTAAGGTAGGAAGCCTTGGCGCAGAGCTACGGGACTTGCGCTGGTTCGAGTCTCCATGGGGGAAGACATTTTCTCATGGTATTTCGGCCAGTATGGGACCGGTGCCCACCCAGCATCGTGAGGCATTTGGGTAGCTGCAATAAGTAGCGGCTCCCGGTTGAGGAAACCAGCTATAACGGCTGGGGGACTCGACATGCTGACCACATGTCACCCCTACACTGGCTGATGATCATCTACCTCTGTGATTGACACATGTGGATGTGAGGCCTGCAGCCGGCTGGTAGGCTAAGGGCCTTCTGAGCCTGTCGCGCCAGGAGTTTTTTTATATTTTTTAGATACCCCGTGCTGATTACCCGACGTTGCCAGGGAATCTACTTATCCCGACCTTCTTGACATAAATGAGCTTAAAATACGAAAATTAATGTGTTTTATGTTTAGTTAAATAAGTAGAAGGAAAAATGTATATCGTAATTATTTTTAGATACCCCGTGCTGTTCACCCGACGTTGTCCGGGAATCTACTCATCCCGATCTTATTGGCATAAATGATCTGAAAGATGAAAAATTAATGTACTTCTTATGATTAGTTGAATAAGTCAAATGAAAAAATAATTATAAATGTATATAATAATTATTTTAAGATTCCCCGTGCTCATTCCCCGGTGTTGCCCGGGAATCTACTTATCTCGATCTTCTTGGTCTAAATGAGCTAAAAGACAAAATTCGTTGTTGTGAGTTATCCGTAAAAGAATACCCGCCATGTGCTGCTATGCTTGCACAGGAATCTACGTACTTGTCTCGATCTTCTTGGCATCAATGAAAGACAAAAATGATTATTGTGAGTTATCCGTAAGAGATAAACATATGCTGTCGCGGACTTTTTTGTAGAGCTTTTTGAGATATTCAATTCTGTGTACATTAATTTTGTGTATTTGATATGGTTTAGGCAGCGTAAGCCATTTAAGCGTCCAAAGTGCTACTTTTTTCACTACAAAGGGCGATTTTAAAGGGTGTAGGAGTAGAGTATCTGAAGTCTCTTATTAGTCTATGTTCATCCCGGGAATCCCCTGAACATTTTGCAGAAAGCCCCATCACAATCGGATAAACGGTATGGCTGTGCATAAAGTACGAACAAACAAACAAACTACCTTTACAAAAATAATAGATAACACGCTAAAAATATCCGGAAATGGTAGAGAAAGGCGCTTTTACGATGCATTAACCCATTCGCTTCAGGTTTAAAAGCTCAATGCATTTCCCCAGAAACCGGATTTAAGTTACCGTAAATTACATTGTCTATTTTCAGGCATTCAAAACAATCAAAAGATAACGGTACTTGAGATCACAATAAGGGTGAAGGCAAAAACGCATTCCTCTACTATTAGTAAATGTTAACAAAAAAATTACCCTGCCAAGGGATGTACAAAATATTGAAAAATATAGGCCCTATAACAGCAGAGTTAAGCGAGTGTACCTCGTCTTCTGAGTTGAAGGTCATTTAACTGCCGGAGAGTACCTCGTCTTTTGAGGCGAATGGGTTAAGTATCCTCAACTTGTGCAACAATACAAAACAGTTAAAATAATTTCCAAAGTTAAAAAAAAAGTTTCATGTTAATATTAATGTGTTTATTTTTGCCTCTAATGCCACCGGTTCTGTCTTTGTCTCCTGGCATTGGTGGAATTGTAACCCTCTTTTGAGTTTGGGGTGTCTGGAGTTAAGTTATTCCGATGCTATGATAGGCGATAAATGATAATGAAGCATCAGGAGAATCCTTAAACTAAATTTCAGACCACGAGGGACCACAGGAACAATTTCCTTTAAGGAAAAATTCCCGTGGTCTGACCGGGAATCGAACCCGGTACACCAAGGAACTAGTAAAAACATCTGACCACAAAACCATATGGTTGTCATATATTCTAATATTATTTTATAAATACTACCATTGAATTTCATGAAGATTTACTGACTTTTAGGGGGCACGCCGTAGCATAGTGGTTAAGGCACTGAGCTACAAGCCGGAGGGTCGAGGGTTCAAGTCCCGTTGGGGTCAGGATTTTTAAACTGACCCAAACCCTCTGGCGGCACTATGGCCCTGGGGTCGACTCAGCCTCTAACGGAAATGAGTACCAGACGCTTGTTCTGGGGGTAAAGGCGGCCGTCACGCAGGGCTGACAACCCGGCTGACATAATGTGCCGATTGTCTAGAAAAAGTGGGAGCCTTAACCTCCTACTACCCCAAGGGCCTCCGGGTCTGTTGTGGGATCACTTTACTTTACTTTACTTTACTGACTTTTATCATTTACTAGCTGATTGCCCGACGTTGCTCGGATATTTAATTATATCAATCTTCTTGACGTCAGTGAGCTAAGTGACCCCAAAAACTATGAATTCGACACTATTCTCAGTCAGTTTGGAAATATTATGTTTTATCCATTCTCACACAAAGTGGTATGGATGCTGTTTGTAGGAACACAAGAGTGAAAGCGTTATGTAGGTAGGGCAAGAATGAGATAGGAGAATGACATTAATCATGTATTGAGGGAGGTAAATTATATAGGGGATGATTAGTAAACGACGTTGTTATTATAATACAAAATACAGAAAATATTTACAATTATCTCTGCACTGTGTAAATGAAATAAATAAAGAGTACGTTTTTAAAATATGCCTATCTACAGAGAAGACAAAAAATTGCCTTTGTAGGAAAGTGTCCCATAAGGTAAAAAATAATAGAAAATAAACTTCTATCACAAGTGTTAAATTTTAATTATCTAGGCTGCGAACTGTCTTTTGGATATGGAACAAGAAATGATTAATCCATCCATAGTAATTCTGCCCTAGGGCAGGTCTTTCGCTGCAATCATAGCATTTTCATGCTATGCTTTGCAGTTTTACAAGGGAATTATAGATGTGGTAGCTTCCCGTTACTTTCTACACCAGTGATGAATGATGATAATGAGAAGGATGATGACCGGATGATTTTCGGGGACCGTTGTGCCCTAAGCTTCCTGACGTTTGTCTTACAGGTGAGGAAAAACCTCGAAAGAAACTTCACCCAGGAGCCTGTCCCGACCGGGAATCGAACCCGGACCCGCTGCGTGACAAGGCAGCACGCTACCTCGAGACCACAGCGGTGGACCAAGAAATGATATATACAATAAATTAACAACATTTCAAATGATATGTGGTACCATTCATAGAACGCTAAAACTAAAACAAGGAGGGATATAAGATTGAAATTCTACAACAATAGCAGTACCAGTACTTTTATACGGTAGTTAGTCCTGGGTAACAAATAAGAGGAATTCGAGTAGAATTCAAAGTGCAGAAATTACTTTTCTAAGAAGGACCAAAGGATGCACAAAATTGGACCATAGGCTATAAGAAATGAAGAAATAAGAAGTGAATTAGAAATATATTCAATAAATTATAGAATTCAACAACATCGCGTCGGCTAGGAAGAGCTGTTCAGAGAATGGAAGAAACAAGATTGCCCAAGATAGCATATCATTATAAACCAAATGGATTAAGGGATGTAGGAAGATATGGAAGGAATCATTATGAATTCGGAACAGGCGAATCGCCTAAACCTTCAAGTGAAGATGATGGTGATTAGAAAACGTTGGCTCAGGATAGGGATGTATAGAGAGTTTATGTCCGCGCGACCATGAACCTATGGATTCGATAATGCTCTTCCTTAGGGGTGCTCGAGGCCAAACATCTACTTAAACGTCATTGATGCTGTCAGCATCCAGATAAGAGATCCCACAAATCATTGTTTCGACACATTCTCGGCAATTTTGGGATTTTATTTTACACCCCTTCTCAGCCTTTAAGGATACAGGGTCAAAAGTGAGCTTAAATGACATCAGGACTTTCACTAATCAGTTGTGTATTCGTCACTGATCCTGTACACTTTTAACATCGATCCCCGGTCGGGGCAGTTTTTCTGGGTGAGGTTTTTATCGGGGTTTTCCTCACCTGCAAGACAAATGTCAGGAAAGCTCTAAGGCCCAAACGGTCCCCGAAATCATATGGCCATCATCATCATCATCCTTCACCGGTGTGGAAAGCAACGGGAAGCTACCACACCTACAATTCCCTAGTAAAGCTGCAAGATAGCATGAAAATGGTATGATTGGAGTGAAGGACCTGCCTTCGGGCATAATTACTATGGACGTGGATGGTTTACCAAATTTGGTTCAAATTGCTCCTGGTGTTCGAGACTTATTCTATTCATTCATCCATCCATCCATCCATCCATCCATTTGTATTATACAGGGTGCTCTAAAATTCCCCTTACAAACTTCTAGGACTTGTGGAGGGGACTGAGTTGATAATATTTAGGATCGGAAACCCTGTCCGGAAACTTAGCGTGTCCGTGCTACAGCCGTTTGAAAACAAGCTTTGTCATGTGTCTCAACAAGTAATAGCTTCGCGATTCGTCTAAATCGAAAATTTCCCTATCGAGTATTCCAAGACTTTGTGTTTTTTCAAAAAAAAAGTCAACATTTTTCGAAGTTTTGAAAACTGCAAACATTGATTGTGGAGAGTGTATCCTGGATTATTAATGCAAGTCATGATTCAGTTTCCATTTTGTTTCTTTGGTTATTAATGAGTTGAACTGTAAAACAAGTGATGTACTGTGTCACGCCTCATAATAAAATTATTTGGAAAAGTGGTCGCGTTAAAAACATGTTTTCAAACGGCTGCAGCACGGAAAGGGTTAGTTTCCGGACATGGTTTTCAATTCTAAATATTAACAACACGTCCTAGAAGTTTGTAAGGGGAATTTTAGAGCACTCTGTATAATATATAATAGGCAATAATGCGCTAATCATTATTTTTATGTGATCGTTAATTTCACTAAAGCTATAGTTGTGTTTTTTATTCCTTATTTATGCACAAGTTAAGATCCAAGGTCATATCAAGTTATTTATTTTTAATGATAGTTTGAAAAAGCAAATGTGATGAAATGGATCTTAATAATGCAATTACATTCTAGCATTTGCTTTGACGTCCGAGGAAAACCCCCAATCAGGTTGGTCACTTCGGGCTTTGTACCCGAGTCCTCTCCAATACGTATACCAAACTCTGCCGCTTTAGACAATCGCACTGTAGTTATTTTATACAATAATTGTATATACAGTAAATATCCACAAACACTAATATTTTAATATCCATAATAAAAGTACCTTCAGTTGAAATAACATAATACTTTTACACTGTCACTGAAACTAATGTACTTACTTAATACAGGCTTTCCACTTTACAGCAGGTTACCTTTGATTCCTGCTTTCCAGAGATTCCTATCTTCCCATTGTCCATCTTCCATACCCCTCTTCATCATGGCATCATATATTCCCCCTTACCATGTTCTTCTACTTCTCCCCCTCTTCCTTCTGCTTGGTACCATCCAATCCAACATCTGTTTAGGCCACTGGTCTTCCGACATCCGTTGTACATGTCCATACCACTGTAGAGCTCTCTTTGTTATCCTATCGATAACAGCTTCTTGTGCATCCATTTCTTGTCTGATATATGTATTTCGAATATGTCGTAGCCTGGATATTCTCATACTTCTCCGTAATCCATCCATTTCTGTCGCCAAGATTCTTTTCTGCATCCTTTCATTTATTGTCCAGCTTTCTGATCCATGTGTGAGTATACTTTCTATTATTGTCTGTATAATCTCTTTTTGTTTTTGTTTTTCTGGTCAAATTTCTATTCCATAAAAGACCATTCAGGGATCTAATCGCCTTCCTTGCACAATTTACTCTGTTAATAATATATTTTTCACAAGTACCAGATTTATCTATTATAGATCCAAGATATTTAAATTCTTCAACACGTTTAATTATCATATTATTTATTTGTAGGTCTTCTGAATTTGCTCCGATTACCATATATTCTGTTTTATTATAATTTATCTTCAGTCCACCTATCTCGAATGCATCTACCAACTTTCCTAATCATTTTTAAGGAAATGTTCATCAATATCATAAGAAAACAATCAGTTGATATGAAAGTCCGACATTTTGTCTAGTTATACAATCCTTAAACAAGGCTGGAGGCATGTATAACGATTCCCATGTAAAGTTATTCACCTCTTATACACTGAGCAGCTAATACAGTGTTTATAAGTAAGAATTTTCAACTGCAATGTGTATAAACCTTGTATAAAAGTTATATATAGTTTATTAGTAAGAGGGATATTCTATATCTTCTTTATCTTGTCCTATTATAATCTGGTCATCAGCGAATAATAAATTGTGCAGTAAATGGCCATTAATGTTGATTCCCATTCCCCTACATGACACATGACTTATTCCATTTCTAATGTACGGTCCTAAAAATGGTCCATATTGTTAAGTTGTAGGTTGTGCCACGTTTTAGAGTCGGTAACACTGCTATCATACTAACTACCTCACTGGCGCTATCGAACCCTTAGGTTCATGGCCGCGGGGACATAAGCCCTTAATACATCCCTATCCCGAACTGGTGTTTTCCAATCATTTCCTGTATAATCTACTTCCCTCAAATCATAGTTAATGTTATTCTCCCACCTCATTCTTGGTCTACCAACTGGGCGTTTTCCCTCTGGTTTTCCTACAAGAAGCTACCATGCATGTCTTTCATTCCCCATTCGAGCCACATGTCCTGCCCATCGCAGTCTAAGAGACTTAACTGTTCTTATTATATCTGACTTTCTATAAAGACGAAGAAGTTCACTGTTATTCAGCCTTCTCCATTCACCTGTCTGTTCATCTGTCTTTGGTCCAACATTTTTCCTAAGAACTTTATTCACAAATACTCGTAATCTCCTTTCCTCCCTTAAAGTAAGAGTCCATGTTTCACATCCATATAATGTAACTGGTAGAATAATAGTTTTATATATTTTCAGTTTAACGTTTTTGAAAGGATTTGGGACGTCAAGAGTGTCTGTAATTCTTAATAGCATGCATTTCCAGAATTGAGCCTATGTTTAATTTCTTTGTGCACCTCATTCCTGTCTGTAATTATTGTTCCTAGGTATTTGAATTCAGCCACTTCCTCAAAATTTCCCTCATTTGTCATTTAGTTGTCCATTTCCATTATATAATGTAGGCCTATTTCTAAACACTGCCTTCGTACTCGTGTGTAAATTCGAGTTTGGCGGATTCAAATCAAGTAGAGGTCAACGAATGTTTTCATACCATTAGGATTCTGAGTATGGCTTCCTTTAATGTGTCCAATGCTAAAGATTAAAAATCTGAAACGTTATATAAGAGCCCTCTGGGCAAAATTTATCGACCCTTTCACATGAAGTTTTCAATCGCGTCGCTAACCTTCTGAGACGTTAAATAGCGCCATTGAATAAAATACAATTTTCCTGCGTCACCATAATCAATTAATAGAGGAAATAAGATACAAAAGTATTATGTTTTGCTGTATAAAAGAATGGGTTGAAGCAAGAAGATGCACTATCTCCTCTGCTATTTAATTTTGTACTAGAGCATGCCATCAAATCTTTAGAGAATGAGGAAGGCTTAAAACTCAATGGTATTAATAAGCTGTTAGTTTATGCTGATGATGTAGTACTATTGGCCGATAGCGAGGAGATACTAAAGGACAACACGCACACACTATTGAGTAACACTAAGAAATTAGGACTGGAAGTAAATATCAATAAAACTAAATATATGGTCACACGTAGAAATACATTATATAATGGAAATGGACAGCTAATGACAAATGAGGGAAATTTTGAGGAAGTGGCTGAGTTCAAATACCTAGGAACAATAATCACAAATAGGAATGAGATACACAAAGAAATTAAACATGGGCTCACTTCTGGAAATGCATGCTATTATGCATTGCAGAGACTTTTGCTGTCCCAGCTCCTTTCAAAAAACGTTAAACTGAAAACATATAAAACTATTATTCTACCAGTTATAGCCTATTGTATGGGTGCGAAACATGGACTCTTACTTTAAGGGAGGAAAGGAGATTACAAGTATTTGAGAATAAAGTACTTAGGAACATTTTTGGACCAAAGAGACATGAAGAGACAGGTGAATGGAGAATACTTACATAACAATGAACTACATGGTCTTTATAAGAATCCAGATATAATAAGAACAGTTAAGTCTCGTAGACAGCGATGGGCAGGACATGTTGCACGTATGGGGAGTGAAAGACTTGCATGGAAGCTTCTTGTAGGAAAGCCAGAAGGAAAACGCTCAGTTGGTAGACCAAGAATGAGGTGGGAGAATAACATTAAATATGATTTGAGAGAAGTAGATTATACAGGGAATGATTGGAAAGCATTAGATCAGGATAGGGATGTATGGAGAGCTTATGTCCGCGCGGCCATGAAGCTACAGGTTCGATAGTGCCAGTGATTAAGTAAGTAAGTATATAAAAGAATGAAATTGTTTTACTATAGAGATCGTGGTAACAGACGGCTCGTGTCTGTGTATTCGAGGCCAAGGGTTCGTATCCCGCCTGCAGTTGATGTCATAAAGCTGAGTCACGTGAGCCATAATGTTTAACAGACAGGGGTTCACAACCCGTCTACTTCTTTTTGCAGCGTATTAAAAAAATAATATTTTTACAGAATTGAATTACGAGAGATTATTGCACATCTGTTAAAGATATAAGAAATGTAGATATGTATAATGCATATAGGCTAGATGCTATAACTTCTAACTTTATGCAGCACTACCTTTCTTTTATTGTGTCTAAGAGGCTGTACAGTTTTATTCTTGTATGAAGTAATTTATTTTATTTAGAGGTTTGTTATTGCATCTTTGTGTTAATTTATTACTTACTCACTGACACTATCGAACCCGTAGGTTCATGGCCACACGGACATAAGCTCTCTATACATTCCCATCCTGAGCTAATGCTTTCCAATCGTTGCCTGTACAATCTACTTCCCTCAAATCATAGTTAATGTTATTCTCCCACCTCATTCTTGGTCTACCAACTGGGCGTTTTCCCTCTGGCTTTCATACAAGAAGCTTCCATGCAAGTCTTTCATTCCCCATACGTGCAACATGTCCTGCCCATCGCAGTCTACGAGACTTAACTGTTCTTATTATATCTGGCTTCCTATAAAGACCATGTAGTTCTTTGTTATGAAGTCTTCTCCATTTACCTGTCTGTTCATCTCTCTTTGGTCCAAAAATTTTCCTAAGTACTTTATTCTCGAACATTTGTATTCTCCTTTCCTCCCTTAAAGTAAGAGTCCATGTTTCGCACCCATATAATATAACTGGTATAATAATAGTTTTATATATTTTCAGTTTAACGTTTTTTGAAAGGAGTTCGGACATCAAGAGTCTCTGCAATGCATAATAGCACGCATTTCCAGAATTGAGCTTATGTTTAATTTCTTTGTGCATCTCATTCCTATTTGTGATTTTTGTTCCTAGGTATTTGAATTCAGCCACGTCCTCAAAATTTTCCTCATTTGGCATTGTCTGTCCATTGTGTTAATTTATTGAAAAGGTTATATACCGATTGTAATAATTATGTTAGAATTTCTCTTCGGTGGCTGAATTCAAATACCTAAGAACCATAATTACAAATAGGAATGAGATGCACAAATAAAGTATACATAGACTCATTTCTGGAAATGCATGCTCTTATGTAATACAAGAACTTTTGTCTTCCCATCTTCTCTCAAAAAAACGTTAAACTGAAGATATATCAAACTATTATTCTCTCATTTATATTATATGGATGCGAAACATGGGCTCTTATTTTAAGGGAGGAGAAAAGTTTACGAGTATTTGAGAATAAAGTTCTTAGGAATTTTTTGGACCAAAGAGAGATGAACATACAGGCAAATGGAGAAGACTATATAACAGTGAACTGCATGGTCTTTACAGGAAGCCAGACATAATAAGAAGAGTTAAGTCTCGTAGACTAGGATGGGCAGGACATGTGGCACTAATGGGAAATGATAGAATTGCATGGAATCTTCTTGCAGGAAAACCAGAGGGGAAAATCCCACTTGGTAGACCAAGAATTAGGTGGGAGAATAACATTAACCATGATTTGTGGGAAGTATATTATACAGGGAATGATTCGAAAACATTAGCACATGATATGGATGTATGGAGGGTTCATGTCCGCGCAGCCATGAACTTATGGGTTCAATAGTTTCAGTGAGCTAGTTAGTTATTTTTATTTTTCATAGTTTGAGGGGATTCGGAAAGTAAATTTCGGTATCTTATTTTCTGGAAATACTTTATTATTCTTATATAAGAGGGAAAAGTACACATTTCTATTATTTCCCAACATAATTTCGTTTAAAATTTTAAGAAATGTAAAACAGTACCTGAGATCTCAGTCGTCCTCAATAATTTGCAGTGTTGTTTTATAGGAGGCCTTTCGATAACTTAAGTATCATCTTCTGTTTTCATTTTGGTACTGACTGTTGCTGGTAATGATTTTGTACAGAGGGTTCACATTACTGGGTACGTTCTCATTTAACAGGTGTTTGTAGTTTCCTTGATAATTTATAAATCTTCGAGAACGTTGATTTTTGATGCATGGTTTCTTAAAATTTTAACATAGTGACCTCAACGGTGTTTCGTAATGTGTTTTAAAAATCTTGTATAATTTCGTTTACTTAAAAAATTGTCATAATATCCAAACGTTTCGAAATCCCTTTCGCGTAATTATGATTATGTTTACGATTAAATTAATTGTGGAAATGGAATTACAACCATTCATTATCCTTGACAACATAAACCAGTATATATCAAATAGGCCCTATGGTAATTTTATAGTTTATAAACCAAGTATATGGCCATGGGAGACATTCATCAAGATTTGATATTTGAAGTTGAAATGGGGGTAATTAAACACATAGAGGAATACACATATTTGGGAGTAAAATTTACAGAATATGGGAAGCAGGAAAAGGAAATAAGATCAAAGATAAACTCAGGAAAAGATGTAATATCTGCCCTGAATGGAATATTATGGGGTAAACATATTAAAAGAGAAACTAAAGTTAAAATGTTTAAAACAATAGTTAGAAGTGATGTTGAGTGATTCCGGGTTCTGTGGCCGTGGTCCATAGTTGGTGTTGATACCAGACGTTTCGCCCTCAACTGCGGAGGGCATCTTCAGTGGCGAGTGCTTCTAGGCGTGTTTCCTGGTCGGAAGCTCTACTTAGCTCTACACCAGGAAACACGCCTAGAAGCACTCGCCACTGAAGATGCCCTCCGCAGTTGAGGGCGAAACGTCTGGTATCAACACCAACTATGGACCACGGCCACAGAACCCGGAATCACTCAACATCATGATTACCGGCCGTGAAAGCCTGCATTCAACTAATAGTTAGAAGTATTATGACCTATGGTTCAGAGGTTTGGACTATAAATTATCATATGAAAAGAAAATTAATGGTAGCAGAAATTGACTATTGGAGAAGATCTGATAGGATATCAAGGAGAGAGAAAATTAGAAATGAACTTATAAAAGAGAGCATGAATGTACAAAACTCAATTTTAGAATTTATCCAAGAAAAACAACTAAAATGGTACGGGCACAATAGGCGAATGGAGGATGAAAGATTACCAAAAAAATAATGGAATGGACATCATCAGGAACGAGCAGGAAAGTGTGATCAGATCTCACGTGGATCCAAGGGATTAGAGAAACTTTGAAGGACTGGGAAATAGAGGAAGAAATGTGTTATAATAGAAACGAATGGAGGAAAATTATAAAGCGAAATTGAAGACATCATTGTTAAATTATATATAAATATATAATATATATATATATATATATATATAAAGAGTAAAGTGATCCTACAACAGGCCTGGAGGCCCTTGGGGTAGTAGGAGGTTAAGGCTCCCACTTTTTCTTGACAATCGGCACTTTATGTCAGCCGGGTTGTCAGCCCTGCGTGACGGCCGCCTTTACCCCCAGAACAAGCGTCTGGTACTCATTTCCGTTAGAGGCTGAGTCGACCTCAGGGCCATAGTGCCGCCAGGGGGTTTGGGTCAGTTTAAAAAATCCTGACCCCAACGGGACTTGAACCTTCGACCCTCCGGCTTGTAGCTCAGTACCTTAACCATTACGCTACGGCGTGCCCCCATATATATATATATATATATATATATATGTATATATATATATATATTTACCTTGTATACTACCGTCTTCCTCAACTATAATGTTTCTATTTAAAATTTTTGTTGATTTCACTCTAGGTCTTTCGAAGCATAAAATAAAATAAGTTAAAATACCTTTTTAGATAAAATCCGTCGTCCTCAACTTTTAAAATATGTAATCTTTATGCCTGTAGGCCTTTCAGGACATCCGTCCCATCTTCAGCAGTTAATTCTTCGCTACAGCATCCAGTATGATGTTTGATGCTGCTGGTCCTAATGTGGCTTTGTCGTGACTAAAGCTTCTTCCTGACGATTTCGTATAGTGGGTTGTTTAGTCTGAGAGTGCTTTCATTTATTAAAAGCTTGTTGTCTATTTCCTTGATAATTTCCAGGTCTACCAATAGGTTGATTCTAGTTGGATTTCCCTCTATGTGTAATATTGTAAGGGTGTCTTCTATTGAGTTCATTCTATGGCCGGCGTTTATTATGTGCTTAGCGTAATTAGACTTTCCATATGCGTTTACTCCCAGACTAAACAACCCACTATACGATATCATCAGGAAGAAGCTTTAGTCACGACAAAGCCACATTAAGACCAGCAGCATCAAACATCATACTGGATGCTGTAGCGAATAACGAACTGCTGAAGATGGGACGGATGTCCTGAAAGGCCTACAGGCATAAAGATTACATATTTTAAAAGTTGAGGACGACGGATTTTACCTAAAAAGGTATTTTAACTTATTTTATTTTATGACTCTATACCACAACGGTTTATTGACTTTCGAAGCATGTTTCATCTTCTGGAGTTGTAGTAGTGTTGAATTATTTGTATATGTCTAGTAGAGGGTTTTCGATGAGAATGTTTGTATTCTTGGCCTCCTTAATAAAATCTATTTCTTCTAAGATTTTTTTTTGTCTGTTCTTAGAAGGAATCGAAATTATCAAGGAGGATAAGAATACAAACATTCTCAAAGAAAATATGCATAATGAGCAAAACCCTCTACTAGACATACAGATAATTCAACACTACTACAACAACTCCAGAAGATGAAGCATGCTTCGAGAAAACTAGAATGAAATCAACAACACTTTTAAATAGAAACGTTATAGTTGAGGAAGACGATGGTATACAAGGTAGATTGTATATATATATGTCCACCGCTGTGGTCTCGAGGTAACGTGCTGCCTAATCACGCAGCGCCCCGGGTTCGATCCCCGCTCTGGACAGTTTTTCTGGGTGAGGTTTTTACCGGGGTTTTCCTCACCTGTAAGACAAATGTCAGGAAAACTTTAAGGCCCAAAAGGTCCCCGAAATCATATGGCCATCACCATCATCCATATTATTATCATCATCATCATCATCCTTCACCAGTGTGGAAAGCAACGGGAAGCTACCACACCTATAATTCCCTAGTAAAGCTGCAAAGCATAGCATGAAAATGCTATGATTACAGTGAAAGACCTGCCTTTTGGGCAGAATTACTAATTTAACATTGTTATAACCTCAGCAGTATAAAACAATTATGAACTTAAAAAGTACAGACATCATTGTTGCCGGAAAAAAATATATATATTATGGTACTAGCATTAATTTAGCAGTTTAACCAATATTGGTTAAATATCAGTAATTATCATTATCCGCTAAAATATTAGCTTTTATTGAGCCAAAATGAAACATTTTATTTGATGAAAGAGAGTAGAAATATTTCAGATTCTATTTTGGGTTCAATGCCAGGGATCGACCAACACCATTTACAAGGAAACTGTCAACCATTGACAGAGAAGCTCTGTGATGTACCAAGGCCGTGTCCAAAAATATATTTGCCATTTTTAACTGCAAGGCCTAAAATCCAGCGCCAAAGCTCTCATTTAAACTTTGGGGAAGTTATACAACTCCCGAAATGGTAGAATGGATAACCCTCACTAGCTGCTGACCGCGCCATGTCCCGCCTCACTCCACTCCCCTCTTACTCAAGCAGGGAGACCATCTTCTCCGTACAGTGGATTAATATTGCTGGATTGTGGCTTCGATTTCTGTGCCTTGCAGTTAAAAATGCAGACTTTTTGGACACGGGCTTCATAGTTCACGACGCTTCCCTGGGAGAAATTTCAAGGTAGTTTCGGCATGCAATGTTGACAGTTCCCATGTTAGATTTTTTCGTGCTTTTGTCAAATCATCGGTAAAGAATTCAGCGATTTTTTCGTGCTTTTGTCAAATCATCGGTAAAGAATTCAGCCAAAGACTATAAGATTATTAAGAAAATCAAATGTGTATAAATTAAAATGCTTTTCTTGAGGATCTGAAACTAAGATATTTGGATTGTAACTGTATTATACCAGTCTTCCTGTCAGGTCAGATGAGGATTTTTTTATTCAATGCCCCAGGTTGTTATTTTCGAATTTCTGGTGTTCGCTCCTGGCATTGGCTTAATTATAACCCACTACTGAAGTTAGGGCGCCTGGAAGGCGGAGTTACGTTACCCCGATGATATAATGGGTGATAAATGATAATGAAGCACCAGGGGATTTCTTAACCTAAATTCCAGGCCATGGGTAACAACAGGAATAATTCCCTTTAAGGAAAAATTCCTATAGTTTGACCGGGAATCGAACCCGGGACCTCATGAACAGTAGTCGGAAACGCTGACCATTATCACATTTATTTAATGTATTTATTAGCAGATAATTTTAATATTAATATTCTTAATAAGAACTTGTGGTTAACATGTTTGATTAGCATCTCAGGGGTTAAATCAAGGTTAAGGGACTGCATCACGCTAACCTCGTGGATCTTTGTACTGTCTTCTGCTAACCGGTGACAGCAAACAGGTCAGTTGGTCTTGGCTCTTCATATCTGTCGTGCCACATGTTTACTTTATTTTTAATACGAACTTGCATTGATCAAATGTATTTTTTTTTGTCGTTTTACAACTCAAACTGGATGAATAAACGCGCTTACAAACAATTTAACTAATGAAATCGGTCATGCGCAAACTCGTTTCTAGCAGTTTTTATTGAATAAAACTTACCTCGACCGTTAACACTGTATGCAATATTTACTCCACAGAATAACTGTATTTTAATTTAATTATATGGGAAGCGCACAAATATAATAATAATAATATATAGTGAAAAAAGAATGCAAAATTATAAGAAAAGTTTTAGGCCCACAAGTCATAGGTAAAGCATTTCGACTCAGAAGTAAAAAGGAAACAAAAATATATAGCCTACAGACATTCATAATGATAAGAGAAAACGAAGGTTAAAATTTTATGGCCATATTAAACGAATGAACTCAAATAGTTCTTTTAAACTATTATACTCACTTACTTACTCACTGGCACTATCGAACCCGTAGGTTCATGGCCGCGCGGACATAAGCTCTCCATACATCCCTATCCTGAGCCAATGCTTTCCAATCATTCCCTGTACAATCTACTTCCCTCAAATCATAGTTAATGTTGTTCTCCCACCTCATTCTTGGTCTACCAACTGGGCGTTTTCCATCTGGCTTTCCTACAAGAAGTTTCCATGCACGTCTTTCATTCCCCATACGTGCAACATGTCCTGCCCATCGCAGTCTACGAGACTTAACTGTTCTTATTATATCTGGCTTCCTATAAAGACCATGTAGTTCATTGTTATGTAGTCTTCTCCATTCACCTGTCTGTTCATCTCTCTTTGGCCCAAAAATTTTCCTAAGAACTTTATTCTCAAATACTCGTAATCTCCTCTCCTCCCTTAAAGTAAGAGTCCATGTTTCGCACCCATATAATATAACTGGTAGAATAATAGTTTTATATATTTTCAGCTTAACGTTTTTTGAAAGGAGTTGGGACATCAAAGGTCTCTGCAGTGCATAATAGCATGCATTTCCAGAATTGAGCCTATGTTTAATTTCTTTGTGCATCTCATTCCTATCTGTGATTATTGTTCCTAGGTATTTGAATTCAGCCACTTCCTCAAAATTTCCCTCATTTGTCATTAGCTGTCCATTTCCATTATATAATGAATTTCTACATGTGACCATATATTTAGTCTTACTGATATTTACTTCCAGTCCTAATTTCTTAGCGTTACTCAATAGTGTGTGCGTGTTGTCCTTTAGTATCTCCTCGCTATCGGCCAGTAGTACTACATCATCAGCATAAACTAACAGCTTATTAATACCATTCAGTTGTAAGCCTTCCTCATTCTCTAAAGATTTAATGGCATGCTCTAGTACAAAATTAAATAGTAGAGGAGATAGTGCATCTCCTTGCTTCAACACATTCTGGATTTCAAAAGTGTCTGAAAACTGTTTGCCTACACGTACCCTACTCTTTGAGCCATTTAGACACATTCGTATAAGTCTAACTAACTTTTTAGGAATTCCGAACTCCAGCAGGATAATATATAACTTCTCCCTCTTAATTGAATCATATGCTTTTTTGAAGTCTACATATAGTTGATGTACAGTTCCATTATATTCCCATTTCTTTTCTAAAATCTATCTTATAGTAAAAATCTGATCTGTTGTAGACCTGTTTCTTCTAAATGCACATTGATGATCTCCTAGAATGTCATCAATATAGGGAGTAAGTCTGCTTACTAATATATTTGTTAGAATTTTGTACGAAGTTGAAAGTAATGAGATGCCCCTATAGTTGTTGCAATCAGTTTTATCTCCTTTCTTATAAATTGGTACGATAATTGATTCCTTCCATTCATCTGGAAGAGCTTCTTTTTCCCAAATCATACTAAGCAAACAGCGTATCTTGTCCATCAATTTTTCTCCCCCTGATTTTATCAGTTCTGCTGGGATCTCATCTGAACCTGATGCTTTATACATCTTCAATTTTTCAATTGCCATTTCAACCTCTAATGCACTTGGCTCTGCGACTAGCATTTCTGCTGTCTGTAATTTATCCTCCTCATTGTCCTGTTCTGTATGTACATTTAATAGCTGATTAAAATAACTTTTCCATCTATTTAATATACTCTTGGAATCTGCAATCATATCCCCATTTTCATTCCGAATTATGTTTGTTCTAGCCTGAAACCCTTTCTTCTCTATACTAATTCCCTGATATAATTCTCTGATGTAAACTATTATTTTTTTTTTTTAGTTTTAATATTTTACAGAATAAGATAAAAATGTAAATATCTTTAAATTCGATACTATTGTAGTATGAACTAAAAGTAATACTCTTCTAAAAAAAAAAGAAAACTCCCAGCCGGATTTGAACCAGCGACCTATAGATTACTGAAATTATATACCACTAGAGTTCACCGCTCTACAAACTCAGTTCTTATACAATGATTGACTAAAAAGTCGACAAGTCCGCAACCTATTATACCAGTTTTCATTTTTTTGATTTTCTGATGATTATGGAGGATTTTAGAAACAAAATATGACATTATTGTATTGTCACGGGTCCTTTACAAGTACACAACGTTTCAAGACTATCCAATGTTTCTAAATGGGTGAAAATCGTGTTCAAAGATTCCGTTACATGGATACAAAGTCACTTTTTTTTTATTTTCTGACGATTCTGGCCAGGATTTTAGAAAATAGATATGAAATTATTGTATTGCCACGGGTCCCTTACAAGTATGCAAAGTTTCAAGTCATCCAATGTTTCTAAGTGGGTGAAAATCGTGTTCAAAAATTCCGTTACATAGATCCAAAAACACTTTTTTTGATTTTCTGATGATTCTGGCCATGATTTTAGAAACAAAATATGAAACTATTGTTTTGTCACGGGTATTTTACAAGTATGCAAAGTTTCAAGTCGATCCGATGATTTTAAGTAGGTGAAAATCGCATTAAAAGATTCAGTTACATAGATAGATACAGGTCAAGCTAATATAAAGCGTGTAAAAACTAAAACAACACGCTTTATTAGAAAACCGAACTAAAAAATGAAAAATAATTTTAATTTCCAACACGTTTGGTATAAAATTAAAGTGGTCAACAAAAAAAAATCTTCTACAACACATCTAGAATAAAACTAGTTATCTACAAAAAAAATACCATCAAAAGCGTGTGGTGCTTTATATCAATTAATATATTTGATAATAAACAGATATTGGTAAAAGTAAAGTATCTAAGAAGAAAACGTAAAAACCATAAAAAGTACTCCACGCTTTTGATGGTAAAATCATTTTTTTGTAGATAACTCTAGTTTTATTCTAGATGTTTTGGAGATTATTTTTTTTGTTGACCACTTTAATTTTATCCCAAGCGTGTTGGAAATTAAAATTATTTTTCATTTTTTTAGTTCGGTTTTCTAATAAAGCGTGTTGTTTTAGTTTTTTAAACTATTATTTATTTACTTATAATTTATTTAAAAGTTCGTGACGGAACTTAAAGAAAAATTAAGTGATAATAAAACAAATCAAACGCGAGTAAGGGCGCGTTATTAAATGCACATAATTATGATTAATATAGGGTATGTGCGATTAAGACAGAGAAAGAAACATCATTCTGGGCCGCCACGCGTGTCTTTAAGTTACCGGACATTGTAGTCGTCATCTGAAGTAATAAAACCAATAATCTTACCTTACCAAGAGAATGTTACTTATTCTGTTTTCCTACCGATCCAGATATAGCATTATCCATTGGAAATCCTCATGTTAGCTGAGCTTACCGAACCCAATTTTCCGATCTTTTACAACCACGATATATTAATCCCACCCTTAAAAATAAAACTTTACAAGGATAATGAAAATATCTGGAACTTTAACAAATTTTATAATCTTATCATCTACATTTTGCAATGGCAAAAAGTGCAACTAAGACATTACATGGAGTAATTTGGAACAAAAATATTACAGAGGAAACTAAAATGAAAATTTATAAGAGCATAATACAGAATATTTTGTCATATGGAAGCGAAACTTTGTCTTTGACGGAATTACAAAAGAATACAATTAGAACAGTGGAATTTGATTATTTTAGAAGAAGCCTCCAAAAAACAAGACAGGATAAAATAAGAAATGAATTCCTTTGGAGAGAAATGAATGTCACAACATCTGTTGTTAAGAGGATTGAAAATCAAACGCTTAAATGGTATGGCCATGTACAAAGAATGGAAAATGAAAGATGGCCAAAAATATATACCAATGGTCACCCCCTGGAAGAAATAAACGTGGCAGACCAAGATGGAAATGGAAAACCTACGTCAGAACAATAATGGAGGATAGGAATTTGGAAGAGGGAGATTGGAATGATAGAGATAAATGGAAACTGAAGACGGCAAACCTATAAGTGGGGGAAAGCCGAAGAAGAAGAGAAGAGATCATCTACATTAAAAGTCGTGCCACATGGTTCAGCCATAATTTCTACCAATGCGAGATCACTATTCTCGCCTTCGCTCGGGAAATTCAACATCGTCATTATGACGCGTCACAATATGCTTAAAATTGAATAGTTGCCCCGAAAAGAGATCTAACCCACAAAAATTCAAAAGTTGAGTTTTTAGTGGATTAGTGATAACTTATATCCGGAGAATACCACGACTTGGTGCATGTAAAATTATCCATACTCTCTTCCAGACCTGTTTTGTTTATTATTAAAATTTGGCTTTCAAGCGAATAGTGATCTGTATGTAACAAAATGGCGAAAGCACAGTCAAGTCATTAATAGCAGTGCAGAAAAACAATTATTGCATGTGTGCAAATTCATTCCACAACAGTTCCGTGAATTCTAATCAGAATCTTAGAGAAATTGAGTGAAAATAAGAAAGACACAAAGAATGTAACGAAATAACATTAAATGGAAAATAAATACTGAAAACTGATTAAGTTAGACATTTTTCTAACTGAATCAGTGTTCAATATATATTTTCTATTTCTTATTATAGCATTTTAGTTAAATATGTGTTACATCATTTTTACACGCTTTATATTAGCTTGACCTGTATCTATCTATCTATCTATGTAACTGAATTTTTCATCGCGTTTTTCACCCACTTAAAATAATTTGATCGACTTGAAATTTTGTTTACTTGTAAAGGACGCGTGACAATAAAATGATTTCATATTTATTTTCTAAAATCCTGGCCAGAATCATCAGAAAATCAAAAAAAAGTGTTTTTGTATTTATGTAACGGAATTTTTGAACCGGATTTTCACCCACTTAGAAACATAGGCCTGACTTGAAACTTTGTATACTTGTAAAGGACCCGTGACAATGCAATACTTTCATATTCATTTTCTACAAATCCTGGCCAGAATCATCAGAAAATCAAAAAAAAAAAGCGTTTTTTGTATTTATGTAACGGAATTTTTGACCACCGATTTTCACCCACTTATAGACATTGGACCGACTTGAACCTTTGTATACTTGTAAAGAACCCGCGACAATACAATAATTTCATATTTATTTTCTAAATCCTGGCCAGAATCATCATAAAATCAAAAAAAGTGTTTTTGTATTTATGTAACGGAATCTTTGAACACGATTTTCACCCACTTAGAAGCATAGGATCGACTTGCAACTTTGTATACTTGTAAAGGACCCGTGACACTACAATAATTTCATATTTTATTTCTAAATTCCTGGCCAGAATCATCAGAAAATCAAAAAAACATTAAAACTGGTATAATAGGTTACGAACTTGTCGACTTTTTAGTCAATCGTTGTCAGAGCTCAGTTGGTAGAGCGGTGAACTAGTGGTATATAATTTCAGTAATCCATAGGTCTCTGGTTCGAATCCGGCTGGGGAGGATTTTTTTTTTAGAAGAGTAATAATTTTAGCTCATACTACAATAGTATGGAATTTAAATATATTTACATTCTTAATTTATTCTGTAAAATATTAAAAAATAAAAAATAGTTTTAAAAAACTAAAACAGCACGCTTTATTAGAAAACCGAACTCAAAAATGAAAATAATTTTAATTTCCAACACGCTTGGGATAAATTTAAAGTGGTCAATAAAAAAATCTTCTCCAACACATATAGAATAAAACTAGAATTATCAACAAAAAGAAAATAATTTTACCATCAAAAGCGTGGGGTGCCTTTTATGATGTTTACATGTTCTTCTTAGAGACTTCACTTTTACCAATACCTGTTTATTATCAAATATATTAATTGATATAGAGCACCCCACGCTTTTGATGGTAAAATTATTTTCTTTTTGTTGACTATTTAACTCATGCCCCAAATGGGAGTCAATAACCAATCACGTTTCAATGATTTCTGTTTTACAACCAATCAGAGTCGTGTTTCACCAAATATTTATCAGTGTTATAATTACGATATTAAAGAAAGCTCCTCCTTACAATATTGCGTTCCTTTGGCAATAAATAGTATGATCTGGTTGCAGTGATAAACAAAAGAAGCAGTAGAAGCGTACCTATCGTTTCTCATTTGTTTTCAAACATAGCTGTTTACATTAAATATATAAATATTTTAAAATGACTATAGTTAATAATGATTTGTGAGTAAACAGCTTAATTTTATTCGTTAAATAGTCCTAACAAATGCCACTCTTGATTTCCAAATTCTCTAGATAAATTCACTCCTCACTTCGTGAGTCGTGAATTTATCGATAATTTGGAAATCACTCGTGGCATTACTTATGATAATTCTAGTTTTATTCTATATGTGTTGGAGAAGATTTTTTTGTTGACCACTTTAAATTTATCCCAAGCGTGTTGGAAATTAAAATTATTTTCATTTTTGAGTTCGGTTTTCTAATAAAGCGTGCTGTTTTAGTTTTTTAAAACTATTATTTATTTTTCTTCCGTTGTAGATGAAGAGAGAGAACGATGGGGAAGTTTGTGAATGTTTGTTGTAAACTGATAGTCTATAAGTCCGTAGTCATTTACATTTATGTATTTATTTATTTATAATTCATGTTAATTACTAAGATTGGTTGGAGAAAACCCTCAATGATGAGGGAAATTCTCAAAATGAATGAATACATCATTTTTCCACTCTTATAACACTTGCATACAGTTCTGTATTAAATTGTTAATATTCAGTCATTAGCATGTTATTCTGCATTCAAATTGACTATGTATGTTTCCAATAGGATGCGAGATTAAAAGTATATGTTATAATAAAGGTAATAGCTTCAAACTGAACATTATACTTTTTTCGTTTTGCCAACAATTTGTAGTTTGTGAGTTATATCTCTTTTCGGGGCAACTATTCAATTATTGATAAAAACAATTAAATTTGACATTATATTAATTTTGTCCACCAGTGTGGTCTCGAGGTAGCGTGCTGCCTTGTCACGCAGCGGGCCCGGGCTCGATCCCCGGTCGGGGCAGTTTTTCTGGATGAGGTTTTTATCGGATTTTTTCCTCACCTGTAAGACAAATGTCAGGAAAACTTTAAGGCCCAAACGGTCCCCGAAATCATATGGCCATCATCATCATCATCATCATCACCATCCTTATCATTATCATAAGTAATGCCACGAGTGATTTCCAAATTATCGATAAATTCACGACTCACGAAGTGAGGAGTGAATTTATCTAGAGAATTTGGAAATCAAGAGTGGCATTTGTTAGGACTATTTAACGAATAAAATTAAGCTGTTTACTCACAAATCATTATTTAACTATAGTTATTTTAAAATATTTATATATTTAATGTAAACGGCGATGTTTGAAAACAAATGAGAAACGATAGGTACGCTTCTACTGCTTCATTTGTTTATCACTGCAACCAGATCATACTATTTATTGCCAAAGGAACGCAATATTGTAAGGAGGAGCTTTCTTTAATATGGTAATCCTAACACTGATAAATATTTGGTGAAACACGATTCTGATTGGTTGTAAAACAGAAATCATTGAAACGTGATTGGTCATTGACTCCCATTTGGGGCATGAGTTAAATAGTCATAATTATCCTTCACCGGTATGGAAAGCAACGGGAAGCTACCACACCTACAACTCCCTAGTAAAGCTGCAAGCATAGCATTAAAATGCCATGATTGCAGTGAAGGACCTGCCTTCGGGCAGAATTACTATGGATGGATGGATATTAATTTTATACTTTAAAATAATTGGAAGTGTTTTACGAATTAATTTCGAAATTCTCAGTTCACTCGTAAAACCCCACTTTCAACTATTACCATATATTTTTTATTATTGATTTCGTACATCTCAATGATGGATAAATCATATTTGAAGAGAAAAATTATACGCTCAGACCGGGACTTGAACCCGGGACCCTTGGTTCTCTAGACCAAGTGCTCTACCAACTGAGCTACCTGAGCAAGTACCGATCTAAACGCAAATCTTTCTCTATATACATTGTAATTCCCGTCCACCAAATGCTATGAAGCCATGCTTCTATCTTGCAAATGGCGGCTCCTTTATTAAGAAGACATATTTGGGAATTATACATTACAGCCAGTACGGCTTTTTTTCCAAGTTTTTTTATTATTGATTTCGTACATCTCAATGATGGATAAATCATATTTGAAGAGAAAAATTATACGCTCAGACCGGGACTTGAACCCGGGACCCTTGGTTCTCTAGACCAAGTGCTCTACCAACTGAGCTACCTGAGCAAGTACCGATCTAAACGCAAATCTTTCTCTATATACATTGTAATTCCCGTCCACCAAATGCTATGAAGCCATGCTTCTATCTTGCAAATGGCGGCTCCTTTATTAAGAAGACATATTTGGGAATTATACATTACAGCCAGTACGGCTTTTTCCAAGTTTTTTTATTATTGATTTCGTACATCTCAATGATGGATAAATCATATTTGAAGAGAAAAATTATACGCTCAGACCGGGACTTGAACCCGGGACCCTTGGTTCTCTAGACCAAGTGCTCTACCAACTGAGCTACCTGAGCAAGTACCGATCTAAACGCAAATCTTTCTCTATATACATTGTAATTCCCGTCCACCAAATGCTATGAAGCCATGCTTCTATCTTGCAAATGGCGGCTCCTTTATTAAGAAGACATATTTGGGAATTATACATTACAGCCAGTACGGCTTTTTCCAAGTTTTTTTATTATTGATTTCGTACATCTCAATGATGGATAAATCATATTTGAAGAGAAAAATTATACGCTCAGACCGGGACTTGAACCCGGGACCCTTGGTTCTCTAGACCAAGTGCTCTACCAACTGAGCTACCTGAGCAAGTACCGATCTAAACGCAAATCTTTCTCTATATACATTGTAATTCCCGTCCACCAAATGCTATGAAGCCATGCTTCTATCTTGCAAATGGCGGCTCCTTTATTAAGAAGACATATTTGGGAATTATAACATTACAGCCAGTACGGCTTTTTCCAAGTTTTTATTATTGATTTCGTACATCTCAATGATGGATAAATCATATTTGAAGAGAAAAATTATACGCTCAGACCGGAACTTGAACCCGGGACCCTTGGTTCTCTAGACCAAGTGCTCTACCAACTGAGCTACCTGAGCAAGTACCGATCTAAACGCAAAATCTTTCTCTATATACATTGTAATTCCCGTCCACCAAATGCTATGAAGCCATGCTTCTATCTTGCAAATGGCGGCTCCTTTATTAAGAAGACATTTGGGAATTATACATTACAGCCAGTACGGCTTTTTCCAAGTTTTTATTATTGATTTCGTACATCTCAATGATGGATAAATCATATTTGAAGAGAAAAATTATACGCTCAGACCGGGACTTGAACCCGGGTTCTTAATAAAGGAGCCGCCATTTGCAAGATAGAAGCATGGCTTCACAGCATTTGGTGGACGGGAATTACAATGTACATAGAGAAAGATTTGCGTTTAGATCGGTACTTGCTCAGGTAGCTCAGTTGGTAGAGCACTTGGTCTAGAGAACCAAGGGTCCCGGGTTCAAGTCCCGGTCTGAGAGTATAATTTTTCTCTTCAAATATTACCATATAAATAAACCTGAAATATGAGGCGTCTGAGTTAAATGTATTGTTCCTGTCGCGTTCATATTTGAATTGCGATCTAGTGATCTAAGATGTTAAAGAGAGACATTCAATTAAATACTAATGACTGACCCCGAAATAAGCACTGTCAGAACAATAATGCGTAAGGATTCCATACCTGCAATTTTGCTCACTATTTTCCTAATACTTTGTATGGTGCCTATTTATTACAAGCACTGTGGTATTAGAGCAATTCATTAGCTTCCCGGCTTTCAAATCTCTCTCTCTCTCTCTCTCTCTCTCTCTCTCTCTCTCTCCTCTCTCTCTCTCTCCTCTCTCTCTCTCTCGGTCAGTCTCTCTCTCCCTCTCTCTCTCTCTCTCTCTCTCTCTCTCTCTCCCCAGCGCGACAAGCCTAGAAGCCCCTTGGCTGACCATCCGTCTGCTGGCCTCACATCCACATGTGTTGATCACAGAGGTAGACGATCATCTAGCCAGTGTAGGGGTGACATGTGGTCAGCATGTCGGATCCTCCAACCGTTATAGCTGGTATTCTCAACCTGGAGTCGGTACTTATTGTAGCTACTCAAATGCCTCACGATGCTGGGTGGGTACCGGTCCCATACTGGCCGAAGTTTCCATGTGAAAAATTTCTTCCCCCATGGAGACTCGAACCAACGCAAGCAGTGAATAATAAGAAAATATCTCTGTTTGCCTCTTGACCTCTCATTTATAATCCTCACTCTTAACCACACATTACCATCCTTAAAACACTATGTAACTAAATTAACTCTACAAGGAAACCTACTTTGCTTCCAAGTTCATTAAAGAGATCAAATTTCGAGAAGGATAAAGCATAGTTATTGTCCTCCTCCGTCGAGTTTAGCGCTTAATGGAATGTGGTGTGGGGATGGATACTGGATGGCGACACCAGTCAGGAAGGAATTACAATCATATTGAAAACATTCGCTCTATTTACTAAAGAAAACCGCAAACTGAAAACTGCATATTTGTGAATGAATAATACTTCCCTTCGACTCGGCTGTAGAAACAAAAGAAACTATCTGCAAGAGCAGTAAACCGAATGGCAAGAATATCCTACCTCCCAGCGCTAAACTCGTCGGTGGAGGACAGTAGCCAAAATGTTCAAAACTCGAAAAGTACATTTATATGACTTTAGACAAACATTTCCTCTGAAATCTAGGTCAAATCTATTAAATTTCTTCATACAAATAAAATATTTTAGTTCTCTCCGAATTAACTGACGAATTTATATAAAATACTAAATGTTGAATATAAATTTTGTGAACTTTTAATTGATTAGATGGGTAGAAGGGGTTCAGAGATTTGCTTAAGTATCAAACTTCCCTCATAGAGGGCCTCTAATTAACATTTCTCATCTACCATTGCAGAAGCCGTATTCTTATATCTTTGGGCCAACGGTACCTTGTCCTCAGACATGGAAGAAGTGGAGTGGTATTTTAACTTGACATAAGTGAATAATTTTTATGTGCATTTTATAATACACGTTCATTCGTTTTTTTTTCTGCCCAGATGTATGTTATTCATTTAAAACCCATCCCAATTTTTCCCGGTAGTAAAGTAGTTATACATGTTTCCAGTTATGTCGTAATAGTAGTAGTTGTAGTTCGTATTTTATTTAACGACACTCTTTAACAACTTAGTTCGTTAGTGTCACAATTCAAATGCGGATGGGAGAAGTGGACAATTTTGTTCAGATGCCTCTTATTTCAGGCTTGAGTCTTTATAACAAAGTACCCAAAGTTACTTTCCTTTCGAACAAAGTTTGTATTAAGGATTTTTACGCTTTGAAAATTGCACAGACCCTGCAAAGTTTGAATCCGCGAACTTTGGATCCCGAGGCGAGCAGGGTAACTACTAGATCCCCCGATGTTTTAGAATTCAAACCGGCTAGGATTGATTTTTATTTTAGAGGATTGAATATCCACCGCTGTGGTCTTGTGCTAATGTTGTTCCCTCACATACAGTCGACTCGGGTTCCATCACCGATCCAGATACGTTTCCCGGGTGATTTTTTCCCCCTGGGTTTTCGCCATATATAAAACTTGTCAGGAACCACCATTTAGCCATCACAATTATATATCATCCTTGTTTCATGTAAATCTGTGAGTCAATGTAGGCTATATCTTGTCTTAAATGTTCATATGGAAATGGTCCTGGCATTCTGATCACTCGTCCAGGGAGGTTTTTCATGTTGTATGATTTCAAACAATTTACTTTACATAACTGAACTCAAAAAATAATTTTAAACATTAAAAAATGCATCGCTAACACTTAAGTATACAGAAAGGAATCTATAAAATTAGCTAATGCATTAAAAAAATGATAAAAAGCTGTCATCATACGCCTTTGAAATCATTGTATTTAGCACGGATAGATAATTTTCAAGTCTCAGAACGAAGCCAACTACGCATGTTTCAGAGATCAGCTATTGGGTTCACAGGTATACAACTATTTGATAAACCTAAATCCGTTCTAATGCGTCGTTTTTGTGTTTCGTGCCATGGGAAACAATTTCGTGTAAATAAATAGTGCGGTAAATTCTATTTCGTTGTGTGTCGTGCAATGGAAAACAATTTCGTGTAAATAAGTAGTGCGGTAAATACTGAAAATAAAACAAAGCAAAAGAAATGAAACAAAAGAAAGAAAATTAATTGAAATAAGGACGAGAAAAAAAAAACAGAGAGCAGGACCGAACACGCCCTTAGAGTGATCCTAACATAAATAAATGCCAATTGTATCCTTCCGTCATTTGCACCACAATTATTGTCATATTGATAGGGAGCACGTACGAAGTATATAAGACATGTGATAGTTGAATGGAATAGATTACAAGAAAGCTGGTGAGATTTTTCACTGAACTTGTGAAATACATTTAAAATAACTGTTTTTGACAATTAGTCAAAGGTTTGCCAGAGTTGTGTTTTAAAAATTTAGATGGCGACACAGCAACGAAAGACCTTTAGCCATTTTGTTTTGCATCAGAATCGACTGAAGCATGGCTCGAATGCATAATTCATACGTAATAATCTATTTTAAGTTGTAATTGTTGATTAGGTATATTTTAGAATATTTTCTATGTTTTGAATATTATTATTTTCATTCACGTAAGATAACAAGTATATTTAGGGATCATTTTTAATTTAATGAAGGGAACTACTTTTTCGCGTACTTATTGCTTCTACATCGTACATCGGTATCCATGACTAATGAAAAGCGACAAGCTCACATGGTTTTGTTTTGATGAGGATTACTATAAGAGCGGATAGCCTTTAATGAGCACTTATTAACGGCCATGCTGTATAAGATAATCACTAGAGGGCGGATTTATAGGCACTAAAAACCATAAATATATGCATGCAACTATGCAGCAAAAATTAAAAATATGCACAACAAATAATTTTCTTCTTATAGTAAAATACACTATTCTTCACATCATTTTATTTATTTTTTATGAAGCAGCAATTGTAACATTTTTACTTTTTTCGCTCCGAATTGAAGTTAATAATTGTATTTTATAGTGTCATTCTCATTAATCTTGTCTGTAATATGAAAACACTTCTTTGGGTCCACTAACACTTACAAAGTGGTATTTGAGAAAATGATTTAAACTTCGATTCCTGATTTGTTTTGTCACCGTAGTCAATAATGTACAATAGGCTTCCTTTGTGTGAAAGAAGTATATTTTGCACACATGAAAGTATATTTTGAGCTTTTGTCGTGTATGAGTCTCAATAAAGCTGATGTTAAAACTTCAAAGAATATCACTGGGTGAAAACGAAAACGAGGAAATTACCACCAATAAACTGTCCATTGTTGGCAAGCACGTTCATCTCTTCCGAAATATTCCTTTCAGGAAATGGTTTAGTCCAGATTGCTTTATTGACCTGTTGAGATTTAAAACTGCAGACGCCCTGATTGGCATTGTCACTGTTGTGCGAAAATGCGAAATAGGGTTGCTGGCTTTCTATGAAAACAGAATTGTCTTCGTTTGCAAAAACATGACAATAAAGCAGAAACTTGTCATTTTATGGGGTTACAAACTAATTTAATATTAAATAGAGAAAAAAGTAGCAAGAGGGCTAAGCATTGAAGTTGCCCAAGATCGTAGTCTTTGGAGGTTTGGCACGGGAAGACGACAGAAGCTATAAAAACCCGAAGATAGATAGAGATAGAGAAAAGGTATAATATATGCACCCATATGCACATTATTAGTGAAATATGCGCAAATCCCATAAATATGCATTTATATGCACTATAAAATTTTGCCAATTGATTCCAAATGGCACGAAATGCATTTTCCTCTTCCATGCATATGTTTATCTTTGAAGGAATAAAACTGACTACTTAAATGTGTTCACTAAATAATAAGAGAAATAAAAAAAAAGCTTAAAACCTATAAAAAAATAATTTAAAGATAAAGGCAAAAACCTCTTTCACGCCAAATATGTGATCTATTGGGAGTTAGTCCAGTCGATAGGGTTCTTTGCTCTCAACAATTGGAACGAGTTAATGAAATTTTGAGATGGAGATACCTAAAATTAGTTAATAGAAATAAAATTGTTTTGCTGGAAAATGCCAGACTTCATACTGTACGAGCAACCAAGACAGAAATTCAAGTATTGGGAGAAATCGAACTGCTACTACACCAAGCATATAGTCCAGAATATTACCCTTCAGATTAATATGTTTTATTCACTTATTTATTATTAATTTTTAACGTTATAATTTGTTCTTGTGAAAGCCTGGCTTCACAGGTTGGTAAAGCTAAATGAATGTACAGCTTCACTTGAAATTACTAAGTTCCACTGCAGAACAACCTCCTTGGAGTTGGTCATGTTAATATCTTGTGGCTGTAATCTAGAAGTTACAAACGCGCGAGATGACGAGTTCCTTGGCTAATTCCCCCTCCATTCAAGCAGGAAAGCGCGCACTTTTACTAATTTAACCGGATTTGTTGATTCAACATCTATTTTCTCTACATATAATGTGATAAAAAAACTGATATCATTAAATTACTTAACAATCGTGAAATAATAACGGAATGATCAACATGAAAACATTTGTATGTATAAAAGTTAAAGATAACTCAACATGTACTATACGGTTTATTGTTGCTTGATGCGTTCCTTCGATCTTAGTTAAATTTTCTTATCCGGATTTCGTTACTTCTCATATCGTGATGGAAAAGTTCCATAATTCGCATTTTAAAATTGTCCATATATGTATATATGAATGACATGGTAAGAAAAATAAATGGCTGGATGGGATTTGAACCCGGACCTCTGGATTGGTACCCCAGCGTGCTATCCATTACACTCACGGGCAAATCTATTACTAGATGTAGCGAGAACTCGGTCTTCACTGCCATCTGGTAAAACTATTCTCTTTAATTTGATTACTTCTTATAGTTAGCTACAAGATGGCAGTGAAAACCGAGTTCTCGCTACATCTAGTAATAATGCATAGAGAAACTTTCGAACTACTCTGTGGTAATAATGGAGAATATATATATAGTCCACCGCTGTGGTCTCGAGGTAGCGTGCTGCCTTGTCACGCAGCGGGCCCGGGTTCGATCCCCGGTCTTGGGACAGTTTTTCTGGGTGAGATTTTTATCAGGGTTTTTCTAACCTGTAAGACAAATGTCAGGAAAATTTTAAGGCCCAAACGGTCTCCGAAATTATATGGCCATCATCATCATCCTTCGCCGATATGGAGAGCAACTGGAAGCTACCACCACACCTACAATTCCCTAGTAAAGCTGCAAAGCATAGCATGAAAATGCTATGATTGCAGTGAAAGACCTGCCCTCGGGCAGAATTACTATGCATGGTTGAATATATATATATATAGCGTTTTCATGGAAATTGAAAGTGACTTTAGAAACACCCTGTATTTTTTCCCTTTCTCTTCGGAAAAAAAAATCCAAAGTAATTTTGTTGAATATACAAGATTTTGTAAATCTTTCTGACTAGCGGGCCCGGGTTCGATACCAGGCGAGGATGAAATTTTTAATTATTTAATTTAATTGCAGACTTTTTAAATACTGGCCAGGTGAGGTATTGGTGTACAATTTTTAATCACTAGATTGTGCGTTATAATTTTGCATTAAATTGCAAACCTCTCCGCAGCACATATGTTGAGACGGTATGTGGTATTGTTGAAAGCGATTCGTCCATGGGATGGGGAGGTTAAACCTAGCGGCCTCCTTGATGTTTTTCGTTAGGAATAGGTTATGTGCCGGCACCGGGTGTCGTCTTCTCCCTTCTCATTACCATCCCTCATACAAAACACTTTACACTATAAAAACACATAAAACTCCACTCCTCTCTGTACATGATCATCATCCGGTATCATGGCAGCTGCCGCCGTCTTCGGGAAACCAAACGCCATTCCTCTGTCCATCCATTGATCTTCCTCCAATCTTCTGATATTCATAGCTGCTTGTACCCCTTCTATCCAAGTTTTCTTCGGTCTTCCTCTCTTCCTATTTTCCATTGGGATCCATTCCATAACAATTTTAGGCAATCTTTACTCTGGCATTCTTTTGACGTGGCCATTACACTGTAATCTTTTCTTTTCTATAATGTCTATGATGCCCGGCTCCTCTTGTACACCCATAATTTCCCTTATTTCTTTATTTCGTATTCTATCCATTCTAGATTTTCCATCTGATCTTAAAACATCCATTTCTCTACTTAATATTCTTTTCATTTCCCTGGCAGGAATTTGCCAGACTTCAACACCATATGTTAAAATGCTCTGAATTATGGTTTGATATATTTGTAATTTTCTATTTTTTGTGATATTTTTGCTCCACAAAACAGAGTTTAAAGCATTTATTGCTTGTTTTGTTTGATAGATTCTATTTTTAATTTCAAGTGTTATCGCCTGATTGGTCTAATTTTGTTCCTAAATAAGTGAATTCAATACTAGGTTTTAGTTCTTCTCCATTGTTGAAATTTATATTTTCCATTTCTTCTCCTATACACAGATATTTAGTTTTCTCAATGTCTATATGAAGTCCCCATTTTTCATATTCTTCTTTTAGTTTTTTAGCCATATATTCTATGTCATCGTGGTCTTGTGCTATTAATACCTGGTCATCTGCAAAATTTGGTGAATATACATGTGTATTTCGGATTGGTAAGCCCGTTTTTTGACATTTTTTCCTCCAGTCTCTTAGTACTCTTTCGAGATAAATTTTGAATAGAGTTGGAGATAAACTGCAACCCTGCCTTAAACCTTTTGTAATAGTAAATTCCCCCGTTATATGATTTCCAATTTTTATTTTCGAAATAGATCCTTTGTATAATGCTTTTATAGCTTCTATTAATTTTTTGGTTATGTTAGAATTGTCTAAAGTTTTCCATAACATTTTTTTTTGTGGAATACTATCATATGCCTTGGTTAAATCGACAAAAAGCAAATGTATATCTTTGTTAGTAGCTCTGTACAAGAATATAATTATCATCTACGTAAAGTGGTCTGCCGAAGAGGTGCATACATTGAAAATAGACCACATCAACCGCCTTCTATCCTCCCAGCGCGGAATCCGAAACACGTAAAGTGCAGTGAATGGCATTAGAACACATATTATACGTTTTGATTTGAACCAAGCGAGTTGGGTCAGACGTATGAGGGTTTAAATCGAGAACTTCAGGTTCAAATCCAGCTAAAGGTCACATCACACTAGAATAGTTTCAGTTGTAACCAGGCTGTATGTTTATATCATTCTACTGTATTTGCCATGTATTTTCTATAGACATTCATCATTATCAACAACAAGGATTAAGCCCAATGGCCTGTTCCGATCTCATTATAGGTCGAATTGGTCCTTCCACCTCTTCAATGTTCTTCCCAACATTCTTCTCCCTTTTGGTTTATAATTATACATTCTTCTTGGTATGCGCTGTTCCTATAGACGTTCAAAATTAAAATATAAAATTATAGAATATTCACCTGAAAGGTCCGTCTCATCAACTCGACTAAGTTGAGGAGACGGACCTTTCAGGTGAATATTCCATAATTTTATATTTTATTTTGAATAATACCTCAGCAGAACATATCATGAATCTTATAAAAGTTGATTATAGACGTTCAATTATTGAATTTCAATGTTACGAAATTATGATTGTTATTAATTGGATCTTGGGGGTTCAAATCCGGCAGGGGTAGATGCATTTTAGGATGGAAAAATCCAAAGAGCAAATCGTGGGTCCCGAGTCTGAAGATTTTTAGGCTCGTAAAATATCCTTATTATAATTTTTATTAATGGCGTAGCCCATTGTTGTGCCATAGCCTCTCCTTTGTTAGGAATTACTAGACCAAGTTAATGTTTAATTGCCTTATTTGCTCATAGATGTCAAGAATGGCATGCGGTCATCGCATCGATCTAATGAGACATCTAACAGGCAAATAAGGTATTGCTAGGACGCTGAGGTCGGTAAATTTTGCTTAGAGGGATTTTTATTCAGGCTTAAGGATCTTTTATGAGCCTGAAAATCTTCAGACTCGGGACCCATGGCTCAAAGTCCCTCCCGGAGGACTTGTTGCTTGGATTTTTCCGTCCTAAAAAATTCCATCGACCCCGTCGTGGTTTGAACCAGCGGCCCTCGGGATCATAGGCAAGGAGCATAACCACTAGTCCACGCGGCTGACAAAAGATCGTTAAGCCAGAATAAAGAGGCCTCTAAGGAAAATTTGCCTACCTTCTTCATCCTAATACTATTATTTTAGTTGCCTACTAGATGTTTCATTGGGTCGGTATGTTGACCGCATACATTCATGACATCTTTAGGGAAATAAGAGTAACTAAATTAACTTGGTCTAGTAACTCCTTACAAAGGAGAGGCTAAGGCTGAAACGCCATTGTAGATGTAGAGATTAATATTGGATCATATGTCCACCGCTGTGGTCTCGGGGTAGCGTGCTGCCTTGTCATGCAGCGGCCCGGGTTCGATCCCCGGTCGGGACAGTTTTTCTGGGTGAGGTTTTTATTGGGGTTTTTCCTCACCTGTAAGACAAATGTCAGGAAAACTTTAAGGCCCAAACGGTCCCCGAAATCATATGGCCATCACAATCATCATTCATATTCATCTTAGGTTAATCTTAGGATTAGGGACTCTCCTGGCGCACCATTATCATCATCATCATCATCATCATCATCACCCAACATATCGGGGCAACGTAACCCGCCTTCCAGGCGCCCCAACCTCAGAAGTGGGTTACAAGTACTCCATGCCAGGAGAGAAACCAGGAATGTCGAAAGACAAACCTGGGGCATTTAAATATTATATATATTGGATCATATCAGTCAAATTTCAAACAAGCGCAGCATTTGTCTTCAAAGCAAGAATCATTAGAAAATTGTCAGATTGGCCAATCCATGATTTTGAAGGGTTGTAACTAAGAATGAGAAAAAAAAATCAATGAGAGAGTATAATTTAAAAAAATATATATCTAACGGCGGATGTTGTGTTTTCTTGGTAGTATAATTGAAGGAACGTGTTATTGAATTACTTAGATTCCAACATGGTTCTGTTACACTCGAGTTACTCCGGCCTTGCTAGGAATCTGGGTTTTTTCTCTCAATTACACAAGTTGTCAGTAATGTGTACACATATTATCAGGCTTGTCAATGCAATCACTTACTAGTTTTAATCTATTCTAGTTTTACGATACTAGTAATAAAAGGTAAAGTGATCCCACTACAGACTGCTGGAGGCCCTTGGGATGGTAGGAGGTTAAGGCACGGGATGTCAGTTCTATATGACGGTCGCCTTTATCCCCATAACTAGAGATCCGTGAAATTCGCGATCGCGATAACGCGAAATGCTCTAATTTTGTCATTTTCTTGTACCATTTCTTAACTCCACTTCCCATAACCCCAAAGAAAGCATTTATGAATCGCGAAACAACGCGAAAGACTACGGTAATGCGAAATAACACCGAAATTTAAAAATTTCAACGAATTCCGGAGGTTTTTTTTGTTCTATTCGCGAAATTTTCATAATGCATTTTTAAACACTCTTTTCGGATTCCATCTTCTTTTTAACTGCCATATCTGCTTCCTCCATGCACTCTTGCAAAAGGAAATGGTTGCAACACAGTTCACAACAAAGAGGTAATATTTTCTGTCCTTCTCATGTTCAAATGTGGTCTGTCCATAGATTTTAAGTCCTATGGCCAATATGTATTCCAAAAAATACGAATTATATTAACGTGTAAGTTAAGTTTCCCCCCCCCTAAATTTTTACAGACATAATTATCAATTTTATATGAATCATTATTAAGTAATGGTATGTTCAAATCTGAAGAAAACATTTCCTTTAAGTATAAGCAGTAACGTGACAATAATGCAAGCACTGCCAAATGTGAATAAGCCAAGAATGCCAAATTTTACATTTTTTTAAGATAAGGACTTAATTTACATTTTTTTTAGATTAACACCGCCAAATTCCCAATAACATCGAAATTTTGAAATTTTAATACGAATTTTCCCTGAAAATAAAAATCACTTCCACGGATCTCTACCCATAACATAGACTGTTACTAATTTCTTTTAGAGGATGAATCGAGCCTAGAGCCATGATGAGCCAGTTTAGAAAACCTGATCTCACCGGGGCTCGATCCCATGACCTTCATACATGTAACATGTTTCAGATAATAATAGTAGTAGCAGTAGTAGTAGTAGTAGTGTAGGTTGCAATGGACTAGTGATTATGTTCCTTGCATCTGGTATCGAGTGTCACGGGTTCAAACCCGGCCGGTATCGATGGATTTTCTTAGGATGGAAAAATCCAAGGAGCAAGTCCTCCAGTTCTGACTTTAAGCCATGGATGAATTTCTCAACCGAAGTCTAAAACACGACCGCGGTTTTCCGATTTTGTATTGTTTCTATAACAACGATAACACTGAAAATCTACGGCTGTCATAATCATCATCTTCATGGTATGAGCCTGTTGGCCCATTCCGCTCCCCGATGCACAATATGCTACAGGTCGTTCTTCCAATGTCATTTTAATCTTCCTATGTTTCTTCGCCTTGGGGTTTATAGTGAAGCATCTGTTTTGATAAACGATTATTACGTCTAATGGTTTTAGAATATAATATATAGTGGCCAATCACTCTCTGCACCTGAAAACCAATATGTACAAATTTTCATGAAGGTCGGTTGAGCGGTTTGGAAGTCTAGGACTTGTAGAGGGGACTGAGTTGATAATATTTAGAATTGGAAACCATGTCTGGAAACTTATTTTTTCCGTGCTACAGCCGTTTATAAACAAGCATTGCCTGAACATATGACACGTGTCTCAACAAGTAATTGATTCGCGATTCGTCCGCCTGCAGCGTTACATGATGAGGGATGCTTACGTCGGATCATGTGATGTCAATTGGCGTTTATTCTACCTCTCAGAGCTGGTTCGAGCCTCATTCACGTGTCTTTCAGTGTTAGAGCAACATGGTTGAGTACACTGTTGCTGAATACACCGGTATGGCGAAGCTCGAGGTAATGGAAGAGCTGCTCGTCGTCAAGATCATTTTCTACAACGTCCGACTCCATCGCACACCCTTTTCGTCATAATTACGCAACGGCTTCGAGAAAAGGGTACCTTCACTGCCAGCAGGAATGGTTGTAGTGCTCCAAGGAGACGCCGCACTCCCGAATTGGAAGAGGCCGTACTGCATCAAGTTGAAGGGAACCCGTCAACGAGTACGCGAGCAATTACGCGTGCAATGGGTGTTGCTCCTAGCACCGTCTGGAATGTTATGTATGAACAACTACTACATACATACCACCTCCATAGGGTACTGACAGCCGATTTTGCTCCACACGTTGAGTTCTGTACGTGGTTTCTGCACCGCTGCATTAACGAGCCCCTATTTCCACGGCGCATTCTCTTTATAGATGAATGTTCATTTACTAGGGATACTGAATTCACAAAACAGCCATGTCTAGGCAGACGAAAACCCTTATGCTGCACATGTCCAGGGGATCCAACACAGATTTTCAATTAATGTGTGAGCAGGTATTCTGGATGGTCTTGTGATTGGACAGTACATGCTTCCATCCAGACTAACAGGTTCTATCTACTTGATCTTCCTACAACAAGTATTGGGTGTGTTGTTGGATACTGTGCCATCGAACGTCTGTCAATACATGTGGTTTCAGCATGACGGCGAACCCCCTCACTTTTCACTTCATGTTCGGGAACATCTGGACCGACGATTCGAACAAAGATGGATAGACCGAGGTGGTCCAATTGCATGACCTTCACGATCACCTGATTTGACTCCATTGGACTTTTTCCTATGGGGTCGTATGAAGAGTTTGGTTTATGACACTCCTTGGTTTATGACACTCCTGTAGAGACAGAAGAAGATCTGTTGGCAGGAGTTATGGTCGCTGCAGGAGAGATTGTAGATACACCAGGTGTGATAGAGCGCGTTTACGAAAACATCATTCGTAGGTACAATGTGTGCTGGTCGCCACATCGAACCGCACTTGTAATGGATCTGAATGTTAACCATAATTTCAAAAAGACAAAAACAGTTTATGTTTGACTGTAATAAAAGAGTGTTTGTGAAAAATGATTCAGTTTCCATTTTGTTCCTTTGGTTATCAATGAGTTGAATTGTAAAACAAGTGATGTACTGTGTCCCTCCTCAATAAATTACTTGTAAAATGGTCGCGTTAAAAACATGTTTTCAAACGGCTGTAGCATGGAAACGGTAAGTTTCCGAACATGGTTTCCAATTATAAATATTATCAACTCAGTCCCCTCTATAGGTCCTAGAAGATTGAAAGGGGAAGTTTAGAGCATCCTGTATATAGTCTAGGTCCAGATGTAAGTATATTATTTTAACAGGCATCGCTAACGAACAATCCCCATAAATGATAATTGATTTTCCCCGTCCTTTCGTTTTCTTCGTTATTGCCTCCAGTTCACCACTCATTATGTGATATTTATGTTTGGAAGTATAGATCATTTAAGTTTTATCACACGTTATTTTTATTCATGTTACTTAATCTCTTCACCGGCTAAACTCCATAATGGTAGGGGGAGGCAATCTCTAACCGAACTTATCGGTAACTAGAGGGAAACCCTAATTGAGGACCTATAGATAATTAGAGGGCAAACCCTAACTGAAAACCTATCGGTAACTACAGGGCAAAACTAGAGGGCAAACCCTAACTGAAGACCTGTAGGTAATTAGAGGGCAAATCCTAACTGGAGACCTATCGGTAACTAGAGGGCAAACCCTAACTGAAGACCTATAGGTAATTAGAGGGCAAATCCTAACTGAAGACCTATCGGTAATTAGAGGGCAAACCCTAACTGAAAACCTATAGGTAATTAGAGGGCAAATCCTAACTGAAGACCTATCGGTAACTAGAGGGCAAACCGTAACTGAAGACCTATCGGTAATTAGAGGGCAAACCCTAACTGAAAACCTATAGGTAATTAGAGGGCAAATCCTAACTGAAGACCTATCGGTAACTAGAGGGCAAACCCTAACTGAAGACCTATAGGTAATTAGAGGGCAAACCCTAACTGAAAACCTATAGGCAATTAGAGGACAAGCCCTAACTGAAGACCTATCGGTAATTAGAGGGCAAATCCTAACCGAAGACCTATCGGTAATTAGAGGGCAAACTCTAACTGAAGACCTATCGGTAATTAGAGGGCAAACCTTAACTGAAAACCTATCGGTAACTAGAGGGCAAACCCTAACTGAATACTATAGGTAATTAGAGGGCAAACCCTAACTGAAAACCCATCGGTAACTAGAGGGCAAACCCTAACTGAAGACCTATAGGTAATTAGAGGGCAAATCCTAACTGAAGACCTATCGGTAAATAGAGGGCAAACCCTAATTGAAGACCTATCGGTAACTAAATAAGTGGATTATTTAATGGCAAATAAGGTGGGATTGTTGAAGAAATAGTTACCTGTACCTTGATTCCTCCGCCCGTGAGGTTGTCTGTGACCTCGCAATATGCTACTGTACATTTATCTCCTTGAGCGCAGAAATTATATGTATTATTGATTGTCTAGGATAAGTTCTAGAGAAACAGCTCATTTTTATCTTCATAATTGTGAAAGTATTTTAGTTTCTTTAGTAAATATTACTTATGAACGTTTAGGAGGACGAAATGAATAACTAATGAACTTATCTTGTACCGTAGCATAACCAGAGGGAAAGCGCCCACTAGGTTCATTTATTTTTTTATTTTACCTAATGGAGTTAAGACCGTAAGGTCTTCTCTTCCACTTCACCAGGGTTGGCCAATAATGAAATGGGAAAATAACATTAAATTGGTTTTGGGATCATTTTATAAAATCAAGTCCACCGCTGTGAATTTAACTGTACCAGTTTCGGAATTTTTATCTATCTATAGTGTTCTGTCCAAGGGCAGGTCTTTCACTACAATCATGGTATATTTATGCTATGCTGCTTTACTAGGGAATTATAGGTGTGGTATATTTTCGTTGCTTTCCACACAGCTGAATGATGGTGATGATAACGGTGATGATGGCCGGTTGATTTTCGGAGACCGTTGGACCCAAACTTCCTGACATTTGTCTTATAGGTGAGGTAAAGCCCCGAAAAAAAAAACACCCGGGTATCGAACTCGGGCCCGGCAGCACACTACCTCGAGACCACAGCGGTAGGCACCGGATGTTTTAAATCGTGGTTAATAGATCTTTAAAATCAAGTTAGGGCTATACATGTATACGTTTCATTGTAGCGGTAGATAGATAAAATGAAATGTAACCAGGCGCCAGGTTTTTGACAGGAGTTGTACTATGTGAAATGACCGGCCAAGCAGCTGTGTTTAGGGCGGGGACTCCCCTTGGGGTTAATTCTTGTCAGGGCGTAGACCATGAATGAAAAACAGCAGTGACAAGTGCTGCCCTCAGTGGCTAGCACGGAAAACTATAGAGGTGTGGCCCAATTTGGAAACGGGTCATTATTTAATGCTTCAGAAAATAACAGAAACTGGAGATACGGGCCACTGACAACAATGGGCTAGCAATTGTCTTAAAATAACGATCCATTGGGCGTGTACCTTCTTCATTCAATCATTTTTAAGGAAACGTTTCCTCTGCCACAATTTCTGGGCAAGGCCCTTCTGATGGGGCAAGGATTTAGTTGGACCAGTGTCGAATGACCACTATGTTGAGATTTGGATCCGATTTACGAGCCTGAAATAAGAGGGCTGTTAACAAAATTGTTGGCTACTTTCACTTTCCCTTTGAACCCTGAACCCAATAACCGGATATGTTAAAGAACACTATTAAAATAGTATCTCTTTGCCAATTATTGGATGCACGATTAAAATATCAAAAATCAAAATATTAAAAAAATATATCCATCCATCCATAGTAATTCTGCCCGAGGGCAGGTCCTTCACTGAAATCATAGCATTTTCATGCTATGCTTGCAGCTTTACTAGGGAATTGTAGGTGTGGTAGCTTCCCGTTGCTTTCCACACCGGCGAAGGATGATGATGATGATAAGGATGATGATGATGATAAGCATGATGATGCCCATATGATTTCGGGGACCGTTTGGGCCTTAAAGTTTTCCTGACATGTATCTTACAGGTGAGGAAAAAACCCGATAAGAACCTCACCCAGAAAAACTGCCCCGACCGGGGATCGTACCCGGGCCCGCTGCGTGACAAGGCAGCACGCTACCTCGATACCACAGCGGTGGACAAAAATATATATATATATATATATATATGGAAATAAAATTAAGGAATTCTTGTCCTATGTCTGTGGTAGAATGGTTAGCTTTTCTAAGATTCCAGTGACCATGATCGATTCTCAGCTATTCCGAGGACATTTTTAATTATGACTTGGGGGAAAAAATCAACTAATTGTGGACAACTAAGTAGATCCTCAAATTAAGATATCATCATCATCCGGTATCATTGGCAGCTGCCGCCGTCTTATGGAAACCAAACGCCATTCCTCTCTGTCCATCCATTGATCTTCCTCCAATCCTCTGATATTCATAGCTGCTTATACCCATTCTATCCAAGTTTATTAAGATGTAGTAAAATAATTAAGAAAAATAAAACTAAATCCAGGTATATTCCTTACGCTGTCATCTGGTAATCAGTGACCGCAATCCTTCGCCCTTGACACTTCATAGCTCTTGTGCTACGGAACTAATTTGTCTATTTATTAGATAACAATTTCTTGATGCTAATATGTTATATACAGATGTCTTGGAATTAAACTGAAGAAATGTATCTGGTTATAGAGGGGTTGCAGTCAAACTATTATTTTGAGCTGTATCCCCGGATTTCAGACAAAAAATGCTGTATTTGAATTATAATTTTATAATTTGTTTACATTTGATAATAATAATAATAATAATAATAATAATAATAATAATAATAATAATAATAATAATAATAATAATACTAAATGTAAAGTTATCCCACTACAGGCCTAAGGAGGCCCTTGGGGTAGTAGGAGGTTAAGGCTCCCACTTTTTCTGGACAATCGGCACTTGATGTCAGCCGGATTGTCGGCCCTGCATGACGGCTGGCTTTACCCCCAGAACAAGCGTATGGTACTCATTTCGTCAGAGGCTGGGTCGACCCCAGAGTCATATTGCCGCCAGAAGGTTTGGGTCAGTTTAAAAAATCCTGACCCCATCAGGACTCGAACCCTCGACCTTCCGGCTTGTAGCATAGTGCCTTAACCACTACACTACGGTGTGCCCCAATAATAATAGTAATAATAATAGTAATAATAATAATAATAATAATAATAATAATAATAATAATAATAATAATACTATCCTGGAAGTTTATGGCCGCGCGGAGATAAGCTCTCCGTACATCCCTATCTTGAGCTAATGTTTTCCAGTCATACGCTGTATAATTAACCTCCCTCAAATCATGGATAATGTTAATCTCCTACCTCATTTTTAGTCAACCTACTGGATGCTTTCCTCCTGGTTTTCCTACAAGGAGTTTCCAAGCCCTTCTTTCATTCCCCATTCGTGCCAATTAATAATAATAATAATAATATATTATTATTATTATTATTATTATTATTATTATTATTATTATTGTCCACCGCTGTGGTCTCGAGGTAGCGTGCTGCCTTGTCACGCAGCGGGCCCGGGTTCGATTCCCGGTCAGGGCAGTTTTTCTGGGTGAGGTTTTTATCGGGGTTTTTCCTCACCTGTAAGACAAATGTCAGGAAAACTTGAAGGCCCAAACGGTCCCCGAAATCATATGGCCATCATCATCGCCCTTATCATTATCATTATCATCATCATCATCATCATCATCCTTCACCGGTGTGGAAAGCAACGGGAAGCTACCACAATTCCCTAGTAAAGCTGCAAGCATAGCATGAAAATGCTATGATTCCAGTGAAGGACCTGCCTTCGGGCAGACTTACTATGGGTGGATGTATTATTATTAAGCAGGTTTATAAACGTGTAAAACATTATTTTTTCTTCTTCAGTTTTGCAAATCATGTATTTTGGTCTACCTCATTGCCTCCTTTGCAAAGCCTAGAAGAGAACAGACAGGCAGATGGAGAGGATTACATAACAATGAGTTCTTTGTAGGAAACCAGATATAATAAGAACAGTTAAGTCTCATAGTATGTGATGGGCAGGACATATGGCATGAATGGTGATTAAAAGAGGGTATGGACACTTCTTTTAGGAAAACCAGAGAGATAACACCCAGTTGATAGATCAAGGATGAGGTGGGAAAATAACATTAACCATGATCTGAGGGAAGTAGATTATAGAGTGGATGTATAGAGAGCTTATGTCTATGGAACCATGAACCAATGAATTCAATAGTACCAGTGAATTTGAAGAACTGAAAGTATAGTAGCACTGTTTCAAACCATATATCAGCCCTTTTAGCTTCTTTTTTGTCAGATTTGAGATGTAATGTTGGGTTTGTTCATTGGATTGTGTTAAGTTTTGGGATGACTGTCTATTAGGCTTATAACTTTATGGACTTTTGTGAAATAAAATATTTCCTGTGCAATGGATGGATGTACTTTTACTTAAAACCATTGAAAAAGGCCTTCATTTAACTGAGCTTCAAGGAAAGGTCACCCCCAAATATATTTATATATCAAAATTTAATATTGACTGGGGGTGACCTTTTCTTGAAGCTCAGTAAAATCAAGGCTTTTTTCAATAGTTTTAAGTAAAAGCACACCCATTCATTGCACAGGAAATATTTTATACCCATTCATTGCACAGAAAATATTTTATTTCACAAAAGTCCAAAATGTTAGCCTAAAACCCTACAGGATTGGGCTATAACTTTTTGGACTGTTTGTTGAAATAAAATATTTCCTATACAATGAAAGGATGAACTTTTACTTAAAACCATTGAAAAAGGCCTACATTTCACTGAGCTTCAAGAAAAGATCACCCCCAAATCAATATTAAATTTTGATATATAAATATATTTGGGGGTGACCTTTTCTTGAAGTTCAGTGAAATGAAGGCCTTTTTCAATGGTTTTAAGTAAAAGTTCATCGATTCATTGCACAGGAAATATTTTATTTCACAAAAGTCCAAAAAGTTATAACCCTACTGTCTATACTATTTTATTGAAACTAGGAAGTTACATATAGCAAGGACCCAGGATCTATTCCAAATATTTCTGAAAATAAATTGAAAATAATAATTAAAATTAACTGCTTGAGAAAAGTTTATTTTTCAGAACTTGAATGTATTAAGAAGGCTTTGTATATTTAATTTGCAGGAACTACACAAAAAATGTACTACATGCTAGTAAAAAAGCTGGTATGTTTTATTGAGGTTTCACTGCACAGCATGCCATATGTAGATTTGGATAAAATGGCATTAAGGTTTCCGATATTGAATGCAACTTAACAGATTATAAAATTACCATACTAGGGCATTCAATAAATAATGGTAACATTGCTATAACATCATTAAAAACATTTATTTAGGTTATTTTAACATTACAAACTTCATTTATAGTCTCTTGCCAAGTCAACTATACATTGCCAAATCCTTGGAATAGGATACACTCCATCTGCAGCACCATTTCTGGATATCTCTCATCTGATCAATCTAGAGCTTCTTGGATATCAACTTTTGGTTAAAATAAAATGTCTCATAGAGGTTCTTTGATCTATGTGAATAAGTTATAGTCACAAAGGCCCTGTCTGGTGAATGTGGTGGATGTTCGAGTACTTTCCAATTCACTTTCTAAAAAATTCTATTGAACATCTTTTTAGGGTGGTATTAATTACTTAATATGAGAACCCAGTGAATGTATTCACAAAATATTGCTGTTTCAAGACTTTCAATATTACAGATTTACACAACAAATACTGCTCAAAAATACTACTAGATTACAATGGTTACCACTAGGATCGTTGATTTACAATTGTGTTGCCAATCAAATTATTTTGAGTCTATAATATCTTACCATCATCATCATCATCATCCTGCCAGGTATTAGTCCTAGAAGAACTGTTACGGCCTGAGAAAGCGGTTTTCGTGCCTATCTTACCTTAATATTATATTATAGTGTTGCCAATATTTATCAAATGCCCTAGTATAACAAACAATCCAGTTAATGATGGAAAAATATAACTGTTGCTCTTTAGAGATCAAAGTTACATTAACTGGAGACCTGAGTGGACAGCAGGATGTAATTTAGTGTGAAATTGTTATGTTTACAGACTGCAGATGAACTCTAGTACCATGGCGATGCAACATCAGCCACAACAGCAACAACAACAGCAGCACTGTCCTCCTCCACACCCCATGCCAGAGTTCCGAGATGCAGACCACTACCGTAGTGCCCTCAGTCCACTCTGCATCACAGATGGAAGTCATGAGATTGTGCGGCCAAAACCACGCAGGTCTGTACACTGACATGTTTATTAGAACATCATCATTATCCTTCATGGATTAGTTCTTTGCCTGTTCCAATCTCACATCTGTTCAGCCCAGCGCTTTCTGGGTCTTCCCACCAATCTTATTTATTTTACTTTTTAGGAATTCACACTATGAGGTATATTTATTTAGCTTAACTTTTATCACTCATCTCATAAGTTTAGCTAAATTTCTTTATTTTATTTATTTGTGTAAATGTTGTTTCATTGCCTATGAGCTATGATTACACAACTTTTTTGACAATTTTAAATTTCCTTCTATGCAGGGACTCTTGTCATCCAAATTTCTCTAAAAAAAAGTTTAACTCAAAATACATAAAACTATTATTCTCCCAGTTATATTATATGGATATGAAGCAGGGACTCTTACTTTAGGAGAAGAAAAATTATTATGAGTATTTGAGAATAAAGTTCTTAGGAAAATTTTTGGACCAAAGAGAGATGAATAGACAGGCAATTGGAGAAAATTATTGTCTGTCCAACGGATCTGTGATCCCGTAAGATATATGAACTAATGCCTACTTCCTTTTCTGCCTCGGCAAATCATTTCCCTCCCTGCATTCCTATCTCTCTCTCTCTTGCACTTGCACTCCAATATTCTCAACTCAACTCCAACATTACATTATTCAATATTAAAGAGCCATGACACTGGGGGAAGTTTGACAACATCCCTACTCGATGGCTGCTGTTTGATGTAGTGGGAGGGGAGTGCAGTGAAATGGTGTAGTATAGATGTATAGTTTTCTAAGAATGAAGCTATAGGGGCACAGATCTGTTGGTCCGAGTATACATGATCTTTATAGAAAACCAGATATAATCCATCCATAGTAATTCTGCCCAAAGGCAGGTCCTTCACTGCAATCATAGCATTTTCATGCTATGCTTGCAGCTTTACTAGGGAATTGTATGAGTAGGTGTGGTAGCTTCCCGTTGCTTTCCACACCGGTGAAGGATGATGATGATAATGATAATGGTAAGGATGATAATGATAAGGATGATGGCCTTATGATTTCGGGGACCATTTGGGCCTTAAAGTTTTCCTGACATTTGTCTTACAGGTGAGGAATAACCCCGATAAAAACCTCACCCAGAAAAACTGCCCCGACCGGGAATCGAACCCGGGCCTGCTGTGTGACAAGGCAGCATGCTACCTCGAGACCACAGCGGTGGACTACCAGATATAATATGAACAGTTAAGTCTCGTAGACTGTGATGAGCAGGACATGTCCCATGAAAGAGGGGCATGGAAGCTGCTTGTAGGAAAACCAGAGGGAAATGCCCAGTTGGTAGATCAGGAATGAGGTGGGAGAATAACATTAACCATGATTTGAGGGAAGTAGATTATACAGGAGATGATGGAAAACATTAGCTCCAGATAGGGATGTTGGAGAGCTTATGTCTGCATGGCCATGAACCTATGGATTCCATAGTGCCAATGAGTTAGTTATGACTTTAATTTTGCTTGTAACGTTATTTATAATATGCAGTTTTGTAAATGATTATTTAAATAGTGTCCTTGATTTTGAAAACAATGGTTATGGTGGACATTTGAGAGAACAATGTGATATTTAGGGAGGTGAGAATGGACTGTTTTTAATTGCTTATAAACTTGTACAACTTTCTTCATGTGGGAATGAGAGTGGCTGAGAGTACTCTTGATTCTCTGGGAAACCTCCCCCCCTCCCATTGTTTTTAACAGACATTAACCTTTCTTCATTGCCATTGTCTTGCTAATTTTTCTCTTTAATATATCTCACTCTATTTTTTTGCTAATTTTTCTTATTTATTTCTGTTAATATTAAACTTTATTCAGACCATTACTCTTATCGCCTCACAAGCAACTAGTTACAGGATATTTGTAGACAGGATATTCAGAATAACATTGTTCCTGGAATTTTATTTATTTTTTTTAATCTTACAAATGCTTTAACATATCATATCTAAACTATTAGATTGTATACAATAGGCTGAGCTTTTCTCTTGTGTTCGTCATATATTTTCTTTAGATGTTTACTGATTTAATGTGACTATTTAACTCATGCCCCAAATGGGAGTCAATGACCAATCATGTTTCAATGAATTTTGTTTTACAACCAATCGCAGTCATGTTTCACCTCGATAATTATCAAATTTTGATTACCAAAATAAAGAAAGCTCCTCCTTGTTTCATTTTATCTCCACTAGGGTGCATTCTTACAATATTGCGATCCTATTTGGCAATAAATAGTATGCTCAAGTTGCAGTGATGAACAAATGAAACAACCAAACATTTCTCATTTGTTTTCAAACATTGTCGTTTACATTAAATATATAAATATTTTAAAATAACTGTATTTAAATAATGATTTGTGAGTAAACAGCTTAATTTTATTCGTTAAATAGTCCTAATAAATGCCACTCTTGATTTCCAAATCCTCTAGATAAATTGGAAATCACTTGTGGCATTACTTATGATAATGTTTATGTTGGAATGGATCCTGGTAATGAAATTCCAATATAGAATTTGCTTTAATGATCAGAAAAAACATTCCAGTTATAGTTGTTAGTTTCAGTATTTGAACCTGTGATCTCTTGAATATGCTATCATCTTAACCAACTTGCTCAATCATTGTATATTTTTTTCAATCTAACAATCCCAAGCCATGCAGTTATATTATGGTTATTGATGTATAAATTGTCGGCTGCGGTGGACTAGTAGTTATGCTTCTTGCATTGCCTTGCACATTTCAAACCCAACAAGGGTCGATGGATTTTTTTAGGATGGAAAATCCAAAGAGCAAGTCCTCCAGGAGGAACTTTAAACCATGGGTCCCAAGTCTGAAGATTTTCAGGCTCGTAAAAGATCCTTAAGCCTGAATAAGCAAAATTTAGTGACCTCCTTCATCCTAGTAATACTTTTGTTGCCTACTAGAAGTCTCATTGGGTCCATATGTTGACCGCATACCATTCATGGCATCTGTAGAAAATGACCGTAATTCACTTAACTTGATCTAGTAACTCTAAACAAGGAGAGGCTAAGGCCCAAATTGGGTGGATACACCATTGTAGATAGAAATATATAAATTACAAGTATTTTCTCGTTGACTGCAATGGACAGGACATATGGCATGAATGGAGAATGAAAGAGACACATGAAAATTTCTTGTATTAAAATCAGAAGGAAAGCACCCAGTAATGAGTCCAAGAATGAGGTGGGAGACTAACATTAAACATGATTTGAGGCAGGTAAATTATACAGGGTATGATTAGAAAACATTAGCTCAGGATAGAGATGTATGGAGAACTTATGTGTGCTCAGCCATGAAACTCTGGATTTTGATGGTGCCAGTGAGTTAGTTAGTCAGAGGCCTAAGTTATGATAAACATTTTTTATAGAAGTGTGGAAACATTAATTTTTTTAGTTAAAGATACTCAGACATCTTTAGTCGACTGTAGAAATGAAATCTGTAACATAATCATGGTTTCATAATTATTTAATACTAGCTAATACCCTGCATGTGCTGCTACACCTAAATAAATGATGATAGTTGAATAAGTAAGAGGAAAAATAAATATAAATATATATCGTTATTATTTTTAGATACCCCATGCTGATTACCTGGCATTGCCCAGAAATCTACGCATCCCGATGTACTTGGCATAAATGAGCTAAAAGACAAAATTTGTTATTTTGAGTATTCCATAAAAGAATACCCGCCATGCACTGCTATGCTTGCCGGGAATCTACGCATCCCGATCTTCTTGACAGCAATGAAAGACAAAAATGGTTATTGTCAGTTATCCTTAAAAGATAAACATATACTGTCGCAGACCTTTGTGTAGAGTTTTTTTTTTTTTGAGATATTCAATTCTGTGTACAATAATTTGGTGTATTTGTTATGGTTTAGGCAGCATAAGCCATTTAAGCTTACAAGAAGCAACATTTTTTCACGTTTTTTCACTACAGAAGGTGAGTTATAAAGGTGAAGGACTTGAAAATTAAAACTCTCTTATAACCTATAACCTTCCCGGGAAAATCCTGAACATTTTGCAAAAGCCCCATGATAATCAGATGAATGGTACGGCAGCACATGCTTGCCTGGGAATCCACTTATCCCGATCTCCTTGGCATCAATGAAAGACAAAAATGACTATTGTGTGTTATCTGTGAAAGATAAACATATGCTGTCATGGACTTTTTTGTAGTTTTTTTGAGATATTCAATTCTGTGTACATTAATTTTGTGTATTTGTTATGGTTTAGGCAGCATAAGCCATTTAAGGGTAAAAAAGGGACTTTTTCATGTTTTCACTACAAAGGGTGTAGGAGTTGAGTATCTCAACTCTCTTATAGCCTATGTTCATCTCAGGAATCTCCTGAACATTTTGCAAAAAACCCCATTGCAATCGGATCAACAGTATGGACACCCATAAAACACAAACAAACAAACAAGCAAACAAACTTTCTAATGATGTTTTTATTATTGATTTAACATTTCTCAATGAAAGAAGCATTTGGCGATAGGGAATTACAAAGTATATAAGAGAAAAATTTGCGTCTAGATCGTAACTCGCCTCGGTAGCTCAGTTGGTAGAGCACTTGGCCCGGAAAGCCAAGGGTCCTGGGTTCGAGTCCCGGTCTAGGCGAAAATTTTTCTCTTCAAATTTAATTTATCTTTCATTGAGAAATGTTAAATCAATAATAAAAACATCATTAGAAGCCTTACTAGCTTTATAAAGTAACGTTAAATTCCCAATAAATGTCTTCTTAACTAAGAAGCCGCCATTTGCAAAGATAGAAGCAATGGTTTCAAAAGCATTTGGCGATAGGGAATTACAAAGTATATAAGAGAAAAATTTGCGTCTAGATCGTAACTCGCCTCGGTAGCTCAGTTGGTAGAGCACTTGGCCCGGAAAGCCAAGGGTCCCGGGTTCGAGTCCCGGTCTAGGCGAAAATTTTTCTCTTCAAATTTAAACAAACTTTCATTCATTTTTATATATTAGATGACAGATCTAGAAGGCCCTTGCTGGCCTCATATATCTATACATGTTAGTGACAGTTGGGATCATCCAGAAAGTATTGGAGTGACATGTGGCCAGTATATTGGGTCCCCAGCTGCTGTAACTAGTTTTCTCAACCTGTTACATAGCAAATATGAAAATTACTGAAAATCTGTGGCAGTGATTATAAAATAATAGTTATTGTTCGGACTTTGTTTTGCAATTAATAGCAGTAGGTATATTTTCAGTTTTTAGGTCATTACAAAAACGTTAAAAACTATGAAACCGCGATCATGATGTAAACTTAATTTCTGCAGTTGGCTGTTGACTGCTGTGCTCAAATCAGTATATAATCATGTCACAGTAATAAAATCTGAAATCAGTTCTGGTGGACTAGTGGTTAGCATTCTTACATTTGATTCCGAAATATACAGGTTCAAATCCTGCTGCGATTGTTAAAGGAATAAAATTCCTAAGTATGCCTTCTTTCAGAAAAAGAAGTAAATTTGGTTCCCAAGTTATAGATTTACAAACAAACATAAAAGAACCTCAAGCCTGAAATAAGAGGCCTCTGACAAAAATTTGTTGGCCATTCATGCCCAAGATTTAAAATGTGTCAATAATGACCTAATTGTTGAAGAATGTCATTAAATAAAATACTAACAATAAAATAAGAAAATTTATATTTAACTATGATAAGTTATATGTGATCAACTGATATTTGATTTTTTATTCATACTGTTAGTTTAATTTTCATGGTTTTGACCTTAAATTATTGTTGCTATTAAGTTTGAAATAGGTTAACAGATGCCTAACTTTATGAAAGTACTACGGAGTATAATGATGATTATTAAGGGGCGGATTCCTATGACATGTCATATTTTTACCAAAGCCTATATTCTAAGCTTCAAGTAAGTAAAAACATTTATATATGCCTTATTATTAAGATTAAGAGTTTTTTATTGGGTCTTAAAAGTGATATTTCTCACTTTTTCAGATCTTTGGTCATACTTCTGCTTATTTGACGATTTTATTATTAATTTAACACTTCTCATTGAAGGATAAATTATATTAGAAGAGAAAAATTCTCGCCTAGACCGAGACTCGAACCCGGGACCCTTGGCTTTCCGGGCCAAGTGCTCTACCAGCTGAGCTACCGAGGCGAGTTACGATCTAGACGCAAATTTTTCTCTTATGTACGTTGTAATTCCCTCGCGCCAAATGCTTGAAACCATAGCTTCTATCTTTGCAAATGGCGGCTTCTTAGTTAAGAAGACATTTATTGGGAATTTAACACTACTTTATAGCCAGTAGGGCTTCTATTGACGATTTTATTATTAATTTAACACTGTATGATAAAGTAATATTTTGGTCATATTTTGGGTTTTTTTAATTGTCTAGTCATCAACATTGTATATGTATAAAAATCGTCAGTTTCACAGTACACTTGTTTCGAAGGTTTCTGTTAACATGTAGCAAACATTTGCGCTGGACAATAGAAGAAGATTTCCTTTTTCTTATGATACAATTGAAATGTATATGAATGAACAATTAATATAGTATGGGTAAAAAATTCATTCAATTATAAAGTCATATTTTTGTCTTTTTTTAGGTCATATTTAAACCTTTTTTTAGGTCATAAATGCATCCATATTTTCAATTTTTTTAGGTCATAGAAATCCGCCCTTTAATGATTATGGTACAAAAAAAATTGATGATGGTGACAATTGATATACTCACAAATGGACTCAAAGTAACTAATTATAGATTTAAAAATCTAAAAATCAGAATGTGTAAAAAAAACATTGTGATGTAATATAATTATTAACACTGTACTTAAAGGAACTACATTACATTTATTTTAGTACATAAAAAATGTAAACTTATGCAGTTTAACATTGTTAACAGCTACCAAATAAAATAAAATTGTACAGTCTATTGTTTTAATTTCTTGAGAAAAACAACAAAAAAAGAAAAAGTCTGTTTTCTCTGATTTATTAGTTTCACACAATTATTTGAGACGTTTTCACTATAACTTGGCATCAATGATTATAGACATATAAAGCAATTATAAGCATTTTATATTATAGTCAGTTTCACTCATTATGTGTATAAACAATCTATGGTGAAAGCTGTATATATATATATATATATATATATATTGTAATGTTTTATTATTTTTTTAAACTTCATTGTTTTATTGTTATTGACGGAAGATTTAACATCTAAGAGGTATTGAATCTGAAATCTTCAGTTATATGCAATAGGCAATGTACAGGTATTCTTGTATGTAGTTGTTTCTTTAGTAATTCAGAGATTTAATTTTAATCGTATGAAATTATAATTAGTATTTGTGCTAATGAAATTCCAATTAAGCATTTATCATAATGATTAGGGCTAGGATTTTTATGTAGTAAAAGATAAGATTGCAATGCAGTTATATATTATTCAATTGTTTGTGTGTGAAGTCAAGGTGAAAGAAAGTCAAAAGTCTTATTTCTCATTAAACTATTCAATTGTTTGTATGTGAAACAAAACAAACTGACAGTCAGAATTATATTTGAAAAGAAAAATATATGCCTAGACTGGGGTTTGAACCCAGGACCTTCTACTCTCTATGTCAATTCTCTATCCAAGTGAGCTATCTAGGCCTCCAATCTAAACGTGTATTTTTCTCTTACACATAGTTAATTCCCTAACCCCAAATGCTAGGAACATTGCTACTTCTTTTTCTTCTTCTTCGTCAGGCTCCACGACCTCCAGTGGAATGTCTTGGCCTTCTCAACTAGTTTACGCCATTTCTTCCTATCTTGTGCAGTAGATTTCAAATAAAAAATCCCCATCTCTCTTAAATCTTCAATTACGTCGTCTTCCCATCGATCTTTGGGTCTTCCTCTTGGTCTCGTTCCCTGTGGCCTCCAATTTAAAATATCATTCGGCAGTCTTCCTTTTGGCATTCTTAGTGTATGTCCAAACCATTGTAATCTTTTGGATTTGATGAAACTAACTATATTTTCTTTATTATTCTTGAGGTATAATTCGTTATTCCTTCTTAACCTCCAAGTTCCATTTTCCTTTACTGGACCTAGCACTCTTCTAAATATTTTCCTCTCAAACGTTAATAGTCTTAATTTATCTGCTTCTTTTAGTACCCAGGTTTCAGCTCCATAACATATAATTGGTCTTATTATTGCTGTAAATAATTTGAATTTAACATTTTTTGATATTAATTTGCTTTTGAATATATTGAAATTAGCAAAATATGCTTTATTCCCTTGCGATATTCTTGTTTTGATTTCTTCTTCAACAGTATTATTATCGTTTAGTATTCTGCCTAGGTACTTAAAGGAGTTAATTTGAGCGAGCATTGCTACAATTTTTGCAAATGGCGGCTTCTTTATTAAGAAGACTTTTTATTGGGAATTTAAACATTACTTATAAAGCCAGTAGTGCTTATTTCAATGTTGATATTATTCTTTTTAAACATCTTAATGATGGACAAATTATATTTGAAAAGAAAAATATACACCTAGACTGGGGTTTGAACCCGACCTTTGACTCTCTATGTCAATGCTCTATCCAAGTAAGGTACCTAGGCCTCCAGTCTAGGCGTATATTTTTCTTTTCAAATATAATTTGTCCAACATTAAGATGTTTAAAAATGAATAATATCAACATTAACAGAAGTCTAATTTCTCATTATACTATTCAACCGTTTGTGTGTGAAACCAAAACAAAAGACAGTCATAAGTCTAACTTCTCATTATACTATGTTGCAATCTTACCTTCTAGTACATAAAAATACTACCCTAATAATGACAGATGAAATCCAAAATGAAACCGTAGTCTGGTTACCCATTCCTGAAATTTGAATCCAGGATCTACCAAGTAGCCTACTATCCTCTGACGAGCAGAATTATATAAATACTGGAAACAACCAAGGATTCTAAAAGTGACATGATCTTAGATGTTAAAGCATCTAATAATAATAATAATAATAATAATAATAATAATAATAATAATAATAATAATAATAATAATAATTTTATTTATTTATATACAAAATTTTAATGTTTACACATCTTTCTGTGCCTAAAGTTTTATTTTTCTTCTCCACTCGTCTCTCTCCATCCAATCCATGTCCTCCAGTTCTCTTGCTCTCATTCCAGTTCTTATTTCCTGCATCCACGAGTTTCGAGGTCTTCCTCTCCTCCTTCTTCCAGGTGGACACCATTCCAATGTTTTCCTGGGTAATCTTTCTTCTTGCATTCATCGTACGTGCCCATACTAATTTAATTGCTTATACCGTATATAATATACTATTGAATAGCCAATATTAATTTTTTCTCTTATGACAGTATTTCTTATTTTGTCTAATTTTGAACATCTTGCTGCTCTCCTCAAGAAATCCATTTCCATCGACATAAGTTTTTGTTGAATAATAATAATAATAATAATAATAATAATAATAATAATAATAATAAATACACAATATCTACATTTACAATGTTGTAACAGCCCAATGGTGGGTCATAACTTCTGTTAGTAGTTACTAGACCGAGTTAATTTAGTTACGCGCATTACCCAAAAATATCATGAATGGTATGTGGTATTACTAAGGGAACTAAGGTATTACTAGGATGAAGGAGATCAGTAAATTTTGCTTAGAGGTCTCTTTATTCAGGCTTAAGGATCTTTTACAAGCCTAAAAACCTTCAGACTTGGGACCCTCCTGGAGAACTTGTTCCTTGGATTTTTCCATTATAAAAATCTATCGACTCTGGTTGGTTTGAACCTGCAAGCCTCGGGAACAGAGGCAACGGACATAATCACTAATCCACTTTGGCCAACAAATACACAAGATGTTATGCCATAATTCAGTTCACAATATTTGCATCTAACTCTGGTGAATTAAAAGTTATCAACTACCCATATTACTTATTCATGTAGATAGTTTTTTTTTGCAGGATTTTGATCCATGGTTATATGCATTCATAGTTGATAAACAAGTTATACTAGATTAAAAAATATAATTTTAATAGTTTATTGGGAAGGATACAAGATTGAAGTTCTACAAAACAATGGTGGTACCAGTACTTTTATACGGTAGTGAGTCCTGGGTAACAAATAAGAGGAATTTGAATCAAATACAAAGTGCAGAAATTACTTTTCTAAGAAGGCCCAAAGGATGCACAAAATTGGACCACATAAGAAATGAAGAAATAAGAAGTGAATTAGAAATATATTCAATAAATGATAGAATTCAACAACACCGCGTCGGCTGGGAACAGCATGTTCAGAGAATGGAAGAAACAAGATTGCCCAAGATAGCATATCATTATAAACCAAAGGGATTAAGGGGATGTAGGAAGAAGACCTAGGAAGAGATGGAATGAATCATTGTGAATTCGGAACAGGCAAATTCTCTAAACCTTGAAGTGAAGAAGAAGATGATGATGATGATGATGATGATGATGATTGGGAGTATCCTGAACAGATTGGCTTAGGAATCTGGAAATAAGTAGGAGAATAAAGTATAACAGATGAGATTGAATGGAACAAATCAAAAGAATGAACCCTTTGAGATTTACTAGAAATAAAACATGTTTTACAAATCACAATTAGAATTAGGCTCAGAATAGGCTTTGTAACTTAAGCCTTGTTATGGAAGAAGAAAAAAATAAGAATTTTGCCATAAATAATTTTTTTTTCCTTTGTATATTTTTTCCTTACTTTGTACTTACTTGTAGATGCATTTAGAATCTTTTGTGTGTATTTATTGTGAATAGTATTGCATTCTTGTAGAAATCATCTGGTTTAATTTTTAATTACATGAAATAATAGTGATTATGATTATATTCCACACCATTAACATAGTTTAACCTCTCGCCTTGTAAGTACTTTTATGTGCCATATGCTACCTGGGCCTTACAGTGGTACAACCTATTGAGAGAGGGATTTTTAACTATGGATCGCACACAAGGACATGGAGGATCTCCCTGAATGAGTGATCAACTCAATGTAAGTGCCTCCTCTGAGACAACATAATATTAACACAGGGCTGTAAATCTGCTGGCACAGGCATGCTGAGGGATTTAATTTTCTCTGGCTTCAGTGTCATTTAAATGCCGTGGTATTAGTACCACTGCAGGATTCAAAGTGTTAAGACAAAACACACCATTCACACACACATTCATATGTCTTCTTCTTTTCATGTGATAGACCTAGTGGTCTGTTACGGTCTCAATCCAATGTTTGAAGGGTCTGCCCAATGATCTCTTACCTGGTGGCTGGTAATTTAAGAATGACATGGTATTCTTGTTCTGCTCATTCTTCTTACGTGAGATTTCCAGTTGTTTCTGTATTTTTGCACAAATTCCATGATTGATTCTGTTTGTAATTCTCTGAGAATCTCAGAATTCCTTTTATGGTCTGTTCTTGAGTAACCTGCAGTACGTCTCATAAATTTCATTTCTGCCACAGTTAGTCTTTGTACATCTACACTGCGAGTTGTCCAGGCCTCACTGCCGTAACATACATTCATACTAGGCATGGCAAATGTGATAATGATGATTATGATTGCCAGATCATGCTCGGGGACTGTTTGAGCCTTAAAATTTCCTGACATTTGTCTTACAGGTGATGAAAAACCCCGATAAAAAATCTTGACCCGACCGGGGATTGAATCCAGGCCCACTGCATATGAGGCAGCGATGCTACCCTGAGACCATAGCAATGGAAGATTATGATTAAATAAGACCTGGTAATGAATTTCTAACCAGAATTTGATTTGACAACTGAGAAAAATCAGGGTAAAACCTCAGTTAGATTGGTTGTCATCAAGTTTGAACCAGGGATCTCTTAGATGAGTCTCAAGCACTACCATCTAAGCCAACTTGCTCAGTCCTATGATTTTTCAAGATTGAATACAGTATATATCATTCCCCCTGAAGTTCACCTCTGATGCTGACAAGCCTTGAAATTTCCTTTAAGACCATATCTAATTCTGATCCAGAGACTTCTCCCTCCAACACTGCCACATTCCATAAAATCTTCTTCTTCTTCCTTTCATGTGATAGACCTAGTGGTCTGTTATGGTCTCAATACGTTTGAAGGGTCTGCCCAATGATCTTGCCTGGTGGCTGGTAATTTATGATTTGACGTGGTATTCTTGTTCTGCCCATTCTTCTTACGTGAGATTTCTAGTTGTTTCTGTATTTTTGTATATATTCCATGACTGATTCTGTTTGTAATTATCTGAGAATCTCAGAATTCCTTTTATGGTCTGTTCTTGAGTAACCTGCAGTATGTTTCATAAATTTCATTTCTGCCGCAGTTAGTCTTTGTTCATCTACACTGTGAAGTGTCCAGGCCTCACTGCTGTAACATAATATGGGTCTGGTCAGTGTTTTATAAATTCTAGTTCATGTGTGTTGCTGTACTGTGTTTGCCTTGAAAATATTATCTATAATTCCTGTTACTATTCCATAAAATAATAAGAGTAAATCAGTGAAGGAAGAAAAATAATTTTTGTTATGAGCCATTAATGAAGATTTTACAAAATAAATTGTATATATTTCCACAAATGTGTACAAAGAACATTAAAAGTTAAAGTTGAAAAAGATATGAAGATGAACTTTTATAAGGTAATGACTGTACTAATGCTTATGTATGATGGTGAAAACTGGGCACTAAAATAGAAGTGATAAACTAAAAATAGAAACAGCCGAGATGAGATTCTTAAGAAAAACAGCAGGGTACACATTAAGGGATGAAAAAAGGAATGAATCAGTCAGAAAAAACTAGGAATAATTATGAGTCTGTAATCGCTGACGATAGGGCTAAGATGCCTTGAAACACATGTTCGACAAAAACAATTATAAGAGGTAAGAATGAACAGACAAAATGTTTTAATTATTAAACAAACCTCTTAATGTTACTTCTTATTGTTTTTTTTAAATAAAACTTGGAATGTTTAATATTGGACAAAGGATATTAGATAGAAGGATTAAGGATTAGTATGCACATTTACAATGGGTGGAACCACAAAGAGTAGCTAGACGGGCACATGAATATAGATCTATAGGACGCCAAGATATTGAACGTCTGAGGAGAAGATGGAGATAGATGATTTGATTCCTGTACAAGTGAAACAGATTTAGAAATCCACCATGAAGATGAAGAAGAAGAAGAAGTAATTAATTACTTGTGTAATAATTAATGAGCTTGGTTTGTAATATGTAGGGCAGTGGAGACAATGATGGGAACTTGACATATGTAAAGGGGGTGAGGTGGGGGTATGGTGTTCCCCTTCTCTGTCAAATCCATCAGTTGATTGTGCATCCTGCCTGGAGCAGCCACTCAAGCAATTCAAAGGAACTACACAAAATCTGAAACTTCCATCAATTGTGTTGTTACAGTGCCTACTAAATATAGACTATTGCAGTGTACTTACAGATTTGTGCATCTGTCACAATTTAAAATTGATACTGAAGAAAATAATAGTGATTAAATTTTAACAAATCTTTAGTTTCAAATGTGGTTTACAATTGATTAGTGTGGAGTATTTTTGGGTGATTTGCTTATAATTGAATGAATAGTTTAAAAAAAGTTAGATCATTTATTTAGTTTATTTTTAAAGCAATTTAAACCTCACAATTTAAAAGTACACATTTTAATTTGAAGACATTAAAAAAAAACATTTGAAGATTTATTTTAAAATAACATTATTATTTTTTTATTAGTTATGTGATTAAAAAGAACAAGAAAATCATTACTATTGCTTATGAATGCACTAAAATTTGAATTAATTATGTTTGTTAATTTTGTTTTTAAATTTGTGTTTTATTGAAAATGTGTGGTGGTGATATTTCAAAATTAAACCATTTTAGAAATTCTTGATGAAATTAAATAAATATATATTAAATGTTGAAATGTGTAAGTAGTTGAAAATACACTAATACTTCTCTCAATTGATTTATTGAATTCAAGGAATTCAATACAAAAAATTATGAATTGAAGTAACTTTCCTCTGACTGTGACATCATTAAAATATTGTCTAGTATTTTATTGTTCTAGGAAGCTAATTATCAAGTTTATAAATTTAATTAAAACTTGAAATAAAATTTAGTTCTGATATGAATGAAAAAAAAAAGCATTCTTTAAATAATTTAAAATTTCTATATAAAATTATGTTGATTAATAATACCCAACAAAATATATTTCTTTTTAATTTAGCAATTAGTGATTTAACCGCACATTTAAAATAAATTTTAACAAATAAAAATCATCCAAACATAATGAAAATAATAATATAATGGTATTCAGAAACTTAATTTTGCAATTTTAAATATTCAGAACTGTGTGATATTCTGTAACCTGAAAATAATTCTAAGAATCAATTATGCAAATAATTGATGATATTGTTTAAAATGTTATTTTAATTATTTTTTTATTCAATGTTTTTTTCAAATTATTAACAAGCTCAAATTTATGAAATTTCAATATTTTAAATTAGATACATTTAGATTTTTATATAAATTGTTAAATAATAATTTATTGTCAATTTAGAAAACACTTATTTTCTTAGCAGTTATAGCATTAAAAATTAAACAATAGATAAATGTATTTAATGAAGTGCATGCACAATATTAGAATTTACTAATATACATTCTAGGTTTGTATTAATTAACTAAATAACCAACTAAATTACTGGCCCTATTGAACCCATAGGTTTATAGCCGCATGATCACAAGCTCTCCATACATCCCTGTTCTGAGCTAATGTTTCCCAGTTATCTCCTGTATGATCTATTTCCCTCAAATCATAGTTAATATTATTTTGCTCCCTCATTTGTGGCCTACCAACTTGGCGTTTTCCCTCTGGTTTTCCTACAAGAAGTTTCCATGCCCCTTTTTCATTCCTCATTTGTGCCACAAGTTCTGTCCATCATAGTTTACGAAACTTAACTGTTCTTATTATATCTGGTTTCCTATAAAGATCATGTAGCTCACTGTTATGAAGTCTTCTTCATTCAACTGTTTGTTCATCATTTTGGTATTACTGACATCTTCTTGTATCTTGTAAGCCCATGTTTCCCTTAACAGAGATTTAGGCGCCGCTCTCTCCCTACAGGGAAGAATTTGGACCATACTAATTTAGTTACACTTGTTTTCGTATAGATGTCATTTGAGTGGTCCATGGTCAGTGTTCCCCCTCATACTGACATCTAGGAAACCAAGGTAGTACTAGGATGGAAAAATTCGGTAAATTTTGCTTAGAGGCCTTTTCATTCAGTCTTAAGGATCTTTTACGAGCCTGAAAATCTTCAGACTCGGGACCTATGACTTAAAGTCCCTCCCGGAGGACTTGCTCCTTGGATTTTTCCATCCTAAAAAATCCATCGACCCCGGCCGGGTTTGAACCTGTAACCTTCGGGACCAGATACTGATATAAAATATATTAAATCTTATGTTTTTATTTTTTTATCTGATAAATGTACATGGAAACTGCTAGACACTGTACTTACATTATTTATAATACAAATATATTAAATCCTCTGATTTTTTATATCCACAGAATAAATACATTGTAACTACATTTGGAAACAATAGACTGAAAATTAAATTAAATGCATGGTTCATTATTTTCTGCAGTATTAATTTTAGGCGAAGTGTCTCTTCATTGAACAAGTTTTTGTCTGACTTATTTTATAATAGAAGTGAACAAGAGAATTTGAACAATGGTTATGGTAATTCTGAATATTTACAATATGACTTACTGAAACAATCATTTTGAAATATCAAGAACTAAATTAGTAAATATGTGAAGCCATCTTTGGATACAAATAGTTTCAACATGTCATGCCATCAGGATTGCAATTGTTATCTGTGCCGAGAACTGACTGGCTATCGTCCAACAAACTCACGTGTAGCACCACCTGGTTCAGATAATTTTATTCTGGTTAGACCAAATTTTAACCGTGTAGTTGGACGAAAGGAGATGAAAATTCATCCAATCAACAGAATGAGAGATGTAAAACACAATGATCGTAGCTTTGCAATGAGAATACCAGATATAAAAATGTCCATCATAGGATACTGGAAAAACAAAGAATCTGGAAATAAGAAGGAACATAGGAGTGCTCCTCATAAACCTCCCTGGGAGACTCCAGACAAGATTCAGGTTAAAGTACTTGGGGGATCAGTGAAGAAGGCTGTTGAAGTTAAGAAGAATGATGCACTGTGGAATATAAATGGTCAGAATGTGAGGATTGACAATTCTAAACCACCTGATGATATTATGGTGGAAGGATGGGTGACTGAATCCAAGGATGATTCATTGGGAGTGAAGAACACTGACAGTGGAAGTGTTGTGGTTGTCGTGAAGGGCGAGCAGAGCGTTGAATGTGATCAAGGAAACAAGAAAAGTGATGGGTATGTTCATCAAGGATATTTATATTAAATTAATGTTGGGAAGTAAACATTATGAGGTATTATATTTGAAGAGAAAAATTTTCGCCTAGACCGGGACTCGAACCCGGGACCCTTGGCTTTCTGGGCCAAGTGCTCTACCAACTGAGCTACCGAGGCGAGTTACGATCTAGACGTAAATTTTTCTCTTATGTACGTTGTAATTCCCTCGCGCCAAATGCTTGAAACCATAGCTTCTATCTTTGCAAATGGCGGCTTCTTAGTTAAGAAGACATTTATTGGGAATTTAACACTACTTTATAGCCAGTAGGGCTTCTATTGACGATTTTATTATTAATTTAACACTTCTCATAGAACGATAAATTATATTTGAAGAGAAAAATTTTCGCCTAGACGAAAAAAAAAAAAAATTTTCTCTTCAAATATAATTTATCCTTCTATGAGAAGTGTTAAATTAATAATAAAATCGTCAATTATGAGGTATAATCATTGAAATTCATCGGAGAACATTTTTTGACAACTCACCTCATATATTTCATGTTTTTCATGATACTGCGGTTTCAAACATGATCACGTTCATCCTCAGCCACAACTCCGACTAATGAAATTCTTTGGCCATCAACTCTTCTATTGTCACCATCTTCAGCGCTGCCATCTATGGTTGATTTTATGAACTTCTAAATCAAATTTATTTCATTAGGAATATCAAAATTAATTTATCTATATTTATTTTTCTGAATGTATATCTTCTCCCAAACTGTCAATTGTAAAGGTTCTTGTTTTAAAAGTTTTGCTTCTCTTCCAATTTTATGATGTTCTAATAAACTATGTGAAGCAATTGCAGATTTTTCAATTTCACAATTATTAATATTTCTAAAAATTGAAAAATCTGTAATTACTGCACATAGTTTATTAGAACGTCATACAATTGGAAGAGAAGCAAAACTTTTAAAACAAGTGGATAAATCTTCAGAATTGACAGTTTGGGAGAAGATATACATTAATATATATATCGATCAATGAATTTTGATATTCTTAACGAAATAAATTTGATTTTGAAGTTCATAAATTCAACCATAGATGGCAGTGCTGAAGATGGTGAAAATAGAAGAGTTGATAGCCGAAGAATTTCATCAGTCAGAGTTGTGACTGAGGATGAATGTGATTATGTATGAAACCGCGGTATCATGAAAAAACATGAAATCAATGAGGTGAATTGTCAAAATATGTTCTCCAATGAATTTCAAAGGATATTTATATTGATTACCAAAATGTACTAGGGTGTTCGATAAGTAATGGCAACACTGTTAATAACATCATAAAAAATTTAGACAATACAAACTTCATTTATAGTCTCTTGTCAAGTCAACTGTATGTTGCCAAATCCTTAGAATATGATACACTCCATCTGCAGCACCACTTCTGGATATTTCTTTCATCTGATCAATCTAGAACTTTCTCGATATCAACTCTTGATTGAAATTGAATGCCTTGTAGAGATTGTATGATCTTTGAGAATAAGTTATAGTCACAAAGGCTCGTGTCTGGTGAATTTGGTGGATGCCGAATACTTCCCAATTCCACCTTCTAAACAAATTCTACTGAATATCTTCTTCTTCTTCCTTCCAAGTATTAGGCCAAGGCCTGTTATGATCCTATAGAAAATTTTCCCTCCAGCGTTTCATAGGACGGCCCAGTGATCTTCGTCCTCTTGGTATATAATTATGAACAGCTTTGGGGATCCGATTTGAACTCATTCTTTCTAGATGGTGTTTCCAATTTAGTTGGTACTGTTTTAATATATTCCAAAATTGGCATAGTCTTCAATTATTTTAAGATATCCGTGTTCCTTTTTTCCGATCCCATCTGGTGTAACCCGCTGTTCTGCGCATGAATCTCATTTCACAAGCCGTTATTCTGCTTTCTGATTATCTTTTAGGGCAGTATTACTTACTGAATGTGAGAAACAGTGAATGTATTCACAAAATACTGCTATTTCGAGACTTTCAATATTATAGATGTATACAGCAAAGATTGCTCAATAACATACGACAAGATTACAATGGTCACTACTAGGATTGCTGATTTACAACAGAGTTGCCATCACTTATCAAATGCCCTACTATCTAAACTGATGATTAAAAATATGCTATTATACTGACACTATTGTACAATTAAAATTACACTGACACTCTCATTACTACATTTACACTAATACAATTACACTAACTACTACAACAGTTCTGTTCAAACTTTTTAGGTCATCAAACACTTTCAATTTTAGTTAATATATGTGGAATACTTAAACTCATAGTAAAAAATCTTAACCTTTTTCCTCTGACAGCTTTGAAATAAATATTACCATTTTAAAAACATGTTATTTACTTAATAAACATTTCATTTTGACTTTCTAAAATTCTGTTTTATAATAGGTGATAGAATTTAATTAAAAAAAAAATCAACTACCAAACAAGTTTCACAGACATGTCCAGGGGTAGCATGTCTTATATGTTGATCCCAAAGAAAAATGGAACTTGTGAATTCCATTTTGTTAACCATTTTTTGCAATGAATGAATCAATGTGTCCCAAATTATAATATCAACAACATAATTGTTTTCATAGCAACTCCGGCCGTGAAAGTCTACGTGAATACAATAATTGTTTTCGTATGTGATTGTGTATTTGCTCCTAAACTTTATTTCTTTATAATTTTATTTAATTTTTTATTGCATAATAAAAAAATTACCAAATAAGACATTCCTTTTTGTAATATTAATATTAATAAAATATCACCTCAATATACATTTTGTCTTCTTTTGGACCAGTTTCAGAATAATTATTTCATCTTCCGACTGTTGTTTTGTCAGGTGATCACAGTTTCTTCGTCCATCTGTTAGTAGACCGATGAACCTCCAAATCAAATATAACATTGAAAAATGTTAATTATGACTTTTAACATTGAAAAATGTTAATTATAACTTTTTTTAATTTCTCAGAAAATACTCATATAAAATCCGTTAGAAATGCTGACAATTTTTACAATGAAAACTGTTATAATTATATGGTAATTTTTTAAAGTAATGTGTATAAAAAATTCTATTAGGAAATAAAAAAATTAGTAAAGTATGCTGCAACTTGAAAATTATAATAAATTATCATTTTATTTTCTAAATTGGAAACACTATCTTGAAAGAATGAGTTCAAATCGGATCCCCAAAGCTGTTTATAATATATACCAAGAGGACGAAGATCTCTGGGCCGTCCTATGAAACGCTGGAGGGAAAATTTTCTATAGGATCGTAACAGGCCTTGGCCTAATACTTGTCATTACTTGTCATTAATCTTTTCCTGTTTTTTATATATATTGTACATATTATATATTTAATTCGTTAAATTTAGAGTAAATCAAAATACATTATAAATATTAATTGTATTGTATTCATAACTTGTAATCGTTTATATATATATTGTAATTTAGATTTAAGACTATTTTTTGTTTGTATTTTTTTTAAACCTGGTTGAGTGGTAGACAAGGCCTTAAGGCCTTAACTCTGCCAGGTAAAATAAAGCTATTATTATTATTATTATTATTATTATTATTAAGAAGAAGAAGAAGATCATTTTATTTTCTTATACTTTGCTTATGGAATGACTAAGCTCTTGTTTTCATTATTATTTAAAAAAATATTGCATGAACTGAGATTTAAACCCGAGACCTCTAGCTTTATATTCTAATGCATTAGCATTTACTCAATTTATGCATCCCAATGCAAACATTAATTTATTTATCTGTTTCATATACAATTCTCTTATCATCTGAGACAGAGAGCCTTTGCTCCCAAATGCCATCTGACAGCTTCTAAATCAAGTGGACATTTTTATGAGAATTTTTACACAACTGTTATAGCAGAAAAGCTTAATATTTCGAAAAGAAAAATTTTCAAATAATAATTTGTTCTTCATTGCAAATGTTACATTTAAATTATAACATCAAAACATTATTTTCATGTTCATTCTAAATTAATTAGGAGCTGATGTAACAGAATGTATCATTCTTCATAGGTATGAATAGATTTATACTTTGTTATAGTTTCAGTTTTTAAATGGTGGTTTATTAATGTTTGCAGGCCTGGTGGAGGAAGTCGGGAGATGGTCCCATCTACAGGATACGGTGGGTACCAGCAACCTCCTCCTGCTACAGGACCATCATCAGACTTGGTTCAGGTAAAAAGAAATAGCCTTTTCTGAAATAGCTTACCAACTTGAGCATTATCAATATTTAAATATTGTTAATATCTGTACTAGGAATTAAAAACCAGCCATTCATCCTCTGGTCTTGGGGTGGAGTATATAACGAGATTTAAAAGGCTGCAAGGCTTGGGCAGGGCATGTACTCTATATATGTATCTCAGGGTTGCGGATTTTCGCCGCGGGACAAGGCGAGGTTCGAACTAAGGACAGCGGGCATTAAGGAGGCTTACCGAGACAAACACTGGCGTCAATTGATGATAATATTTATTATATCATAAGTAGCATAAGACAGTTCCAATTCCAAAACACTGGATTGATTTGGATATATTCCGGAATTATGACACCGGCACACTGATGCTTTTAATATAAATCACTTTGTAACTTGCCGTTCTCGGCCTAACACTTTTCGTGTACCTAATGAGTCGCTTCCTTGCGACCGGGGAAATATACAAGTCCGTACTGGCGGACTCTCAACAATTACTCCTCCGCGGAGTCTTATGTTAGTTTGTTTGTTCCATCCGGGGACAACACCCGGAGCAGACTACTGTTAATTTATTTTGTTCCACCCGGGGACAAATCCCGGAGCAGACTGCTGTTAATTTATTTTGTTCCACCCGGGGACAAATCCCGGAGCAGACTACTTTTAATTTATTTTGTTCCACCCGGGGACAACTCCCGGAGCAGACTGCCTTTTAATTTATTTTGTTCCACCCGGGGACAACTCCCGGAGCAGACTGACTTTCCCGATATTCGGAATATATCCAACTCCATCTTACAAATGCACTGTACAAGCCCAATATTTTCATTGGCTGGACATACATAAAAAACGCCTTACTAGTAGAATACTATTTACTTATGGATTCTGGTTGGTCGTGTATTTACAGGGTGTGATTTTCACACGCTGGTGAGAAGTTTATTAATTTACTAAAAACAGATGGACATACTTTTTTTTGCCACTGTCGCCATCTCAGCAGGCGGTCTAGTGATTTTTTGACACACTTAAAGTTGACCGTCATTTATCGGTCTGGAAGGATGACTCCCAGAGCTGGACAGGGGACATTACATCTCCAGCTGTGAGGCCGTATTATTAGGGAAGCATTGTCCTGGGGTCATAAACCGATTTACTTAGATGTGTCCATCTTCAAAGAAATTGAGTTTCAATGGACAGAAATGTCTTTATGTAGACTGAAGCGTAACGGATTGGAAAAAGTTTCTCACGAAACGTTTTCTGGAGAGTGCAACTATATATATAATAATAATGTTTAATAATAATAAAATTAATTAGAGCAGTTATTACTGCCACAAGTACAGTGCACAAATATCATGCAGCATAAATGACAAAACACAGTGAAAATATTGTATATGAATAATATGTAAGTTTTTAAAGGTGATGGATCATGGTGTTACTGTTTCATCAAAGTCAAATTGAGGTTTATCTAAAATATTGTATTAATATCTCGGGTGCATCTTATGTATAAGAGTGCCTTATACACTGGAAAACATGGTAATGATACAGCTTGAATTATAGCCTTTGAGTCAGATAATATGTCAATATTATTGCATTGTTGTAAACATGTAAAAATTTATTTAAAGTGAGATATAAATATAAATGTGTTTTATTTGCAGAAAACTTCGAACTTGCAGTCACAACCTCTGCGCTCCCCTATGGTTAACAAATCTACAAGTGAAGATAAAAGTCCAGCTCCACCCTTGTTGCTGCGAGGGTGTCCAACACCTTCCAAACTACATCCCCCCACCCCTCATAATCTAACAACTCCTGCAGCTAATAATGACCTCACAATGGAGCAGCTGGTGCCTGAACGAGACACAAACCCAGGACCTGGGCTCACCATCGATACATGTGGGAATACAACGTTGCCTGATAATACCAATAAGATCGAGGATAATCAGAACCGCAACAAAATTCAGCACAGGTATGTTTAAAAAGTCAATTATTTTTATATTTTTAGGAAATTTTATAAAATACTAGGGCATTCGATAAGTAATGGCAACATTGCTATAACTCACAAAAAATTTATTTAGATTACTTTTGACATATACTTCATTTATAGTCTCCTGTCAAGTCAACTGTACATTGCCAAATTCTTGGAATATGGTGCACTTCATCTGCAGCACCATTTCTGGATATCTCTTTCACTGGTTGATCTAGAGCTTTCTGGTTATCAAGTCTTGATTGAAATTGAAAGCATCAAAGAGGTTATATTATTTTTAGTCTGATCATCTTACCTCAATATTAATGTTGATTTGTTCTTGGACATGTTTCATAACAATTCTGTTTTATCGTCAGCTTGTCCAGACTGGTTTGTTTTATGTTGCATTATGTTGCACACCCTGGATGTCGATATCAGTTCCATCCGTGGTTGGCCAAAGAACCTCCAAACAAGGTATTTCAAAATTCATAACTCTGTTTTTGTTCTTCTGAATATAGATTTTTTCCCAAATAGGACAAACGAAAAGAAACCTAAAAATTAGAACCAAAGAACACATAAGAAATATTAAAAATGGGGAAAAAGAAAAATCTGCAATTGCTGCTCATGTTTGGTCTGAAAAACATAATATAAATTCGGACACTAAATTATTAAAACAGTTAGAAAATACAAAAGAACTGACTATTTGGGAAAAAATCTATATTCAGAAGAACAAAAACAGAGTTATGAATTTTGAAATACCGACGGAGCATGACCTTGTTTGGAGGTTCTTTGGCCAACCACAGGATGGAGCTGGCGTCGACATCCAGGGTGTGCAACATAAATCAAACCAGTCTGGACAAGCTGACGAAAAAACAGAATTGTTTTGAAACATGTCCAAGAACAAATCAACATTAATATTGAGGTGAGATGATCAGACTAAAAATAATATAATTAAAATAACCTCAAAATATCAGTTCCTTCTTCTTCTTCTTCTTCCTTCCAAGTATTAGGCCAAGGCCTGTTACGATCCTATAGAAAATTTTCCCTCCAGCATTTTGATCCTTCCGGGAAATTCTCGTATAAGACTTGAAAGCATAATAATAGTCCCTTCGATTGGTTGCTGGCCAAAGGAAGGCAAGACCAGTGATGGGGCTGCCATCTTATAGCCTCTGGTCAGGCTTTTCTGGAGAAGAAAAGAAAATAAAGGAAAGAAGAAATGGAAGAAAGGAAAGATTCCCTAGCCCTCGGATGCCTTAATAGCATCGGAATCGAAAAAAACAAGAGTTAACCAAGAGAGGTTAGATAGTAAAATTAAAAGAGTGCAAAACACAAGTAAGTGGAAGAAATGTTTTGCTCAGCTTGGGCACCTTGTGGTCGCCATCCACATATCCCCTAGATGAGGACCCCTGAGGGATAAAATTAAATATCAAAGAGGTTATTTGATCTTTGAGAATAAGTTATAGTTACAAGGGTTCCTGTCTAATAATTTATGGATGTTCGAGCACTTCCCAATTTCATCTTCTAAACAAATTCTACTGATCATCTTTTTAAGGCAGTATTGCTTATTGTTAAATGAGAAACTGTGAATATATACACAAAATATTGCTATTCCAGACTTTCAATATTATTGATTTATACAACGAAGACTGCTCAATAACATACCACAAGATTACAATGGTCACCACTAGGATAGCTGATTTACAACAGTGTTGCCATTACTTATTGAATGCCCTAGTCTCTTTGATTATATCTAGTCTTCTTCTTCTTCCTTCCAAGTATTAGGCCAAGGCCTGTTACGATCCTATAGAAAATTTTCCCTCCAACGTGATTATATCTAGTATCTCATCAAAATAAATCTCTGTCTTTAAGTAGCGGACCAATGGAAAAAATATGGTTTTTTTTCTGATAGGAGTTACTATACTAGAAACCATTGGCTGTTTCCATCTATCAAAATCACTACACAGATGGCTTGTGTCCTTTTTTCTACTGGGCCCCCTAAACATAGATATTGATTAATGCTGGATCACAATAGACATGTTTCAGTGACAATAGAGTTCTTTATTTCTGATTTCAAAATTCACAACTAGCACTTGTAAATCTCTTCTTCTTCTTCTTCTTCTTCTTCTCCTGTGACATTATGGTCCATGAAGTATCAGAGCCTGCTGTACAATTCCAGCTCATTCTCCTCTCTCCTTTGTCCTTCTTGTCCATGTTCTCATACCTATAAGTTGGAAAACCTACAACCTAAAATAATTTTATGTATATATTTAAGTGTGATAACAGTATTAGTAGTATTAATTGTATTTTATTTACAACATTCTTTATTATCTGTGGTCATTAATATATTCAGTTTGTTGGTACCAGATCTAAGTGATCAGTGTTATTTTTAGGATATCCCAGTCTGTGACCAGTAAAGTGCCGACTGTTTCCAGCAGTACTACCAGGCAGCTGAGTAGTGGCAGCAGTGCACGTTGCATGTCTAGTAATACAGGTGGCAGCACAGGACGTGGAGGGCACTTACATCATCATCTAAGTGTTGAGGAACTCCGCCTCATTCAGGTGATAATTATAAAATTATTTACACCGGGTTACATTAGATTAGAAATTTTTCTTTATATATTTCTCAAAGTCTGAGAATCTCAGGCATAAAACATTGATTCACCACTTGTCAAATTAATAATTGTGTATTTTATTACTGCAATAGAAATAATAAACAATTACTAATGTATAAACTGTATCAACAAAACTTATAACTAAAACTATGATAATATGACAATAATCATAAGATTTAATAATAAAATCAATAAGATTATAAACGTAACATTAATAAAAAAGTATAATAATGTATTATAAAAATAAAAAGATAATACAATAACAAAACCATAACAAAATTAATTATTGTATTGACGTAGACTTTCACAGCCGGAGTTGCTATGATGATCTTGAAGAAGATTTTTGGGCTGTAGGTCGTGGTCGTGAGGGAACTACAAGCCTCACGACCATGACCTACAGCCTGAAAATCTTCTTCAAGATCATCAAAATAAATTATGTCATTAACTTATAAATTCTATGCTTTATGGTGGAACCTATCATTTTAGTGTTATATTCATTAAGCTATCCATTGGGCTCTATCCTCAGCCAACTGAAAACAGTTCATATATCTCTGATATCAGTTGCATAAGATCCATCCTAATATTATCCTATGTCTTTCTAATGGTCTTTTTCCTCAAGGGATTTCCCAATAATAAATTTCAAAGCATTTCTACTCTCACCCATATTAGCTATATGACTTGCCCATATCAATCTCCTAGACTTAATAACCCTTTCAATGATGATAATGATAATAATGATAATGATAATAATAATAATAATAATAATAATAATATTTATAATGACATAGTAATAATAATTATGGTAAAAGGCAAAGAATTGGATTATGTATTACATTATGTTTGTGCAATAGGAAATAAAAGAAAAATCATAGATAAATTAAGAGAAATATAATTTAAAACAAATCCTGTTTTCAGAGGCGACAAGACTCAAATGGTAGCTCATCAGATGATGGAACAAGAAGCTCAGGACATGCCAGCATGTCAGATGGTCATTTAAGTTCATCTCCACCTGCAGAGAGACATCAACACTATCGCTCACACCTTAACTCTGTGCCAGAAGACGAGCGACTGTCAGCCAGTGTGATGCAGAGTCAGTCAAGAGCTGCGAGGAAAGCTGGTCACAACAGAAGTCGACACAGAGCTACTCCAGCCAAGGCAAGAACAAAAATCATACTTATCTGCTATGGATTTATATGATTATATTATAGGGTTATAAGTTCTATTTTTATCTTTGAATTATCAGCACATTTTCACTATTGAGGGGAAGACCAAAGACTCAGGTGCTTGTATTCAGTGCAAAAAGATTTGAAAGAATTGGGTACCATATGATGGAGAAAAATGGTTGAGTATAAACTAAGTGTGATCACTAAGGCTAGGATTTGTATGTAATTACATATTCTTTCCCTTTGCTTATACAAGGGTAAAATTCATAAATGTCCACGAATTAGAAACTTACTATCCATATATGAAAATTTATCATTACATTAAGTTATGTAGGTAGGAAATAACACTATGAGGTTTATTTTAATATTGTTTAGTGTTTCTTCACTCACCTCATACTTCTTAACTCCCAAGCAGACTCGAGTTTCTTCACTTCATTTGTGACATTCTCAATGCTGTATTACGTTCACAACTGATGTCCAGTGGCCTCCTATCCTGCAGACTGACCTCCACACTATCTGATAGCTGACCGACGAACTTCCAAATCAATCCCCTCTCCTTATCACCGGGTATTTCAAAATTCATAGTTGTGTTTTTATTCTTGCATATGTAAATTTTTTCCCAAATTGTGAGTTCCTTCGGTTTTTCCAATTGTTTAAGTAATTTTGTTTTGGTTTCTATTCCATGTTTTTCTGACCAGGCATGTGCAGCTATTGCAGATTTTTCTGTTTCTCCATTTTTAACATATCTGAGGTGTTCCTTGAATCTTATATTTAGATTCCTTTTTGTTTTTCCTATGTATATCTTTTCACAATCTTTACAATTAAGTTGATAAATTCCTGATTTTTTGCAGTCAAATTCTTCTTCCTTTCATGTGATAGACCTAGTGGTCTGTTACAGTCTCAATCCAACGTTTGAAGGGTCTGCCCAAAGATCTCTTGCCTGATGGCTGGTAATTCAAGATTTGACATGATATTCTCGTTCTGCTCATTCTTCTTACATGAGATTTCCAGTTGTTTCTGTATTTTTGTACATATTCCATGGCTGATACTGTTTGTAATTCTTTGAGAATCACAGAATTCCTTTTAGTAACCTGCAGTATGTCTCATAAACCCCCAGCCTTCTGACTTTTAGCATATTGCTTTAACATACACTATGGTGTGCCCCCATCCAATTATGTTACATGGTTGAAAAAAATGGTCTTTTTTTTAAGAGAAGATAAAAGATTAAAAATATTTTAGAATAAATTGCTTAAGAAAAAAATTTGACCATAGAGAAAGAAAGGTGAATGAAGGGTACTATCTGATAATGAGTTCCATATAATAAGAATAGTAAGTCTTGTGGATTACGATGGACAGGACATGTGCCACAAATGGGCTATGAAAGAGGGAAATGGAAACTTATGGTAAGAAAACCAGAAGGTAAATGACCAGTAGAAAGCCCAAGAATGAGGCAGGAGAGTACCATGAACCATGATTTGATGGAGGGAAATTATACATGGAATAACTGAAAATATTATCTCAGGATAAGGATATATAGATAGCTTATGCCTGCATGGTCATGCACAACTGCACAACTAATGCCAGTGAGTAATTAAGTAATTTTTGTGATATAAATTAACGTTTCTATGGTGTTATATTAATTGTGATTGTGAAGATAAATGTTGTGTTACAGCTGGTTCCATCTGGTTCAGGACTGGAAGACATTAAATTGGCAATACAACAGCTAACAATGCGCTCACATACTTCCAACACAGGGTACTCGACTTCGACATACTCGAGTCTGAGTGGTAGTGAATCAAGTGAACCTGCGGTAAGAAGGCTGATTCGACACTCATCCCTGGAGACTATCAACACTAATGTAACCAGTGCCGACGAGTTTGTGTGGGTTGACTCTCATAACAGGTAATATGTTTAAAATTACCCTAAAACTGAACACCAGCTATAAGACATGCCAAACTTGTAAAACCTTGACCTTCTTTGACAATCCTATTTAATTTGGTGATTGATTGACAGATGCAAGCCCACAATGTAAAGAAACAAGGATTCTTCATTTTGTGGTCATAGAAGTAATATTCAAGTTTAATTAAAAATAAGATGTAATGGTAAATCTTAATAACTCCATTTGTAATTTTGAATGCTTTTTATTAAAATTCAGGCAATAAGTACATTAATAGAGAATTAAATTAATGTTTTTATTACCTCACCTCATGTTCTTTTTCTTCTAGACTGCAGTTTCGGAACTTATCTCCATCATCAGTAGCCTCTCGTCGACCAGTGTTATGTCGTTTCTTGGCGAAGAAGAAAACCGCCAAGAAATGACATAACATCGGTCGATGAGAGGCTACTGACGATAAGCTCTGAAACTGCAGTCTAGAAGAAAAAGGATATGAGGTGAGGTAATAAAAACATTAATTTAATTCTTAAATTAAATCTCATAGTGTTTTTTTCCCTGTGAAAGTTAAATACATTAATAGAGAGTTAGAATTTTAATGACTAACCTCATAATTGTAGATTTCTTGAAGACTATAGTTCTGATAAGCTATGTATCATTATCAATTCCTTCTAACTGTTGAATCGGCAGATGGTGATCTTGTAGGTTGATTTCTGCTCCCTCTGTTGGCTGACTGATGAACTTACAAATTAAATCTCTTTCCCCAGGAATTTCAAAATTCATGATTTTCCTTTTATTTTTGTGGGGAAAGAGATTTAATTTGGAAGTTCATGACAGTCAGCCTACAGAAGGAGCAGAAACAAACCTACAGCATCACCAACTGCCAATTCAACAGTTAGAAGGAATTAATCATGATATGTAGCGTATCAAAACTATATTCTTCAAGAAATCTACAGTTAAGAGGTTAGTCATTACAATTCTAACTCTCTATTAATTAAAATAAACCCCATAGTGTCACTTCCTTTAAATATTAAGATAATAAAGTACAGTTAAGTTTTGTAGACCACGATGGTAGCACATGTGGCATGAATGTGGAATGAAAAAAGGAGAGGAAAACGAGATAAATTCATAGTTAAATATGGGAAATAACATTATGAGATTCTTAATTCGTAAATTAATGAGTCATTTTTTTTTACATCTTACCTCATATTATATGTTTCTTTAAACACGGGAACTAGTTTTTAAGAGAAAGATCTCTCTCATTTTCAACCGACATTATGACTCGAGAGATCTGTCTCTTGAAAACTAGTTCCCGTGTTTAAAGAAACATAAAATATGAGGTAAGATGTAAAAAGAAATGACTCATTAATTTACGAGAGGTAAATTGTCCAGTAGATTGATTTGGGAGAATATTAACCACTATTTTAGGAAGATAAGTTATTCAGAGAATAGCACAAAAAGTAGGGTGCGGTGAGGCAAACAGTTTGCAGACTCTTCTGCCAATAGTTTGTGTGGGTTGTCTCTCATAACAGGTAATATGTTTGACTACTTATTTTAGATTTATTTTAGAATTGAGATTTCATAATGCCATAGCCAAACCTGCTCTACTATACGGAAGTGAATGCTAGGCACTTCGAGCAAAAGATAAATCCCGCATTAATAGTTCACAAATGAGATTCCTCCGATCACTAACTGGAGTAACATTAAGGGATAGAATGAAAAGTGATGAGATAAGGATGCAGTGGAATAGTAGGGAAATGGTTGAACATATACAAAATTATCAGATTAAATGGTTCCAACACGTCCAGAGAATGTCAAATTCCCGTTTACCAAAGATGATTTACCACCTCGACCCTAAAGGCAAAAGAGACCTCTGAAGACCCTTCAACTGATGGAAAATTCAGTTTTTGTAGTCGCAGAACGGGCATCATCACCCAATACTGCATTCAGAAGAAGAAAGACTTATTTTAGGAATTCTCACTATGAGGTATATTCATTAAGGTAGAATTTTTTATCATTATTTATATATTATTCAATATGAGGTGAGTGATAAAAAATTCTACCTTAATTAAATAATATGTTTAACTTTGACTAGAACTGCACACTGGCTATGAGACATGCCAAACGTGTAAAAACTTGACCTTGTTTGACAGACCTATTCCTTCAAATGACAAAATAAGTTAAAGACGAGTGACAGAACTCCTAATTGGATACTTTGAACTGAAGAAACATTTACACATACTGGATCAATCAGTGTGCAGGAAATATGGGCTAGAGGTTAAATTTTCATTCATTTTTTATTGGACTTCATTAGAAATTCATGAGAAGATAGAGATAAAGGAAAGTGTATTTGGGATCACCTTTCGAAAGGAGGACATGATAAGATGATGATGGTTTGTTTCTTTAATTTTTTCTTTGAAATGTATTCTTCATCTTTTGGTCCATAACTTTGGACTGAATATTTTAAAAATATTTGATCATCTCTCTTGGAATATGTACATTTTATCAAATTAATTAATTTTTTTGAACCAATGCTTTATTGAATTAATGTTTTTATTTATTTGCAGGTTGGTAGAACTGCAGCATTTACCCTGGTCAAACCATGATGTGCTTAAGGTGATACAGAATGGACGTATAAAAGAACATATGGAGAGGATATCTATGGAGACAATCCCTCGCTTATCATATCTGCTGCAGCGAGCACTGGTGCGTGTGGGTCGTGAAGCTCAGAGACTAGCACGTCCTCTTGGCATGTGCAGTAAACAGGAAGTGTGTTCAGCACTACGCATCATTTTGTGTCCTGCACTCGCTGACTCCTGTACTAAGGTAATCAGCCATATTGTGTTTAGTTTATAATGAGTGTATGTCTGTCTAAACCCATACATACCCATGTGGGACAAAGATGTTCCCTTGCAAGTATTACTAAAGCTAATTTAAATACTCTTATTTCCCTATAGATGGCAATGAATGATATGTGGTTAGCTCATCACCTCAAATAGGTACCTTAGTAGGCAACTAAAGTTATTCATAGTTAAACATGGGAAATAACATTATGAGGTTCTTAATTCAATGAATGAATGAGTAATTTCTTATCTGTTGTTGTTTTCAAATGCTGGGCCTTGGCAATGAAGCCATTAACGTTCTTGCTCTCCAATATTTCTCTATGGTGGATCCAACAGGTAATACTTCACAGGTTTGTAGATGTTCTTCGTTCATTTCTTCGTCTTTGTTGCATAGAGGACAATTTCTTATCTTATCTCATAGTTTATGTCAGAACAGGGTGACAAAATAACCACCAAACAAGTTGTAAAATGTCAAAATGTAATCCTAGTTTTATAGAAGATAATTCTGTTGATGTGGTAAAATACTGAATTGTGAACATGTTATGGAATGTGCACAGTAAAGAAGGAAGTTCCAGGTAAAAAGATAAATAAATGATATTGATTCACTATGGAAACATTTATATAATTATTAATTTGCACATTAGATCAATAACATAATCGAACATTTGGAATTTAAAAAAGAAAACTCTTATAGATTTGTTACTACATAAAAAGAAGTTATACTGTATAGACAATAAAATGTTTCAATATTTTTATTATTAATTTAATACTTCTCACTGAAGGACAAATTATATTTTTCTCTTCAAATACACTGAGCAACAAAAAAGAAACCTTTTTTTGTCACAGAAAGAAAAATATGTGATTCTGATAGTTTTTTTCTCCTGAATTCAAATATGATATCGGTTTTTCTCCATCATGCAAGGTTTCTGAGAGACAGGAATTTATAATTTCTAACACTTTAATATTTTCTACATTCATAACTACACAATATTTGAATATTTGGACTCATCTAGAAAGTGAGAAATGACAATTTTCTGCTATATTTCGCCTGTGGAACATCTCTCTTGATGGTCCAACAATAATCGGCCAGCATATTAGGATTCCATTTGCCTTGATATCTCTTCTCCATAGCTGAAATTTCCTGAGTTAGCTCATTTGGTTTTATTTTGCAATGGACAAATGGACGAAGAAACGTTTATTAAAAAATAATTATTTAAATCCATTAATTGAAATTGAAATAAAAAAACTGTGGGTGATGGAGAAATTCCGAATACAAATTTGAAAACACGATAAAAAAATTGCATTAAGTACAACTATTGGTATTCATGAGACAAAAATCATGTTGACCAGTGGTATAATAAAATGTTAATTTGTGTGTGCGTGCGTGCCTGCAGGCGTGTTTAAGAGCAGCGGCCATGTTTGCTGTGTCAGGAGACCTCCAACTGAAGCAAAGTAAGTCATGTAGAGCTGGACTTCAATTGTCTGTTGGGCGGTTCCAGCGATGGATGGCAGATGTCAGGCTTGGCAAGTTTGTTCATGAGTAAGTAGATTTTTAGATCATAATAATAACATTGAACAGGATAGTGACATTTACTTATTAATAAATTTAGTGTGTATGAGTTCTTTTTTTTTTTTTTGTCTATTATGTATTTTATTATTAGTTTTTAATAAACTTTGGTGAAACGGAAAAATCAGGATGGTTGAACCATTTTTTAAAATAATAATTAACAAATTTGCAGAAAGAATTAAATGATTTTGTGTTTTGCTCCTTACTTTTATCTTTAATCGATCGGATATTTCTTCCTTTTCTAATACCAGATCCCTCTTTTTCTACTTTCCTGTCCAGTCTCCCTTGCCTGACCTCTTGTTTTCTTTGACCCTGATGGTATTAGAGTATTCGAGGCTGAAGGATTCGTTTCTGTCTCTCCTATATCTCTTTCTTTTAACCTCATGGACACTCGCCTTGAATGCCCACATAAGCTGCATGTTCAAATGCAGCCCCATTGCAACTTATAGCATAAGTATACAATGGATTCGTGTCATCAGCTAAGGTTGGATACACGTAATGAAGAAGTAATTATTTTATATCGAGTGAATTGATTAAGAAATAGCATTTAAGATTAATTTTTAAGGGTTCCCAAATTCAAACCCCAGTGCTTAAAAACCTGACTAGCTTTTTCACTGTTTTTCTTGTCATTAAGGAAAATGATGGGTTGGAATTTGGTTACTAGGATTCATTTCTTTATAATCACTGTTTCATCATCATCATGATCCTGTACTCCAATTAGGAGCATAAGGCATCAGTAAGAACTTTCCATTGAGTACATTTATTGGCAACAGCTTCCATTAATTCTAGGATTTTCCTACTCTCTTCACCTCATCATAGAGAGTTTACTTTCAAGTACCACATGGGAACAAAATCAGGTTTTTTTCGAATGTTCCAGAATCCCACTCTTTCACAGCAAAAATTGTCATCAAGTTAGCAGTCTGGCTCTGTCTCTTTATGCCAGATTCTTAATAAACTTAATTTAAGATGGATGTATTTAAGTAAAATTTTATTACATCACCTCATAATTTTCTTCTTCATAGACTAGTTTCAAAACCTTCTTTGGTTCCATCATCCACGATGAATGGCTGATTCACCCGTCGCACTAGAGTAACCTTGCTCAAGATTTGACAATAAAGCTATTTTTCTTCTAGCCTCTCAGTATTTAATAACAATGTCTGAGTACACATTCAAAGTTTGACATAATTTTAAGTGTTCAATATTCATACTCTTTCCCACTCAAGCAGAGTGGGCAGTTTGATGGTGGTGATGACCCAATTCTGTGTGAGAGGCCTTTCAGGCAGTCATGGCAATTCTGGAATTATTTCAGGATGTTGTACAATCTGCATCCATTTTGAATGTTGATTTCTTGTGTTATCTTGAAAGCATAGTTGTTATTCACTTCCCTTTTTATGAAATGTTTGATAGATTTATGTGGAATTGTATGGTAGCTTTTAAGATTAAATTAAAATGCTTCATATCTCACCTCATATCCAGTCTTCTAATTAGACTGCAGTTTCAAAACCTTGAATGGATCCGGAGGTTTATCGGTTGACCAACAGAGGGAAGAAGAAGTAGTTCTTCTGATCGTTATAACATCAGTCGAGATATTACTGAAGATGAAGCTGCCAAGGCTTTGAAACTTCTGTCTAATTAGAAGACTGGATATTAGGCTAGATATGAAGCATTTTAATTGAATTTTAAATTGAACCTCATGGTGATTTTTTCTATAAAAGTTCAATGGTAGCTTTTGTTTAATTTGGGTTCCTTTCTTTGCTAACATGTCAGCCTTTTCAATTTCTTCCACACCACAATGGGTGTTACAATTATTTAGATCAAATTTGTAATGATATTGATTTATTAGCTTAGAATAGGGATGTATGGAGAGCTTATCTCCATGTGACCATGAAACCTTCGGGTTCATAGTCCCAGTGAGTTAATGGAGTAAAATGGAATAATGTTAGTGTTGATTTTTAAATTACAAAGTACGGCTTGCAGACTGTAGTAAATTGTTTGTTTCAGATATGCTGCAGTGTACTTGACAGCAGGACTGGAGAACTTGCTGGAGGAAATAATCTTGCAGTGTTTACCAAGCGAGGCAGACACTGTCCTCACTGCCACTATGTTTGAGCATGCTATTGCCAACAATGGTGACCTGTGGGGACTATTACAGCCATATGCACACCTTAATGCAGGCCGCATTGCTTCTGGTCAGTAAGCTTTGTCAGTAATATAACACTTCTCTCATATCTATTTTATATTATATATCATTATTCCAGTCTTCTTGTGTGAATATTTGAAAGTTTTCATATACAAAACAATGAGGATTTTTTTTTCACTTGAAAATATCTTAAGAATTGTACAGTTAATTTTTACTGTAGATATCTATGAATTTTGCTTATGTAAACATTTTGCAGTCACCATATATGCAGATATTTTAGGAAGTGTTTCATTTATAAATATTCTAATCTGTCAAATTGAAAATAAATTATATTAATGCCATCCATCTACCTAATGTAGAACCCAAAGAATGAAAATTGCAGTTGGTGGCATTGGAACCCACACATAGAGGATTTTTTTTTATGTACAAATATTATAGAAATTTTTCATGGACATACATTCTAATAATTTCATATGTAGAAAATAAAATATACTGGGGATATTTATGCCACTCTTGTACATTACCAATGTTTTACTTTAGGTTACATAACAATAGGTACATTCAGTTTAATGTTAAACATTTATATTTTTATCACTAGGAAATTTATCATTTTTTTGTCCTTGTCTTAGAAGAAATTTGTGTTTATTATAGAATATATAATTACATTTTTTATTTATATATTAAATTTGGAAATTTTTAACATTATGAGGTTCAATTAATAAGAATTAAATGACAGTCGTGAAAACAGCTGACGATGGTGACAATGGGTCGCCGATACTGCAGTGCTGTGTTTAAAAAAAACATAGAAGTATGAGGTAAGACGAAATCACGATACATTTTTAATGTTTTTATTTTAAATTTATCACTCACACTGGAGGACAAATTAATATTTGAAAATACAAGTACTGTGTATAATGCAAGTTTTGTATATTATTTTCTGTAGCTTACAACATCTATACAAAAAACAACTACCAAAATTGTTCAAAGTGACCTTTGTTGTTTAACCAGTAGTGTTTTGAGATTTTATTCTGAAAGTCTTGTATTCAAACCCCAGTTTCAACTAATCTGATTTTTTCCTTGTCACCATGTGTAGTGGTTATTACCCATTTAAGGAGTAAGCGCAGTTGTTGACGGAGGGCACTGCCGTCGTGTTTATGCAGGAATAGAACACGTGACACTGCTATCTAAGAGTGCAGAGGGGAATGGGACGTGGGATGCTGACAGTGTACACTGCCTTATATGACGTCACGTGTAGCAACAAACAGAGCTTCGTAATTCTTCCGCCTGCAGAGATATTTTGAATGACTAATAACTGGCTTATACCGCATCCTGCATAAACTTTACTGGTTATAATAGTTGTGTTAAATCCCATTAAAGTCTTCTTGAATAAGAAGTACCAGATGGCATGTAGAACGAAGGTTCATTGCGTCGGTATTCGGGGAATGTATAAGAGAGACAAAAATTTCCATTTAAAGTTAAATGCCAAAATTGCACAGTAGTTTAGTGTGCTGGTACAAATCCCAGTTTAGACATACATTTTTCTCTTCAAATATTAATATAATTAAGTATTAAACTGCACCGCGTAGAATCCTCATGGATGTGTGTAAGTAATTAAATAACAATGATATCGATACTTCTATGCTTAAGTGGTTCGCGACAATTACTATAACAATCCTTTGCCCAGGCTCATGAGAGGCAAAGGTTGGCTCATCTTTCCCGTGTACTTCAATTACTATATACACATATATATTCTTTGAACAAGGTATTTAAATTCCTTTTTAAAGTAATTAAAGAAACAGTAAGAATTAAAATGAATCGTGATTTGTTCTTACCTCATACTTCTATGTTTTTTAAACACATCACTGCAGTATCAGTGACCATCGTCACCATCCTCAGCTGTTTTCACAGCTGTCAATTTTTTCTTTTGCCGGTAATTATCCAAACTGCCATCTGGTGTTCTTTTGAAGGAATTCTTTTCTAAACTGCCATCTAGTGTTCTTTTGAAGGAATTATTTTCTAAACTGCCATCTGTTGTATTTTTGAAGAACTTTGTAATCAAGCTCGGTTCATCTGGAATCTCAAAGTTCATGGTTCTAGTATGGTTTTTTTTAATATATATTTTTTTCCCAAACTGTTGAAACAAAAGGTTTGGATAGATGTTTCAAAAGTTTTGCTTCTTTTTCAATTATATGATTCTCTAATAAACTATGTGCTGCTATAGCTGATTTTTCAATTTCTCCATTCTTTATGTTTCTGAAGTGTTCTTTTTTACGAGTTTCCAAATTCCTTTTTGTTTTTCCTATATATATATCCTGTTGCAATCTTTGCAATCAATTTATCAAATACAACAGATGGCAGTTTAGAAAATAATTCCTTCAAAAGTACTCCAGATGGCAGTTTAGAAAATAATTCCTTCAAAAGAACACCAGATGGCAGTTTGGATAATTACTGGCAAAAGAAAAAATTGACAGTCGTGAAAACAAAACAGATGAGGATGGTGACGATGGTCGCTGATTCTGCAGTGCTGTGTTTAAAAAAACATAGAAGTATGAGGTAAGAAGAAATCACGATTCATTTAATTCTTATGAATTAAACCTCATAATGTTAAAAATTCCCAAATTTATTATATAAAGTACTTAATTCCTAACCAGGATATAATCTTGAAAACTGAATAAGGGAGTAAGCTAGGTATAACATGGGAAAGCTTTTGACATAGGAAGTTTATACAGAGCAGTAATTCTATTGTAAGATAAATAGTAATAAACAACTTTTAACTAAAAGATCTTTAATGTTGAGTCAAATATATGAAATGATAATAGCAATTATAAGTAAACTGAATACAAACATCTTTGACCAATAAATAGACAAAATAAAAATAATATTGACAATATAAATTAATTAAACTTGGTCGCTTTTAACATTCCTAAACTCAGGAATCATAATTACAAAAAAAGAGAAAACATAATAATCAATCATACATACTCTCACACAAAACAGTCCAACCTAGGGCTAGGGTCCACATCCAGAATGTCCTACCCTGGTGTACAGGAACTGCTTAACCAAATAGATCCACTCTCTCAGAGCACCAAATGAAGATGTCCCTGTTCTTTTGCTTGCTTCGTGTATTTGAGTTCTGTGGAAGAGGGGAAGTTGCACTGTGCAAACATACACAGTGCAGAAGAGGGGAAAGATAGGAGAGTGGACAAAGAGGGTAGGAATGGCACTGTTTTCTCGAATTCAACTGCTAAGAATGGAAGAGATGACATAACACTGAATACTAAAAATATACTTTCGGTACACAACTATAAAAATTAACATTCAATAATCAATTGAGTTGGTGTTTACTTGATGAAAATCCATATCTATTAATTAAATAAAAATAAAACGTTTTATTTTTATTTAATTAATAAAATTAACATTATTAAATGAATCAGATTTTACACCTCACTTCATGTTTTATAACTTTTCCAAGTCTAGTTTCAAGGATTTTTCCCCCCCAATTTCAGCTGGCAACTGACTGTTGGAAATGAAAAAAAATTTCTTGAAGTTAGTCCTGGAAAATATATAAAACAAAGTGACATGTAAAATCTGATTAATTTTATAGTTGTAAATAAAATCTTATTGTGTTTGATTTTAAATATTAAATTTATCGCTTCTCACTGAATGACAAATTTTATTTGAAGAGAAAAATATACGCCTGATTCAAGATTCGAACCTGATGTCTCTGGTTCTGTACACCAGATCTGTATCCACTAAGCTACAGTGCATTCCGATTCAAACACACATTATTTCTCTCCTTTATTATATGAATTCCTGTGCTCCGATATATGAATTTTTCGTTCCATATGCCTCTAGTGGCTTCTTTTCAAGAAGACTTTAATGGGAATCGCACCACATTTATAGCCGGTGAAGCTTATTTTCTATCTTAAATATTCAATTTATCACTTCTCACCGAATGACAAATTTTATTTTAAGAGAAAACTATATGCCTGATGTCTGGTAACTTAGTGGGTAGAGGGCTGGTGTACAGAACATTGGGTTCCAATCCTGAATCAGGTGTATATTTTTCTCTTCAAACAAAATTCCTCGTGTTACTTCCTAAAAATATAAGTGATTAACATTGTTAACAGAAAATACATAATATTTTATAACACACATCTGAAGCACAGTAGTGAATGTATTTGTTTGTTAAAAGCACATGATTAGTATTATGTAACTCTTTAATTGAAATCATTGGTAGCTTTTTGTAAAATGATTACTTTGTACTGTTACAAATATGCTAATAAAGTTTGTTTATTTTTGCTGCTGCTTCCTGAAGGATCAACACAGCGTATAGTAAGTGCATTGTATTTTCCATCTGTGTGTAACTCTCTGTTCTTTACAATTTGTTGTGTATTAACTTATTAATTATTTATAATTCACAACAATTTTTTGAGAATTTAAAGCAATGCATAATTAAGATTTATATCTTTTTACTCCTAATGAGGTTGTTGGGTGATATATTTTTCTATTATAATTATAGCCTTTTATTATTATTATTATTATTATTATTATCATCATCATCATCATCATTAATAAAAAAGACTAAACTTATTATGGTAATATCATTTCCAATATTAAAACCGATATTTCAAATGCTTCTGGAGCATCTTTTGGAGTGTAAGATAGGAGTTAGACAGAATATAATGTAAGTTATTGACCAGCCTCATGGGCTAATGGTTTAGTGTTTCAAACTACTGTTCATGAGGTCCCAGGTTTGACTCCTGGTCAAACCATGGGCATTTTTCCTTAAAGGGAATTATTCCTATGGTTGCCCATGATCTGAAATTTAGATTAAGTTAAGGTTAAGAACTCTCCTGGTGCTTCATTATCATTTACCACCCATCACATCATCGGGGTAACGTAATTCTGCCTTCAGGGTACCCCAATCTAAGAAATGGATTATAATTCTGCCAATGCCAGGGGAGAAAGCCAGAAATGTCAAAAAAGACAACCTGGTGGCATTAGACCTAAAAAAATAAAATCAAATAAAAAAAAATATTATTATTATATTATATAATCATTTCTCTTAATGTTGCATGCTGCTTGTATGCCAAGTATTTGGATTATGATATCTATAAAGAATTTTAACATATTTTTATAAATTTTCACAAAGATGACATTACTAAATACAGAGATCTGAAAAGTGCCTGTTTATGTTCATTAAAATTTAAATTATAATAATGTGGTTATGGTGTATGTTGATTTTACTTTATTTTATGTTTATCATGTTGCTAACAATAACATTTCATCACAGGTAATGATTGCTAGAACATTGTTAATAATTCATATTTAAAGAGAAAAATTATACGCTAAATATGATTTATCCATCATTGAGATGTATGAAATTAATAATAAAAACATCGAAAATAGCCGTACTGGCATTTATAATGTAATGTATAATTCCCAAATATGTCTTCTTAATATAGGAGCTGTCATTTGCAAAGATAGAAGCAAAGGCTTCAAAGCATTTGGTGGGGGGAATTACAACGTATATAGAGAAGGATTTGCGTTTAGATCGGTACTTGCTCAGGTAGCTCAAATGGTAGAGCACTTGGACTAGAAAACCAAGGGTCCCGGGTTCAAGTCCCGGTCTGAGCGTATAATTTTTCTCTTTAAATATGATTTATCCATCATTGAGATGTATGAAATTAATAATAAAAACATTGATTGTTAATAATTGTTAAGAACTGTCCCTTAACAGTGTATTTTATAGCTGCTGTAAAACTGGACTATTTTATCTTATGGAGTTACATTGCTCCAGTAATGGAAAAAAATATGTCACATGGAAGGAAGTTTTTCATTTATTAACAACTGCTTTCACCTGCTTTTTAAACTTTTCTTTTCATTAGTGGATCATTGTAATGTCCATAGGAGCAAAAAAATAGTTCCATTTAACTGCAATCATAGGTTTGCATGGATATTATTGTGATTTAACCCTTAACCCCTACCTATATTAAAACGTATGGAATTACTACCTTTCTGATATACCTCACAAAATAAAGCTTCTTCTATAGACTATGTATGTATGTATGTATGTATGCAGCTAATGCTGTGTAGTTAACACCAAAGTTATTGTCCTTCATGCTTGGATGTCACATCTTGTTAATTTTGAAGAGCTACACAGTTTGTTAAATGTTTTCTGTCCAATTTATATAATGAATTTAGGAATTTTTAACATTATGAGGTTTAATTAATAAGGATGAAATGAATCGTGATTTCTTCTTACCTCATACTTCTGTTTTTTTAAACACAGCATTGCAGTATCAGCAACCATCGTCACCATCCTCAGCTGTTTTCACAACTGTTAATTTTTTCTTCTGCCAGTAATTATCCAAACTGCCAGAACACCAGATGGCAGTTTGGATAATTACCGGCAAAAGAAAAAATTGACAGTCGTGAAAACAGCTGAGGATGGTGACGATGGTCGCTGATACTGCAGTGCTGTGTTTAAAAAAGCATAGAAGTATGAGGTAAGAAGAAATCACAATTCATTTAATTCTTATGTTCTCTGTCCATTTCATTTCCACACCTTGAAAAAACAATATACACTCAGGAGACATTAATATACCAATTCTATGAAGATGTTTTCCTAGGCAGTCGTATCCTTTAGTAAGCCTCAGTATAGCTACTGCAGATTTTCATGGTAGCTCTGGAATTATGGGTGAATTTTCTATCAGAATTTTTATATTTCTGTATCCTACTTTTTCAATTAAATTGTAATTGTAATTATCATTATTTTTTTCTTTATAATTCTTTTAATTAATTCATAAGAAAATGCATTTGTTACTTTCTGTTTAATGTTACATCTTTTTTTTTTTTGCAAGTGCATCAGTTCTTTCATTCCCTTGTATTCCACAATGGGCTGGGATCTATTGTAAGACTGTATGTTTACCAAGTTTCTCAATAGTCTGAATGATGTTTTGTATTTCTAATATTTTTCCCATTTTCGGATACATGATTAATGCTAATGGCCTGAATCGCGGCTTTGGAATCTGATAGAACGACAACCTTTTGCAATGTTGTAGCCAATTAAAAATGCTATTAAGCAAGAGATTAATAGCTTCAATTTCACCTTCAAAATTAGTAGTATTTCTTCCAGCATGTTTATAAAAGGAGAAGAATTGGCATGTTCCATCTGCCCCTACTCCACTCTCATCTAAGAGAGATCCATCTGTATAGATGTGTGTCCAGTTTTCAGACTATAAAGAAAGATAAAATTGTGTTTAAAATTGTTATTGACAGAGCTGTGTTAAACCAAAGGTATTAGAGTGGTTGTTACAGTGAATAAACAAATGAAACATAACCACACATTTCTGATTAGTTTTCAAACATTGCCGTTTACATTAAATATATATTTTAAAATACTGGTAACTATATTTAAATAATGATTTTTGAGTAAACAGCTTAATTTTATTTGTTGAATAATCCTAACAAATGCCACTCTTGATTTCCAAATCCACTTTGTGACTCGTGAATTTATCGATGATTTGGAAATCACTTGTGGCATTACTTATGATAAAATATCTTAAAGTGTTACTTCCTAGTAATTTTATCATTTTAGAAAATAAAAATGTAATGAATGGACTGCACACCAATGTACAGAGTTGGAGGTCCAGGGTTCGATTCCCGGTTCAGATGATAATTTTCTTTTAAAAAAATTAATTTGTCCAGGACTGGAACATGTTAAAGTAAATATTACATCAAAATGTAGCATGGTATTTATCTCTATATGGGTCGGAAATACTATCTAACAGTATTTCCTTCATTTCAATCAATATAAACAGGACAATATATTTGAACATTCCCATTCTATCTCTGCATATGGGATCCATAAAATAGTTCAAACAATCAGTAATAATTTCAGAAAAAAAAAGTTTGGTCATGGAAAGAATAATATATATATATATATATATATATATATGTCACTGGATCAAACACAGGTTGACCCTTGTATATTTTATATATTCCTGAGGAATCTCTTCAGCTACAATCATGCACTTGAGGAAAAATAATGCATTTCCCTCTCTTGACATATAATATACTACTATTCTATTTTTTTTTCTTGTTTCCAATAACTGCTATTTTACATCTCTGAAATTACTATTTTATATTATATTTTTATCATTTTTTTATGTTTGACTCCATTTTGTATATCTATTCAGTGGAATTGTCTATGGTATTTGTAGGTGCCCTGGCCATGCCGCGCTGGTCGAGTGTTTCAAGTGTGAACACTGAATCAACGCATACGTCATCACTAGCAAGTGGCAAGTCAATAGAACAGTCACTACTGACAACTTGTGTTGGATCAGTGCATGAACTGACAGAGCTGCTGACTAGAATAAACACGAGGCCACTCACTTGGACACCCCCTGCTGTACAGGCACTTTTCTACTTCATGAGGTGCTCCCAGGTAAAATTAAAATTTTGATTATAATGTAATATAATTGAATTTAATTATTGAGTAAAAAAAAATGTTATGGGATGAGAAGACTCTATAGAGGTAATATTTTTTAAAAATTATATTTAATGTTTGTTGTTTTATCATACTTGTTTTATACACTTATTTCTGGGCATGCAACTGATTATTATTATTATTATTATCTTCTTCATGCATACAAATCTTATACCTATAGGCCTGTTATGATCTCATTGATTAATTTATTATTAATATTGCAGTGAAACCACAATTAATTGCTTGCATTAAGAGACTTGAAATATAAACAATAGATACAGAAAAACAATCAATGCAAACACCTGTAAAAGTAATATAAATTTTGAAATTTGTTTATGTATATTCAAAAAACACAGTAATTTGAGAGTACTGGGTTTAAACCCTGGAGTTGACTGATCTGACTAGGGGTCGAATGTTTGAATGCATTAGACAGTAAAAGGCGTTCTCTGCTGATAAAGTTTTATTCAAACACATTTTTCTTACTCAGAAATCTATTCACGCGGTAATAATTGTAAAGCTACCTGACAAGGTACCTTAAGATCGTAGCTCAAGATATAAACTTATGTGAAAATCCCGAAGGGAACCAACCGATGGTAACCGATGTAGTTTGAAACTTATCCAAGATGTTGGACCTTGAAGACTTCGATCATGTTTTCGGTATACGCGGAGAAGAGGAATTTGATAGAGTCTACCAAAGAATTCAACTGGAAGAACAGGAGAATCGGTGTAATATTGCACGTAGCAGACGTGTTTGTATACGGTATTATTTGTGGGATGCAAGCATAAATGCATTCCTCTATAGCAGACGAAAATAATGGAAGTGGTTTTATCACTGAGAATTCTGGGTAATTCGTTGCCAATATTACGAAAACGTCAACATTCATGCATGACCGGTTAAGGCGGCCGTTAATTCGATCTCAGCTCACCAGTGATTGGAAGTAATTTGAGTAGAGAGTAATGTATTTGCATACGACCCTAGGATTTTTTTTTATTATTTTCCTCTGTCATCAAGGCATTTATCTCATCATAATTGCCATTTTCAAATATTCAAATTAATATAAAAAATTGCAAATTATGAGTCCTGGTTTAGGATTTTTTTTTCAGCAGACTGCTTTAAATCTATAAACAAAACTAGCATCATAATAATGTCTCAATGTTATTTGATTATGCAGTGTTTTAAACCACCATGTAAAATCAGGCATAAAATAAAATGGTATTATTATTCAATCCATGTCTCATTCCACTTAATTTCTGTCCAAGAATCTAAAGATTAAATATATGAAGCAATAATCTTTCTTATGATATTCTATAATTGTGAAATTTTCTCATGCGGACAGGTCTGTCAACTAGATTCCGAAGGCTTGAGTCAAGCTGGTTAACTTAATAACTAATAAAAAGTGAGTCTTACCTCACCTCTTACTTCGTGTTTTTCAAGCCGGTACTGCAGTTTCAAGAGGCATCCCTCTCATCTTCAGCCTTCTTTACAACTGTTGAATTTCGGTCTAGATTTCCATCTTCAAAGTTGCCATCTGATATTGATTTGATGAACTTTGTGATCAATTCAACAGTCGTAAAGTTGGCTGAAGATGAGAGGGATGCCTTTAGAAACTACGGTACCGTGCTTGAAGAACATGAAGTATGAGGTGAGATACGACTCACTTTTTATCAGTTATTACCTCAAAAACCTCAATGTTATTTCCCATAATTAATTTATGATATGGTTAATTTAAATTTGAGTAAATGAACTTGAGGATCACATCTTGCACATCAGAACTTCAAAATTCATAATTTTGTTCTTGTTCTTCTGGACAAATATTTTTTCCTCTTACTGATAATTCTACTAATTTAACTGTCTTCTTCAATTGTGTGGTGTTACAACCAAAAATATGTGGTTACTGCAGATAACGTAAAATTAATAATGTGGAGTGCTAGATAGATGTTTTTATTATTCATTTCATACATCTCAATGATAGATAAATCATATTAGAAGAGAAAAATTATATGCTCAGACTGGGACTCGAACCCAGGACCTTTGGCTTTCTAGACCAATGATCTACCGACTGAGTTATCTGAGCAAGTTGAAATCTAAATGCAAATTTTTCTCTTATGTATGCTGTCAATTCCCATGCACCAAATGTAAAATTTCCAAATAAATGTCTTCTTAATAAAGAAGCCACCATTTGCAAGATAGAAGCAAAGGATTCATTTCATTTGGTGCAAGGGAATTATCAGCAATATAATAGAAAAATTTGTGTTTAGATTGGAACTCGCCCAGATGGCTCAGACAGTAGAGCATTGATCTAGAAAGCTAAAGGTCCTAGGCTTGAGTCCCAGTCTGAGCGTATAATTTTTTTCTTCAAATATGCTAGATAGATGTTGGATTAGTGAATCTGGTCATTGGTTTTCAGCTGGAACATGCAGAACATGTAGCTCCAATACAAGAGCTGGTGTATGAGCGTGCATATGTCGTGCTGCCCCCTCTGGTGGAGTGGCTGAGAGTTACAGCAGCACATGCAGAGCATCGACATTCTACAATACTTGACCAGGATGATGTGATGCAAGCAGCTCGATTACTTTTGCCTGGCGTTGACTGTCCCATCAGACAGATTGGGTAAGTTAAACTATTATATCTTTTAACCAATTAGTGTACACATTATTTTTTGTGGTCATAGTCTATGTGATTGAATATACTTAAACAGGATGTTAATGGTATAGATAACAAATATTTTAAAAATTTTGAATGTAGTTCTTTACAAGTAAAGACTAGTAGTTTATTGAATCACAGTATAAAATTATAAAATTGAATGTCTGGTAAAGTTCAGTCTCCTCATCTATTAAAATCTTTAAAACACTAAAGGCCTTTTAGAACTGGTTTCATCCTCACTAGGAGGTTGTTTTGCTACTCATTTTTTTTAAATTTTGAAATACTTACGCCTTTTGTAGTAGCAAAACAACCTTCTGCTGAAGATGGACTGGTTCCAAAAGACCTAAAGTGTTTAAAGGTTTTAACAGTTGAAGAGACTGAACCTTACCAAGTACTCAATTTTATTTTGAAGAAATTTGAAATTAATAAGAATTAAATGAATCGTGAATTCTTCTTACCTCATACTTCTATGTTTTTTAAACATGGCACTGCAGTATAGCAACCATCGGCGGGCGTGAAAACAGGTGAGGATGGTGACAATGGTCGCTGATACTGCAGTGCTCTGTTTAAAAAACATAGAAGTATGAGGTAAGAAGAATTCACGATTCATTTAATTCATATTAATAAAACCTCATAATGTTAAAAATTCCCAAATTTATTATATTAAAAAAAAATTTCAAATTGTATGAAGTGAGTTGTTAAAAATATGTTCTCCACTCACTATTAATGATAAAACCTCATAATGTTTACTTCCCAACATTAATTTAAATATACTTAATTTTATATTGTGACTAAAACCCAAACAAAATTCTGTCATAAATTTTATTATTAATAAATAAGTTGAGTCATTGTCACTTACCTATATTGTCTGTATTTACATTGACAAGTGTGTTACTGATTGATTGGGTGTGCATTGTGCAGCCTGGAAGAAACTGGAACTTCAGTTGGTCCCAAACGGCCAGGAGATGAAGTGGAATGTGTGCGCAGACTGAAGTCAGAACTGGCATTTAAAATGCTGCGCAGTGGACGTAGCGACTTGATTCCTCATGCCTTGCAATTACTGCCATCTAACAAGGTAAGTATTTTAGCAACTTACAATAATATTAGTAGCAATAATAACAGTAATAATAATAATCCTCCATAGAAATATAATTCATCTCTTCCTTGGATAGTCCAAAGATCTCTTTCCATGTGGGCAATAGCGAAGCATGGCTTTTGGAATTCTGTTCTTGGACATAAGTTCTACATGAGTTTTCCAATTGTATTGGTACTTGTTTATAAAATGGATAACTGGTTCTAACTGAAGTTCTTGCATATCATCATAATTTCTTTTGTGATCATATTGGGAATAACCTGTCGATCTCATGAACTTCATCTCTCTGGCTGCAATATGTTGAATGTCCTTATTTCTCATTGTCCATGCCTCACTTCCATAACATAGTGCTGATCTTGCTATTGTTTTATATAAGCAAATTCTTATGTGCCTTTGTACTATGGAAGATTATGTTTTTTGTTAATTATTTCCATTGTTTTATTGTACTTACGGATATTATCAGTGATACCTAGTTCAGTATTTATACAGAATATTAGATCACATGATACTGTTTGTAGTTACATAGAACTGGATCTCTGAGCCACTCAAAAAGTATTAATTTTATTACTCAAAGTTAATTTAATTTAATTTTTAAAAATTAAATTCTGTTCAGGATTGGAAAATGTTAATTCAAATAAAAACATTGAAAACTCAAAGTTAAGTTAAAAAAAGCTGCCTCATTTAGAAGTAATGGAAAATGTATTAAAACTTGAATTTTATAAAAATGAAATTCCCTTGAGACTTAGTTTCTTTGTTATTCATGGTGCCTTGTAGCAACCATGCTGAGTTCTGTATTTCATTTGTATCATTTCAAAGCCAGCTGGGATCTGTTTTGGCATATACATCTAGAGTTTATTCATAGTTAAATGAATGAAGTTAACTATGAATAAATAAGACGACTCAGGTCTTTGGAAAGTTTATTACGACTATTTGGAAACATAACCTCAAGAGTCATAATCCATCCATCCATAGTAATTCTGACTGAGGGCAGAAGTTTCACTACAATCAGCATTTTCATGCTATGCTTTGCAGCTTTACTAGGGAATTATAGGTGTGGTAGCTTCCCATTGCTTTCCACACCGGTCAAGGATGATGATGATGATGATGATGATAATGATGATGGCCATATGATTTTGGGGACCATTTTGCCCTTAAAGTTTTCCTGACATTTGTCTTACAGGTGAGGAAAAACCCTGATAAAACCCTCATCCAGAAAAACTGTCCTGACCGGGGATCGAACCCGGGCCTGCTACGTGTCAAGGCAGCATGCTACCTCGAGACCACAGCAGTGGACAGAGTCATAATATCGGTTGAAAATGGGAGGGATGTTCCTCTTGAAAACTGCAGTTCCCAAATTTAATAAAACATAAACTATGATGTAAGATAAAAAATGAATCATTCATTCATTGAATCTAGAGATTAGCTTCAATTGGAAGATAGTAAACCATGGGTCTGTGTTAGAGATTTATAACATGAAACCTCAACACTAAAATAAGATATATTTTATCAGCCTTTCCATGAATTACAACACTAATAATTCAAGATTAGAAAGCTTATTATATAAAATACTACCTATTAGCTACCAAATTTAGTTTGGTTACTTTAGGCCTCTAATCAAATTAAGTATAGCGTAACTTGTAAAATGTGTTCATATTCATAAGTAATTGTATTACAGCTGGAAAATATAGAAAGAATGAGCAATGTGAGAACTGTTAAGTTTTTAATACAAAGCTAAAATTAAAAAAAGCAGAAATTGCTAGACCTAGACTTAGAATTATGTTATATTATTTTTGGTCTGGACATCTTACCTCAATATTAATGTTGATTTGTTCTTGGACATGTTTCAAAAAATTCTGTTTTATCGTCAGCTTTCCCAGACTCAGTCTGAGAACAAATCATGTCCAAGAACAAATCAACATTAATATTGAGGTAAGATGTCCCAGACTCAGTCTGGGAAAGCTGACGATAAAACAGAATTGTTTTGAAACATGTCCAAGAACAAATCAACATTAATATTGAGGTAAGATGTCCAGACCAAAAATAATATAATTAAAATAACCTCAAAATATAACTTCCTAAAATTAAATATTAGAATTATGTGTTAAATGACATAAGATTTAAGAACTGTGGCTTTGAATAGAGAAGACTGGCATAGATTTCTGAAGAAGGGCAGTGCCTACATGGGATTGGTCATGCCAGCAATGATGATGCAATTTTGTTGCTCTGTTTTTCAGAAGTTGAACAGTGTGAATGAGAGTGGAATGAGTCCACTCATGTTGGCAGTACTGCTTCATGATGAGGCTTGTGCTCGATGTTTGTTGGATGCTGGTGCTGATCCTGATGTTGAAACTCCACCATATGGCACTTCAGGGTGCCCAGGTGTTAATGCTGAGACTCAGCATTGGACAGCCTTGACGTATGCAGCTCTACAAGGAACTTGCAATATTGCTAGACTTCTTTTGGAGCGAGGAGCTCACGTGGAGGGTGGAGCAAGGCTCAGCGAGGACAAATGCACTCAAACACCACTCCAAGTATGCATATTCATAATCAGTAATTGATAAGAAATAACACTATGAAGTAATTTATCAAGAGATTGAATAGGAAATGTATTTCACCTCATATTTTGTTTCCTCATCAGGACATGTTTTGTGAACAATCGTCATCAATCTCAACAAGCATCAGACTTGGTCCGTCTTCATCTTACCTCATAAATGTGTCTCTTATAAGACGCATTTCAAAACTTCTTAGCTCCATCTTCAGTTTGTACAGACTGATCTTCTTTAAGTTGTCGGCCCTGGATCTCGACTCCTGCTCCCTCTTTTTGTGGTCCAAAGAACTTGCTTATTAATCATATTTGAAGAGAAAAATTATATGCTCAGACTTCCACACTCTAGGCGAATGCTCTAACCAAGTGTCCTACTTGAGCAAGTTCCAATCTAAATGCAAATTTTTCTCTTATATATGCAGTTAATTCCTGTGCACCAAATCCTATAAAACCTTTGCTTCTATCTTGCAAATGGTGGCTTCTTTATTAAGAAGATATTTATTTGGGAATTTTACATTGCATTATAAAGCCAGTATGGCTTCTTTTGATGTTTTTATTATTCATTTCATACATCTCAATGTGGATAAGTCATATTTGAAGAGAAAAATTATAGGCTCAGAAGTTCCTCTCACCGGGAATTTCAAAATTCATAATTTTCTCCTTGTTTTCTTCTGTATATAGATTTTTTCCCATATGGTGAGTTTGTTTGTATTTTCCGTTTTAATAATTTTGTGTTTACATCCATTTGATGTTTTTCTGAGCAGATGTAAGCAGCCACTGCAGATTTGGTTAAAAAATAAATAAATGTAAACACAAAATTATTAAAACAAAAAACACAAACAAACTCACTATATGGGGAAAAAATCTACTTACAGAAGAATGAGAAGATAATAATGAATGTTGAAATTCCCGGGGAGAAGAACTTAATAAGCAAGTTATTTGGCCCACAAAAAGAGGGAGCTGAAGTCAAGATCCAGGGCCGACAACTTAAAGAAGATCAGTCTGTACCAACTGAAGATGAAGCTAAGAAGCTTTAAAACATGTCTTGCAAGAGACTACTACTTATGAGGTAAGATATAGACAGACCAATATTATTTATTAAATAGAACCTCATAATGTTACTTCCTAATGTATTTTCATAAGAATCAGATTGTTGACCATTGAATGTCTTAGATATTATTTTTATTCTCAACTAGTATCTGACTATATTTGAAGAAAAATATACGCCTAGACTGGGGTTTGAACCCAGGACCTTTGACTCTCTATGTCACTGCTCTTCCATCTGAGCTACCTAGGCCTCCAATCTTCTGACTGTTGCATTGACCATTAGATGTCTTGTACATGTCAACAGTCAGATACTAAAATTTAAAATACAATTTTTTTACACCTCACCTCACATTTCGTTTTCTCACCTGAAACATGTTTTGGCTAGCGTTTCCATCATTTTCAGCCAGAAACCAACTCGCAAGATAACTGTCAACCATTGCATGCTGAAACCTTCCTTGAAATTTCTCCCAGAGAAGCATTGTGATATTCAAAGGTCATGTCCAAAAAATTATCTGCCTTTTTAACAGAAAGGCACTAAAATCCAGCTATAAAAAGGTAATACAACACCTGAGTTGGTAGATTGGATAACCCTCACTACCTACCATCCATGTTGCCTCACTTCACTCCTTTCTCATTCATGCGGGTAGTCCATCTGTTCCATACAGAGGGTTGACATTGCTGGATTCTGGCTTTGATTTCTGTGCCTTACAGTTAAAAAGGCAGATTTTTTTTTTATACAGCCTTGATATATCAGAATGCTTCTCGGGGAGAAATTTAAAGGTAGGTTTTGGCATGCAATGGTTAACGGTTCCCTTGTCAGGTGAAGATGTTTGCCAAAACATATTCCAGATGAAAAAACAAAATATGTGGTGAGGTGTAAGTTACACTGAGCAACAAAAAAGAAACTTTTTTTTTGTCTCAGAAAGAAAAATGTGATTCTGATAATATTTTTCTCCTAAATTTAAATATTATATCGTTTTTTCTCCATCACGCAAGGTTTCCGAGAGACAGGAATTTATTATTTCAAACACTTTAATATTTTCTACATTCGTAACTACATAATATTCGAACATTCGGACTCACCTAGAAAGTAAGAAATGACGATTTTATGCTATATTTCGCCTGTGGAGCATCCCACTTGATGGTCCAACAATAATCGACCAGCATATTAGGATTCCATTTGCCTTGATATCAATTTTCCATAGCTCAAATCTCCTGATGAAAGTGTTCCCTGTGCTCATCGCTCACTGCGCCAAGATTTTCCAGGAAGAAATCTAGGTTTATTAAAAAAATAATTATTTAAATCCATTAATTGAAATTGAAATAAAAAAAACTGTGGGTGATGGAGAAATTCCGAATACATATTTGAAAACACAATAAAAAACTGCATTAAGTACAACTACTGGTACTCATGAGACAAAAATCATGTTGACCAGTGTAACTGATTCAATTTCATTGGAAATGCAAGTTACTTTAGGAATAACCATTCTGTGTGAAATTTATTACTTGAAATACCTTTAACTTTTTTGTTTAACCTTCATATATGAAACTGAGTGTGAGTCTGTCAGTTTTCCTCTCTGACCTTTATGGACTCAAAAACTACTTTATTAATTTGAATGGAGTTTTTACCATCATTTAGAGAATTTTTTTCTGCGACAAGTAACGTATATAACATACTACTATACATACTATAGGGCTGGAGCTAAAAAATAAAAGGCATCAGTGAACTAGAAGATTAACTTTTTGGACACTTAAATGGCCTAAACCATAACAAATACACCAAATTAATGTACATTGAATTGAATATCTAAAAAATTCTACAAAAAAGTCTTTCTTTTATGGACCATGCCAGATAATCAGCATGGGGTATCTAAATATAATATATTGACTTAGGCTTTCACGACTGGAGTTGTTATGATAATCTTGTAGAAGATTTCCGGGCTGTTGGCCGTGGTCTTGAGATTTGTAGTTCCCCGACGTTTCGCCAGAGACTGCATCCGGCATCCTCAAGGGTTGTCTTGAGACTGGCAATTTTGTCGACTACCTGCCCTATTTATACATTTATCTGCGATGTGTTCTCTGCGCGGCCCGTTACTTCGTAAATTGTATCTGCCTTCTGGTTGGTTAACATTAGGGCCTTCCATTGCACCAATGAGGTTGCTGTATGACGTTCTAGTAGATTGTTCTTGTAGGGGTTTACGTCAGACAGCAACCTCATTGGTGCAATGGAAGACCCTAATGTTAACCAACCAGAAGGCAGATACAATTTATAAAGTAACGGAACGCGCAGAGAACATGTCGCGGATAAATGTGTAAATAGGGCAGGTAGTCGACAAAATTGCCAGTCTCAAGACAACTCTTGAGGATGCTGGACGCAGTCTCTGGTGAAATGTCAGGGAACTACAAGCCTCAAGACCACAGCTAACAGCCCGGAAATCTTCTACAAGATAATCACAATATAAATTTGTAATTATTTTTCTTTTTACTTACTCAACTAAACACAATTCATTTATTTCGGTGTAGCAGCGCATGCCGGGTATTAGCTAGTAATGTATAATATTGAATTATGGGAAAAAACTTTACTTGCTAGTTTTTATTCTAAGGATTTAATTTCTGATTTTGTCTCTTCCTGTTTTACTATCTTTAGTCTGTTTTGTGTTATTACAGGTGGCAGCAGCGTGTGGTCACATGGAGATGGTGTCGCTACTTCTATCACATGGTGCTCATCCATTTCTCTCTACGCTTCTCAAAGACTCATTATGTTACTCTGGGGCTGCCCAGCGAGGATCTTACAGGTGATAATGCTTCTTGATCATGGCCCTTTAATATTGATGGCCAATTACAAAAATACAAGTTATGGGTGAGAAGAACATGGGGTAACACAGGTATCAAATTCGCATTATCATGATATTACTGAGACTGCTTTAGATGGTATGTTGAAGACTTAATATCTGTATTTTATTTGTCTCAACAATTTATTTTTTTATTTTTAGTAATTTTCTTTATCTAGGTTTCTTTATGTGCTATTGAACTGGGTTATTATTGGGCATCATCAAATAAAATACTAACAACCATAGAAATATAAAATAAAAATAGGGATTATCAGGGAAAAAAGATATACTTTATAAAAAAACTCCAAAAAAAATTACAAAAATTACAGTTTAAGCATTTAGTTTTATGTATGTAATATATATATATATATATATATATATATATATAGTTTTTGTGGGGAGAAGTACAAGAAATAGGGAAGAAATAAATTACAGTTTCACATAAATATAACTTAAGAATCGTTAAAAAAAAAAACAATTTGGTTGCTCCAAAAGTTAGCTGAGAATCATGCGGAACAATCGTCAATAGAAGCCCTACTGGCTATAAAGTAGTGTTAAATTCCCAATAAATGTCTTCTTAACTAAGAAGCCGCCATTTGCAAAGATAGAAGCTATGGTTTCAAGCATTTGGCGCGAGGGAATTACAACGTACATAAGAGAAAAATTTGCGTCTATATCGTAACTCGCCTCGGTAGCTCAGTTGGTAGAGCACTTGGCCCGGAAAAGCCAAGGGTCCCGGGTTTGAGTCCCGGTCTAGGCGCAAATTTTGCTCCTTCAAATCTACTTGATCCTTCTAGGAGAAGTGTTAAATTAATAATAAAAATCGTCAATAGAAGCCCTACTGGCTATAAAGTAGTGTTAAATTCCCAATAAATGTCTTCTTAACTAAGAAGCCGCCATTTGCAAAGATAGAAGCTATGGTTTCAAGCATTTGGCGCGAGGGAATTACAACGTACATAAGAGAAAAATTTGCGTCTATATCGTAACTCGCCTCGGTAGCTCAGTTGGTAGAGCACTTGGCCCGGAAAGCCAAGGGTCCCGGGTTCGAGTCCCGGTCTAGGCGAAAATTTTTCTCTTCAAATATAATTTATCCTTCTATGAGAAGTGTTAAATTAATAATAAAAATCGTCAATAGAAGCCCTACTGGCTATAAAGTAGTGTTAAATTCCCAATAAATGTCTTCTTAACTAAGAAGCCGCCATTTGCAAAGATAGAAGCTATGGTTTCAAGCATTTGGCGCGAGGGAATTACAACGTACATAAGAGAAAAATTTGCGTCTATATCGTAACTCGCCTCGGTAGCTCAGTTGGTAGAGCACTTGGCCCGGAAAGCCAAGGGTCCCGGGTTCGAGTCCCGGTCTAGGCGAAAATTTTTCTCTTCAAATAGAATTGTCAACCCAACGGATTTGTCTTACTGATCGATCTCATTGTCTCACTCAAAAGTAAAACAAAATTCTAAATGCCTAAATAATTCATATAATTTACTAAATATAGCTAACCTGCCCAAATCACAATCTAACCTATCCAAATATACCGAAATGCAAAGAATTTTTTTTTTCACAATTTTTAGGTTAGTTTTATATGAAATTCTGATACTTTCCCCCCCCCATATTTCTCATACTTTTTATGTATATATACATCTCGAGTCAGTAACTAAATTCTGTTACAGTAATTTGTGCATTTTTACATGTTTTAACTGTAATCTAACCTTCCCAAATGTAAGGAAATGTAATGTTTCATAATTTAACCTACTTACCTCTACACACTAATCAATAATAAGGACATTTACTTTAATAGAATAAGAAACTTTCACCTTTACAGCATTCTATTCCAATTTGCTTATTAAAGAGGTCTACGATGTTTAACTTCTTCATTTTAACTAACTATTACTGTCCTGGCTCCTGATACAGTCCTGTAATACAAAACAAATAATGTCATAATTTATGTATATGAAAAAAAGATTGATCTACTAGTACTAAATAGTAAGAAAATACAGCATTAGATGTCTATTTAAGAAAAGCATGTTTGGTAAAACACACCTTGATAGTATTCAAAATAGTTTACAACATGTAGTCCATTCTAGCATCCAGTGGACTGTATTTCCTTCTAAAAAGTACTAAAACAATAAAATTTAAAAAATAATTCACTAACCAAAATTCTGCATTATCTCTGAAAAATATAATTTTACTGAGAATTCAGTTCTTTTATGAAAGTGATCTCTATACCAGTGTTCTAGGGCATGCCATAGCATGCTTAAAATTTGTAGGTTCATTTCCTGTTGGAATTGGAATTTTTAAACTGACCTAAACCTACTGACAGCATTGTAGCTCAGCGTTTGACATAACCTCTAATTGAAATGAGTCCCAGATGAATGTTCTAAGGGTACAGATGGCTTGTCATATAAGGCTGACAATCCGACTGACATCTTGTGCCGATTATTCTGCAAAGAAGAGAGTCTTAACCTTCTACTAGTCAAAGAACTGTAGTTGATCACTTTATTCCACCTGTGTCAACATTCTGAACTCTTTAAGATTTCACTTTAGTTTTTATTGTATTTGTTTTTGTTTGGGCAGTGCAATTGCAGTAGCAGCAGCTCATGGGCAGCGAGCAACCCTGCACAAATTGCTGGCACATCCACATAACACAAATAACAAGGAAGTGCTGTCATTAGAGGAGATACTTGCAGAGGGAGCTAGTAATCAACACACTGCAGACCGCAGAGGAAGTAGACTCCAGGTTAGTGTAATAATAGCATTTTTACATTTCAAGATTTAAAAATGAGTAACTTATATAGCTCTTCTAATGATGTTTTTATTATTGATTTAACATTTCTCAATGAAAGATAAATTAAATTTGAAGAGAAAAATTTTCGACTAGACCGGGACTCGAACCCGGGACCCTTGGCTTTCTGGGCCAAGTGCTCTACCAACTGAGCTACCGAGGCGAGTTACGATCTAGACGCAAATTTTTCTCTTATATACGTTGTAATTCCCTATCGCCAAATGTCTAGATCGTAACTCGCCTCGGTAGCTCAGTTGGTAGAGCACTTGGCCCGGAAAGCCAAGGGTCCCGGGTTCAAGTCCCTGTCTAGTCGAAAATGTTTCTCTTCAAATTTAATTTATATAGCTCTGTTGGGATTGCAAAAAAAATCAGTGTAATTTTAAACAGTGGATCCCTCTTGGGGATTTCCAGTGCTTAGCTCCTAAAGAAAAATGATCTCATTATAAACGTAATTATTATATTTTTTTAAGCTTATAATGTATTATGCTACATTATTGAGATTATTTATAGCTCAACCCAGAGAAATTAAATCTAAGAAAACATATTTTGAAAAGAAAAATGTTTGTCTGAACCGGGATTTGAACCTAAGAGCTCTAGTGTTATGTACAAGTGCACTAACCATTGTGCTATCCAGACATCCCTGCCCAAACATAGATTTTTCTAATTATTAATGAGTTGGTTATTTTGACTCACCTCATATTTCTTGATTTTTATGCAGACCAGGTTTCGTCACTTTTACGCAACATTGTCAATGCATTCCAACTCGGATAAAAGTCAAGAAATATGAAGTGAGTCAAAATAACCAACTCATTAATAATTAAAAAGAAACCTCATAATGTTATTTCCTACATATGTTAAATAGCTTTTTCTCTTCAAATATAATTTATCCATCATTGTGTTGCATGAAATGAATAATAAAAACATCGATAGATTTGTCTTTTTCTCATCTAATCCTGTTCCCCAGTAGTATGAACATTGATTAGTGTTATATTTGAAAAGAAAAATATATGCCTAGATTGGGGTTTGAACCCAGGACCTTTGACTCTCTATGTCAATGCTCTTCCTAGCCTAGGTAGCTCACTTGGAAGAGCATTGACATAGAGAGTCAAAGGTCCTGGGTTCAAACCCCAATCTAGGCATATATTTTTCTTTTCAAATATAATTTGTCCATCATTAAGATGTTCAAAAATGAATAATATGAACATTGATTAGTGTGCTAATGTTTTAAACTGAGGTCTTAAGTTCAAATCCCAATTCAAGCAGAAATTTTTATCTTCATAAAACAACATACCAATCTAAGAGTATACATTTACATTTAAGATCATAAAAGCAGCTTTGCAACTATAATAGTAGTATTTATAATCCCATCATAAAGTCTTCTTGAATTAGAAAGCAATCCAATATTGTGTTGTGAAAGAAGATTCATGCTATTGGAAACAGAGTTATGAGAAAACAGAGAGAAAAAATTTGTTAATAAAATTAACATACACTCCCAAAGCCTGATCAGAGGCTATAAGATGACAGCCCCATCACTGGTCTTGCCTTCCTTTGGCCAGCAACCAATCGAAGGGACTATTATTATGCTTTCAAGTCTTATACGAGAGGACAAAGATCTCTGGGCCGTCCTATGAAATGCTAGAGGGAAAATTTTCTATAGGATCATAACAGGCCTTAGCCTAATACTTGGAAGGAAGAAGAAGAAGAAGAAGAAGACATACACTCCCTGTTCTTCAAAGCTGTGAAGATGAGGTGAGATGATCTACGATTTATTTCAATTTTATTAATTAAAAGCCTCATAATGTTAATTCCTATCATAAGTTTTATGAACAAAAAATTTGTGTTATTTGTGTTTGTGCAAAGAGGCTTGGATAGCAGAATGGTTAGTGTACTGTTACATAAAATTAGAGATTTTGGGTTCAAATCTCAGTTCAGGCAGAACTTTTTTTTTCCTTCAAAAAAAATTTATGAATCAATCTGAGTGTATAAATTTTACATTTAACATCTAACAGATTGTTGCTACCTTACTGATTAGGGCTAATTGCTTAAATAGGCTTGGCTTTGCAAGCATTACCTTGACAACTGACTGGAATGGCGGAGAGGAAAGTCTTCAATGTTTTTTACTCATTAGCTGAAAGCTAAGTCAGCAAATCTGATTACTTGCATAAGTTCTCTGCTTTCTTTGTCAACTCTACTCAAATTTTAGGTCACAAGCACCACTGATTTTGAAGGATATTGAAGTCACAACATTTCAAAAACACTGTTAACATATTTTTACCATTCAGTTATGAGTATTACTGGATCCCTAACAACATTTGAAATTAACATAAATTGTACTTCATATTGGTTCAAAAGTATCATACTTTGTTTAGTTGAGTTTCTTATAACTTGGCCATCTCATCAAAGAAATTGAATTAGATATTTACATTTAAATTAATGTTGGGAAATAAAACATTATGAGGTTATATTTGAAAAGAAAAATATACGCCTAGACTGGGGTTTGAACCCAGGACCTTTGACTTTCTATGTCAATGCTCTTCCATCTGAGCCACCTAGGCCTCCAATCTAAATGCATATTTTTCTCTTACATTGAAAGAAGCACTACTGGCTTTATAAGTAATGTTTAAATTCCCAATAAAAAGTCTTCTTAATAAAGAAGCCGCCATTTGCAAAAATCGTAGCAATGGCTCGTAGCATTTGGGGTTAGGGAATTAATTATGTGTAAGAGAAAAATACGCATTTAGATTGGAGGCCTAGGTGGCTCAGATGGAAGAGCATTGACATAGAAAGTCAAAGGTCCTGGGTTCAAACCCCTGTCTTGGCATATATTTTTCTTTTCAAATATAATTTGTCCATCATTAAGATGTTTAAAAAACGAATGATATTAAAATTATGAGGTTATTTCATTAATACTGAGTGGAGAACATATTTTTAACGACTAACCTCATACATTTTCAAATGATAAAATTCCTTCAGTGGAAGTCTTGATTGAAGAGGTAGAAGATATTGTCTGAAACCATCAGTATCAAAGAAATTTGAAAATGTATAAGGTGAGTCATTAAAAATGTGTTCTCCACTCAGTATTAATAGATATTTACACCTTACATCACATTTTGCTCTATCACATGGGACATGTTTCAAAGGATATTTTCTTCATTCTCAGCCAAAAACAGAATGTTGAGATGACTGTTGGTAGTCCTGTACACCATCTCCCTCTAGTGTTGGGCAGATTGAACAAGATGATCAAATATTTATCCTTCTTCCCAGGAACTCAAAATTCATTATCTTGTCTATTTTCTGGATGCAGATCTTCTCCCAAACTTTAAGTTTTGTTGATCTTTCCTATTGTTTTAGCAATTAATATCTTAAATGAATCGTGATTTTTTCTTACCTCATCCACATAATGTTAAAAATTCCCAAATTTAATATATAAATTAATATCTTCTTGATTCTATGATTATATGTTCATGCATGAGCATCTACTGCCAATTCTTCTGTTTTTCCATTAGATGTTCAGATTTCTTTTAGTTTTTTCTAGGTGTTTTACATTGTACGCCTCTAATTCACTATCTCATTTTACACATCGCTCGTTTGTAGAAGAGTGACATGACTAAAAAAACATAGTTTTTCAGGAGATGCATTTAAAGATTTGAAATTAATAGTACTTTGTCATGGTTTGTCATAAAAAACAAATTACTATACCTATTTATTTTATCAACTTGTTTATGACGTTCTTCCAGAATATAGAACTGAGTTTTATCTTTCATATAGTGCCAATAACTTACAATCAGTAATTTTTTAGTTTAAGATTCATTTTTTAGTTACTTCTTCTTGCAAATGAGTGACATGTAAACTCACTAGATAAACACAGATATTGTGTGATACAATTTATTTACATTCTGTATATGAATGTGAAAGGGGTTTTTATATGATATAAAGACTTGCAAATCTTTATTAGAGAGTGAGAGATTGAATGATTTAAGATAATATCCAATCATTGGAAAGCAACAGCTTTAAGTACAATCTCGTTGAGTTCAGTGAATGAAAAGGCAACTGCATAAAACTTGTAAATGTTGCAGGTGACATGTCCCACCAATTCAGAGTCTAGTGCTTGCTCAATGAATCACTCAGGGAACGACAGCCTGCAACTCCTTAAGTTGACAAAGGCACAAATCAAGTCACTTCAGGAAGCCATGTACCACAGTGCTGAAAACAATCATTTAGGTGAGTCAATACAATGCCATTTGTTTTATTCAATTATATTATTTTAAAATCCACAGATATTCCATTCGCTATTAATACAACCCCTCAAAATGCATATTAATGTTAATGAAAAAGCTGACTTCTAGCAAAGAAAAGTAGTAAAATTTAATATAACATTGGCTCCAATTAACAAATTCAGCCTGGGTAATCTTCTGTTAACTAATAATAAAGTTAACACCCCAGACAACAAAAAATTTGGAATTTATCAAATTGATTGCAAAGATTGCAATAGGATATATATATAGGAAAAACAAAAAGGAACTTGAAAACTCATAAAAAAAGAACATTTCAGAAACATAAAGAATGGAGAAATTGAAAAATCAGCTATAGCAGCACATAGTTTATTAGAGAATCATAGAATTGAAAAAGAAGCAAAACTTTTGAAACATCTATCCAAACCTTTGGATTTAACAGTTTGGGAAAAGATATATATTAAAAAAAAACCATACTAGAACCATGAACTTTGAGATTCCAGACGAACCAAGCTTGATTACAAAGTTCTTCAAAAATACAACAGATGGCAGTTTAGAAAATGATTCCTTCAAAAGAACACCAGATGGCAGTTTAGAAAATAATTCCTTCAAAAGAACACCAAATGGCAGTTTGGATAATTACCGGCAAAAGAAAAAATTGACAGTCGTGAAAACAACTGATGATGGTGACAATATGGGGCGCTGATACTGCAGTGCTGTGTTTAAAAAAACATAGAAGTATGAGGTAAGAAGAATTCACAATTCATTTAATTTCTTTGTTCTAATGTTATTTTAATCTATCTCATCAACAGCAACAATAACAAAATCAATTTCCAATTAATAATTGAGTTAGAATTTAACACCTCACCTCATAGTTTTCTACAATTCTGAGGTGAGGTGTTAAATTCTAACTCAATTATTGATTAAAATAAACCTCATAGTTATATTATTTTTAGTCTATTCATCTTACCTCAATATTAATGTTGATTTGTCCAGACAAGCTGACGATAAAACAGAATTGTTTTGAAACATGTCCAAGAACAAATCTAAGCATGTACAACATTGAGGTAAGATGACATAGTACTAACACTATATAGAATTAAAATAACCTCAAATTCACTTCCTCTTCCTGAAATTAAATATGAAACCTCATAATGTCAATCAGATCTATTTAAAGTTCACGATGTCACTTTCTCAATGATTATAGGTCGTCTAATTCCTCCTTCTTGGTCCTTGTTCTTAAGAGTGTATGTTAGATATTGATGACTCTTCAATTGGTGCCCATTATATACCCCATAAATAAACTCAATCTACAGTATGTGAGACTCTTAACTTTAATGATTGACATTTCTTCCTCCCTTCGCTTCAGTTTCGTGCAAAGATCACATCAATATCAAAAACTTCCCTCACTTTTTGATGATCTTAAAGAAGATTTTCGGGCTGTAGGCCGTGGTCGTCGTTAGGCTTGTAGTTTTTCCCGACGTTTTCGCCAGAGACTGCGTCTGGCATCCCTCAAGGGTTGTCTTGAGACTGACAATTCTGGTCGCTGTCTGTCTTATTTAGAACGTTTCACCGATCTCGCGATGTGTTCGTGACGTTTTATATATCTGCCTTCTGATTGGTCGTGCGGTAGGGACTTCCTTTGCTCCAATGAGATTTGCTGTGTTGAATGGTCTAGTCGACTGTACGTTATCTCTGTCTTCTGCTGTGTTCCTCGGTATGGACTTCAATTGTTCCACTGAGATTTGCTTGTTTGATATTCTAGTCGACTGTGGCTTGTAGAGTGTTTAACACTTTTGGTTTGCGTGTTTTAGAAAGAAACCAGTATCCATACGTTGTTTGACTTTGTCTCCAACTTGTTGTTGGTCTGCAATGGCACTATCATATATTTTTTTTTTCACTATCACTGATATCTTGATCACATATACGCAATGCCAATGATGTTTTGATAAGGTAATTTGACACAAATGAAAATTATTGTTACGATTAACATGCAAATTGTTGTTTCACACAGTGAACTGCAAGCATGACACACAAACTGTGTGAACACAGGACTGTGGGTCCCTGAAATCATATGACAAACATGGTTTGTGATAAGTCAGCAGTAAGGCAGGGTTCTTCATGTGCACGATTGCCCAAATGCTGTCAGTCACTTTCTAAAATCTCATGCATTTTAGGAGACAACAAAAAATAAATTTATTAATGTAGCCGGGATTATCTGCTCACCCAGAATATGAACAACTAGCCGCATGCGGGAAACACAGTCTAAGTAATAAATAATAATGGGATGAATTTTTAAAATATCAGGAGTGTCGTGAGTATAGATAAAAATGACAAATTTATTAATATACCCTGAATTATCTCCTTACCCCCTTACTACTCATATGATAAATCCAAATTTAAATATATGGGGTTAAATTTATAACATCAGAAGTGTATTGAGTAACAACTAAAAGTGATAAATTTAATAATGTACCCTAGATTAATTTATCACCCAAAATGCAAATTGCTACTCATATAGGGAACTCAGATTTAATTATATGGCTCGAATCTGTGAACGCATTAGACCGTAGAAGTCGTTCTCTGCCTGTACTCTGCTGAGAAAGTTGCATCCAAATACGTTTTTGCATATTCAAAAATCTGTTCATGCGATAATAATTGTTGAAATTCCTAAGCTACCTGGCAAGGTGACTTAGCAGAGAAACGAATCGTGAGCAATCCGATGGGAACCGATGGTAACCGATGTAGTTTGAAACCTTGCCGCGTACCTTGCTGCTTTATCCAAGATGTCAGACCTTGAAGAAGGAGAATCGGCATAATATTGCACGATGCAGATGACGTCGTATACGGTATTGTTTGCGGGACGCAAGTGTAAATGCGTTCCTCTAGCAGACGAAAATAATGGAAGTGGTTTTATCGCTGAGAATTCTGGGTAATTTCTTGCCAATATTACGAAAACGATGACTTTCATGCATGACCAGTTTGTGGGTAGCTAATTCGATCTTTGCACTTGCTCATGGAAAGTCAGCTCACCAGTGATTGGAAGTAATTTGAGTAGAGACTAATGTATTTGCATGCAGCCCTATAAGATGAATTTTTAAAATGTCATAAGTGTGCTGAGTAGTTTGTTAGATGACAGATGGGCTTGTGATAATAAATTAAACTTCATGTGTATTCTCTATGGTTAGTTTTGTAATAGCTGCTTCTGGTTGTTGTCGTAACAGTTATTTATTTGTGAGGTTGTGGTTGTTAACTAATTATTTTTCTTAAATAATTGTAGTGGTTTTTCAGGGCAATTACATAGTGGGGAAATTTATTTGTTCATTTTATAGAGGTAAGAACGGAAGCATCCATAGTTTTTTCTGGAATTGGTTGAGGATATAATTTGGCCAAAGGGATAAGGAAGATCTATGTGATGTACAATATTTGGAATGAATAGTGTCCCGCGCCGTAGCCGAGCGGTTAAGGTAGGAAGCCTTGGCGCAGAGCTACGGGACTTGCGCTGGTTCGAGTCTCCATGGGGGAAGAAATTTTCTCATGGTATTTCGGCCAGTATGGGACCGGTGCCCACCCAGCATCGTGAGGCAATTGGGTAGCTACAATAAGTAGCGGCTCCAGGTTGAGGAACCAGCTATAATGGCTGGGGGACTCGACATGCTAACCACATGTCACCCCTACACTGGCTGTTGATCATCTACCTCTGTGATTGACACATGTGGATGTGAAGGGCCAGCAGCCGGCTGGTAAAAGGGCAACCGCTGAAAAGTGGAAAGACCCTCAATCGGAATCGGATCGGAATGAATAGTTTGGATGGGTGGCATTCTTGGAGTTAGTGTAAATTGAATTCCAAATTTTGGTGTAATAGTCTGACAGTAGTTGCTTGCCTTGAGTCAGAGGAATTGCTTTGTAATCAATGATTCTCACGTAGCTGGCAGCGTATTTTGGTAAGTAGTTATATCCCTTACACTTCATCTTTTGTTATTCCCTCGCTTACAAAACTTTGTACTTTTTAATGGCAGAAAAATGTCAATATTATTTTTTAGGAACAAAATTTAAATTAATTGGATTATAGTTGAGTATGTTTTGTGTTTAACAGACATCACACTCGATCTGCGTAATCTTGGCATACCTTGGACTTTGCACTGTTGGATGCACACACTCGCTACAGCACATGATCAACGTTTGGAAAACATAATTGACCAATTGCTCCAAGACTTCCTGCAGGTGTGGCCTGATGATTACTCAACGCAGTTTGTGGATGAGTGTCTACCTCTTCTCTTCAATATATTTCGATTCAGTAAGGTACTGCGTAAGTTAGAATACTTGTAAAATTTTCAAATCCATTCATTTTACTTACAATATTAGCCTCTGTGATTAGAATATTTGTGTATCCTAAAATACATAATATCATATACCATACAGTATCACATTTTAATGACCTTTTCATGCATAATATAAAATATATTTAGATAATAAGGAATTATATTAATATAGCAAACTCCCGATTATCCATGTTAATTGGGACTGAGATATGCACGGAAAATCGAAAAACACAGATAATCTAATAAGTTATTCGGCTTTGTGGACGTTGATCAGAAATTTATTTACCCACTTTAACACTTCTTAAATGCTACAAATATTCATAAAATGTTATATTAAATGTATTTAGGTGCAAGCCATAATTATCATTATTTTATTTTACTCATAAATATGAAAAAATAAGTGAGACTATTTCCTGTCATGACCACTCTGGTTACAACAGTTATTCAAAATAGCCATAGTAACCAACGACAACTACGCTAGTAACCACCGATATCCACACTTACAACCAGCGATGACAAATAATCAGCAATAACCACACTAGTAACCACCGATGACCACACTAGTAACCACTAATGACCACACTTACTAACTAGCGATAAACCCACTGGCACAGCATATCTGTGGTTTCAATCTGTAACAACAAACTTTCTATGACTCACATAACGAAAATTGTATTGTATTCTCAGAATGTTGGTTGGTACCGTTAAACGCATCAGGGGAGGGGGTTGTGAGTGAAAGTTGCTCTATTGTGCTAGTTTCTATGCGCAGTTCACAGTAGCATGTTTAAAAATAAAGAATTTTTCATAACAATAAAAATACTGTACAGTATTTATCTTCGTTTTTAAAAAATGCAGTAAAGAGAGTCATGCCTGGATAATCTGCAAACCGGATAATATGCGCATGGATAATCGAGAGTTTGCTGTATTATATATATAAACTATATAAATAATATAAATTAATAATCTTTTTCTTGTCCATGACGTTCTCTCCTGGCATTGGTGGAATTGTAACCCACCTCTGAGGTTGGGCACCAATGATAAGATAGATGATAAAAGATAACAAAGCACCAGATCATGGGTGACAACAGGAATAACTAAAAAAAAAACAAAAAAAAACTCTAATGAAGAAAAAACTGTGATAGTGTACAAACTTGACATTTTTTTTTGTAAAATACTCATTGTTCTCAGCCATTATTATTAAGAATGTACACTCGGTAGCAACTTACTCAGACATAATTCTGATGTTGTTCACAAGCACTGTTTTACAATGGATGCTTGTTAGAGATGGTTTAAAGCAGTAAATAGAAGACAGAAAATTGTTCTTTTTACTGTGTATTAAAGTATTTTATTGATCTGATTGTCAGCTGCAGTGGACCAGTGGTTATGTTCCTTGTCTCTGGTCCCGAGGGTCATGGGTTCAAACCCGGCAGGGGTCGTTGAATTTTTTAGGATGGAAAAATTGAAGGAACAAGTCCTCTGTAAGTGACTGTAAGCCATGGATCCCAAGTCTGAAGATTTTTAGGGTCGTTAAAATAACCTTAAGCCTGAATATAGAGGCCTCTAAGCAAAATTTACTGACCTTCTTCATCCTAGTAATACTTTAGTTGTCTATTAGATGTCTCATTGGGTCCATATGTTGACCACATACCATTCATGACAACCGTAGGGAAATAAGCATAACTATAGTCTGTCTGTAGAATCTGTAGAGAAGCTGTTTTAAAAATAAACAATCTATACTGGAGGCAGGCAAAAATGCACAGCTAATGAAATCGTGGAAGGAAGTGCAGGAGGGAGAACAAATCATGTGACATTACTATTTTGCTCTTGAGCTTCAAGCGAGAAAGATATCTAATCGGAAAGCTGGTGAATTTCTTTACACATTTCATGGACAGACTATAAATTAACTTGGTATAGTAACTCTTAACAAAGGAGAGGCTAAGGCCCAACATTGGGCTGTTACGCCCTTGCAGATAGATAGATAAATAGATAGATTGATTGTTCTGGTTATAACTTTTTTTGATTATTATGAGTTAGGGTTTTAGGCTCACCTCATATTTTTTATATTTCTTGCAGACTAGTTTCTTCACACTTATGTGTAATTGTCAGTGCCTCATAATACTTGAAAGAAACCTCGTAGTAATCTTGATGAAGATTTTCAGGCTGTAGGCCGTGGTCATGAGGCTTGTAGTTCCAGACGTTTTGCCAGAGACTGCGTCTGGCATCCTCAAGGGGAACTACAAGCCTCACGACCACGGCCTACAGTCTGAAAATCTTGATCAATAGCAACTCCGGCCGTGAAAGTCTACGTGAATATGAACCTCATAGTGTTACTTCCTTCAAATATTAAATAACTTTTTTTTTCTTGCTACATGTTTGATTTTGTAGCATGCCTCATATTCATGTGCATCTTTTATTATATGGTAAATTTAATGTGAAATTTAATATGTTTTAATTTCAGAATGAAGGGACAACACTCTTATTGGCTGATATTTTCTCGACATGTTATGGTTGGGAATCAATTAAAGACATCCGAGACACATCATTCTCAGGAGGTACGAGGATAGACCCCAAGTTTGTCAACAATCCTGAACTGAGCGACGTGCAGTTTCGGGTTGAAGGGAGAGTTTTCTATGGACACAAGATTGTACTTGTCACGTGGTCACCTCGCTTCCGCGCCATGTTGAGCTCCAAACTCTGTGATGGGAATCCACCCATTGTACATATCAATGACATCCGTTACCACATCTTCCAGGTATCATGAAAGTAATCCAACTTAGAGACATACCCCTCCTTTCTTCAATCTTCTACTCATGTTCTGAAAGAAATGTCCTTTTTCACCAGTATTTTAGTATTTTTATATTTATTTTAATGAACAGTGAATAGATGCTAAAAAATTAAGATTGCAACATAATATAATGAACAATTAGGACATTTGAAAATACAATAGGAAGTAACATTATGAGGTTTTACTTAATAATAAATTTGGTCTGTTTAATTACAGAGTTTGTAACTACTGAAAATGTGGCAAAGTTTCAATGTTATTAATAAGTTGGTTATTTTGACTCACCTCATATGATTTATCCATCATTGAGATGTATGAAATTAATAATAAAAAAAAATCAAAAGAAGCCGTATTGGCTTTATAATGTAATGTAAAATTCCCAAATAAATGTCTTCTTAATAAAAAAGCTGCCATTTGCAAGATAGAAGCAAAAGTTTCATAGCATTTGGTGCAAGGGAATTAACAGAAGAATTTGCATTTAGATTGGAACTTGCTCAGGTAGCTCTGTCAGTAGAATATTGGCCTAGAAAACCAAAGTCCTGGGTTCAAGTCTCAGTCAGAGCATATAATTTTTCTCTTTAAATATGATTCACCTCATATTTCTTGTTTTTTATGCAGACCAGGTTTCATCGCTTTTGCGGCCACAAAACAACAGTTGGAATGCATTGACAATGTCTCGCAAAAGTGATGAAACCTGGTCTGCATAAAAAACAAGAAATATGAGGTGAGTCAAAATTACCAACTCATTAATAATTAAAATAAACCTCATAGTGTTATGGTGAAATTAAATGTTTCTTATCTCTCCTCATATAAATTAAATTACATTAAATTATATAAATTTAAAAGACAAAAATTAATAAGTGAATGCACACTCATAAAAGAAACAGAAAAAATAAAATTCAAGAAATTCACTTACCATCCATTGAAATACTATAAATTTTAAAAAAATTTCAAAAATTTTAATACAAGATTAGCACCAAAGAATGAATATAGCCTTAATAGGATAATTAAAACCAATAAAAATGAAAAAAATTGAAAATGAAAACAAATCAGGAATTTATCAGATCAAATGCAGGGATTGTGACAAAATTTATATTGGAAAAACGAAAAGAAATTTGAAAACAAGGTGAAAGAACATCTTAGAAACATCAAAAATGGAGAAGTGGAAAAGTCAGCAGTAGCTGCTCATGCTTGGTCCGAAAAATGTTTAATTGAATCAAAAGCCAGTCTAATTAAACAAATAGACAAACAAAAAAGGAACTCACAGTTTGGGGAAAGATCCACATTCAGAAAAACAAAGGAAAACTTATGAACTTCGAAATTCCCGCAAATTTTGACCTGATCCAGAGGTTCATCGGTCCACCAACAGAGGGATGAAGAAGAGTTTCTTCCGATCGACATAACACCAGTCGCCAACAAAGTTCTGAAGATGAGACAGTTATAGTCTCGAAATCGCGATCAACTTAGAAAATTTATATGAGGAGAGGTAAGCAACATTTAATTTCACCATAAATTAAACCTCATAGTGATTAATTCCTATAAAAGTTTAAAAAAAACTTTATAGTGTTATTTCCTACATATATTAAATAAAGTTTGAGTGTGTTCTCCTGAATCACAGTGTGTAGGCTTGAAATTTGTATGGGATTCCCTTATGCCTATGAACACTGTTTTAAGGGCAAATGGCCATGATAGATGAATTTGTCCTTGAAATGGAGTGTCTGCTGACTCACAATAAAATGTTTCTGCCATCTTGCTACGACCTTCACAGCTGGTTTGACACTGAATTGGTCTGTTATATAAGCATGTTGCCTCATATGTATCTTCCTTATTGGTTGCTTTTGTTGTCTATTGTTTTTCTGCCAACTCTTTTTTTTTCTGTTTACTCAGCATCTTTATGTACCAAAATTTTCCATGGCACTCTAAAAACATAGGTCCACATTTAAGTTTTAGTATGGTTTATTTGGATAAATAAGTACAATAATTAAATTTATTTTATACAGATATCATGGGGGCATGCCATAGCGTAGTGGTTAAGGCACTGAGCTACAAGCTAGAGGGTCGAGGGTTCAAGTCCCGTTGGGGTCAGGATTTTTAAACTGACCAAAACCCTCTGGCGGCACTATGGCCCTGGGGTCGACTCAGCCTCTAATTGAAATGAGTACCAGATGCTTGTTCTGGGGGTAAAGGCGGCCGTCACGCAGGGCTGACAACCCGGCTGACATAAAGTGCCGATTGTCTAGAAAAAGTGGGAGCCTTAACCTCCTACTACCCCAAGGGTCTCCGGGCCTGTTGTGGGATCACTTTACTTTACTTTACAGATATCATGAGATCAATTACACCAATTAGTTTATTGGAATAGATCGTCAAATGGCATATACAAATAAAAACATATCCTATCCCCAAATAGTTGTTTTATTTGGAAGATTATATGTAATTGAATGAGACTTTTTTTATTAAATTAGATTTACATTTATTTACTTGTATCATAGTTCATTAAATCGGCCACGGTGGACTAGTGGTTATGCTCCTTGCCTCTAGTTCTGAGGGTCGCGGGTTCAAACCCAGCCAGAGATGATGGATTTTTTAGGATGGAAAAATCCAAGGACAAGTCCTCCTGGAGGGACTTTAAGCCATGAGTCCCGATTCTGAAGATTTTCAGGCTCATAAAAGATCCTTAAGCCTGAATAAAGAGGCCTCTAAGCAAAATTTACCGACATCAACGTCCTAGCAATAGTTGCCTGTTAGATGTCTTAATGGGGATGGTGTGTTGATCACATGTCATCAATGACATCTATGAGCAAATAAGGTAACTAAAAAATTAACTTGGCCTAGTAACTCCTTACAAACGAGGTTATGGTTAAACAATGGCCTATGCCATTATAGAAAGATAGTTCATTAAGGGTATGTACAGGGTGGACCGCTCGAATGGACCTAATTTCAATTGCTTGTTACTGGCAAACGGTTGAAGATAGAAACTTAAAACAACGTTCATAGTACAGAAAAACTCACCAAGTTTCGAATCCTGTCGGTAGATGGCACAAAGATACGTTTCTCGTTCTTAGATTTAATTGTTTGTGAAAATGGCGACTCCGCAGATGAAAGCGCAAGCTGTTTTGTGGTATGCGGAGTTTAAATCAATCATTAGAGTTCAAAGGGAGTTCCGGCGTGTGTTTAACCGTGATGCTCCAACTGCTAGAAGCATAAAGAAGTGGCGTGATACATTATTAGCTACAGGATCTGTGTTGAAGAAGCATGGTGGTGGTCGCAGAGCATCCGATGAAATGGTAGCAAATGTTCAAGCCGCATTTGAGCGAAGCCCCCGGAAGTCATTAAGAAGAGCTTCGCGGGAACTTCAAATACCAAAATCGACATTACAACGGATTGTCCACAAACGCCTCAAACTGCACGCATATAAAGTGCAGTTAGTGCAACGTCTGGAGCCGAATGACATGCCGAAACGAGTGGAATTCGCCAATACGATGCTGGACCGTCTCGGCGCTGATCCTGACTTCATGACCAAGATTTTCTTCTCGGACGAAGCCACTTTCCATTTGTCAGGCAAGGTAAACCGGCATAATGTGCGGATCTGGGGATCGGAGAATCCTCACGCTATTCAAGAGCATGTTCGTGATAGTCCGAAGATGAATGTTTGGTGCAGTTTGTCACATAATAAGGTCATTGGACCGTTTTTCTTCGCCGAGAAAACTGTTCGTGGTACCACATATCTTGACATGCTGGAGCAGTTCTTCTTTCCACAAATTGAACAACTGCAGCCTAACATCGTTTTCCAGCAAGATGGTGCTCCTCCCCACTGGTCCAATGAAGTTCGTACGACTTTGGACAACATTTTCCCTGGCCGTTGGATTGGTAGGGGAGGACCAATCGCGTGGCCCCCGAGATCTCCCGATTTAACACCACTGGATTTCTTTCTCTGGGGCTATGTCAAAGATAAAGTTTACACCACCCCAGTCAAAGACCTTCGTGATCTTCGTGAGCGCATCATAGAGGCTATTGAGAACATTCCAGAAGACATACTCCAACGTACTTGGCAAGAAATTGTTCATCGCTTTGATATCGTCACAGTGACTGCTGGGGCTCATATAGAGATGTGGTGATCTGGATATCAAAACTTGGTGAGTTTTTCTGTAATATGAACGTTGTTTTAAGTTTCTATCTTCAACCGTTTGCCAGTAACAAGCAATTGAAATTAGGTCCATTCGAGCGGTCCACCCTGTACTATAAGCATAAAGGTTTAGGGGTTCGATTACCAATGGAGTCAGAATTTTAAAAATTGGCACCATGGCAACGGGTTTATTTCAGCCTGTAATGGAAATGAGCATCAGATACATCTTCTGAAAGTACAGGCAGTCATCATGCAAACCAATATGTAAAGATGGAGATCTTGTACGAACCCAAAGGCTTGTAGTGGGATCACTTCACCTCTTTACCTATAAAATTAAAACCATCAGGTCTTTTCCTCTCCTATACAGGGTTAATCTTTGTATATAAAAATTCAGCCTGCGTATGTTTGTGCTTTATAGACTTCTAAACCACTCAACAGTTCTTCATAAAAATTTGTATATACAGGTTTTCAGTTACAGTGAGTGTTTAGTCACTATCTATTATCCATATTTGGTTCGTCTTCCGGGCTTATAGGCCGTGGTCTGGTTGTCTTCTTACTCGACGTTTCGTCTACTGCTGCGGTAGACCTCATCAGGAGATACTGCGTGCTCCTGTGAACTCCTCAACAGTCGGCTGCAGACTGGCTGGTGGTTGGAAACTGTCTCTCTTTTTATAGCTAAACCCCGGGTGGTGGGGAGGTTTTCTGCGCAGACCGAGTTTTTTGCTGTTGTGCCGATTGCAGAAGTCATAGGCTTCGTTGTCGTGTTATGCAGTGCTGGGATCCAAAGTTTGAAGATAAACAAAATTTGGATCCCAGCACTGCATAACACGACAACGAAGCCTATGACTTCTGCAATTGGCACAACAGCAAAAAACTCGGTCTGTGCAGAAAACCTCCCCACCACCCGGGGTTTAGCTATAAAAAGAGAGACAGTTTCCAACCACCAGCCAGTCTGCAGCCGACTGTTGAGGAGTTCACAGAGAGCACGCAGTATCTCCTGATGAGGTCTACCGCAGCAGTAGACGAAACGTCGAGTAAGAAGACAACCAGACCATGGCCTATAAGCCCGGAAGACGAACCAAATATGGATCAAGACGCCGGCCGTGAAAGCCTACAATTATATACTATCTATTATGTTCTAAAATCATTAGCTGTAGAAGTTCACCTGAAACAAAAATTTAAAAATCATTCTAGCAGTCGCAATTTTCTATTTTCTGACCTCTCCAGGACTCAGACGTGACCTTCCAGTTTGTAGCATATTGATTAAATAAGAGTACACTTTTTGATCTTGAAGAAGGTTTCTGGGCTGTGGTCTTGAGGCTTGTAGTTCCCCGATGTATCACCAGAGACTCTGTCCAGCATCCTCAAGGGTTGTCTTGAGACTGACACTTTTGTCGACTGCCTGCCCTATTTATACAGTTAACCGTGTTGAGTTCTCTGTGCGGTCCATACCATCATAAGTTGTATCTGTCTTCTGATAGGTTAGCAGGGGCTTCCATTGTACCTACTGCTAACCTATCAGCAGGCAGATACAACTTACGAAAGAATGGACCGCACAGAGAACTCATCACAATTAACTGTATAAATAGGGCAGGCAGTCGACAAAATTGCCAGTCTCAAGACAACCCTTGAGGATGTCAGACGTAGTCTCTGGTGAAACGTTGGGGAACTACAAGCCTCAAGACCATGGCCTACAGCCCGGAAATCTTCTTCAAGATCATCATACTAACTCTGGCTGTGAAAGCATAAGTTAATATAGTATACGTTTTTATTAAAATATTACAAATGTAAATAAAATTAGATTCATAGTTAAATATGGGAAGCAAATAACATTATGAGGTTCTTAATTCATGAATTAATGAGTCTTTCTTTCTTTTTACATCTTACCTCATAGTCTGTTTTCTTAAATACGGGACATTATATCAGTTGAAAATGAGAGAAATGGTTCACTTGAAAACTGCAGTTCCCGCATTTAGGAAAACATAAACTACAAGGTAAGATGTAAAAAATGACTCATTAATTCATGAAATAATTAGATATTTAAAATATTTAACTTTTACATATCTGATATAATATGAATTTGTGATTGCTATATAACAGTTGATGTTGTTTTAGCTGGTGATGCAGTATTTGTATAACGGAGGTTGTGAAAATCTGCAAGTGGAACAGTCAGATGTTTTAGAATTAATGGCTGCAGCTAATTTCTTCCAACTGGATGGTTTACTGCGATTCTGTGAAGCTCAGTGCTCCAGTATGGTAGACCTGGACAATATTGTCTCTATGTACATCCATGCTAAGGTAATGTAGCACTTAAATAATTAATTAATATGGAAATTAATGCTTTCAGACTTCATCTGTTTCTTTAGTTGATACAATAGAGAGAGAAAAATTAATTTTAAGCAGAATTTGAACTCAAGCTTCATGTGTTGGCATGGGCATAGCGAGGTGGGTGCAGGGAGGTGCTGTTGCACCCCCCTTGATTTTTGACCAATTAACACAAGATAGAATGAGATTTTCTTCTATCCAAAAGTAGATGTAAAATGTTATAAATATATGTAAAAATAATAATATTAAGCCTGCCAAACCCAATCGATGTGATATATTGATTTATTGTGTACCTGTCCCAGTGGATGTAAGCATCACCAGTATGCCAGAAAATTATAGACCTCTGTTATGAACGGCTAACACAGCATTCACTTCTCGAATATCAGCTGAGTACCTGAGTTCATTTTTCGACGCCTTGAAACTTGTAGAAACTTCGCCTGACCTTGACTCTTCTCTGGCCGCACACACTTTTGTAATGAATGTCTTTTTTCCCGTCCATCAAAAAAGCAATTATAGTATGCCTGTCTTTAACATGCACTACGGCATCGATTGAATGCACTTTTAGCACCTTAAGAAGACTGAAGACATGGTGCCGCTCTACACTGACAGAAGATCGCCTTAATGACCTGTGTATGCTCAGTCTGCACAAAAATCTTATTAAGAATGATATTGAAAAATAAAAACAAAACATACTTAAAAATGTTCTGAAACAAAAAGACGAGTCGAACTGTGTGTTAGTTGTACTTAGTACTGTTGTACTTTATTAGTACTTAAAATATAGCTAAGAGTTTCAATGCAATTAAGTATAACAATTAAGGAGCAATCTTGACAAAAAATTCAATTCGCCAAGCCTAAAAATTCTGCAATTATTTCACTATTATTCTTCATATTTTCTCTTCAGTAGCGCTGTGGTTTTCTTCTGGAATATGTTGAGGTTAGTTTCAAAAATAAAGATTGTGTTTTGTACTTTTGATTTATTCATTTGTACCGAGAAGGTATACAGTCGAAAAAAATGCACCCCCCTTAATCCAATGCTGGCTACGCTAATGTGTGTTGGTGCTTTACCATTGGTCTGTTTTTACACACCTCTTGGGTCAATTCCAAGCATAAAGAAGCAGATCTTGAATTCAAACCTCAGCTGAGGTACTTTTTTTTCCCTCTAGTTGTGTGAGTTTGATAAACTTATTTCCTTATTTTTTTTATTTTCATTAAACAAAAATAGATTCATTAGTATTCTAAGCTAAATTCTCACTCACACACATTCGTCTGTACATGTGTTTGTCACTCTACTCCTCCTAAACGACTGGACCGATTTTGATGAAATTTTTTGTGTGTGTCTGATTGGGTTCCTCGATGGATGATATTCAGAATTGGACCTTCTAAAACCATTAGGTGTAGGTGATTGCCTGAAGTGAAAATTTAAAAATTGCTTTAGCAGTCACATTTTTCAATGTTTCATGACGAGACCAGCCTCATGGGCTAGTGGTCAGCGTTCCTGACTACTGTTCATGAGGTCCCAGGTTTGATTCCCGGTCAAACCATAGGAATTTTTCCTTAAAGGGAATTATTCCTGTGGTTGCCCATGGTCTGGAATTTAGGTTAAGAACTCTCCTGGCGCTTCATTATCATTTATCACCCATCATACCATCGGGGTAACATAACTCCGCCTTCCAGGTGCCCCAACCTAAGAAGTGGATTACAATTCTGCCAATGCCAGGGGAGAAAACCAGAAATGTCATTAAAGACAACCTGGTGGCATTAAACAAAAAAAAAAAAATGTTTCATGACGAAACTCAATATATCATATTAAAATAAGAAAATTCCAACTCAGCATTTTCCTTTACTACTGAGAAAACCCAGATAATCCACTAGAGTATGCCATTAAATCTTTAGAGGTCAAATATTTGATCTTGGACCTCCTGAATAGTACTCTCAAATGCTAATGCTTGGGCCACCTTGCTCAGTTCATCTTATTTTATTAATTTTGTTTCTGAGAGGTAATTCTAATACAAATTCATTCCCTATAAATTAATTTTAATGTTTCTTATGTATGTTTCTATGATATATGTTCTAGGTGTACAATGCTAGTGAACTTCTGGAATACTGCCAAGGATTTTTGCTGCAGAATATGGTAGCACTGCTCACATACGATGACTCAGTGAAACGATTGCTATTTGGAAAGAAACTACACAGCCATGATGTGTTAGCAGGCTTACTTCTGACATTACAAGCTCGCATCAAGGCTCGTAATATGTCCCCCACCATCCGCACCAACACAAAACCAAAATGAGAGCCATGTTGTCATCCTCCAGGCTCATTATCAATATGGTTTGTTTACAAATGTTCAAATCTTAGAAACACAAAGCTGATTATTTAATTGTATATTTGATAAAATTCTTAAATCAGGTTTGGGACCATAAAAATATGTTTTTCAATCTTTTGAAGTCCGTGACATAACTTGAATAAAATGAAGCTTCACAAGATGATTCAAGTACTGTCTAATAAAAAACAGTAATAGTAATTATATTAAAAAGTAATTATATTAAAAAGTAATTATATTAGTTGCAGTAGTAATAATAGTACATTATATCTGAAGAGAAAAATTTTCGCCTAGACCGAGACTCGAACCCGGGACCCTTGGTCAATAATAGTATATATTTGAAGAGAAAAATTATACACTCAGACTGGGGCTTGAACCCAGGTCCTTTCGTACTCTAGGCAAATGCTTTAACCGAGTGAGCTACCTGAGCGAGTTCCAATCTAAACGCAAATTTTTCTCTTACGTATGCTGTTAATTCCCGCACACCAACTACTATGAATCCTTTTGCTTCTATCTTGCAAATGGTGGCTTCTTTATTAAGAATATTTTGGAATTTTACATTACATTATAAATCCAGTACGGCTTCTTTCAATGTTTTTATTATTCATTTCATACATCTCAATGATGGATAAAGCATAATTGGAATTTGCTCAGGTAGCTCACTCAGTTAAAGCATTTGCCTAGAGTGCAAAAGGTCCTGGGTTCAAGCCCCGGTCTGAACATATAATTTTTCTCTTCAAATATGATTTATCCATCATTGAGATGTATGAAATGAATAATAAACACACAGTAATAATAGTAATTTAATGTTCACACACTTGGATTGTCTCCATTTGCCGTTTCCCTCAAGTAAAACTGTGCAAAGTGGTACTTCTTGCATCTTGCAGAGTGTAACATTCTTGGAAGTATAAATAAATTAATTTTGTATTGTATTGTAAGCCTATGTTTTCCCTTTACAGAGATTTAGGTGCTCTCCCCCTACAGGGAAGAATTTGAACCAAACTAATTTAGTTACACATGTTTTTGTATAGATGTCATTTTGAGTGGTACGTGGTCAGCGTTCCGCCTCATACTACATCTAGGAAACCAAGGTAGTACTAGGACGGGAAAATTGGGTAAATTTTGCTTAGAGGCCTTTTCATTCAGGCTTAAGGATTTTTTACGAGCCTGAAAATCTTCAGACCACGGCTTAAAGTCCCTCCCGGAGGACTTGCTCCTTGGATTTTTCCTTCCTAAAAAATCCATCGACCTCGGCCAGGTTTGAACATGCGACCCTCAGGACCAGAGGCAAGGAGCATAACCACTAGTCCACTTAGAATACTGATGAATCTATTTTCGTTTAATGAAAATAAAAAAAAATAAGGAAATAAGTTTATCTAAATTAAAGATAATTTAACAAAAAAAGGCTTCAGGAGGTCCTTGGGGTAGTAAGAGGTTAAGGCTACCACGTGTTTAGACATTCTGCATGAGCTTTCAGCCCTGTGATGGCTGCCTTCACATCCAAAACATATGTCTGATACTCATTTTCCCCAGAGCCTGATTTGACCCCAGGGTCATGTTGCTGTCAGAAGGTTTAGTCTAGTTTAAAAATCCTGATCTCATGAGGACTTGAACCCTGTCCTTCCAGCTTGTAGCATATTGCCTTAACCAACTATGCTACAGTGTGCCCCCTAACGTATATAATAGGAAGTGATATGAAATAATTGTCACAATAGCTCCTGTCCTCTTGGAGTTTGAGTTCTGGAACAGCAGTCTCCATTGCCTCATTATGAACTAATCACTAAAATCAAATCAGAAATAACACATTGTAACAAATAAGATAGGGCCCTAATCTAGTATAGTAATTAATAAATATGATTAATCAATAAACAAAGAATGAACTGAAAATAGAATACAAAGTAACTTAGATAAATATCTTATTGGTAAAATTTACCACAAATAGTGGTGGGAAACCTAAATGCAAATAGGTCATAAATATATAGCCCCCAAAGTAGACCAGAAATTCTTAAGCCGGATCTGGTTGAAAACATCACGTTTGGAAGAAACTTCAAACTTCCAAAATTTACAGCCGCAGGAAGCCCAAACTGGTAAACACACTTCCTAGCCGTGAGAAGAAATTAAGAAATAAAATTACAACTGTAGGTGGGAAGTTAATACACTTACGCCCCTAGGAGACATGTGATTGAAAATTCTAACCAATCAAAACCAGAGTTAGGGTATACGACCATATGTGGAAATAAAGGGTCCTGACTTCAATGTGAAATTCATGAGGACAGACCAAGACAATTACACTTAACAGTTCGTGGAGAGAAGATCTAAATTATATTGTTTGAATAATGTCTCGGAATAACGATTATAGACTTAGTAAAAATTTCTCCAATTTCTAAATCATTTGATAGCTCGAGTCCTCATAAGTTTGAGATATCGAAGACCTGTAACAGAAAAGTTTTATTCATACAGTGTAAAGTGCATTTAAGTTGGCAGCGAAGAGAAATAAAGTAATTTAAATAATTAACTATTGTCTGTTCCCACGCAACTCTCCTTCCGACCCCTATATAGATGGGAATCTCAGTGCTCACTCTGAAACAAATAGGAACTGACTAGCTACCGAGTAGGGCAATCAATAATTTACAACAATTAAAACAGTGAACTTCAGTGACTAGTTAACTAACCCTTCAAAATACCGCCCCAACATTTCATCTAAAAAAAATAATTTTCTAACCTAATACATATTTCGGAGATACTTGATTCTAACTCAAACAATTGTAAACTTAATGTTTTATAATTGAATCATAAATTTTTACTCCTCACCTCATAAAAATATTAATTTCTCATCTGACTAGTTTCAAGGGCTATTGTCTCCATCTTCAGCTATGCTCGTATTCTTTGAAATTCAGTCATTACGAGCAATCCTCTCGCCATCTGATGCGGGTTAAATGAACTTTGAAATCAAATCTTGTTCACCAGGAACTTCAAAATTCATGGATCTGTATTTGTTCTTCTGAACTTATATCTCTCCATTTTTTCTAAATGTATTAACAGTTTAGTTTCCTTTTCAATTATGTTATTCTATATCAAACTATGAACTGCAATCACTGATTTTTGATTTCACCAATTTTTAATGTTTTACATTCAGAAAACAAATACTTTTTCTTCCTTTGGCTCTATGGTCCTCTAAGAACCTTGGCCTCCTTCATAACAACTGTCCATTCTTCTCTATTACTAGCTTTCTGTCTCCATCTTGTCACCTTCAGTTGTCTTTAAGTCTTCCCAACCTTATCTAACCATCCTAGTTTCTGTCTTCCAACCTTTCTTCTTCCTTCCAGTTTCCTTCTAAAATATTTCTTGCACCTCTTTCTTACTCCATTTGCAACACATGTCCTACCCATTCCAGTCTCATTCTTCTAATATCCCCTACCATATCTAAATCTCTATATAATTATTTTAGTTCCTGGTTCTTTCTAATTGAGAAACAAATATAAGTCTATGAATTTTGAAGTTCCGAGCAATTAAGATTTTACCTCAAAGTTCATATCATCAACACCAGGTGGCAACTGAAGCAATATGTTGATTAAAAATTATATTACAAATATCATTATTTTCCATAGTTAAGATTTTTAGTTTATCTTTTCTTCGGACAGTAATGAAGCATGGCTAGATTCTACCCTTGGATATATAATGTAAATTATTTTTTCCCTATTATATTGGTATTACAAATGTATGGAAATCAAATTTTTTTAAAAGTACTGAGAGAGAAGTACATTTATAAGGCACTTGTATTCCAATCCTGTATTTGAGAATACATAATTTGATTATGCCCATTGCCATACTACAGGATTTTGCATTCCATCAAGCTATCACTTGAGGGTCAGGACATGTAGAGTGAGAAATTCTGATTTGGGATGTAATATGTAGATATTTTCATTTTAAGACCACCTGTTCATTCTAAGTTCCTGATGACTGTATTCAATAGTACTGCGGGTAACTTTGAAGCTTTGTGTTTCTGAGATTTTGAATCTCACTTAAACATGTGATTGTTTGTAGCAATATTTCACAAAGTTGTGATCTTCTTTAATCTTTCCTTCATTGTTAGATAAGAATAAGATAATTATTTGATGAGTGACGTTTAACAAAACTCTCTGCCATTTATTTAAGATTATTTTTAAATTATCTTGTTATAAAATTAAAGGAAGTTGACAGGCTGAAACTAGAAATTCTCCATGTCAGGGGTAGCAAGCTGCTGAATCTGATGGACACTTCCCAAAAGCTTATGTAGGGTATCCCTGTGCACTTTCGGGTTCTGCTCTCAGTATACAGATGCCATCCTTTAGTATTTAATAAGTTTCAAAAAATTTTCAGCAAGTTTAACATTAAATTAGCACCGAAAATTGATTACAGTTTGAATAGATTAATCAAAACCAACAACAATGAAAAGATTGAAGACGGCAACAAATTAGGGATTTATCAAATTGATTGTAAAGATTGTGAAAAAAATATACATTGGAAAAACAAAAAGGAACTTAAATACAAGATTGAAAGCACACCTTAGAAATGATAAAAATGGGAAAATAGAAAAATCTGGAATAGCTGCACATGCATGGCCAGAAAAACACAGAATTGAAAATAAGGTCAAATTATTAAAACAGTTAAAAAAATCTAAAGATCTCACAATTTGGGAGAAAATGTACATCTGCAAGTATAAGAAGAAAACCATGAATTTTGAAATTCTCGGAGAAAAAGAAATTAATTTCATATGGAAGTTCATCGGTCAGCCAGCAGAGGGAGCAGAAATCAACCTACTGGAGAGAACCACACAACAACAGTTGGAATGCATCAACAATGTCGCACAGAAGCAACAAAACCTGGTCTGCATAAAAAACAAAAAATATGAGGTGAGTCAAAATAACTAACTCATTAACAATTAAAATAAACATCATAGTGTTATTCCCTACATATATTAAATACAGATTCTATTCATGTGATTTATTTTTAATTTATATATACATATATTGTAGCAGGCTGCCATGAGGTTGTTTTCTCATAGTAAGAGATAAGCCAAGGGTCCCGGGTTCGAGTCCCGGTCTAGGCGAAAATTTTTCTCTTCAAATATAAGAGATAACTGTTGATTGCATAAAAGTCCACAGTAACATTATTTAATTTTATAAACTAAGTGACATTTCACTTACAACTTGCTGCATTGGTTAATCTTGTTTTAAAGTTTTCACTTGCCACAGTTTCTTCCGGTGTAACACTGTCACTTCACTACTGATTTGATCCCACCCTGGTAACAGTTTATATAGGCCAAGAAGGGAAATTTCTCAGCTTCCAATCGAGACCCTTCCAGTATGGAAGCTTCTGGCATTGAACTTTCCTGACAGAGAGAGTAGAGGCTTAGAGAAATCTCGGGAATGGAAATCCAGATGTATTGATCACCTGCGTGGGTCTTTTAACCGCTACTCAACGACTCACAAATCTATTTCCACCAATGTGAGACTGTTATTTTTGCCATCACCTGCAAAATTCAAACTTTTTTTTTCTTCCAGAATTAAAATTATACATATGATGTACGTTTAAAAACTTTTTGATGGCCTAGATTGTAAATTTTACAATTAAAATTGTGCCAGGTATTGAATTCAGACCTACAGTTTGGAGATAGTTTAGCACTCTTTTTTGAGGAATACAGACTCTGAAATAATGTAATAAATATAATTTTTAAAAATTAATAAATTACTGTAGGAAATAACATTATGAGGTTCTTTTTAATAAATAAGATGAATTTGGTCCATCTTCATTTGACATGTTTTGATATGTTATCCATATCATCAAAGCATGTCAAATGATAAAACAATTATTTATGAGATAAGATGCACAAGATTCACTTTATTTATCATAATTTTTAAAACCTCTTGTCAAAATCTAACGTAAATGAAATTCATGTGCTAACCAGAAATCATAATCATTTACACAAAAATGTTCTTGGTCGATAAGATTTACATAACTTATGTTCTGAAGAAGTGAATTTTTCTCATTATATTATGAAGACATGCACATATATATACAGGGTGAGTCTAAATTCCCCTTACAGAGTTTGAGGACTTGTAATAGGGACCAAGACAATTAAGTTTAGCATAGGAACTCGTGTCTGGAAACGTACCGATTTTCCGCTACACATAAAATCACCACGCATGCTTTTTCAGCGCCACTCACTAGGATAGTCTTGACTAAGGTAGTCCATACGTCATTCCCCGCTCACCTGATGTTCTATGTCCACTGCAAGTTCATTTACGTGCTATTCAGTTGAGTTTGTGATCCACCCAGAGACGTTTGTACCTGCACAGTATAATAGTAATCCTTCATGACAGTATACAGCAGAATTCAAGGAGTACATACTTCATTGGTACTGTGTTGCTGTTATCCATGGCGTACATATTTGCAGAATATGCAGACATGATGTTATTGAACAATGAAGCTCGATGCAATGGCAGGTCCGATTACTTCTCCCAACTTGACCCCGCTGTGGGATCACATGAAAACCTTAATTTACGAGACCCCTGTAGAATGCGAGGAAGACCTACTAGTACGAGTTATAGTTGCGGTGGATGTTGGAGGACCAGAGACTGGTGATCGTGTGTATGAGAACTTGGTACGGAGGTACCGCATCTGTATTGAAGTCGGTGGTCGTCACATCGAGCCCTCCTTGTAAGTGGTTCACAGGCAGCAGGAGTCATAGAGCAACATGTGTTGTAATACAGCAAACTCTCGATTATCCAGGCATGGCTCTTCCTACAGTATTTTTAAAAATGAAGATAAATACTGTACTGTATTTTTTATTGTTATGAAAAAAGTCTTTACTTTCAAACGGCTACTGTGAACTTCACTTAGAAACTCTCACAATAAAGATAACTTCACTCATAACCCCCTCCCCTGATGCATCTAACAATACCTACGGCATATTTTGAGAAGGAAGGGCTACCTGTTAAAGCTATCCTACTTCTAGACAATGCGCCCTGCTACCCAAGCTCAAATGAGCTTATATCTGATGATGGTCAGATTATTGTGAAATATCTGCACCATGTGTCACATCTCTGATTCAACCCATGGACCAAGGTGTGATTGCTAGTGCTAAACATTATCACACCAACCTTGTACGAAGCCTAATACACGAGGGAACTAACATCACATTTTAGAAACCTTTAAATGTGTTAGATGCCATTTATGGAATTTGTAGGGCATAGGAAAAAGTGAAACCAACCACAATAGAACGATCGTGGAATAAACTCATGCCACCTAAGAATGAAGAAGACTTTGCAGTATTACTTCCGAAAACTGTGACGATGCTACAAATATAACTCACTTGTTGAAAGAAGTTGCTGGCTGTGAAAACATGGATGAAGAAAATATGGCTGAGTGGTTGCTGAGTGATGCATGTGAACCCGGCTTCAAAACATTGAATGACGCATCTATTGTCAACAAAGTGCAAGGGGGAAGGGAAGGAGACATGAAGACAAAATGCAACAACCTTTGAAAACAAAATTAGCCACACACCACACAGAAGCATCAAAATGTATAGACGTCTTATTAGAATATACGGGACAAAAATGAATTTGATTACATTGATGTCTTAAATGTTAGGAAAATAAGAACTGTAATCAGAAAGAGTTTAAACTATAAATTGAAGCAGAGAAAAATATCAGACTTCTTGGTGTAAGACACATGGTTTCAACAGAGATTTGCAGTTCCTAGACACAAATTTTGCTTTAAGTACAACAGTTTTTGAATTACAATATTGTATTGCATGTTTTTTTTAGAATAACTTATGTTGGATTATCCGTGTTTTTTGATTTTCCATGCATATCTCGGTCCCAATTAACACGGATAATTGGGAGTTTGCTGTAGTATTTTGTGTGTAACGGAAAAACAGTATGTTTCTGGACATGGGTTCCTTTGTTAAATTTAATTGTCTTGGTCCCCTCTATAAGTTCTTAAATCCTGTAAGGGGAATTTAGTCTCATCCTGTATATGGTGACTGGGATTTGTTGCATGACTTATTCAAAAGAATAGGTAGTTTTTCTTTCTTTATTCACCAAATTCTTTTAAGATAAGTTTCGTAAACTATCCAGGGGTAAAAGTAGGCTTCTGTTTCACACAATTAATAGTGGATATGTCATTGCTTACCTCCATATTCCTAATGGAATATGCAGGCCAGGAAGATGTATAGTGGTGTACAGTTTCTAATCGCTATATTGTACACCAGATGCCAGAATTAAATTTTAAACCCCTCCACTATACATCATCAGCAAGATAAGTTGAAGTGGTGCATAAATTGAAAATAGACCTTATGACATCTGTTTGCCTAATGTGGAACCCGAAAGATGAAATTTGCAGTGGGTAGCTTTAAAAAATACTTTATATTCTTGAAATATGAAATTTAAATTTATGTTACCAGCATTCTACATACCTACTAGATCCATTACTATTTACTCCTTTAAAACGTATAAAGGCCGTGGCCGAGCGGTTAAGGTAGGAAGCCTTGGCGCAGAGCTACGGGACTTGCGCTGGTTCGAGCCTCCATGGGGGAAGAAATTTTCTCATGGTATTTCGGCCAGTATGGGACCGGTGCCCACCCAGCATCGTGAGGCAATTAGGTAGCTACAATAAGTAGCGGCTCCAGGTTGAGGAACCAGCTATAACGGCTGGGGGACTCGACATGCTGACCACATGTCACCCCTATATTGGCTGTTGATCATCTACCTCTGTGATTGACACATGTGGATGTGAAAGGCCAGCAGCCGGCTAGTAAAAGGGCAACCGCTGAAAAGTGGAAAGACCCTCAATCGGATCGGAAATATCTTGCATGACTTAATGTAAAGTTTATCAAAAAAAGCATCATTCCTCCTTTGTCATAGCTTTAATCCATGGTCTTACACTTTACCAACTGAACTCCCTGATGCACAAATAAAGTTTAGTACAATTTAATATTATAAAATAACAAATCGATTGAGTTGGTGTTTACTTGATGAAAATCCATTACTTATTTAATTAAATAAAATAACTTTTTATAGATTTTAAAATATTTTTGCTCATTATTAATTAACTTGATATTTTTTGTTACAGAAATTTTTATAATTGTTATTTTAATGAAAATAATTTGGGAAGAAATTGCATGAAATTCCACCTGTTCATAACTTCCTACCTGCTAAGACGTAACAATTGAAGATTAAACCAGGAATAGTATCTTTGAAAGAATGCTATTTTATTCTTCATAATCAATTACCCCAGTAAGTATCGGTGAATTATTGTAAAATAGAAGATTATATAAATAATATGCAGTTTAAAAAGATTGGACATGAATATAAGAATATATTTATTTATTTCCAATCTCTGGTATTTAGGATTAAACTAATTATTGTTCATTTTATCTGTTATACATTATTAGTGTCAGTTGTTAAGTTGGTACTGTACAAATAGAAATAAGTTTGACGCCCCTTCACAGGGCATGCGTTCCTATCACTTGTATCTGTGCAATACGAAGAAAGGAATATGGGAATTATATATTTGTAAATGTGGTACTATTTGTTGCAAATTAACAATTAGATCTGATTATGAGAGCATTTTATATATTTTAACTATTTAATTTTTGTACCATGAAATTGTTTGTAAGTAAATACTTTCCCAAGAAGATACCATTGATCTTGTATGCAAGAACAAAAATATCTTAAACTTTTATAGAAAAAATCACTGTGAGGTTTAATTCAAGATTTAAATTGAAATTCTTTATACCTCACCTCATATCCAGTCTTCTAATTAAACTGGTTTCAGTACTTAGGTGGTTTCATCATCAGTAATATCTCAACCAATTTATTTAACTTTCACAGGGAAAGAGCACTATGAGGTTTAATTTAATTCTTATCTCGACCAATGTTATGTCGTTCAGCAGAACTACTTCTTACTCTTTAGTTTAAATATTACTGAAGATGAAACCACCTAGGTTTTGAAACCAGTTTAATTAGAAGACTGGATATGAAGTGAGGAATAAAGAGAATTTTAATTTAAAAAAACAAAAATATCTATTATTTATAGTTCCTGTAGTGATTGGTTGTAAGAAACACATTTTTAAACTTCTCACCAATAATTTCCTTGTTATGTATAATGATTTTGTAAACTTTAGTCTGATTTCATTGCTGAAATATAAATCAATTATTAGAAGTTTAAAATACAACAATTTTTATTTCTTTATTATTTTATTTTAGGAAGTAATATGTTGAGGTTCTTTTTATCAAGTTTTTTTTGAGTCTATATATATCTTACCTCAATTTAATGTTGATTTGTTCTCGAACATGTTTCGATATATCCTTCTATATCATCCTCAGGTATAATAATCTTTTATAGCTGAGAATCCATCCATCCATCCATCCATAGTAATTCTGCCCGAGGACAGGTCTTTCACTGCAATCATAGCATTTTCATGCTATGTTTTGCAGCTTTACTACGGAATTAAACGTGTGGTAGCTTCCCTTTGCTTTCCACACTGGTGAAGGATGATGATAATGATAAGGGTGATGTCCATATGATTTCGGGGACTGTTTGGGCCTTAAAGTTTTCCTGACATATGTCTTACAGGTGAGGAAAAACCCCGATAAAAACCTCACCCAGAAAAACTGTCCCGAGCGGGGATCGAACCCGGGCCTGCTGTGTGACAAGGGAGCACGCTACCTCGAGACCACAGCTGAGAATGATATAGAAGAATATATCGAAACATGTTCGAGAACAAACCAACATTAAATTGAGGTAAGATATATATAGACTCAAAAAAAAACTTGATTTTATTTCTTTACTATACAAAATTTGAAAGTCTGGGACTGTCAGTATTTGTGTAGATACGTATATTTCTACTTTTGCTCAATGGGTAATGTAAGAGATTTGTTTGTAAGAAAACTTACATAGTTTATATACAATGTCATAACAAGTCTTTGATGTATACAAAGCAAACTATACATATTTTAATTATTTGCAGATAGAAAGCTTACCATAGTTTATATGGAATATAAACCAAACATTATTTATAAATCATACATTTAACTTTATGTAGAATCTAATAAAACTTAGTTAAATTGAAGTGTTTTGCTTGCATGATGTGATCAGCACAAACCATAGTTTCCTCTTAAAGCCAACACAAATACCTAATACATGAAATATAATTATTTCGTTTAGGATCAGACATAAAGAGATTGACTGGCAACAGGTAATTTAGCACTGAAGCAGAATGCTGTTGCCCACCACAATGTTATTAAGACTAATAACATATAATAAGAATCAAATGAATCGTGAATTCTTCTTACCTCATACTTCTATGTTTTTTTTTTTAAACACAGCACTGCAGTAACAGTGACCATCGTCACCATCATCAGCTGTTTTCATGACTGTCAATTTTTTTCTTTTGCCGGTAATTATCCAAACTGCCATCTGGTGTTCTTTTGAAGGAATCATTTTCTAAACTGCCATCTGTTGTATTTTTGAAGAACTTTGTAATCAAGCTTGGTTCATCTGGAATCTCGAAGTTCATGGTTCTAGTATGGTTTTTTTGAATATATATTTTTCCCCAAACTGTTAAATCCAAAGGTTTGGATAGATGTTTCAAAAGTTTTGCTTCTTTTTCAATTCTATGATTCTCTAATAAACTATGTGCTGCTATAGCTGATTTTTCAATTTCTCCATTCTTTATGTTTCTAGTGTTCTTTTTTTATGAGTTTCCTATATATATATCCTATTGCAATGTTTGCAATCAATTTGATAAATTCCAGATTTTTTTTTGTCTGGGGTGTTAACTTTATTATTAGTTAACAGAAGATTACCCAGGCTGAATTTGTTAATTGGAGCCAATGTTATATTAAATTTTCTGATTTTTTTTTTTAATTTATTACGAACTTCAGGATGGTAAGTAAATTTCTTGAATTTTTCATCTTTCTTGGAATCATGTTGTAGGGTAGTGTATTTCTGTAACCTTTTCTGTTGTTTAAATTTCTTTAATTTATTCTTTATTAATAACATATGTTTCCAAACATTTCTGTTCATTTTCACTATGAGCTTTTACAAGCCTAAATATACTGAATTGGATTGAAACACCAAATAAAAAAAACTCTTAACTGAAAGTAAAAAAATTAATTAAAATAAATAAGTTAATTAAAATTAATTTAGTAAAATGGCAATGTATAAAACTTGTTTCAAACCAGTTCTAACATATGCTTCTGAGACTTGGACATATACAAAGAAGGACTTGAGCAGAATCCAAGCTACAGAAATTAAATTCTTATGTGGAATGGTAGTACATAGAACAAGGAGAGATAGAATAAGGAATGACAAAATCAGGGAGGCATTAAATGTAGAAAAATTAACAACAGACACAGAAAAAAAAAAGACTAAAATGGTTTGGACATTTAAAAAGAATGGAATAGAAAAGACTATCACAAAGACTGTTAAATCTAAAGATACGAGGAAAACAACTTCGATGTAGACAACGAGAAAGATGGATTAACCAAGTAAGAAAAGTTTACAAGAAAGAAGATACAACTGGAAAAAAGCACCCCACGCTTTTGATGGTAAAATTATTTTCTTTTTGTTGATAACTCTAATTTTATTCTATATGTGTTGGAGATTATTTTTTTTTGTTGACCACTTTATTTTATCCCAAGCGTATTGGAAATTAAAATTATTTTTCATTTTTTAGTTTTCTAATAAAGCGTGTTCTTTTAGTTTTTTAAAACTATTATTTATTTTTTATTTTTTAGTTTTAATATTTTACAGAATAAGATAAAAATGTAAATATCTTTAAATTCGATACTATTGTAGTATGAGCTAAAAGTAATACTCTTCTATAAAGAAAACCCTCCCAGCCGGATTTGAACCAGCGACGTATGGATTACTGAAATTATATACCACTAAGAGTTCACTGCTCTACCAACTGAGCTCTTACAACGATTGACTAAAAACTCGACAAGTCCGCAACCTATTATACCAGTTTTCATTTTTTTTATTTTCGGATGATTCTGGCCAGGATTTTAGAAATAAAATATGAAATTATTGTATTGTCACGGGTCCTCTACACGTATACAAAGTTTCAAGTCGATCCAATGTTTCTAAGTGGGTGAAAATCACGTTGAAAGATTCCGTTACATTGATACAAAAACACTTTTTTTGATTTTCTGATGATTATGGCCAGGATTTTAGAAAATAAATATGAAATTATTGTATTGTCACGGGTCCTCTACAAGTATACAAAGTTTCAAGTCGATCCAATGTTTCTAAGTGGGTGAAAATCGCGTTGAAAGATTCCGTTACATTGATACAAAAACACTTTTTTTGATTTTCTGATGATTATGGCCAGGATTTTAGAAAATAAATATGAAATTATTGTATTGTCACGGGTCCTCTACAAGTATACAAAGTTTCAAGTCATCCAATGATTTTAAGTGGGTGAAAATCGCGTTGAAAGATTCCGTTACATAGATAGATAGATACAGGTCAAGCTAATATAAAACGTGTAAAAAACTAAAAAAGAAGGAAAGCCTGGGAAGATAGAGATGGTTGGAGGCATATTTGGAATCGACCTTCTGAAAGGAGGACACGATAATAGGATGATGTTAATTTAACTGATGTAATCAGTGATAAAGAGAAAAATCTTTTATGTTTGAACCGGGAATTGAACTCTGAACCTTCAGCTTTACGTGCTGATGCCCAGACCATTGAGCCATTTGGGCATCCATCCCAACCAAGCATAAATTCTCCCTTTTACCTTATTCTCTTATTCCCAACTTCTTAATGTAGAAGCCATTCATTGTTGTAAATGATGATTCATTGCATTGGATATGGGTTCAAGAGAGTAAGGTAAAGGGAGAATTTGTGCTTGGATGGGAAGGAAGCCTGAATGACTCAGTGATCTAGACATTAGCACGTAAAGCTGAAGGTTTGAGGTTCGATTCCTGGTTCAGGCATAAATTTTTCTCTTTAGCATTGATTACAATAGTTTAGTTGTGTACATTAATTTACTTGTTTCAATCATAGCAATAGCTTTAGTTTCTTAATATTAATTTAATAATTTAACTGATATTTTTAGGAAATAATACTATGAGGTTTTATTTATTAATCATTAAATGAGTCAAATTTCACGTCTTACATCATATTTTGTATAATACCTAAGACTATTCAGACGCCAGTAGAAAATTAAGGTAACAGATCTTCGAAACTGGTCCTAGATATTATACATAATGTGAAGTGAGGTACAATATCTGATTCATTTAATGATGAAGTAAATTTAATACAATAAATGAGGTGAATCTGGTCATCTTATCACATAAATACTTCATATTTCACTTGACATGTTTCGATATGTTGTCCATACCATTGTCAACTTGTCCAAATCGATTTTTATGTTGTCGACTCCCACTTCGACAACACTTCTAGGGCCGACAGCATAAAAATCAACAGTCTGGACAAGCTGATGTTGGTATGGATAACGTATCAAAACATGTCAAATGAAACATGAAGTATGTATGAGGTAAGATGACCAGATTTATATTATTTATTAAGAAGAACCTCATATTACTTCCTACTGTAATTTATTAATTAATTTAATACAAGTTAATATAAAATTATAGAATATTCACCTGAAAGGTCCGTCTCCTCAACTTAATTATCATTTAACTGTAGCGCTTTCGGGACTTGTCCTATCATCGGCAGGATTCAAAACTGGTGTTTCACTGAAGATCTGGTAGAGGGGGTTGCATGTATTTGGTTCGTTTTCGTTTATCAGGCTGTCAGGACATGTAAGGACTGCAACAAATTTTATATAGGAAGGACAAACAGGAGTTTTAACATCAGATTCAAAGAACATTTTCGAGACTTCATTCACGCAGAAGGTAAATCAAGCTATGCAAAACACGTTATCCATGAAGGACATCGCATGTTAAATATTGAAAACACCCTAACAGTAATGCACAGAGAAAATAATCCAGCGAAGATAAACGTACTCGAAGAGATGGAAATCATGAAAGCAGCTCACAACGACAGCCTGATAAACGAAAACGAACCAAATACATGCAACCCCCTCTACCAGATCTTCAGTGAAACACCAGTTTTGAATCCTGCCGATGATGGGACAAGTCCCGAAAGCGCTACAGTTAAATGATAATTAAGTTGAGGAGACGGACCTTTCAGGTGAATATTCTATAATTTTATATTAATTTTGAATAAACCTCAACGGAACACATCATGAATCTTATAAAAGTTAATACAAGTTATTACTCAACCGCATTTAGCCGGTGAGGGGAAACAAAGGTGCTAGTGGTTAACATGGGGAAAGTGTCTCCTTCCACCTTTGGTACAACTGAATGACTATGTAAGTGGTATAATCTCAGTGGCAAAATATAGTGACAGGCCTACTTGAAATAGGAGATGAAGTTAATGAAAGATCGTTGGAGTTTGTATGCCTATGGGTTTCTGGATAATGTTATGTACAGAGAAATTAAACCAGCTACTATATGTCAGACTTAAATGTTTATATACTGTGAGTATAGGGTCTAACTTTTGCACTTGATATTGTCACTAACAACTGACTAAACACAACTTAACGGAAAGTAAACACTATCACTGCAATCTAAGACAAGGATCTACTACCTCCACCCCCTACTCATCCTTACCACATTCTTTTAGTTTGCAGTTTTTCTACATTGAAAGTTAAGTGGTCGAGTAATAAAGAGGTCACTGAATAAAATTTAGTGATCTTTACATGCTCAGATTTATATTGATAACAACCTCCAATGTTGGAGAGCATTTTTGAATGCTACGAGGGTTGGGGCATAAGTCATGCCAACTGTTTTTTTGTGAGAATTTGAGCATGGGTGAAAAATCTAAAATATACATATGAAAGAACAAGGTATAAACAAAATTTAAGGAATTTAACAACATGCCAACATTTTGCTCCTCATGTTTATTAAGGTAATCGTCATATCAATACAGTTTTCATGTTCCAGATTCATTACATCACACCTTTTTATTTTTTTCACTCTCTTTTTTTACGGTTTGGGACACGAATGGACATTACAAATGCTGTTCAACAACAGATGACCAGATTCACACATGGTGAAGAAAATGGTGAAGCAGATGGTATTCAGCAGCTCCCACATCATTGGCAGCGTGTTGTGAATGTTGCAGGAGACTACTTTGAGGGCCTGTAGAATGAGAGAGAGTGAGTTAGTGAGTGAGTGAGGAAGAGAGTAAAAAAAAAAGAGTGAAAATAATAAAAAGGTGTGATGTAATGATTCTGGAACATGAAAACTGTATTGATATAATTACCTTAATAAACATGAGGAACAAAATGTTGGTATGCTGTTAAATTCCTTAAATTTAGTTTATTCTTTCCTATGTATGTTTTAGATTTTTTACCCATGCTCAAATTCTCACAAAAAAATTAGTTGCCATGACTTATGTCCCAACCCTCGTATGTAATATTAAATTAATATAATTATAGCTCGAACTTAACACATGTTCCTATGGAAACCAGAATCTCAATATAGCAAAAGGAGCAAACTTCTGTTTTCACTGGATTTAGTGTTGCAAGATAAGGATATACCCCCCACTCTCTTTATGTCTGTGATTAGGATGAAAAGAAATTAAATTTGGGGTAGATAAAAAAAAATAATGTTATGCCAAAAAATGTACAATAACAAGGAGCTATATCATTCAGAATATATTGTTTTGACTGTCCCATAATCAGATCTTGTATGTGTATTTTACTTTTTTGTTTTAATTTAGTTGTACAAGTTGTAACTCATGATTAATATTAAAATAATTTTTATATAATTATGTGTTTAAGTATTTGTTTAAGAAAGTTTAGTCATCCTGCCAACTATCCAGGAAATTTAAAATTAAATTTTTATTATTGGTTTGGGAGATGGTCTGATATTACACTGTCAATTGGAATTATAGTTTTCAATAGTGAAAATACAGTGTTACACAACTGGGAGAGAGAATGAACTGTTATAGAAAATATCACCATGAATATAATAAATAAGGTGAATCCAGAGTCATCTTAACTCATAACTTGTTTTCTATTTGAACATGTTACGATATATTTGAAGAGAAAAATTCTCGCCTAAACTGATACATGAACCCGGGACCTTTGGCTTTCCGGGCCAAATGCTCCCGGGTTCGTGTGCTGGTCTAGACGAGAATTTTTCTCTTCAAATATAATTTATCCTTCCGTGAGAAGTGTTAAATTAATAATAAAAACTTTGATGTTACGATATGCCATGCATACTATTGTTGGCTTTTCCAGATTGTTAAATTTTATGTTGTCGGCCCTGGATGTTGCATCCCACTCCATCTTTTGGCTGACCAAAGAACTAGCACATCAAATCTGTTTCCCCAAGAATTTCAAAATTCATAACCCTGTTTTCTGATCTACATCCAGAAGAACAAATACAGGATTATGAATTTTGAAATTCTCTAGGAAAAGATTGATTTACAAGTTCTTTGGTCAGCCCAAAAAATGGAGTGGAAAGTGACATCCAGAGCCGACAATATAAAATTTAAAATTCTGGAAAAGCTGATGATGGTATTTATGGCATATTGAGACATGTTCAAATAGAATACAACAAGTTATGAGGTGAGATGACCCCAAATTCAAATTATTTATTAAGAAAAAGCTCATAATGTTACTTCCTAATGTCATTCATTAATATCAGTAAGAGGTTTAATTTAAAATAAATTAATTTCACCTCACCTGCTATCCCATCTTGTAATTAGACTGGTTTTGAAACATTGGCAGTTTCATCTTTAGTAATTCTATGACTAATCTTCTGTCAACCAAGAACAGTCCTTACTCCATCTTTTAGTGGACAGATGAACCTCCAAATCAAATCAACTTCCCGAGATTTTCAAAATTGATTAATTTTTCTTTAAAAAAAAAGCAAGAAAGAGAAATTAATGAATTTTGAAATTCCCAGGGAAGTTGATTTAATCAATGGTAAAGAGAAAAATGTTTGCCTGAACTGGGAATCGAACCCCAAACCTTCAACTTTCCGTGCTGATGCTCTGACCACTGAGCTAATTCAGGCTACATTCACATTCCAAGCATAAATCCTTCCTTTACCTTACTCTCTTGGTCCCACATTTAATGCAGTGAACCATCATTCACAAATACACAATGAATGGCTTCTACATTAAGAAGACATGAAGGGACTCCATACAGCTGTAGTATTATTTATTAAATTAATATTGAGAAGCTAAAGCTATTACTATGATTGAAATAAGTAAGTTAATAATTTAAGAATTAAATTAATGTTTTTATTACCTCACCTCATATCCTTTTTCTACTAGACTGCAGTTTTGGAGTTTATCTCCATCATCAGTAGCCTCTGGTCTACCGGTGTTATGTTGTTTCTTGGTGGTTTTCTTTTTCCTTCTATCAGTGGACCGATAAACCTCTGGATCAGGTCAAAATTTGCAGCAAATCGGTCCACCGATAGAAGAAAAGAAAACTGCCAAGAAACGACATAACACCGGTCGACCAGAGGCGACTGATCATGGAGATAAGCTCCGAAACTGCAGTCTAGAAGAAAAAGGGTATTAGGTGAGGTAATAAAGTAAAGTATTCCCACTACAGGCCTCAGGAGGCCCTTGGGGTAGTGGGAGGTTAAGGCTCCCATTATTTCTAGACAATTGGCACTTGATGTCAGCTGGGTTGTCAGCCCTGCATGACGGCCACCTTTACCCCAGAACAAGCACCTGGTGCTCATTTCCATTAGAGGCTGAGTCGACTCCAGGGCCATAGTGCCGCCTGAAGGTTTGGGTCAGTTTAAAAATCCTGACCCTACTGGGACTTGAACCCTCGACCTTCCGGTTTGTAGCGCAGTGCCTTAACCACTATGCTACAGAATAAAAACATTAATTTAATTCTTAAATTAAACCTCATAGTGTTTTATTCCCTGTGAAAGTTAAATAAATAAGTAAATTAATATACACAAGTAATTATTGTAATCAATGGTGAAGAGAAAAGTAAGGCAAAGGGAGGATTTATGCTTGGATGAGAATGTAGCCTGAATTAGCTCAGTGGTCAGAGCATCAGCACCTGGAAAGCTGAAGGTTCAGTGTTCGATTACCAGTTCAGGCAAAAATGTTTCTCTTTACCATTGGATACAATAATTTAGTTGTGTACATTAATATTTAAAGGCACCCGAGATGTGGGCAGATCTAAAAAGAGATGGGCTGAAGTCGGAACGGGTCAATAGATCTAATCCATGAATGCAGATGATTATGATGGCATTAATTTACTTATTTCAATCACAGTAAGAGCTTTAGCTTCTTAATATTAATTTAACAAGTTAATTTAATTTGGAGGTTCATCACTCCACCAACAGATGGAGTAAGAAGCAGTGCTCCTGGATGACAGAACATCAGTCATGGAATTATTGAAGATGAAACCGCCAAGGTTTCATAACCGGTCTAATTAGATGATGGGATATGAGGTGAGGTAAAAAGAATTTATATTTAATTAATGTTGGGAAGTAAACATTATGAGGTATAATCATTAAAAATCATCGGAGAACATATTGTTTAAATAACTCACCTCATAGGATTCATGCTTCCATGATATCGCGATTTCAAACATAATCATGTTCATCGTCAGCCATAACTCCGACTGTTGAAATTCTTCGGCCGTCAACTATTCTATTGTCGCCATCTTCAGTGCTGCTATCTATGGTTGAATTTATGAACTTCGAAATCAATGTAATTTCGTTAGGGATATCAAAATTCATTGATCTATTTTTGTTTTTCTGAATGTATATTTTTTCCCAAACTGTCAATTCCAAAGGTTTCTCTACTTGTAGAGAAAAAATATACATTCAGGAAAACAAAAATAGATCAATGAATTTTGATATCCCTAACGAAATTACATTGATTTCGAAGTTCATAAATTCAACCATAGATAGCAGCACTGAAGATGGCGACAATAGAATAGTTGACGGCCGAAGAATTTCAACAGTCGGAGTTATGGCTGACGATGACATGATTATGTTCGAAATTGCGATATCATGGAAGCATGAATCCTATGAGGTGAGTTATTTAAACAATATGTTCTCCGATGATTTTTAATAAAAAGAATTTATTTTAAATTTTAGCTGAGAGAGAGAGTTCAGATTAGAATAATAATTCTATTAACATATGTCATGGGATATAAACTGTAGTTAATAAGTAATTATTCAGGTTTTGCAGATATACATTTTATTATTTTCACCTTTTATATTACCTGGGTCATGAAATCTCCTATTTTAAAAATGAAGATCTGTTTAACAAACTTATTAAATTTAATTATATATGCGGCACAATTAAAATAATATTTAAAAACACAAGAATAGAAACAAAACTAAAATTTTATAAAGCAGTGGCAGTCCCCTTACTATTGTATGGTAGTGAATTTTGGGTTTTAAGTAAAAGAGATGAGAAGATCATAGAAGCAGCTTAAATGAGATTTCTGTGAAGTGTGGCTGGCTGCAAACTTCTAGATAAAAGAAGTAGTGAAGATATTAGAAATGAGCTAAATATTTTTTTAAACTTTTAGCTAAAATAAAATAATCTAGAAAAAAACTGGAAAGCACATGTTCAAAGAATGAAAGATGATCGGATTCTAAAAATTATACTTAATTACAAACCAAGAGGAGACTTGAATATTGGTAGACCAAAAAAGCGATGGATTCAACTTTTTGAATGAGAATCTATGAGACCGGAACGAGCCACATGGGCTTAATCCGTGATTGTTGTTGTTGATGATCTTTTATATTTGTAGAGAAATAACTAACTCACTGGCACTATCAAACCCTGTAACTTTCCATACAACCCTATCTTGAGCTAATGTTTTTCAATCATTCCCTTGTAAAATCCACTGCCCTCAAATTATAATTTATTCTCTCACCTCATTCTTGCCTGCCTAGTAGGTGCTTTCTCTCTGGTTTTCCTACAAGGAGTTTTCAAGCCTCTCTATTATTCCCTATTTGTGCCATATGTCCTGCCCATCACTGTCTGTGAGATTTAACTGTTCTTATTATATCTGATTTCCCATAAAGATCATGTAGCTCACTGTTATGTAGTCTTCTCCATTCGCCTGTCTGTTATAAGTGTTAGCTTAGTTAAGTAACTCCCATAATGAAACACCCTTACCCTACATGGGGCTGTATGTGATATAGACAGACATGAAAAATGAATAATTAGTAACAAGATAACCAACAACTGAGCAAGTCTCAAAATAACCCTTGAGTTTGCCAGATGCAGTTCCTGGTAAAACGTCAGGAAACTCAAAACATTACAATTATAAGACCACAAGTCTGTAAGATTCTTTCTTGGCTTTATAATTGTGATTATTACTTTTCGTGAGAAGTGGTAAATTTAATATCTAAGATAAAAAACAAATACAGTTTTTTTTAAATACAATAGGAAGTAACTTTAAGAGGTTTACATTTGAAAAGAAAAATTTTCGCCTAGACCGAGACTTGAACCCAGGACATTTGGCCTGCCGGGTCAAATGCTCTACCGACTGAGCTACCGAGGCGAGTTGCGATCTGGATGCAAATTTTTCTCTTATATACGTTGTAATTCCCTCATGCCTAATGCTTTGAAACCTTTGCAAATGGCAGCTTCTTAGTTAAGAAGACATTTATTGGGAATTTAACACTACTTTATAAAGCCAGTTGGTTTTCTATTGATGTTTTTATTATTAATTTAACACTTCTCACTGAAGGATAAATTATATTTGAAGAGAAAAATTTTCGCCTAGAATTCGCAAGGGAATTACAACGTATATAAGAGAAAAATTTGCATCTAGATCGCAACTCGCCTCGGTAGCTCAGTTGGTAGAACATTTGGCCCAGTAAGCCAAAGGTCCCGGGTTTGAGTCTCGGTCGAGAAGTGTTAAATCAATAATAAAAACATCAATAGAAGCCCTACTGGCTTTGTAAAGTAGTGTTAAATTCCCAATAAATGTCTTCTTAACTAAGAAGCCACCATTTGCAAAGATAGAAGCAAAGGTTTCAAAGCATTTGGCGTGAGGGAATTACAACGTATATAAGAGAAAAATTTGCATCTAGATTGCAACTCGCCTCGGTAGCTCAGTTGGTAGAGCATCTGGCCCGGCAAGCCAAAGGTACCAGGTTTGAGTCTCGGTCTAGGCAAAAATTTTTCTCTTCAAATATAATTTACCCTTCAGTGAGAAGTGTTAAATCAATAATAAAAACATAATTAAGAGGTTTGTTTAATAATTAAAACATTTTGTCTGTTCATTCTTACCTCTTATAGTTGTACAAATACAGTTTTTATTTTTTTTTAGACTCTATAGATATATACATTGGAAATGAACTGTGAAGTTTGAAATACTCATATGACCCTACTAGGCAGGGATAAAATCAGTTGGTGAATGGTCCAGTAGGATGGGTTATACTAGTCACACTCGAAATTGATTTCTCGACTGAATCAAGGTGATTTAATACAACACATACTGGTAGACAGACAATATAACACACAAATCAGAGCCATGGGCATGGTTTTTTTTGTTTTCCCCTGCCAAAATTTCATTTCATCGCTTCTCAATATGGGACACACCCTACCGTAGTAGGTTAAGGCAATATGCTACAAGCCAGAAGGTCAAGGGTGGGAGAAAAGTAGGCGGGCAGAACTTTTAGGGTCAAATTCACATTCAAAGGGGGAAGATTTTTCACGATCTTCAATAATTTTTTTTTGATAAAATTGAGGCCAGGCTTAAACTGGCGAAAACTTTCTGACGGTACCTTGGCCCTGAGGTCAACTCAGTCTAACTGAAATGAATGCCAGATGCTTGTTTTGGGAGTAAAGATGTCGACAATCCTGCTGACATCAAGTGCCGATTATCTAGAAAAATGGGAGCCTTAACCTCTTATTGTCCACCGCTGTGGTCTCAACGTAGTGTGCTGCCTTGTCACGCAGCAGGTCCAGGTTCGATCCCCAGTCGGGGCAGTTTTTCTGGGTGAGGTTTTTCCTCACCTGTAAGACAAATGTCAGGAAAACTTTAAGGCCCAAACGGTCCCTGAAATCATCATCCTTATCATTATCATCATCATCCTTCACCGGTGTGGAAAGCAATGGGAAGCTACCACCCTTACAATTCCTTAGTAAAGCTGCAAAGCATAGCATGAAAATGTTGTGATTGCAGTGAAAGTCTCGGGCAGAATTACTATGGATGGAACTTCTTATTACTCTAAGGGCCTCCTAAGGCCTGTAGTGGGATCACTTGACCTTCTTTTACTTTGACTACCTTTACTTCTCCATACTCATGTAATCTATTTTGTTCATTTCATTTGCCCCTCTGATGGTGCAACAGGCCGCTCAGCTGGCATCCTCATATATCACTGACCTTTAATAATAGGGACTGCAACTCATCTCATCCCTTGATCTGACATTATGCTGGATATGACTAGAGGGTTTAAAAATGTGGGATATGGGTAAAAATATGCCTTCTAACAGGCCATGAAGGCCTATAGGGATGTGAATCCTGGATCCATATGTTCTCAACAAATAGCTTGGCTTGCTGGGTGCTATGGTCAAATTTAACCAAAAAGGATCTCATTTCAAAGCAGGCTGAGTAAACTATCCAGGCTAGTGTTAACAGAAATGAGAAAAGAAAAATCTCTACCTCTCTGCTATAGATTGCACCTGAACTGTACATCCGTCATCACCAAGCTTCTCCACGTGGGAACTGGAATTTTGCTAAAATATGGGATTTCCTGGGAAATGGAGATAGTTGATAATTTTATCAAAATTATGAAATATAATAGCATACTTTTAAGGAATGGTGTCAAAACATTTTTTAACAAAAATATAAAAGTAATGATGTAATAGCAACTAAGAGAGATGTTTCTATAGGAAATTTAAGAAAAAAAAATATATTTGTGACAAAGAAATAATTTTATTTGCATTAAATTGGTACAGTATATATTTATTTGTTCTTAAAGCTAGCATACATACATAATGAACTTAACTATATTCATAATATCAAAGAAAACATTAGAAAGAGAAAAAAAATTGAAATTCACATCAGAATTTTCAAATTATAATACTGGCAAATATAAAATTTTGTACATGATAACACCCTTACATTGGGAGCTCTTATTTTTTTCTTTCTTAATATCCAGTAATACACTATGAGAATAAAAAGTAGGAAGCAACCATTGGGAAGACCATGATTGAGGTGGATCAGGTACAGTGCAAGAGGAGTAGAATGGACAACAACCATGAACAAAAAATGCAGGGAAGATAAGGTGTCTAAAGAAGGCTGTTGGATGACCCATATGGAAAATGGAAACTTTCTATAGAAAAAGAAGAGTTTATTAATGCTGAGATGTATTAGCCAGCAGTAGTCACTTGTTAAAGAATTCAATCTACTTTTGCAACCATCATTTTCTTCCATGTGACAGACTCCTATTGGACAGTGTCAACTGTGGAAACAAATACACATACTGGGTTGATAACTAGTAGAGAATGTGGATTATAGATGGAATTTTTATCTGTATTTTGTTTACCGTGTTTTAAGGAATATATGAGACACTTTTTTGCTTGAAAAATTGCCTCCAAAATTCAGGTGTGTCTTATACTTGAAAATAATATAAAAATGTCCAGTGTTTGATTTAAAATTCCCGCCAGTCTTAGAAATGGCCATATATTCAATGCCGCAGGAATCCTATCTCTATCTGGCAACATTGGATTCAACTGGCAGCAGCAGTGCATCGATGCGACGAACATGAATTGCAGGGATTCACAAACTGGCTAACACTGTCTCCCTCCTGCTCTGTCATCACAAACCCAGAATACTATCTAGCCTATGGTGCATCATTGCAGCTACAATGCCAGTGAACTTGTACAAATGGATGATGGATAAAACTCAACATGAATTCATGTCGAAGGGAGCTTTAAAAGACATACAATCAAACAAGTGTGTAAGTGGATAAAACAGTCATGGTCTAGAGTGAGAGAAGACATTATTGTTAAATCTTTCAAGAAGTGCAGTGTAAGTAACACTCTCGATGGCAGTGAAGACCATCTTATATATGAAGAGGACAACGATGATGATGAAGAGGAAGAAGAAAAAGAAAGTTCAGATGATGATTTTCAGGGATTTTAAAGATCAGAACGGTTTTATAAACTAAGATTTTTTTAGTCTGGCTTTGCAATCTAATAATAAAAATGGTAAAATTGTTTTTTTTAATTACTTAAAAATTAAGGTGCGTCTTATAGTCCATAAAATATGGTAATTACTCAGGCTTAATTCAGTGAAAATATAGAAACAATGGGAAACATATTTTATCTTTTAAAAAAAACGAATTAGCCACCTCTAGTGCTTGTGAAATAATTTCTAATTCAGAATGAATTGATTTGATCCTTCTTTATCGCACAGATAAACTTTAACAAAGAAAATAACCATTTTCCATAAAATAAGGGCTTTAGGAGGTTAAGGCTCCCATCTTTGCAGACTGTAGGTGGATGTGAGCCCTGCATCAATGTCACATTTACCCTCTACTGTGGTGTTCTTTTTCTTCTGTAGTTTTACAGCTCAACTCAGATTTTAGCTTCTCTCATACATTGCCTCCACTCGTCTCTATTTGTAGCATCCATTTCAAAGGTCCTGCTATCTAGTATACTTGTCCCATCTTCTCTAATCACATCGAACCATCTTTTCCTTGGTTTACTAATTGGCCTATTTTCATAATTTTTTTTTCTTTTAATGATTTTAAAGATATACTTTGTTTGTTCATCCTTAACACATGACATGCCCACTGAAATCTTCTCAATTTAATTATCTTTATTATAGTTAGTTCTTTATAAGTATTATATATTATATTTTATATCAACTTCTTCATAACCCTTTATCATTCACTGAGTCCAGAATTCTCCTCAATATCTTCCTTTCAAATCCATTTAACATATTTTCCATTTTCTTTGTTATTACTCATGTGTCACATAGTATATTACTACCATATTTATTTGCATAATTCATGCTATCACGCAATCCTTGCACCAAGATTTTTTGCACTAAATTAAATAAATAGTTTTCCTCATATTTTACGTATATACTTTTTTTTTTCAAATGCCCCAGGTTTGTCTTTCGACATTCCTGGTTTCTCTCCTGGCATGGCGTACTTGTAACCCACTTCTGAGGTTGAGGCGCCTGGAAGGCGGGGTTACATTGCCCCGATGATATGATGGGTGATGATGATGATAATGGTGCGCCAGGAGAGTCCCTAATCATAAGCTTAACCTAAGACGAATATGAATGATGATGATTGCGATGGCCATATGATTTCGGGGATCGTTTGGGCCTTAAAGTTTTCCTGACATTTGTCTTACAGGCGAGGAAAAACCCCAATAAAAACCTCACCCAGAAAAACTGTCCCGACCGGGGATCGAACCCGGACCTGCTGCGTGACAAGGCAGCATGCTACCCCGAGACCACAGTGGTGGACTTTTACGTATATACTACAATACAATTTTTTTAGTTTTCAAATATTCCAATGTAGATATTACAAAAATCCATAATCTTACATTATAAATATACCAACCAACTTCTTAATGATTTTAAAATTTAAAATATACCAACCAAATGTTTTGAATTTGCATCCACAAAATTTATTGGCAAGAATATTATTAGTGTATCACACTGGCATAAATTGGCAAGATATGATTTTTTTCAAAAGTATGTTTTTAAACACATCTACAAATGTAAAATCCTATTTGAAGATTTATGTTGAAGGATAAAAGTTGACATTTTTCCCATGAATTTTATGTTCTAATATAGAAAATTGCACATATTCCTATGAAAAAATAGGTAAAAGTTAATTTTTTATAGTATGCTGGGCAAACATTTTTATATTGTTTCTTCTTATTTATAGATGGTTTAACACCCATGGCCAAAATTTAAAATAAAATTCTTTACACCTCACATCCTTTCCTCTATTTAGACCGTTTTGTAATCTTAGTGGTTACATCTTCTCCTGGATAACAGAACATTGGTCGTATAACTACTGAAGATCCAACCACTATGGTTATCACACCGGTCTAAATAGAAGATACGAGGTGAGATGTGAAGAATTTAATTTTAAACTTTAAATTAAACCTCATAGTGATATTTCCTACAATAGTTCAAAATCTAAGGTCAAATTTACATTTAGCATTTTTGGTTGCATCTAATAGGCTGTGAATGGTCTATTTTATATTGTCATGTTTTTTTGTGTTTAATAATATTGATTTAATTTAATTTTTTTTCCAAATGCCCCAGGTTTATCTTTCGGCATTCCTGGTTTCTCTCCTGGCATGGTGTACTTGTAACCCACTTCTGAGGTTAGGGCGCCTGGAAGGCGGGGTTATGTTGCCCTGATGATATGATGGGTGATGATGATAATGGTGCGCCAGGAGAGTCCCTAAGCTTAATCTAAGATGAATATGAATGATGATGATTGTGATGGCCATATGTTCGGGGACCGTTTGGGCCTTAAAGTTTTCCTGACATTTGTCTTACTGGTGAGGAAAAACCTCACCCAGGAAAACTGTCCCAACCGGGGATTGAGCCCGGGCCCGCTGTGACAAGGCAGCACGCTACTCCGACACCACAGCGGTGGACTTGATTTAATTTTAATGATATGTAATTTTAATTATTGATATGGGTCCTGATAATGAAATTCCATCCCAGCATTTGCCTTGACAACTGAGGAAAAACAGCCAGATTGATCATCTGGCACCCCCCAAATATTGCATCTTTCTCATTGCAGGTTGCCCCACCCCCTTTTTCATGTTTGCCCAAGCAAATTAAATATTCCTAACATGTACATTTTTGTCCTTATTTTCTGATAATTTTTTTTACAATACTTTACAAAATTTTTCAATTTACAACATCTTTAATTAAATATACAAGGCAGTGGAAAAAATCATGTATAGAACAAGAATATAAACCTTTTTTTTTTTTAATGTTTCAAAATTCACAACTCATCTTAGGCATGTTCTGAACATTTTAAATCATCAAAAAGATATTAATTTTGCATTCTTATTATATAAACACACATTTTTTTTATTAGGTACATTTTTTAAACTGTACTTTTGTTACTTTGAAATTAATGATGTAATGAACTTCTGTATTTATTTCTCTTTCCGTTTTAAGATAATGCAAAGTAACTTCAAACATTGTTGTGTCAGGTACACTTAAGAAACAAAGTTTATAAAACATTCACACACTCGTTTTTATATACATAAAAACGAACCTTATTTACACATACAATAGTGACACTGTGGGAAGACTTAAGGTGACATTTGGTGGGATTTGAGTTGCACCCTTAGCTAGTATGATATATAATATTTAAAAATATATATTTTTCAGATTTCTATTTTAATATATAAAACAATTAATAAGGGTAAAGTGATCTCACTGCCCCACGCCATAGCCAAGTGGTTAAGGCAAGATATATTGGCGCAGAGCTACAGGGCTTGTGCTGGTTCGAGTCTCCATGGGGAAAGAAATTTTCTCATGGAATTTTGGCCAGGTTGGGACCAGTGCACCACCCTGCATTGTGAGGCATTTGGACAGCTACAATAAGTAGCTGACCTAGATTAAGAAAACCAGGTATAATGGCTGAGGGACCCAAAATCCTGACGTCAGCCCAACACTGGCTGGATGATTGACTACCTCTGTGATTAACACATGTGGATGTGAGGCCAGGTGATTTCACTACATGCCTCAGGAGGGCCTTGGAGTAGTAGAAGGTTAAGGCTCCCACATTTTTAGGCAATTTGCATGAGATGTGAGCCCTTCGTGACACCCACTTTTGCTCCCAGAACAAGCATCTGGTACTCATTTTCAGGACCATGCATGATACTGCCACAAGGTTTAGGTCAGTTAAAAATCCTGACCCCACAGACACTAAAACCCCCAACTTCCCAGCTTGTTGCGTATTGCCTTAACCAGCTACACAAAGGTGTACCTCCAGAAAATTATTATTTTACAAGTATCTTAAATGTATTATAATGAAAATAAGAATGTTATTCAATTCTTTTACTGGAGACTGTACTTTTAGGTGAAACAGCTTGATTGGCTCATGGAAATTGAATATACATATATATATAGGAAAATGAAAAATTATGCTTTATGTAATAAACATTTTATTGAAGAAAAATACATTTTACTTTTTGTGTAAATACAAAATGAAACATTGAAAATATAAGAAGACCATAAGCATTTAATGTTTTTTTAATATAATAAATTTAGGAATTTTAACATTGTGAGGTTTAATTTAGATAATTACTGGTAAAAGAAAAAAATGAGTCATGAAAACAGCTGACGATGGGGAATATTGTTATCCAATACTACGGTGCTGTGTTTAAAAAAACATAGAAATATGAGGTAAGAAGAATTCACGATTCACTTAACTTTTTATTGCCAATACAGTACTTGCATAATTATCCTAAAAGGCTGAAACTATCAACTATACCACATGATGTAAATAAAAATGGGATTAATGTAGTTTTAGAAATATTCAAAGAAAGTAAATTTGAGTCTAACCATTCTTTAATTTCATCGATTCCTTTGTTAGCATTTTGAATGGTTTCATTCCATGTAGACCCGCAAAATATAACAACTCTATCATCAGCATATTCTTCTGAATATGTTTTATTAAGTTGGTATTTTAAATAAGTTACAAATATATAATTCAATAGTGAGAAGTACTGTCACACATGGAGCTGAAGTTTGGAAATTCAACAAAAACTTAGAACAAAAACTGATGTCAATGGAAATGGATTTCTTGAGGAGAGCAGCAAGATGTTCAAAATTAGAAAAAATAAATACTGTCATATTTAATTAATGTTGGGAAGTAAACATTATGAGGTATAATCATTAAAATTCATCGGAGAACATATTGTTTAAACAACTCACCTCATAGGATTCATGCTTCCATGATATCGCGATTTCAAACATAATCATGTTCATCGTCAGCCATAACTCCGACTGATCAGTCGGAGTTATGGCTGACGATGAACATGATTATGTTTGAAATCGCGATATCATGGAAGCATGAATCCTATGAGGTGAGTTGTTTAAACAATATGTTCTCCGATGAATTTTAAAATACTGTCATATGAGAAAAAATTAATATTAGATATTCAATAGTAGATTATATAAGATAAAAGCAATTAAATTGATATGGGCACGTACAAAGAATGCAAGAAGAAAGATTACCCAGGAAAACATTGGAATGGTGTCCACCTAGAAGAAGGAAAGGAAGACCTCAAAACTCGTGGATGCAAGAAATAAGAACTGGAATGAGAACAAGAGGACTGATGGACATGGAGTGGATGGACAGAGACGAGTGGAGAAGAAAAATAAAACTTTATTTAACAATGGTCTTAAACCGCAGTTCATTAGCAACACAAATCAAATCTAGAGATGAAAGGGTAAACAAATATACTTCAGTGCCTTCTTAATTCAGGCCTGAGGTTCTTTTAGTTATACTTTCCTTCCAAAGGAAAATAGGTAACACAAATCTGAGTTATCAATTGTTAGAGTTAGTTTGATTGATACTCATAATCCAGAATTGAAGTAAAATAGAGATAGATACAAGTTGGCTTCTGACCTTAACACATTTCAAACCACTTAGAAGGATTCTTGAGATTTGCACGCTTACTGTTGTGTATCAAACACAAGAATTCTCGTGTTTTAAGCAGGTGGCATTTCACACCATTTGTTAAGATAACATGAACATTTTTCTTCTTCTTTTATTTGGTGCTTATTCGTATGCTTAATTTCAACATGAAGGAATATTATGTGTGTAAATATATATATATATATATTTTTGTAAATTTTGCTAGCCTTTGAAACATTACAATGCCAGCCATTATGATTCCTGTCCCGATATCGCCTCTATCACTCAGTGTGAAAACGGCAACTTGTAAAGAAACTGATATTTTTAGTGATAATGAAGCCAACAGTGATCTCAGTCATAGCATTTCAAATAAGAAGGCATGTCGTTAAAAGGAATAATTTTTATATATAAAAATGAACGTCTGTGAGTTTGTCCTTCATGGACTCAAAAACTACTTGACTAATTTGAATGGGATTTTTACCATCATTTAGAGAATTTTTTTGGGACAATTAATGTATATAACATATTACCATACATACAATAGGGCCGGAGCTAAAAAAAACTGCATTGGTGCACTAAAAAAGTAGCTTTTTGGGCGCTTAAATGGCTTATGCTGCTTAAACCATAACAAATACACTAAATTAATGTACACAGAACTGAATATCTCAAAAAATCTACAAAAAAGTCTGTGGACAACATATGTTTATCTTTTACGGATAACTCACAATAACCATTTTTGTCAAAATTAGCAACTGCCATGTTTGGTTTGTTGTAATGTGTACACATACGGATTTTCATTCAGAGCAAGTGTTTAGCCACTATCTGTTATGTTCTAAAACCATTAGGTGTAGGAATTCACCTGAAATAAAAAATTTAATAGGCATAGCAGTGCATGCTGGGTGTTAGTAACCAATAAAATCATGAAAATTAAAGCTTAATTTTATCTTGCTCTCGTAACCGCTGATATTTATTAATTGATTATCATTATATGGGACTGTAAAATGTTACACGAATTCATGAAGCATCATCCCTATGAGTTTTATAAAAATCATCATGAGTGAATATATATTTTTAAAGTTTCTACGTGTTTAATAGAATATATTTAGATTTAAAAGCAGTTAGGAGCTGGCACTTAAACATGACATTTAAAACCAGCATTCAATGTGACACACATTATTAAGAATTGGATGAAGCCTAGCTATTAAAAATGAATCAACCATACATTCATATTTAATTTTACACAATCTTAAAAATTACTCATTATTTACTGTTATTTTCACATTTTTTAAAAGCTTTCTTAATAGTTGAACTTAGTCCAATCACTGATTAAAGTTTGAAGCCGTTTTATTACTCTATATCATCATCCACGGAAGTATTAGGCCATCTGGCCTGTTACGGTCTCAAAGAGGAATTTTCCATCCAGCGATCTTTTACCTTGGGGGCAGTAATGAAGCATGGCTATTGGGATTCTATGAGATGGCATTCGTTGTAGATGGGCTTTCCAGTTGTTATGGTAGTTTTGTATATATGGTGAAGAATGGGTTCTACCTCCAACTCTTCCATAATTTCCTCATTTCTTTTATAGTCCCACTTTCTATAGCCTGCTGTATGGCTCATAAATTGCATCTCATTTACTGTTATTTGGCTTTCATCTCTTCTAAATTCTTATTACACCTCTCAAATGCTATGATTTGAGCCAGTTCACTTAGTGATTGTAAGATGAATAATTTAGGATAAAATGTCATTAAAAGGTTTGAAGATGGAGAAGACCTCTTTTGAAATAAGGAAATGTAAATAATAATAGTGTAAATATTTTAACTCAAATTTACAAATGTGATATGGTCTACTTATATTTACATTGATTCAAATATTAGACTAGATACATCAATGATGAAATCAAATGATTCTTACCTCTCCTCATATAAGAAACATTTGATTTTATCACAAATTAAACCTCATAGTGATTAATTCCTATAAAAGTTAAAAATAGATACATTAAGACACAGATAATTTAATTCTTCCTTATTATTTTCCTCCATTTAAATAATAAACAAGACATTACATTAAATATTAAAAATTAATCAACTCATATTTTGTTTTCTTCTTTAGACCGGTTTCAGAATTATTCCAGTTTCAGTATTTTCATGACTGTAGTTCTGTCATGGTTATGCACTGAAGATGGAATAATCCCGAGACAAATCTAAAAAGAAGACAAAATATAAGGTGAGGTGATTCATAATAAATAAGGTGAATCTGGTCATCTTACTTCATAAATATTGATGTTTCATTTGACATGTTTCAATGTAAATTAATGAGTCATTTTCCACATCTTACCTCATATTTCATGTTTTCTTTAAACATGGGAACTAGTTTTCAAGAAAAACATCTCATTTCCAACCGACATTATGACTACCGGTTGAAAACGAGAGAGATGTTTTTCTTGAAAACTAGTTCCTGTAATATTATAATGATATTGTGAAAAGAAAAATTAATGTGTGAACCAGGAATCGAACCATGGACCTCTAGTTCTCCAGACTAGTGTGCAGCCCACTACACCATTCCACACCTGGCACAAACACTAACAATTCTTTCCACATATACAAATCTATAATTCTCGTTTTGTCCGCTGACGATATGATCCATTATTGGAAATGTGTTAAAATAATAGTATTGGAAAGTGTTAAATAACTAGTTACTGTGTTTAAAGAAAACAAGAAATATCAGGTAAGATGTGGAAAATGACTCATTAATTTACAAATTAAGAACCTCATAGTGTTATTTCCCATATTTAACTATGAATATTTCAATGTGTTGTCCATAATATCGTTAAAGTATCCAGATTGTCGGGAAAATCTGATGATGGTGTGTATAACATATTGAAACATGTAAAATGAAACCTCAAAATTTATGAGGTAAGATGTCGAGATTCACCTTATTTATTAAGAATAACCTCATAATTTATTAATAGAGGTCATTCATTTTTAATATTTAATTATTACTACCTCATAGTGTTAACTTCCTACTAAATTAAAAAGATAATACATTAATTATATTATTTTTGGTCTGGACATCTTACCTCAATATTAATGTTGATTTGTTCTTGAACATGTTTCAAAACAATTCTGTTTTATCTTCAGCTTTCCCAGACTGGTTTTATTTATGTTGCATTATGTTGCACCACCTGGATGTCGATGTCAGCTCCATCCTGTGGTTGGCCAAAGAACCTCCAAACAAGGTCACCCTCCATCGGAATATCAAAATTCATAACTCTGTTTCTGTTCTTCTGAATATAAATTTTTTCCCAAATAGTCAGCTCGTTTGTATTTTCTAACTGTTTTAATAATTTAGTGTCTGAATTGATATTATGTTTTTCAGACCAAACATGAGCAGCAACTGCAGATTTTTCAATTTCTCCATTTTTAATATTTCTTATGTGTTCTTTGGTTCTAATTTTTAGGTTTCTTTTTGTTTTCCCTATATATATCTTTTCACAACCCATGCATTCAATTTGATATATTCCTGACTTTTTATTTTTATCAGTTTTTTCATTTTTGTTGGTTTTTATTAGTTTATTTAAACTGTAGTTATTTTTTGGTGCTAATTTAATATTAAACTTCTCAAATATATTTTGAAATTTATTATGTACCCAGGGGTGATATGTGAATTTCCTATATTTTTTCATAGGTGGTTCTTCTTTTTCAAGATTACTTCTGTTTATCATTTTTTGTTTTTTATACTTTTCTATCCTTTTATGTACCATTTTTTCATCAAAAAATGGTGCATAAAAGGATAGAAAAGTATAAAAAACAAAAAATGATAAACAGAAGTAATCTTGAAAAAGAAGAACCACCTATGAAAAAATATAGGAAATTCACATATCACCCCTGGGTACATAATAAATTTCAAAAATATATTTGAGAAGTTTAATATTAAATTAGCACCAAAAAATAACTACAGTTTAAATAAACTAATAAAAACCAACAAAAATGAAAAAACTGGTAAAAATAAAAAGTCAGGAATATATCAAATTGAATGCATGGGTTGTGAAAAGATATATATAGGGAAAACAAAAAGAAACCTAAAAATTAGAACCAAAGAACACATAAGAAATATTAAAAATGGAGAAATTGAAAAATCTGCAGTTGCTGCTCATGTTTGGTCTGAAAAACATAATATCAATTCAGACACTAAATTATTAAAACAGTTAGAAAATACAAACGAGCTGACTATTTGGGAAAAAATTTATATTCAGAAGAACAGAAACAGAGTTATGAATTTTGATATTCCGATGGAGGGTGACCTTATTTGGAGGTTCTTTGGCCAACCACAGGATGGAGCTGACATCGACATCCAGGTGGTGCAACATAATGCAACATAAATAAAACCAGTCTGGGAAAGCTGAAGATAAAACAGAATTGTTTTGAAACATGTTCAAGAACAAATCAACATTAATATTGAGGTAAGATGTCCAGACCAAAAATAATATAATTAAAATAACCTCAAAATATAACTTCCTAAAATTAAATATTAAGATAATACATGTTGGGTTTAAAAGTGGAATGATAAATTGTTATATTTACATCAATTCTAGCCAAGGGTCCAACTCTTTACAATCTCTCATACATTTTCTGCTTTTAAAAAGCGAGTTGGGTGCAAACAAAGCATCAGGTTTGTGATGGCACAATAGCTACTTATTAATCATGTTGAAGTTGATAGAAAATTAACACCAAGTGGTCTGTGACAAAATCTGCTATCTCTTGAGCTGCGTGACAATAATGATGGTGAGGATTATGCCGACTATCACAGCAATGGCAATCAGAATGCATAACTTCTTGCGATGACTCACCTATAACACAAATTTAATTTTAATATTAAATATGTGTAGATGAATGCCTAAAAATGTGGAAAAAAAGAACAGATAAACCAATTTCTATATTTTGGAAGTATAATATAAAAAATTGTGAAGCTCTGACAAAGATATAAATGGGAGGGATTCCTCTTGAAAACTGCAATTTCTATTCTTGAAGAACACAAAATATGAGGTACCACTGATTACACATACACTCTTCTCTATATACAAGTACACATGTGATTTGTAAAAGTGGTGTGTAAAATGAAAATAACACTTTGTTCAACAAAATCAATGATGATACATTTCAATTGTTGCTTAACCTTAGATTTAACTAATATTGTCACATTATTATTATTATTATCATCATCATCATAAATACATTTTAGTCCAGCAAGGAATACGACAAGGAGACTCATTAAGTCCCATATCGTTCACACTAATAATGGATGAAATCGTCAAAGAACTAAAAGTTGAAGTTAGAAAAGGGATTAAAATAGGTAACAAAGAGCTGAAGATAATAAACTATGCTGATGACAGAGTTTTAATTGCACAAAGTGAAGATTATTTGCAAATGCTATTGCACAAATTTAGAATCACTGCAGCAAAATATAACATGAAAATCTCAACAAATAAAACCAAATCAATGGCATTATCCAAGGACCCACGATGTGTTAAATTAGAAATAGAAGGGAAAAGTATAGAACAGGTCATGAAATTCAAATATTATAAAATAGAAATTAATAGCAGCAGTAGAATAACAGATGAAATCCTCCATCAAGCAAATAATGCAAACAAAATATTGGGATGTTTAAACAATACTGTTTGGAAAAATAAAAATTTAAGAATACATACAAAAGTAAGAATTTACAAACCTGTCATAAGACCACTTCTAACATATGGTTGTGAATGCCAAACAAAAACTAAAAAAATAAAACAAATCAATGAAACAACCGAAATAAAAGTTTTAAGGAAAATTGTAAGAAAATCGCTGAGAGAGAAAATTTGCAGCTCTGTTATTAGAGAAGAATGTGAAATTGAACCTATAAACTTCTGGATAAATGATAGAAGACTAAATTGGAACGATCACATAGATAGAATGGAGAACCAGAACTAGAGAGATGGAGAGATAGAACTAGTGAAGAAATTACGTGACTGGACACCTCAGCAGAAAAGGCCTTTAGGAAGACCACAATTACGATAGAAGGACGTCACCATACCCCGGACCTATAGTGAATGAACACGCAACAAGCTGCCAGCTTTCATGCATAGAGGAAGATCATCATAAGATTTACTATCAGAAACCATGCTATTACCATCATCCATAATTAAGTGACTTCCAGATTTAAAAGGTTTTAAAGGATGATAGAGGAAATAAAAGGATCCACTACTTTCCTGCTAAGTCACGTAAGTCATAAAGAGAATTCTAGTCATTAAACATAATTTTCATACAAAATAACTAGACCAAACTACTGCAAAAGATCTCATTACAAACATTTTAAAAATGTTTCTTCATGACTTATGAAATTATAAATGAAGCTTTACAGTGTTAATTTTGAATCTTTATATGTATAATATAGATCTTAGTAAACAAAAGATCCTATTAACTACATAGCTGTATACATATATACAAGACAAAGTTCCCTTCTCTAAGAGACAGTCTTATCAGAGAATTAATGACATTTAAGAGATAATTACTTATCTAAGTAAGACAGTACTAAGTATTATTCTAGAAACTTCAACTAATCCAAATAACTATACAAAATGCTTACAATTTACATAATAAAATTTGGGAATTTTTACATTATGAGGTTTTCTTAATACGAATCAAATGAATTGTGAATTCTTCTTACCTCATACATCTATGTTTTTTTAACACAGAACTGCAGTATCAGGAAATACATCATTCCCATCTTAAGCTGTTTTCACAACTGTCAATTTTTTATTATGCCGGTAACTTTCTAAACTGCCATCTGGTGTACTTTTGAGGAACTTTGAGGTTACAGACGAACCAAGTTTGATTACAAAAGTACACCAGGTGGCAGTTTAAAAAGTTACTGGCATAATAAAAAATTTACAGTCATGAAAACAGCTGAAGATGGGATTGATGTATTTCCCGATACTGCAGTTCTGTGTTAAAAAACATAGATGTATGAGGTAAGAAGAATTCACAATTCATTTGATTCTTAATGTTTACAATACCTACATTTTTATACAATTTTTCAAATTATTGCATGCTAATAAATATATACTCTGTACTATCACTAATGGCTCTACAGCCCATCTTGAGTCCTGACCACTGCTTTTCAATTCATCTCTGTCTTAATACTTTCCCCCACAAATTTATCACCTCTTTGATCTACCTACTTTTCAAGTTCCCTCTGGCTCTAACACTGAATTTTTTTTTGCTAGTTTATTATTTTCCATTCTTATTTTATGGCCAATCAAGTGAAGAGTAGAAGGATCTTGGCAGGCCTAGAAGAACCTTGTCTACCAACCGGATACTGGCATCACCTCCACCACATGGGTTAATCATAGAGATGGACGAATATCCAGCCAGTATAGGGGTGACATGTGGTCAGCAAGTTGGATCACCAGTCATTACAATTGATTTTATCAACCTGAAACTGCTACTTATTGTAGCTACCCACATTCTTCATGATGCTGGGTGGTTTCTGGTTCTTACTGGCTAAAATTCCAAGAGAAAATTTCTCCCTCCATTGAGACTCGAACCAGCACCTATAGCTTGACACCAAAACTAAAACATGATTCTGGGAACTGCTTGACTTACACATGGGACTGAAGTGCAAATATTCAGGTGCTTAGATTTAGAAAGTAGTTATTGTGCATGAACACTAGAACCAAAATGTATTAAATATGGGTTATAAAATTATTTTCCATAAGATTACTTCAAAATAAAGGTTTAGAAAAGTATAATAATAATAATAACAATTTTGTTTTAATAATAACAAACTTGTTAACATGTCTGAAGATGGTACAGTGTACCGAAACAGCTGTCACTGAATATATCTTAATAAATATGAAAATCAAATAAAACTAAATTTTATTATTATTTAATTAATAATAACAATAATTAAAGAGGAGATATGCATATATCAAGACAAGAAATAAAAGTCTAATAAACATTGGTTGTAAAACAACCCTAGTCCTTCAGTGTGAATAATAAAATTAAATAAATAATATCACAATGGGTTGTAAGATTAATGTTTTGAAATATGACAAGCTTTTTATCAACTCTTATAGGAGTAGCCACTGTGAAGTTTGTTCATTTCAATGTATACCTATGCCTACTTCCATTTTAAAATGTGTAATATTTTGAAAGGAGGTAGTATGCATCAAATGGGAAACAACTCTTCTACAGGATGTTTCCATTTTTCAACTGGTTCATCTGACTTAGCCTCCTTCAGCCATCTCCATCATCTTAGCAATTTTTATTCCTGTATGTTTTCCCCGATCTGGTCTATCCACCATATAATGTTGATTTTTCCAATGGTTGCTCCCAACTTTTTATTCTCATTTCTTAATTTCATCATGGTAGTCTCTCTAATGTCATTCACTTAACATGTCCAAACCATTATAACTTTTTTTTTTGTTCAATATTATATTCCTGTAAAGATCTGATACCAAACCATAAACTGACTTATAAATATATATAATTCTATCTCGCCTGATCTTTCCTCTGATGCTTCTCAAAATTCTCATCTCTGTTGTTTGCACACCTCTTTTATCTTCCTTTTTAATATCCATGTCTCTCTTTATAACATAATATAGGCATGAGTTCACCACTGTGGTCTCGAGGTAGCGTACTGCCTTGTCACGCAGTGGGCCCGGGTTCGATCCCCGCTCGGGACAGTTTTTCTGAAAAAAAAAAAAAACTCCTGGCGCGACAGGCCTACAAGACCCTTAGCCGACCAGCCGGCTGCTGGCCTCACATCCACATGTGTCAATCACAGAGGTAGATGATAATCAGCCAGTGTAGGGGTGACATGTGGTCAGCATGTCGAGTCCCCCAGCCGTTATAGCTGGTTTTCTCAACCTGGAGCCGCTACTTATTGTAGCTACCCAAATGCATCACGATGCTGGGTGGGCACCGGTCCCATACTGGCCGAAATACCATGAGAAAATGTCTTCCCCCATGGAGACTCGAACCAGCGCAAGTCCCGTAGCTCTGCGCCAAGGCTTCCTGCCTTAACCACTCGGCTACGGCGCGGGACACAGTTTTTCTGGGTGAGGTTTTTATCGGGGTTTTTCCTCACCTGTAAGACAAATGTCAGGAAAACTTTAAGGCCCAAACGGTCCCCGAAATCATATGGCCATCGCAATCATCATCATTCATATTAATCTTATCATCATCCTTCACCGGTGTGGAAAGCAATGGGAAGCTACCACACCTACAATTCCCTAGTAAAGCTGCAAAGCATAGCATGAAAATGCTATGATTGCAGTGAAAGACCTGCCTTTGGGCAGAATTACTATGGATGGATAGGCATGAAATAAGTAATAGGCCCTATATATCAAATTTTAAAATTCTTTTTTAATTTCCCATTTCCACAGAATATCTTTAATTAAATTATAGAATCTACTACTTGGTTGGATTCTTTGTTTAACAATTGGAAACAAAAGTAATTAAATACTAGCCCTGAAATCAATATCTGCTTCGATATGCACATGCTTCCATTAGCACTTAAATGGAGATTACAATGAGATCCATTCATTGTAAATCATCTTTGTTTTTTTTAAAGGAAGTATATCTTTTAGAGGAAATACATATATATATACTTGGACCAACGGATCTGTGCCCCTATAGTGCTGACATCATTCTTAGAAAAGTACACGTCTAAACTCACACCATTTCACTGCACTCCCCTCCCACTACGTCAAACAACAGCAACGGTAACTTATCAAGTAGGAATGTTGCCAAACTTCCCCCAGTGTCATGACTCTTGAATATTGAATAATGCAAGGTTGGAGCTGAGTTGACAACACTAGAATGCAAGTGCAAGAGAGAGAGATATAGGAATGCAGGGAGGGAAATGATTTGCCGAGGCAGAAAATGAAGTAGGCTTTAGTTCGCATATCTTACGGAGACACAGATCCATTGAACAGACAATATATATATATATGTTTGAAGAAAAATTTTTTTGCCTGGACCGAGACTCGAACCCGGGACCTTTGGCTTTCCGGGCCAAATGCTCTATCAACTGAACTACCGAGGCAAGTTGCGATCTAGATGCAAATTTTTCTCTTATATACGTTGTAATTCCTTCGTGCCAAATGCTCTGAAACCTTTGCTTCTATTTTTGCAAATGGCGGCTTCTTAGTTAAGAAGACATTTATAAGGAATTTAACACTACTTTATAAAGCCAGTAGGGGTTCTATTGACATTATTATTATTATTATTATTAATTCAACAATTCAATCCTTCAGTGAGAAGTGTTAAATTAATAATAAAAAGTGTATATATACTACAAAAAAAGAGTACCGGTACATCACTCTTTTTAATACTAAGAAAATGTGTTAATTAAATATAAATCTATGTATACTATTGAGGAAAAATCTTACTTGATATTCAGCAGCTTTCTGCAATTCCTGCTGGCCCAGCTCAACATTGCCATGAACATTTTCTATGTTATTCTCAATAGAATCTGCAACATTTCAGTATGTTGGTTATACACTTAAAATATATGTACATATATCTTTTAATTAGAACAGTTTAAAAATATTTTTAAGGGTTCTAAAATAGAAAAAAAATTACTTACATAAATGTTAAATTTTTATAGAAATTTGTTATAAAATGTAATTAATCTATGAATAAATTAATATATTTTGAGGTTTTTTACAAAAACTTACTAATGGTGTCACCCTGTTCGTAAACCATGGCACCGAGTTCTCGCATTATCTCGTTGACATCGAGAATATCACCTTCAATCTGTCGTATCCTCTGTTCACGATCTAGTAGCATGTCTTGTTCAAACTCCAGTTCTCGCTGCAAAGATTTTTGAGCTGCGAGCTGCTCGGCTTCTTTAATAAGTCGCTCCTGGTCTTCATCGTCATATTCACTTGGAGTTACCGATGTCTGTCTTGGCAGCAATCGTATTTTCATTCTATCTGCAACTTGCTACAATAAGCAATTAACAATGTATCGTTTTTAAAACTCTTCAACAATATTAAACAGAAGTAGCTAGTGAATGTACCTTAAAGGATACAACACTGGGCTATTCACTTAATTGGCACATTGATAAGATATTTGCTTGGCATATATATTTGGATTGTAAAATCTTTCTTGTATCTTGTAAGCCCATGTTTCCCTTAACAGGGATTTAGGCGCTCTCCCCCTACAGGGAAGAATTTGAACAATACTAATTTAGTTACAATTGTTTTCGTATAGATGTCATTTGAGGGGTCCGTGTCAGCGTTCCACCTCTTACTGACATCTAGGAAACCAAGGTAGTACTAGGATGGGAATATTTGGTAAATTTTGCTTAGAGGCATTTTCATTCAGGCTTAAGGATCTTTTAAGAGCCTGAAAATCTTCAGACTCAGGACCCACGGCTTAAAGTCCCTCCTGGAGGACTTGCTCCTTGGATTTTTCCATCCTAAAAAATCCATCAACCCCGGCCGGGTTTAAACCTGTGACCCTCGGGACCAGAGGCAAACAATGATAATATTATGTAAATACTCAACTTATTTATTACAATGATTATATGTTTAAATTATTGTTGCAACACTATTTTTACTTTATATTTATCCCTTTCTAATTCTGTGTTCCATCACTTAAATTCACTTCTGACAACCATTAAATATATTGTAATGTAAATGATGCATTACTGTATTTAAAAAAAAACACAAAAAATGTCAAATTAATGCCCCATAATGTAATCAGCAACTTAAAGTATAAATAAATAAATATACATATATATCCATCCACAGTAATTCTGCCCGAGGGCAGGTCTCTCACTGTAATCATAGCACTTTCATGCTATGCTTGCAGCTTTATAGGGAATTATAGGTGTGGTAGCTTCCCGTTGCTTTCCACACTGGTGAAGGATGATGATAATGGTGATGATGGCCATATGATTTTGGGGACTATTTGGGCCTTAAAGTTTTCCTGACATTTGTCTTATAGGTGAGGATAAACCCCGATAAAAACCTCACCCAGAAAAACTACTCTGACCGGGATCTAACCCGGGCCCGCTGTGTGACAAGACAGTGGTGGACATATATATATATATATATATATAATATTTCAGTGTGCAATAAAACTAAAAATATGAGGTGAGTCAAAAGAACTTAACTCATAATAATTATATATATAAAACTCCGTCCCATCTTGTATATGTCCTGGCCAGAGACCCATTCTATATAGAAGAACTCTGACTCAAATTGCTTCTGCCAACCACAACTGGATATAGGGATATCTTACAAGAATTACTATCCAAGAGAGAAGAAATCTCGGACGAATTCTATATCACCAACACTGTGATGCAGAGAAATTACAAACTGAAACATGTGGTCACCAGATTTGCAGTGCATGGTTTCTATCAGACGATTTGTGGAAACACAAGATATCACCAGCAGACCCAGACTATGTGCAAGAGCTGCAGGAAGATGTACGACAGATACCATATGATGACATATAAACAGAGACATGAATCGCTGATGAAGTTCTGCACCGCTATGTCTTAAAATAATTCAACTCTTGTACATTATGCATTTTTCTTCCTTCATTGATATATAGGCTAGTTCTTGGTCAGAAAAAAAAGAAGTGTGAAAAGTAGTGTTGGTACTATGAGATGAGTTAAAAATGAAAAGGAAAATATTCAATAACAACTCATAAAAATTTGGTCTGTTCTAACATGCATTGTGTGTAATTTACACTGAAATAGTCAAATACATAAAGTTCCGTTTTATTTGTATGTGATTAATACAATAAGAAATACTTAACTTGGAAAAACTGCACTTAAACTAGCGTGAAATATTTTCAAAGTCCTATAAAACAACACTGCGCATGCGCCAGAGTTTATAGATCCAGCGATAACCCACAATCGAACCACATATCGATTATCATCCTTGATTACTATCCGTCGCTATGCAATTTAAATGACCAATATTTGTAATAAATCCCCAAATCTATGTTAAAAAATATATTAATAATATTAAAATTACCAAATGTTTATTAAAAATGGGTGTACACTTACTTATCACTCCCTAACGCTGTTCCAACCAGCGATAGAAAAATCATAGACTAAGTAATATACTCTGTGGAGAAAATAGCAGTTAGCATCACAGTATTGTCTAACAGTGTCATAATATTGTGATTTGGATATTTAAATAAATACTTCAAAATTGTCTAGTAATGTTATAACAATTGTTCGAAAAAGTTTAAAATATTAAATAATGTTAGTAAATACAGAAAAAGAGATATAGTTTACAACAATATAACTGAAAAATCAAGCGCTAGTAGAAGTGCAGTTGAGCCCTTCATTAATAACATATAAATACTTTTCATTTATTTAATTTAAACAGTAAACTTCCTTACACTATTTTTTAAATACATTTTTGGTATTGTCAGGGCTGCATGCTAGAATGGACTACAGGTTCCAATCTATATGGCCATGGGTTATTATAAACTATCTCAAATACTATCAATTAGATGGCATACATACGTTTATATTATCAGATGTGTTTTTTACTGCGACATTTAATGGTGTTTTTCCTCACCACATATACTTACTTATTTACTTACTCACTGGTACTATCGAACCCGTAGGTTCATGGCTGCACGGACATACGCTCTCCATACATCCCTATCCTGAGCTAATGCTTTCCAATCATTCCCTGTATAATCTACTTCCCTCAAATCATAGTTAATGTTATTTTCCCACCTCATTCTTGGTCTACCAACTGGGCGTTTCCCTCTGGCTTTCCTACAAGAAGCTTCCGTGCAAGTCTTTCATTCCCCATACGTGCAACATGTCCTGCCCATCGCAGTCTACGAGACTTAACTGTTCTTATTATATCTGGCTTCCTATAAAGACCATGTAGTTCATTGTTATGTAGTCTTCTCCATTCACCTGTCTCTTCATCTCTCTTTCTTCCAAAAATTTTCCTAAGTACTTTATTCTCAAATACTTGTAATCTCCTTTCCCTCTCTTAAAGTAAGAGTCCATGTTTCGCACCCATATAATATAACTGGTAGAATAATAGTTTTATATATTTTCAGTTTAACGTTTTTTGAAAGGAGTTGGGACATCAAGAGTCTCTGCAATGCATAATAGCATGCATTTCCAGAATTGAGCCTATGTTTAATTTCTTTGTGCATCTCATTCCTATTTGTGATCATTGTTCCTAGGTATTTGAATTCAGCCATTTCCTCAAAATTTCCCTCATTTGCCATTAGCTGTCCATTTCCATTATATAATGAATTTCTACGTGTGACCATATATTTAGTTTTATTGATATTTACTTCCAGTCCCAATTTCTTAGTATTACTCAATAGTGTGTGCGTGTTGTTCTTTAGTATCTCCTCGCTATTGGCCAATAATACTACATCATCAGCATAAACTAACAGCTTATTAATACCATTCAGTTGTAAGCCTTCCTCATTCTCTAAAGATTTAATGGCATGCTCTAGTACAAAATTAAATAGTAGAGGAGATAGTGCATCTCCTTGCTTCAACCCATTCTGGATTTCAAAAGTGTCCGAAAACTGTTTGCCTACACGCACCCTACTCTTTGTGCCATTTAGACACATTCGTATAAGTCTAACTAACTTTTTAGGAATTCCGAACTCCAGCAGGATACTATATAACTTCTCCCTCTTAATTTAATCATATGCTTTTTTGAAGTCTACATACAGTTGATGTACAGTACCATTATATTCCCATTTCTTTTCTAAAATCTGTCTTATACTAAAAATCTGATCTGTTGTAGACCTGTTTCTTCTAAATGCACATTGATGATCTCCTAGAATGTCATCAATATAGGGAGTAAGTCTGCTTACTAATATATTTGTTAGAATTTTGTACGAAGTTGAAAGTAATGAGATGCCCCTGTAGTTGTTGCAATCAGTTTATATCTCCTTTCTTATAAATTGGTACGATAATTGACTCCTTCCATTCATCAGGAAGAGCTTCTTTTTCCCAAATCATATTAAGCAACCAGCGTATCTTGTCCATCAGTTTTTCTCCCCCTGATTTTATCAGTTCTGCTGGGATCTCATCTGAACCTGATGCTTTATACATCTTCAATTTTTCAATCGCCATTTCAACCTCTAATGCACTTGGCTCTGCGACCAGCATTTCTGCTGTCTGTAAATTATCCTCCTCAATGTCCTGTTCTGTATGTACATTTAATAGCTGATTAAAGTAACTTTTCCATCTATTTAATATACTCCTGGAATCTGCAATCATATCCCCATTTTCATTCCGAATTATGTTTTTTTCTAGCCTGAAACCCTTTCTTCTCTATACTAATTCCCTGATATAATTCTCTAATGTTCCTATTTTTTGCATTCATTTCAAGATCATTAATCTTCTCTCTCAAATATTCCCTCTTTTTACTCTTTAGTAGCTTGGTGGTTTCCCGTCTAATACTACCCAATTGCCCTAAATTTACCCCATTTGGCTCGTGTAACCATTTCATTTTTGCTAGCTTTCTTTTCTTTACAATGTCGGCATATTCCTCATCAAACCATTTCTTGTTTGCCTCTTTTTTAACAACCAATGCTTTCTGATGCTGACAATTTAATAGTATCTCTTATAGCCTTCCATTCTTTATTTATATCAGTTTCTTCTTCGTTTGCCACATTGTTATCTGAAGATTCCAGTACTTCAAATCTATTAGCAATTTTGATTTGGTATTCTTGCCGCATTTCATCATTTTTCAAGTTTTTTAATTCAAATTTTACAGAATCATCTTTAGCGTTTGTTTCCTCGCCTAAGCGATAGAACGTTGTCTGATTTTCACTCTGACTAGATTATGATACAATTTGCAGTCTGTCCCTCTCAATTGATCTAACATTGATTATGGCTACTGTGCCACCCATCGTTTTTATCCACTAAAATTACCATGATCTATCTGCGTTCCCGAGTTTCTCCATCTGGAGACGTCCAGGTGTGTACTCACCACATATACCAGTAATCAATTTTTTTTCATATTACATAAACTAGTCAGTATTTTTTTCATATTAAAGGACATATCATGTCAGTATTGATTAATTAAAATGAGGAAATTTAACATTATAGGCCTGCTTAATGAGAAAACTGTAGTAGTTTTTCGTTCTTCTCCTAAAGTAAGAACATTCTTATGTTCGCAAAGTGTGTTAGATGGATCAACCTTAAGTTATAACATGTCTCATTTTCTTATGTTTCAGTACACATTTTTGTTGTAGTTTAGATTACACTTAGAAAAACAAAAAACAACCAAAAATGCACAAATTACCTTAGTAAGAATTTAGTTATCAACCGAAGATGTTATATACATAATTGTTGAGGAGACACCGTATGAACAATAGGGCCCAATTCCTTAGCATTTTATACTCCATCTAACTCTTATCACGAAATATTTCCTCTTCCAATTCCCACATTTTTCTCTTCATATATAATGATTGGAAAGCCATTAGCTTAGCTCGATAAGGGATGTATGGATAAGCTTATGATTGTTCCACGCGGCCATGAACCTACGGGTTCGATAGTGCCAGTGAGTAAGTAAGTATTACACCTCCAAGTTAACGGTTTACCGGCGGAGGGGAAGAGTTTTATAGCGCTAGTGTCCGCTGAATCTACTGAATCTGTGGAAGGTATTAGGAGGAGAAAATCTGTAACATCTGATCACGTATTGAAAATTTTCAACTTCAAATGTGGGAGGAGAATCTCTAAACACGTGTGAAAGATCTTTAACAATGGTTGTCAAATTAGTCATTTAAAAGCACGGAACGTTCAAAAGCGGTCGGATCATTTAAAATCACAGTATTTGTCGTCTCATCTCTTACCAGCCTCAACAATAAATCACCAGTGGCAACATGTAAATGAGAAGGGCAAGGAAGGGACAGCTGAGTCCTAGAACGTACCACCCCAAAAGTACCTGGGTTGTCAAGTTAGTCATTCTGCCACTGACCCCACTTACCGCTCAGAAGAACGGATCATTAAAATATAAATACACAGTATTTGTCAGCTCTCTACCTGTCAATCAGCCAACATAATACAGAGGACAGGAAGTGGCAACATAGTAAGAAATAGACAGAGAAAGACAGTTTGTTAGTTAACATATTTTCCGCCTGCACAAAACACTTGGATGGGTAGTAAGTAAGTAATTTAATGAACTTTAAGTTGGTAATCAAATTGTAAAACCATAATTTTTTTTTTGAGATTTTATAAGTTTATGGTATTGGTTTTTTTTTTTGCTGACAATTCCTAAAATGTCCCTTCAAAAAATGTCAGCACTTTCTGCAATTTTTATTAATAAAATCTCAGGGATACCAATCTAAATAATCTCCCAAATTATTAAATGTTTTAAGGAAAGCTTAAAATTCAAACAAAAGGAAGTGTCTCCTTTGGAGACTTGCATACTGAATAAACACATTACAAAAGTTTCAATATTTATATAATTAATTCTGTTTGAGAAGAATTAAATAATGTAAATGTAAACATACTTTTTGAAGCCTGCTGTAGCACTGAACTGCATCTTTGAAATCATTAGTGAGTTTTTCAGCTTGAAGTTTTTGTTGTTTATCACCTTTCTTAACAACAACAGTCAGTCTTTGAAGGTCCTTTGCAGTCTGAGAGACAATCTGGTTACAACTCAGTTGTGTGACATGCCTTTAGTTAAATAAAAATGGATATATTAAACAATTGAAAAATAAAGTAATTAAGAAATATTTTAACATAAGTAAATTTATAACCTTACACTTTATCTCTTAGTCCCTGGTTGTCTCTTTCTGTTCCCAAAGTTTTAAGTGCCTGCTCCAAATGTTTCCAACTTTTTATTATAGTATTAATATTTGTTGTGATATTTTCACTCAGGTTATACAGTTCAGTTGGGCTAAACTGCAAACCAGCAAATCCAACATTTGGTACATTATTTCCAATAGCTCCGTAAGTCTTCTGAGGCTCAAATCCTCGTGACATTCTGATGAAATCTATGAAAAAAAAAGTAATGAACATAAAGATCTTTCTTTTCCTTGTTTTAATCACTTATGTCAAGGTTTTTTCCAATGTTAATCAAAAAAATTTATTATTTATTGGCTTCTTTCAGATATTCATAATTTCCATATAATCGGAGTTAGTCTAAAGTTAAGACAATTTGAGTTAAAATTAACTCACCAAGCTCTTGTTACAGCTAATATGACACAATCTTAATTCAAAATACAATTTAAGCATAACTCTGGAACGCCCTTTAATATTTGTCTGCCATTTTGAAATAGGTGATATGACTGCCATCTGATGGAAACGATAAGAAACTTTCACTGCTTACTCGATGATAGTTTTAAAAAGTTTCTCATTTGTGAAATCGGGGACTTGATCATTACTATTAACACCAATACAACTTTTAATTACGAATTAGATGTACAGTTTTTTGAGTTATAATATTAGTATATAATAATTTATAATTATTATCTACTAATATTATGTAATATACATATAATATTTACTAGATTAAAATATAAAATGATAAACTAAAGTAGTAATTTGACTTTTATTGCGGAACTACCCGAACCGGCCCGATTTGCTGCATTAGCCTTCACGGGATCAACCGTTGGACTGTAAGTATCTTATTGATATTGTTCTTTTAATTTTAATGGAATATTATTTTAATTATGTGGTTTATGTTAATTATATTGTACTATAAATATTGCATATATATGTTATGTGACTTGGTCCAGTATATAGAGTATTAAAATTAACTAATTAGGATCCTTAGCCACGATGAAGTTTTGTTTGAGTGTGATGGCTTCGGTAATATATTAATTACTGCATTTTTTAAGGGTTTAAGTAAGGATTTAGCCTATTATCAATTAAGGATGAAGTAGCATTATAACTTTTTTTTATTAATAACGACTTTCGCGTCTAAATTGAACGTTTGTTGTATCGAATTTGAAGTTCTTTGTTTGAGCGACCATGATGTTTCTGTCTAAGAAGGTCACGTTGGTTGAAGGATTTTAATGTTGTGTCGATAGTAACGATTTGTCACTGGAATATAAAATAGTAAATGGGACTTATCGGTGTAGTTAAATTTACATAGAAATGCTTTAGAAGCTATAGATAAATGACTTATAAAAGAAAAACTTAATGGGCCCCGGAAATTAGTGGCTTATAGAGGAACAAGGAAATTCGTACTTTATACTGGGTGACTCATCGGTTTTAGATTCATCGCTGCTGTTTAAACGTTACAGCAACATTATTAGCATGTACATTTATGTCTCACATTTTGATTAATTTAAAAAGCCCAGGTTAAAATCATCTGAAACGGGTAATTTTACAGATTGGGTCCTGTTTCTTAACTGTTCAGGTGAACGAACATTGCAGTGGAGTTTCCTATATCAATTCTCAAAACAAACAAAAAATCCAACATTCCTCCTAATTTGACATTAAAAGTTTTTTGGAAAAAAATATTATTGATTTCCAATATAAATTTTCTAAGTCATTACAGAATAACAGTGCATGTGCTCAGATGTTTATAGAGTTGATGCTAGGTGGAACCACATATTTGTGCAGTCCTACAGAAATTTTGGATAAGGTGTATAAACCGTCGCACATGAATTCTTTCAAGTTCTATAGAATTGCAGTGCACATGCGTAAGTTGCAGGAGTTACTGTAATGGTTAATGTAGTTTCCGATAGATGGCTCTGAAGTCGGCGTCACCAACTTTGGGAATAAATTCCTAAACGCTAAAAAATGGACGTAAACTAACTTCCCGGCTCAACTGCACTTCTACTAGCGCTTGATTTTTCAGTTATATTGTTGTAAACTCTAGCAGACAATTTTGAAGTATTTATTTAAATATGCAAATCACAATATTATGACAATGTTGTGATGTTAACTGCTATTTTCTCCACAGAGTATAGTATTTAGTCTATGATTTTTCTATCGCTGGTTGGATCAGCGTTAGGGAGAGATTGGCCAGCAACCAATCGAAGGGACTATTATTATGCTTTCAAGTCTTATACGAGAATTTCCCGGAAGGATCAAACTAATGACGACCAAAGCATGAAAAAGGACAACTCTTGGAAGAAAAAAGTGTACACCCATTTTTAATAAACGTTTGGTAATTTTAATATAATTAATATATTTTTTAATATTTTAAGGGTGTGCTATACAAACCGTCGCACAACATTTTCAATCTTATTTCTTACGCCACTGATGCACTAAACACTTTTAAACACGTTTAAAACATGTTGCAACACTTTTAAACACATTTTAAACATTTTCCAATGTTACAATCTTTTTTTATATTTATATGTTTACGTAAAACATGGTCGTGCTACATTGCTTACTTGCTACTTTCTATTTTCCCTCCTCTTCCTATGTTGTTCCAATGTTGCCACCCAAAATACTCCAGATATTGCCAACATCACTTCCACGTTCCCTGGATTTCACCTAGGTTAGAGTAATTGATTTAGGTTTGGTTAGCTTTTAGGTTCCTTGCTTTTTAAATGTGATTTGGTACGTAAAATAAATTACCTCTTCATAACTGTTATTCTATGAAAAATTCAAAATGTCGGACGGTTACCACATAAAATCATATTTCTACTAGTTCATTTTGTGTTAATTATACATTTTTAGACAAGTTCTGGGAATGTTGTGTCAATGTTGGTCATACTGATTTCATATACATATACCGCCAACTGCTGGAGGTTACATTTATCTTTCTGGGATTACATGAAGCACTAGCGAATGCGCACTGGGATTCTATAGAACTTAGAAAGAATTTGTGTGCGACGGTAAGTATAGCTTATCCATTTTTAACATAGATTTGGGGATTTATTACAAATATTGGTAATTTAAATTTATAGCAACGGATAGTAATGGAGGATGATAATCGATATGTGGTTTGATTGTGGGTTATCGCTAGCTCTATAAACTCTGGTGCATGCGCACTGATGTTCTATAGGAATACGAAAATATTTCACGCTAGTTTAAGTGCAGTTTTTCCGAAATGGCTCAACTGCACTTCTACTAGCACTTGATTTATCAGTTATAATGTTGTAAACTATAGCTCTTCTTCTGTATTTACTAACATTATTTAATATTTTAAACTTTTTCAAACAATTTTTATAACATAAAAGTGTAGACTTTCACGGCAGGTATTTTGATTCATGTATTTTATGTCTTTCGGGCTAAATGGCCATGGTCTGGTTTTATTAAAACTCGGCGTTTTGTCTACTACTGCGGTAGGCATCCTTAGGTGATTCTGCATATTCTTTGACTTCTTAATTGCAGCCGACATTTGAAGAGTTAAGAAGTCAAAGAACACGCAGAATCTCCTAAGGATGTCTACCGCAGTAGTAGACGAAACGTCAAGTTTTAATAAAACCAGACCATGGCCATTTAGCCCAAAAGACTTAAAATACTTGAATTTTTATAACATTATTAGATGATTTTGAAGTATTTATTTAAATATGCAAATCACGATATTATGACACTGTTATTCAATATTGTGATAATAAGTAAAAAGGTTCGCCGGGGTGGGCATTGATTATATTTAATCTTTGCTATATTCGTTCAGTGTTTTTGTGTTCTTTGGGCACTTTGGTATGTGGTACTGTTCGCATGTGACCACACAAATCACATATACTTTTTCATTTGGGTCATGGTACTTCTTGTTTTCACACACTTTGTTATGAAAACCGTGCACAGCATAACGTGTCACATGTCGCTGGTCCTGGTTAGCTTTTGTCCAGTTTTCTCTATCATGGCTCCTGCAGCATAGAAATCAAGGTCTATCTCCCTCTTCTTCAATTTGCTTCGGTGTAAGAGTTCTGTGTAGGTGCTGGTAGTTGGCAGAAGGTGTTTCATCCTCAGATCTTCTGCATAGAATGACTCTCTTGCAAGTTCATATACAAGTCTCAATGGGGTTGTTTTCCCTACCCTTAGAGCCAGTTTAAGGAAACGTGCCTTAACCTTCTCTATCCTTTCAAGATCGCTAAGTGACAGTTTCTCCCATATGTCTATGGGCTGTGGTGTATAAACCGTCGCACACAATTTTCCATCTAATATTCTTATGCCACTGACGCACTAAACACTTTTCAACCATTTATAATGTTTGGTACTTTTTTATAAACATTTTGGAACCATTTTATAAACATTTCTTACGATTTCTAAATTACGTGAATATTCTACATCGAGTTCTACAGGCGTGGAAATGCTTCGTGTAATGTCCGCTAGGTGGCTCTCACATCGCAGTTATTTGAAAATAATTTGAAAGCATATTCAATGTTAGTATACGTAAAATTAGTTTGTAGTTTGTTAAATAATATGCATGTAAATTGTTTTGTTAGGTTAGGAAAGGAAGATGTTAGTTTACGTCCTTTTCTTCCTCTTCTCTCTCTCTCCTTTTTTTTGCATTTGGAAATAAATAATGTAGATTTGGGGATTTAGTGCAAAGATTTGACATTTAAATTTCATAGCGACGTGCTGTCATTCTAGTATAAGCTGTATAAACTTTAGTACGATATCGATAATAATTGATATGTGGCAAGGATGGTAATATGTAGTTCAATGGTGGGTTATCACTGGCTCTATAAACTCTGGCGCATGCATACCGTTGTTCTGTAGGACTTTGAAAATATATCAAGTAAGTGCAGTTTTTCCGATAATTATTTAATTTGTAAAAAAATTGGCTGTTGTACACTTCAGATTGCAAAAATTTTTCAATTTAATATCTTATTCCACTGATGTACTAAACACTTTTAAACACGTTCAAAACATTTTGCAACACTTTTAAACATCTTCCAATGTTGCAACGATCTTTTTTTTTATATTTATATATTTACGTAAAACATGGTCGTGCTACATTGCTTACTGCTATTTTCCCTCCTCTTCCTATGTTGTTCCAGCGTTGCCACCATCAACAACCCAAAATACTCCAGATGTTGCCAACCATTTCCACGTTCCCTGGATTTCACCATGTTAGAGTAATTGATTTGTGTTACAGTAATTGATTTAGGTTTGGTTAGCTTTTAGGTTCCTTGCTTTTTAAATGTGATTCCACGTTCCCTGGATTTCACCTACGTTAGAGTAATTGATTTGTGTTACAGTAATTGATTTAGGTCTGGTTAGCTTTTAGGTTCCTTGCTTTTTAAATGTGATTTGATACGTAAAATAAATTACCTCTTCATATCTGTTATTCTATGAAAAATTCAAAATATCGGACGGTTACCATGTAAAATCATATTTCCACTAGTTCATTTCGTGTTAATTATACATTTTTAGACAAGTTCTGGGAATTTTGTGTCAATGTTGGTCATACTGATTTCTCATACATATACCGCCAACTGCTGGAGGTTGCATTTATCTACCTGGGATAATTGGAGCACTAGCGCATGCACACTGCGATTCTATAGAACTTAGAAAAATTTTCGTGCGACCCGAAGTGTAGCATATCCAAAGTTAGAAATATCATGCAACATTCAAAATAGTATACAAGTTGTAAAAAATCGGCAGGTGAGATTCACTGTTTGTCTCGTACAATTTTCCATACATCATTCTTACATTACTATTGCACTATACACTTTTAAACACGTTTCATACCTTTTTGGAACCATTTAGTAATCATTCTTATGATTTTTAAATATTGAAAATATTTATTTGGCTGATCAACTTTTATAAGATTCATGATGTGTTCCGTTGAGGTTTATTCAAAATTAATATAAAATTATAGAATATTCACCTGAAAGGTCCGTCTCCTCAACTTAATTAATCATTTAACTGTAGCGCTTTCGGGACTTGTCCCATCATCGGCAGGATTCAAAACTACCAGATCTTCAGTGAAACACCAGTTTTGAATCCTGCCGATGATGGGACAAGGCCCGAAAGCGCTACAGTTAAATGATTAATTAAGTTGAGGAGACGGACCTTTCAGGTGAATATTCTATAATTTTATATTATTTGGCTGAGTTTACCAATTGGACTCTCACAATTTTCTATATGACATTCTTATGCCACTGATGCACTAAACACTTTTCAACCATTTTTAATAACATTTTGTACTATTTTAAACATTTTGGAACCATTTTATAAACATTTCTTGTGATTTTTAAATATTTATAAATTATACGAATATGGTTGGTTGGTATCTTATGTTGAGCACTTGATAATGAAATCATTCACTCTATTGCACTCCAATATTTACCAGAAAGGCTGATCTCTTCTGCAAAAGCTGGATAATGGGGGAGATGGTTTCTTTCCATACCTTCATTTAAATTGCAAAAAGGGCATTTAGGTGAATCTGTTATGCCAAGTCTGTGTAGGTGTTTATTCAGGCAGTCATGTCCCGTTAGTCTGAATATTGCTACTGCAGATTTACTTTGTAATGTAGTGATGTCATAAGCTTGTAGATTTTCCCATTCCTTTCCAGATGTTTTGGTGGTGTATTCTTCTCTAAGTTTATTGATATATTTATTTGAGATAATTCTTTTGATAGAGTGAAAGGAAACTAGAGTAGAAGTTGGGTTTGAAACAATTTTGCTACCCTTCTAGACCAGAAAATTGGCTATATCACTGTCTGTCACTCCACAATGGGCCAGAATCCATTGAAGTACAACTTTTTTATGTAGACGGGATAACTGTTTTATCATTTTGTGACAATTACGCGAATATTGTGAATCGAGTTTTACAGATGCGCAAATGCTTCACGTAACATCAGCTAGGTGGCCCTCAAATCGGTGTAACCAACATTTGAAAATGATAAGGTGTATAAACCGTCGCACATGAATTCCTTTAAGTTCTATAGAATCACAGTGCGCATTCACGAATTGCAGGAGTTGCTGTAATGGTTAATGTAGCCTCCGGTAGATGGCTCTGGAATCAGCGTTACCAACTTTGGGAATAAATTCCCAAATGCTAAAAAATGGACGTAAACTAACTTCCCATTTCCTAACCTAACAAAACAATTTACATGCATATTATTTAACAAACTATAAACTAATTTTACGTACACTAACACTAAATATGGTTTTGAATTATTTTCAAATGTTGGTGACGGCAATGTGAGAATCGCCTACCGGATGTTACATGAATCACTTCAGCGCTTGTAGAACTCGATGTACAATATTCACATAATTTAGAAATAGAAAAAAATCGTAAGAAATGTTTATAAATTGGTTGCAACATGTTTAAAATAGTACCAAATGTTATTATAAATGGTTGAAAAGTGTTTAGTACATCAGTGACATAAAAATATGAGATGGAAAATTGTGTGCGACGATTTATACACCACACAGTCTTTGAAAATAATTCCAACCCATATTTCAAGAAATTAACTTCATTTTTTTAAATTCCGATGGGACAAGTTTGTGTATGTAAAATTATTTTATAGTTTATTAATTAATATGCAAACAAAACAAATTCAATGGTGCTATGACCTATGTTTAACTGAAACAAAGTATTATAAGAAATTGTACCATGCTATCTCATTTTCTGCCTACCTTCTGATTTACCGGCATGCAATTTCCAGGCCCCTCTTTCATTCCTCATTCGTGCCACGTGTCCTGCCCTTCGCAGTCTAAGATACCTAACTATTCTTATATATTGTTCCCTTAAAGATTATGTAGCTCACTGTTTGTAGTCCTCTCATTTGCCTATCTGTTCATCTGTTTTTGATCCAAAATTTTTCCTAAGATCTTTATTCTCAAATACTTGTAATCTTTTCTCCTCCCTTACAGCCCAAGTTTCACATTATATAACTGCGAGAATTGCAGTATCATATGTTTTCAGTTTACACATCATCGGTAAATAGGAAAAAAAAAGTCAAATTCCATACCGTAATTTTAAAAATAGATTTATACACACATTTATATTTTCGCGTGTCCTGTGGAAGTTGGCAGTTTGGTATTCAATAGTTTTAGATACAGTAAAAGGTCCTTATTTGCGTTTTCACTATTCACGGGTTAAAAAATTGACACATTTCCTGTATTCGCGGCTAAAAATTTCTTTATTTGTGGATCCAGTCGGTATATAAGGATTAGTATCCTTTATAATGCATAGGCAACTTTTTTTACTGCAGGCACGGCCAAGGCAGCTTTTACAAGGAACAATTCAAACCAAATGGACAAATTAGTATCAAAGTAAAACAAAAAGTCACCGTCGCTGTAATTCACGTGACACTTTGTCTGTTGACAAATGCTGCCCTCACCAAGATCGGTGTTTTATTGTTTCAACTTATAATTTGTTGCAATAATTTTGATTAACACGTGTCTCTTCTGCTTTGTTGCCAATTTGTAATGTCGAGTGAAGGGAAAGAAAATTAGTTCTGAAGCGGGGGAAAAAAGTAGTGTTGCCACTTAAAGTAAAAATAGAAATCTTTGACCGTTTATGTGTTGGCGAGTTGTTTGCATCTATATCACCTGTTTCAGTGTTACTGAATCAACAGTGCGATTCATCAAGAAATCCGAAGACGAATAAGGAATTCTATCGCTGAATTCATAGTTGAATATCAATCTGAATTGAAAGACCTTATAAAAGCAGTAACACGGGAAAAGAATTACTTTGTCTATGCCTGAAGTAATAATTAATAGAAATTGTTAAAAATCTCTCATTAATTGATTTTATTTTGATGTATTTTTTTTTATTTCATTTTGGAACCTTGGAATGTATCCCCTATATACCAATACAAATTACCATTCCATATTTGTGGCATATTTGCAGAACATATCCTCCCACCCATAAATCACTGAATTCAGTCTGTAGTCCTCATTCACACACAGGTGCTTCAAAGACAAAGTGGTGCAACAAGTGCACGTGCTTTTTTTTTTTACCTAGTTGTTTTGCGATGCCTGAAAAACAGACAACAGTAAAAGACAAACTGGTCAATTTCGCGAAAGAATTTTGTGTGGAAATATTCTCAAGTGACAGTTCAATATTTTTTTGCAAAATGTATAAAATTTCAGTGAATTGCACAAAGAAGTGTCATGTTCCGCACAAGTACACACTGCGAAAGGTAAGCCTGCTCTTTGTAAAATGGCAAAACAAGTTTCAAAATCATCTCTGATATCTTCGTATGCTATTGATAGCATATGTTCATATTCTTTACATAAGGCTATAAAAATGTATGTTGTAGTCCATCTTTTGTATGAGCCTATTTTGAATTATTTAGTGACTATATTAATGATTTTTAGCGCCTTTTTGCCTGCCTATTTTGAATTTTTAAGAGCCTAACATCCTGACTCTACTAATAACATTGAATGACAGAATAACGTAAAATATGTTATATAGTGGTTCACTCCATAAATAAGGAGCTATTACTGTATAAAGTAAATGTTGGAAATGAAAATAATTTCATAAAACTTGGAGAACATCGTCAGAACTAGAAGTGCACATAATTTAATTGGTAATTTTATAGAAAGGTGTCAATTGAGTGAACCACTATATAACATATTTTACGTTATTCTGTCATTCAATGTTATTAGTAGAGTCAGGATGTTAGGCTCTTAAAAATTCAAAATAGGCAGGCAAAAAGGCGCTAAAAATCATTAATATAGTCACTAAATAATTCAAAATAGGCTCATACAAAAGATGGACTACAACATACATTTTTATAGCCTTATGTAAAGAATATGAACATATGCTATCAATAGCATACGAAGATATGAGATGATTTTGAAACTTGTTTTGCCGTTTTACAAAGAGCAGGCTTACCTTTTGCAGTGTGTACTTGTGTGAAACATGACACTTCTTTGTGCAATTCACTGAAATTTTATACACTTTGCAAAAAATATTGAACTGTCACTTGAGAATATTTCCACACAAAATTCTTTCGCGAAATTGACCAGTTTGTCTTTTACTGTTGTCTGTTTTTCAGGCATCGCAAAACAACTAGGTAAAAAAAAAAGCATGTGCACTTGCTGCACCACTTTGTCTTTGAAGCACCTGTGTGTGAATGAGGACTACAGACTGAATTCAGTGATACCAACATCAAAAATAATATTGCCAGTCACTTAAAGGTTTCAGTACCTGGAGTGAGACAGAGAAAGAAAGCTTGAGCCATCTACCTTCATTGTCACTCAGCAGTGTTTGTATTGAAAAGAAGCAAAACTGTACTATACTATAGAACTTCTCCAAGCCTTAGAGCCAGAGCATAATACAATGGGACATAGCTTAGGGCTATTTCGCTTAATGGGAGTGCATGAGGTGGAAAAATACAGTAACTAGTACTTGTTATTTTGCCTAACGGGAGTGCATTGAGGGGGAAACCATCTAACTATTAGGTTATTGCCACCCTTATTCTAAAATATTCTAACAGAATTTATAAAAAGAACACTTGAAATTTTTTATGCAATGATGTGTGTCATGAAGTTTGTTCATTTCAATTAATTTCATTGAAATACTAAGATTAATTTCGAGAAAAAATGGCAAGTAGGCATTTATAGGCATTGTAAGCTGAAATAGGCAATATAGGCAAAATTAACTTCATGGAAAACAACTCTAGGGTCATTGGTATGAACTTATATCAAGATACTTTTACAATATCTGTAATAAATAACTGTAGGTATTTTCCCTAACATCCGATCGCTAGTTTAGTGATCAGGTTTTAATAAACGAATCATTTTCAAAAACAAAAATTCTAAAGCTAACTAATCAGAATTCAACCTAATAACATAACTAGATGAAAAGGATAAATATAAGATTAGTGTCATTTTACTTAGTTTGGAAAAATTAAATGCCATTGTATGTATATGTGAAGTGACTCAAAATATGTTTAAATTATAGGTGAAACTAGATTTAATAGAATGAAATAATTCACTAAAATTAACTGAAAGCAATACCTTTTTTTAAATTAGGCATACTGTTCAATCTTTACAAGAAATCTGTTTTGGAACTTTCTGATATTAGGAGAACTAATGGGTATGGAGCAAGAAAGTGAACATTTGAATTTTGAGATAATTTTTGTTTTAAAATAAAGCTTAGGAATGTTGAAGATGAAATCATAAAATTGCAGGCCATCCAGAAAAAGAAATAAGGAAAATAACAGTAAAATATTACTGTTTTCTATGTTACCTGAAGAATGTGGTCATGAAATCAGTTTCGATATTCAGATGTTATTCCAGGATGGAAACATTTTTTTTTTTTTTTCAGTAGAGGCAAATTAGAATAAACATTTTGTTGTAATAAAATTGCAGTGCTGTTTCCAAAATTACATTGCAAAGTTATTGAAATATAAGTAAATTCACATTCCATACACTGAAGAATAAAATAGTTTACCTGAATCGGTTGTCGTATGTATTTCTCAAAAATGTACAGCAGGAAATTAATCTAATCTGGTGAACACTAACATGTCATCTAACCTAACAAAATTAGTTGCATACTGCATTATAATCCACTGTAAACTATTCTGGTGTACAGTAACTTTTCCTCATCTAACTTGACAAAATAATTTTGATACTATATTGCATTCTACCGTAAACTAATCTCGCCGTGTGCTGTAATTTAAAAAAACATACTAATCTCGTGCACACTAACATGTCATCTAACTTAACAAAATCAGTTACATACTACATTATACTCTTGTAAATTAATCTGGCATACCTTAAATTTTCTTCATGTAACCTGACAAAATCAGTTATACACTTGCAATCTATTCTAAACTAATCTTGTCACCTTACTATAATTTTAAAAAATGAACGTCCTGTTTCTCTCTAAATTCACCGTGTTTCTTTAATTGGGCCTTATGTATTCATCCACAAAAAGAAAAGAATGTCGCTCAACATTATGTTATTACAAGGAATTCAATATGAGATGTGTTAAACTAATGGGATATGGATTGTATAATGCTTCAAAATGTTTTTTACTGCTTTGTTGATTGATGGTCCGCAAATGTTTTCATCTCATTTTAAAACCGAAATTATATCGAAATTGGAATTTCCTGTATAGTAAACTAATGAGATGTGTATTATTCAGTGCTTAAAAATGTTATTTTACTGCATTATTGATTGACGTGTGTTTTTTTTTTTTTTCATCTTTGGTGACCCTAAGCTAAATTTTAAAAACAGAATTTTGTCAAAATTGTGATGTCCACTTTTTTCATGTAACGGAACTAGTGATACAAAGTCTATTCATTAGATGTGCTATAAGTTTTTTTAGTTATATATGTATGCAATTAAAACTTTAATAAGGGATGAAGGTAATAGAGTATAGAGTTAGCCATTTGCCAGTTCTTTACCTGTGCCACCTATGCTCAAGAGTAAATCCATAGAGAGACACTTTTATTTATTTTCAAGATGGCCACACTTTTCACTTATTTTGCCTAGTATTTGCAATTATATTGTGTATTTTTCTAACTGTTGAGAAGAGTGATGTCCTCCCATTATTTACGGTTTTCTAAACACGAATCTTAACAGTAACATTTGAGTAAATCCATAGACACACATTTATTTATATTAAAGATGGCCACACTTTTCACTTATTTTGCCTAGTATTTACAATTATATTTTGTATTTTTCTAACAGTTGAGAAGGGTGATGTCCCCCATTATTTACGGTTTTCTAAACACAAATCTCAACAGTAACACTTGATTAATTAATTAATAATTGAGTTGGAGAAAATGTTTTAACATCTCACCTCACAAAGTAGCGTGTCTTCACAATACTGGTTTCAAAAGTATAGTATTACTTCCATCTTCAGTCAAGTTGGAATTTGACTGAAGATGGAAGTAATACTATACTTTTGAAACCGGTATCATGAAGACACAACTTTGTGAGGTGAGATGTTAAAACATTTTTTCCAACTCGTTTATTAATATAAATATCTCATAGTGTTTCCTCCCACTGTAAATTTAATTTAAAAAGTAACACTTCAGTTTCACTTCACATTCACACAAATTAGACTTACATTTGAAAAGCTAATAAAATTAACTTTATGGAACCTTATATCTGTCCTTTTTGTTAAGTTATTAGTTCAGTCATGTTTTGATAGGTTTTCATACTACTTGTCCTTAAATTTAGAAAGCTAACAAATATATGTAAATAATGGAAGAGTGGTATAATTGAAAACTACTGGCAATTTTATTATTTATAAAAATGAAAACTACTAAGCCACTGGTAACGAAAGAATTGAAACAATACTTATTACAATTATAGATAGAATTATAATAAATAATGATAATTGAAATGTAACTTCTGGATGCCCAAAACATAAAAACAGGTGCTGTTTTTTGGTTGAATATCGCTAATATTTATAATGATTTATATTATATATTTGATTCTTTTTAATTTAAAGAGAAGTTAATGTTCCCAGCAGTTATGACCAATCATTGCACGTCTACGGAAGGAGAGCTCAAGAAAATTTGTGTGTAGAGTTTACCTTTAATAGATTTGGCATGTTGTTTACATTACAATTAATTAGCTTACATGTTTCTAATACATGTCTTCATTTTTTATTTGTCCAGTTTTGATCAGTTGTTACTTTTAGAGAATCTCAGTTTGGTCTCATCACTTTAAATATTTCTCTAGATTGCAGGTTTAATTTCAGGATAAGATACTATAAAAATGAGTCACCTGCTGTAGACAGCTGTAAAGGTGAAAGCAGATTTAAATAAAGAATGAAGGTAACAGATAAGCTGTATTAATCATGAATGATGTCATTCAGTAGACATGAATTGAGTTAGTCATAATAGTATCTAAATAAAGAATGAAAGGATTTTAATTTGAATAGCACTCTTCTGATATAAATTCATTTTATGTTTACATATTCTAAAGAATTGTAAATTTGTAGTCTTTTCAGGAAATGAAACTTAGTGGTCCATTTATGTTTTTGGCCATCTCATTCTGGGAACAATCCAATCTCTTATTTTAGTGGGGACATATTCTCTTCCCTGATTTTAAGAATCTGAAGATTACTATTTATGAAATTAATCTTGTAAAGTCTTGTATACCTATGTTTTTCATAATTTTTCAAAATACTTTCCACCTCTATTGGTACACTTATTCATATGCATGAATCAGTCACTGAGCTATTGCTCCCACTTTTCTTCAGGTATTATATTGCACACTTCCTCAAACCCTGCAAATAACTGCTCTTGTGTTACAAACTTCTGTCCTTTCAGTTGTGTTTTGATAAATGGAAAGAGTCCATATTTGCATGGGGCAAGATGTGGACTGTATGGAAGATGATTAACCCTTTAGGTGTCATGAGCCGATTAAATGGGCTCTGGTGCTCCTGTCCATTACCTGCCAGACAATATACTTAAACTACTTGCAAAGCCGATCACATCGGCGGGTACGATTTAAATCTGACACCAAGAGATTTTACCAGTGGCATGCAGAGGGTTAAGAAGCTTTATCCCTACTTTCTTAAGGTAGGCCTAATTGGTTGTAGAACGAGCTCTATACATGGATGTGATCAAGGTGAAGAAGCCAGGAATATTTCTGCAACCTTGGTCATAGATTCCAAAGGTTTTCCATTAATTGAAGTAAACAGGTTTCATTGTACCATTTCGCCACGTGTCTTCTGCTGCTTCAGCATCACTCTTGATAATATTACATTTTCCAAAGAAAACATGTACATTCTTTTTTCAACAGACCCGTCTTTTTTGAATTTGTGCTTTTCTCCTTTGAACACAATTCCCGTATCAGGTTACTCGCCTTTAATTTGGATGACACTTTTTTTTTTCCCCCTCTCTCGCAGTTTGATTTGTGGTAGAGGGCTTGGGTGAAGAGATAAAGGATCACAATGGTTATTAAATTAATTGATTTATCACTTCTTTTTTAGTCGGCAATGCTATAAGTCAGTTACAGTATGTCAATCAAACTGTATAATACACCTTTGGTCCATTAACTTATTCTTTGTTTTATATATATATGGATTTCTTCCAAATGTAAAATCACTTTCACTAGGATATTTCTACAAAGATTTACTCGCGATTGGCTTTGGATTCTATGATGGTCTTTAATTAAAATATTGACTTTTAAATAATATTGAGTGAAATAACTGTTACCCAATTGAGGCGTTGACATGGGAAATGTAAGTAAAAAAAAAGTTTTGCAGGGGAAGCAAAAAACTTTTCCCAACATTAATTTTAATATAATTTTGACACTTCCTAAACAAGAAATTTTATTTGAAAAATAGTTGCAAAAATCCATATTAGATTTACAAAATATATATAAATTTAAGTTTTTTTTTGTGCTTCCCAGTAAAATTTGCTTTTTATGACTTACTAGCTTTCCCATGTCAACCCTTCAATTACTCTCCGTGAATTGTTAACAGCGAATTAATTGTATTTTAAATATTATCTAACACTCTTCTCTGAAAAGTACGCCCAGATACAGTTCTAAAATTTTAAAAACAATGGATCTTCCAGCTCTATATAGTTCTGAAACCTGGACTCCTACTACAGATAAATTAAATAGGATAGTAGCTGCAGAAATGACGTTAATATCTTTAGCGGGTTATACTATGACCACGTGCGTAATGAAGATATCCGCAAAGCTCTCAACACGCCAGCAATAACTGAAACTATTCAAATATACCAAAATAATTGGCATGAGCACCTTCTTAGAATGCCAAACAATAGACTGCCTCTGCAGCTATTCAACTATAGACCCATAGGACGAAGAGACCCAGAAAGACCTAAGAAGAGATAGAGGGATCAATTTCTATCCTGAAGTGGAACAGGCCAATGGCCTAAATCCATGACTGCAATTGATGATGATGAATGTTATCTGAACCCAGGATTTTAAAGTAACAGTAATCATCTGTGTGACTCAACAGACAAAATACACAACAGAGGCGCACTTGGCGACTTAACTAAAAAAGAAAATAGTTTGCACTTGAATGCTGTGCTTGTTTTGTGATTGATAAATTGCCAATGTTTTTGTTGGAAATTAATATTTAGTGAGCCCCAATCAGTAAAAAATGAGAATATCTCGTAATTGCCAAATTTCCGGACCAGTGTTTGCTGGAACTTACTGGCTTCTCATTTTTACTTATCCATGTATTTTGAAGCATCGTGTTGACTCGTTTTCTTTTAGTCGTACCGAAATTGATTGGCCGTCGTAGCGAAATAGAATAGAGAATATTTATGTGTACAGTTTTATTATCCGAATTTATAAATTTAGATTAATATGTGTTTTTCCTTTAAATATAAGCCAATATTTAAGATTAAACTTTTGTCCGTTTAGACATGATCCCATTGTACAACTGTTTTAAACCAATGCCACCTGGTTGTCTTTATGGCTTTTCTGACATTGTAACCCACTTCCTAACACATGTACTATCAGCTTATTTAGGGCTGGTGCACATGGGAGACTGTCGCGCAACTATTTCGTCTTTCCCACAGTCTGTACAATCTGTCTAGGTGAGGATGAGCGACGCGACAGCGTTGCAACTTTTCAGTTGTCTGGCCGCCGACAGGGGGGCGATGAAACTGTCTACGTCCTGTCTCCTCTCCCATAGTTTGCGCACACCAACATTTTAGTTGCCGTCTCAGGCTCTATCATCTCTATCCTAGGCTCAACTATCTTTCTGCAGTTGAAAACTTTTATTTAGAGCAGAACAAGAGTTTGTCGGTAAATGTTGCAGTAGAAGAATCGAAACAGTTTCCGGATTTTTCCTGTGTTGAATGATACCACTGTATTCTAAAAAAAATCCATCTTTAAACAACGTGCAATTGTCGACTGCACTACAAAACTCCGTGAAAAAAGTAGGAATTATTCTTGTAGAATGTGATTAGCTACCTGAGGAATGTATAAAATTATGTAGTTTTTATGAAAATAATGTACGAAAAATAGAAAATAAATTCGATGTGGTGCTAGGAATAATCTAAAAATCATAATACTGTAATCTTTAATAATAAGGTACCGGTACATAATATGCTCTTGGAAGGCGGAGTTATGTTGCCCCAACGATATAATAGGCGATGAATGATAATGAAGCGCCAGGATAGTCCTTAACCTAAATTCACACCAAGGATGATAATAGGATTAAGAAAATATTTGCGGTATTGTGGCCGAGAATCAAACCCGGGAGCCCAAGAAGTCTAGTCAAACGCTCTGACCCTAGCCCATGAGACTGGTTTCCATTGTGCATTGTATTGCAGAAACATTTCTCACAATTGTTTTTGCCATTGTTCCTTTCTGTTTATTTTAAATATCTAGCCAGGATCTTAAGAGAGACTAGTTAGCGTGTTTCTTTACACACTAGTGACTAACATTGCCATTAACTTTTTAGGTCATAATCACGTGTGTATAGTTTTTTTAATTCCTCGTTTGTGTTGTATAAATACTGATTTTTATTTTTTGTAATGAATTATGAAATTGTTAAAATGGCTCGTGGAAAAGAAAATATATTTCAGCCTTTGTTTTGATACTTATTAAAAAAATAAACAGCCACGGAAAAAATCAGATTATAGTAGGACCAAGGTGTTTTAATTTTTTTGTTGAAATGTGGTCAGCTTTCCTTTTAGAGAAAAAATCTGCACGTTTAATGAATCGAAATGGGGATCTCGTGATCCATATTAAAAAAAAAATACTCTTAAATCAGGAAACCTATTTTGGTACCGCAATATTTCCGTGAAGGAAGAAATAGGCATCTAATAGATCATGATCAAATGAATTTTCAGTTTTGTGAAGATCAAGTCATGGAGGACAGACGCTTGTATGTTGTCAGCTGTTAGTTGCTTGAAAGCGACAGATGAACAATAACTATCGTCACGAAGGTTGTTCATGACACATTCCCCCCTCCCACTTCCAAGGATTTTATTTTTTTTTTTCACACCGACATCGCGCTGTTGTCAGAATCAGCTGTTCCTACGTCATATCCTTCGGATAACTTTCGCAATGACCCAGATTCTATGTAGGGTTAAATTTTGCTATGGTAAAATAAAACATTGACCAACTTTTGTACAGACAAAATCTGCAGTTGTAACTGCGGCTTTAATGCTCCGCATTAAATATGAATTTTCACGCGTTCTGAGAAAGCGATTTAATCGTGTTCCGCGTAATTTTGTCTTATCGTTTTCTACAAATGGATTTATTGAAGATAACATGATTGCAATCGAGTTGTACGGTTTAACCAATGGTTTATAATTGCTTCCAATATAGCACTGGAAATCTATAAACCATCCAAACAAATGTAAACACTTTTTAAAAAATAAATTTCTACATACTACTTTTGTTTCCCATTTTCTTGCATACCGATTCTTTCCATAATCTTATAACCTGACTTAAATGTTCAATTGAACACCGAAATAAACATTGATACCATTTTAAACAAACGAAATTCTTCACAAGAACAAAATTTTAATAAACAATAAAATAATGGAAATCTACTTAAAGAAAACAAATAAGACTTGGATTAAGAAATATTTTATTAGTTTGGATTGTTAGTAATTTAGTAGCTTTATTGTTTCTCATATATACTTTACATGTAACTCAGACGATAAGTTCACAGCTATATTCAAAACGTGTTCATACTGTACAGGTTATTTTCGCTGAATTTTTATTACCGATTGTGGAAATAAGACCCTTCTTGATACAAACTTCGACACCTTTATAAGTTGAACCCTTGTTTGTAACTTTTGCATGAAATCAAATTATGGTCGTTAGACAAGCATTTTATTGCTCTTTCTGTTTGAATAATGATACAAATAGCTTTTTCATCTTAATATACACAGTCGATTTTCTGAGTGTTCTCTTATCCCTACACAGGATGTTAACATTTCAGGGGGGAAAAGATACATAAAATTAGGTCAAATTGGAGAAGCTGCTGGAAGGGAACTGCATAATTTCATATCAGATAATATAGATGTAATATAAAATCATCCCAGTATTTATTTTTAGTTTGTTCATTTTTTATATTTATTTCAGTTATTTTCCAACTACTATACAAATAAATAATGATGTCTCGCACAGGATCAATTGAGTGCCTCAGTGTCATAGGTGTCATAGAATTGATTTTCCCTGTAATTGCACTAGAAATAATCATCTCTGTCTGAGCCACATCTGCCTGTTACATTTTTGTGTTAATTTTAACTCGTCCATAATGTTATAGGCAGTTGTGGTTCTGACAGATGATTATTTCTAGAGCAATTACAGGGAAAAACATTTTTTTAATTGTGGGTTAGGCACCTATGGCACTGAGACGCTCAATTCCAGTATAATATTCAACGGATAGAATAGTCATAATTTAATTTTTTGGCCGTTGGAGACGTATCGTATGATTTTTTTTCAGGAGAAAAATGCTCATAAAAAGCAAATTACTGCACTAAAAGTGAACATGTATTGCAGTTCAAATTGTTACTGGTACTATAATGTGTCTCCATGTTTCTGTTATTCTTTACGTGAAAAATAATGTACTTAGTGAGTTCTAAAAATTACTCCAGAAACGTCTTGTAAACAAAGGTCCAACAATTATCTTCTCGGATATGACGTCACGGAACTAATCTAATCCGTTCACTGAATATTCTCAGTACTGTTGTATATGTACTCATTTACATCGTTACTTATTTTCAATGTAGCTATCTCGTACTATGCATTTTAGTTTCATACAATATTTATGTACGCTGCTCAAAAAAATTAGGGGATATTGTAGAATAACCTATTAAGACTATGTTTTTAGGAACAGTATTAGATGCAATCACTTTCTATTACTCCAAAAGAATGTAAACAAGAGTTTGAAGTCATTACATAACCTCTGTACCACACCAGATGTCAAAGAGATCCTGATTAGGAATATGGCAAACAAACAAAGCAACATTAACATGGGTGAAAATGTTTCTTTAGTATGGTGTATGGTCTCCTCGAACGGCCAGCACTGCCTCACACCTGTGTAGCATTGATGCAATGAGGTTAGCAATGAGTTCTTGGGGGATACGTGGCCACTCTTCCATAATAGTAATGTGCAGCTCTGGAACAGTTGTGGGAGGTGCTGGTCTGCCTGCAATGCGTCTGCCTAATGCATCCCACACATGCTCAATCGGATTTAAGTCCGGAGAGGAAGCTGGCCATTGTATATGCTCGATACCCTCCACTTCCAGCATGTCGTCCACCAAGCCAGCTCTGTGGGGTCGTGCATTATCGTCCATAAAAAGAAAAGAATCACCTATGGCACCAGCATAAGGCACGACAAAAGGTCGGAGAAACTCATCTCTATACCTTACCGCAGTCAAAGTACCACCTTGGATGACGTAGAGGTCCGTACGTCCACCACTACTGACTCCTGTCCACACCATCAATCCACCGCCACCATATGGGGGGTCTTTCACGTACAAAAGCTGGATTGTTTTGTGTCCCTTTTTCCCTCCAGATGAATACACGCCGACTATCACATTCCACGTTGAATCGCGACTCATCAGAAAAAAAGAACTGATCTCCATTCGGCATGCCTCCGCCCACGATGTTCCTCCGCCCAGTTTCTGCGATCTCTACGGTGTTGTGGAGTTAACCTGGTGCACACCATGGGCCTACGGGCATAGAGACCACTTCCATTCTGTCGATTACGGACAGTTTGAGTTGACACCCTGCGTCCTGTTGCTGTTTGAAGTGTATTTCGCAGTTGAGTCGCATTCTGCTGTCTATTCCGACGGGCTGTTAACAAGAGGTAACGGTCATCCCTTGCTGTTGTTGCCCGTGGGTCGACCTTGTCCGGCTCTTCTGTGAACAGTATCTGTTCTTTGAAAACGATTCCAAAGTCTGGAAATAACGCTTTGAGACACCCCAATGGCTTGTGTGCCACCTCTTGTTGTTGTGTCTGTCCAGCTTCCATCCTTCCTATGGCCCTCCAAGCCATTGGTTCAGGTAAATCACGTTGTCGAGGCATTAATGTCCCTAAGGCAAGTCATTTGCTAACTGAAAAGTGGACTGGATTTAAAAACAGCAACAAAACATTCACCTCCACACCACCCTTTCACATCAACAGTACAGACACTGCCCTCTGGTGTGGTACCGAGGTTACGTAACAACTTCTAACTCTTGTTTATATTATCTTGGAGTAATAGAAAGTGATTTCATCTAATACTGTTCCAAAAAACATAGTCTTAATAGGTTATTCTACAATATCCCCTAATTTTTTTGAGCAGTGTATATAAGTTACGGGTTCTGTTGACAGTTTATGAGCAAAGCCTTCTCTATTCAAATTTTCTAAACCACGAAACTATCCCGAATATTGAACCGTGTATTTGCACATTGTCGGATATGTAGCAAAAGAATAAAGAATACTATTTGAATTTTAATTCACATTCACACGCATCGATCTTCACCTTTTCTCACAAAAGACAGGCATTTTCCTCTGTCCCTCTTTCTCAACCAATTAGCGTCAATCCCCGTATCACATGTACTGTAGCTGGTATCGCCAACAAAACTATGCATACGTAAAAACCAATAACAATACTAATGTAATTGGACCCTATCCAAACTTACTAAATCACGTTATCACGGGGAACCCTCGTTAAAGCTGACTGCTGGGGAACATTGCGTCATTGAATTCTATCCATGCACAATACCATTTAAAGTGATATATTCGGCGACGTATCTGAACTGGCCGAATGTAGATTGAGTATTTATACTTACTATAGAGAAGATTGGTTGCAGGGTAGGATCATCTCGTTTTTTTTTAATTATGTAATACCGAAATATGTTAATTAGTCCAATGTTTATTGTATTACTTCTTTTAGAGTGATAAAAATACTCCATAATGGCAGCAATTTGGAGCCGGAACAGGCTAGTAAATAAGCCTAAACCGTAACGAAGAAGAAACTCAATGTTATTTTTAATTTTTAGTCCAGTGTTTATTATAGTACTCCTTTAGTGTGACTATTTAACTCATGCCCCAAATGGGAGTCAATGACCAATCACGTTTCAATGATTTCTGTTTTACAACCAATCAGAATCGTGTTTCACGAAATATTTATCAGTGTTATAATTACCATATTAAAGAAATCTCCTCCTTTTTAATATTCTGAACAGGTCTGACCATTATTTTGCAGTGACTGAGCCCACGAGAAATAGGCTAACAGATTGTATATATAGTGCATGAATGTCAACACATGCCGCATGCGGGAGTTAATATAAAAACATTTGTATCAATTGATTATACCACCAAAAAAAGAAACCACTGTTTGCACTTTCTTAAATGTATTTTTTCCCAGGTAACAATCCAGAAAATATATAATAGTCATATTTACATCATACGACATCAGAAATGAATTAATATACAGTTTGATGTGTTTCATTTTTTCTCCCCTAGAGAGCATTCTTACAATATTGCGTTCCTTTGGCAATAAATAGTATGATCTGGTTGCAGTGATAAACAAAAGAAGCAGTAGAAGCGTACATATCGTTTCTCATTTGTTTTCAAACTTCGCCGTTTACATTAAATATATAAATATTTTAATATAACTATAGTTAAATAAATGATTTGTGAGTAAACAGCTTAATTTTATTCGTTAAATAGTCCTAACAAATGCCACTCTTGATTTCCAAATTCTCTAGATAAATTGGAAATCACTCGTGGCATTTCTTATGATAAATAAAAAAAACTCTGTCATGATGCCTAGAAACCCGTTGGCCTACTAGCCGGCTGCTGTCCTCGCATCCACATGAATTAATCTTAGATACGGGTGTTTATCCAGCCAGCGTAGGGGCATGTGGTCATCATGTCGGATCCCTCAGCTGTTATAGCTGATTTTCTCAACCTGGAACCTTTACTTAATGTGCGATGAATACTGCATCCTTTACACAAAATTCAGTAGAAAACTACCTTTGAAAGAAATAAGAGTGATCAATAAGTGCCAGCAGAATATTGAGAATTTTAAAGTTCTGTGTTTCAAACTAGGAAAGAAAAGAATCTGTAAATGTATAGTCGTGCTTTTAAATTGTCTTCCCTAATTTCACAGGGTGACTTGGTTTGTTCCTGAAGGTGTATCGATTCGAAATAACCGCATTCATCTAAGACAGATGTTATATAGTTTGAACAAATGATATATGATTTATGGGAGTGACTGTCCAGTTTTCTCCGAACAGTAATGAAGCTTTTATTTTTTTAAACGTCCAAGAACTGACCGTCATTAACCGATAGTCATATCATTCTTTTGAAGATAAGCTATGTATGACCTTCATTGTCGTTGACTAAATAAACTGTTGGAGGCCTATATGCATAAACGTTACAATAATTATTGCAATTTATTGTATATGTTAATTTAACGGGTCCTGACTATATTTGTATAGGCGCTTCAACCCCTGATACTATGCCATCAGGAATCTTTGGCATGTGTGTGTGTATGTGTGTGTGTGTGTGAGAGAGAGAGAGAGAACAATTTCTCAGATTTAATTATGACTCGAAATGACATTTCAAACCAGTGTTCGCCTTAGAAATTAAGAAAATTGCAAAAAAAAACTTTTACTCTGGGTTTGAACATATAATCTTTCAAATACACGCCTTATAATACGAGTCGTCTTGGTCGTAATAATACTTTTTGTTTTAATATAACTCTGATTTCTAAGTAGTAATATTGATATTTTTCACATAATCTGATGTTACATTTAATATTTGTAATCTGTTTAACATCCCATAGTGAAAACCATACCTAACTCTAAGAAGACACCATGCAATGAAATTAGATTGGTGTGCTCCGGCGCGCGGCGTTTAAGATCAAGTTTTAATACAGTAAAACTTGCTCAAAGCGGTATCGCATGGGACCATTTTTTTTTCTACATTTGACAAAATTCCGCATTATAAAAAAACTAAAACTTATTAGTAATCTTCGATTATAAGAGTACCGAAAACAGTCCCGTTTCGTCAGCTTTAAAAAAATGTCTCTTAGGCGCTTGTCCTGAAGTTAAAATATGCAGTTTCGGTTTCCGCTCACTAACTACACTTTTGTCCACATCCTTTGATTCCCCGCAAATGTTATTCCACACTACATTGTGCCGTCTTCTAAAACTGTCCGGCCAACCTGAAGATGCATTGAAATCGTTATTCCTAGGGATTTGACTTCATCGGTCCGGAAATTTGTATATTTATCTTCAATCGATCTCTCTTTTTCGTTTAATGACAATAATACATACGTTTTAGCCATCTTTATTCCGTAAATTCAGAACGCTACCTGTGAAAGATCGGTCTCAGAACTTGAACTAACGTAAGATTTTACAGTGAAATGGTACAGGTACAGGTAAAATCTCTTCTTCACCCGGCGGCAGGAATCATTCTTTATTTTTTGGCCTAACGGGAATTCAATTAAGTATAAACGAATTTATTTCTCTGTCTTTCCACTTTGTAAAAATTCATATGTGTAGAAATATCCTTCCGTTTCCGTGTTGGACAGATTCCGTTTTATGCAAAATAAATACACTTAAAATTACTATCATTTCGCCGGGACCAATAAATTTGTTCACGTTGGACAGGTTTCCGCATTATTCACGTTCAGGATTAAACAAGTTTTACTGTATTGTATAAAACGACGCTCTCCAACAACTTAAGATCATTCACATTACGATTCAAAACTGGGAATGAAATGGCGAATAACATTTCTCAAGGGGTCTCATTGCAGAGTTTTTAGGTTATTTTATGTGCCATAAATATACGTCACGGGACTCACGACTTCCCCTTCCGAAGGATGGCAGAATTTTTATTCCTTCAAAAACCCATCTACCTTCGGAACCCAGTGGTGAACGTACTAACCACCAATCCACACTGAACTAATCGAATTCTGATCTCCTTAGCATTTTGTGATCTTTGGGTTGGTTGTTTCCAGATAAAATATTTTATCCAACATAGTATTTCTATTCTATAGTGTTCTGTCCTAGGGCAGGTAATTATAGCATTTTCATGCTTTGCAGCTTTCCTAGGGAATTATATGTATGGTAACTTCCCGTTGCTTTCCACGCCAGCGAAATAAGGATCATAATGATTATGGCCGATGATTTTCGGGGACCGTTGGGCCCTAGGCTTCCTAACATTTGTCTTACAAGTGTGGAAAAACTCCACACAGGAGTCTGTCCGTACCAGGAATCGAACCCGGGCCCTCTCGTGATAAGGCAGCACGCTATCTCGAGACCACAGCGGTGGGCAACATAATATTAATCATATAATTAGTCCCGCCTAGACCTCCTTTAATGATCCTTTCCCCAAGGATTTCCCAATAAAAAATTGTAAGCATTTTACAAACAACCAATCCAGCTACATGACCTGTCGTTCCCAGTGGACCAATAGTTGCCTCGTCTCTGATTCCTAGGTTCGGGAGTTCAAATCCGGCCAGTGTAGATGGTTTTTAGAGCATAAAAATGTTGAGTATGATATCCCTTGGAAGAAAAGTAAAGCTATGGGTTCCTGTCATAGATTCACGACATGTGAGACAGAACCTCTCCTGAAATGAAGAGGTCCCTTAGCAAAATTTGTCGGCCTTGTCACGCACAAATTAGAATTCCGACACTAATAACCTTAGCTCTTTAAAGAGTATTGTAAAAGTAAATACATGACCTCTACATCTTATTCTTTACTGAATAATCCAGACAATATTAAGACAACCATCCTTCCATAGTAATTCTGCCCGAGGGCAGCTCCTTCACTGCAATCATAGCATTTTCATGCTATGCTTGCAGCTTTACTAGGGAAATTTAGGTGTGGTAGCTCCCCGTTGCTTTCCACACCGGTGAAGATGATGATGATAAGGATGATGATGATGGCCATATGATTTCGGGGACCGTTTGGGCCTTAAAGTTTTCCTGACATTTGTCTTACAGGTGAGGAAAAACCCCGATAAAACCTCACCCAGAAAAACTGCGCTGACCGGGGATCGAACCCGGACCCGCTGCGTGACAAGGCAGCACGTACCTCGAGACCACAGCGGTGGACAAGACAACCATATACCGATAAATAGAGTTTCTCATATTATTAAACAAAAGCTGAGAAGGTAGACGACACTGAACTGAATAGTAACACACTTTTTTTTTTTTACTTTAAGTTGACATTTAATTTCATGGTATGCATGGTTTAGGTCTGTTAACAATGATCGTAGGTATTACCCGTTCAAGGAGTAAGCGCAGTTGTTGACGGAGGGCACTGCAGTCGTGTTTGTGCAGGAATAGACCACGTGACGCTGCTATCTATGAGTGCAGAGGGGGACGGGACGTGGGACGCTGACAGTGAACACTGCCTTAGATGACGTCACGTATAGCAACAAAGAAAGCTTCGCAATTCTTCCGCCTGCAGAGATATTTTGAACGACTAATATTGAATGTTTTCACTTTTTCATATTTATTGTTTATAGCCACTCCGTCATTGCCATATTTCGATCATGACGCGTCACCGTATACTTCGTTTTATTCCCTCTTTACATCTAAGTTAATTCATCTGTAGACATTAAAAAAAAGTTCCTAACTTGATATTTTCTAAACGCTAGTTGTTTGCGCCAGCGTATCCAACTATTCCGAAGCTTTACTGAATTTTCTGAATAATTATATCCCAAACTTCCAAGATGGAAAGTTATTCCTTGTCCAGGAGAACCATTCATTATAGACTTCAGAAATGCCCTCTCTATCTGAAATTAAATACAGTATCCTATATCCGCAACCTGAGGTTGTGTCTTGCCGTGATGAAAGAAGCCCACATTACATGGTTAGCTGAAACTGTTGTTTTAAATAAGACAAATAAACTATTGTTATCCCTATGTACTGTCAATTTGCCATAATTTTCTTACATTATTCCTTCTGTTGGTACGGGATAGAACGTGTTTACCGTTCGTTAAATCAGTCCCGTTACTGTAGCCAGCTTGTGAAATGTTTGTACGCAATGTAATATTTGAGAGGTCCATGACTTGTTAAGTATACGTTATTTATGTTTACTGTTTTAGGAAACGATTATCTTTTTCCTTTTGTTGACTTTAGAACCTGTAGATCCGATGGACTGAGATTAAATCCTGTTGAGTTCGATGGACTCTGAATTCTAAAACATCTAAAAAGGCAAAGCCATAAAGATAGGATTACGAGTAGTTGAAAGTCAAAGTAATTTTCCAGGTGTTTTAGGTGATTTATATAAGGGTTAAAATCTTATATATATGTATCACTATTTGGGCCTATACGCTCTTTGCTTAATTTGCAGCTAGGTTGAAAAATGCTATGTGGTCAAGAGAATAGAATCATGATACAGCCTACTGCTACAATGCAAGCCTAATTAAAGACTTGCAGTTTAAAAATCCATATTGCTCCTTACGATGGGTATAACGGGAAGTATAATTAGGGAAAATATTATTACCACTAAGGTTTGGACCATCCTAAAAAGTGTTTTTTTGTCATATAAAATTAGAAAAAATGAAGTCTGCAATAGAGCGTGAAAAGTATAAATAAACCAAGTAAACGGTAAACATTTGAGGAACATCACAAAAAAAAGCATTGCTGACATGTCTTCTATTTTGTAATATTATAAATATACAATATAGTCTCCCGGCTTTAGGGACATCGGAATACCATGATAGTCTTTTAGATCCAAGATTGAGGGGTTCAATGCCTAAGGATAGGTGGAATAATCTGGTGGTGATTCATGTAGTGAGAAGTCAGGGGTAGGGTCCTATTTCTTTCTTTAGATTACTAAAGCCTCAATTACAATGAAAGATAAAAAACAGAAGAAAAATGTATTATCCTCGGATATATTAAATGTATCAATATGAAGCACCATATTGGGTTGAAGGTCATATTTTAACTGATACAGGGACTTATCATTATGCATGCAGACTTCCTGGAAATCATCATAACTTGATTCGTTTTTTTAAATCAACGCGGTCATTAGTTCTTTGTATGTCTTTTCGAGATTTCGTCTAATTTAATACATAAGACAAAACTTTCTACTTTATAAACTTTATCATAGCAAAATGTTTTAAAGGGGTCTAGTTACTTAAACTTCTAGGCTTCAGTTATTCTAGATACTCAAAATCATATCTGGATCTTGTACGTGTATTACATACGTATACTGATATATTCACTGGGTGTACGAAGTAAATTTACGCTAACATTTTATTTTTTTTATGTATCCTAATTTATATGACCCTACCTGCGATTATCCGATATTTTACTTCATTGTCATGCAACAATCTTAATTCATCCAATTGCTAGTTATACTTTTTATTTAAAATTACAATCGAATTAATTAACTAATTAGAAAATCTACAGTAGCTTATGTTCACCTTACATTCAAAATTGTATAATTAATACTATTAATAATAAATGCCCACTGATCTATGTTACAGCTGTTGAGTGGCATTTGATAATATCGATAATGTTCCTTTTCATTTTTAAAATGTGGTATAGACTGGATAGATAGTGAAAATATGCTAGTTAAAATGTAGCAATAACGATGGTATTATAACACTGTTTTAAAAATAGCAATCTAATTTGTAATTATAAAATCTACAATAGCTTACGTTCACTTTTATATTCAAAATCAATAACAATAATAAATGTACACTGATCTATATTGTAGCCATTATGTGGCATTTGATAATACTATAGATTATGTTCCATTTCACTTTTAAAATTTATGGTCTGGTTAGATACAGAAAATACAAGTTAACAGGTAGTAATAATATTAATTATAATGCGCAGAAATGTGTATGAGTGATTTTTTGCTGATCTTTGCTCTGTTATAACAAATACTAATCGAAAAATTTGTAAGCCTAGCATACGTTATTTTTTCTTTATTTTCGGAATCATAGTTCAGAGAATGCGTGAGTTTGAGTTGTCGATAATCTTTGCTTTATTTTAGCAATCTTAATTAGTAATTGATAATCCTTTTTATATCAAAATAAAGCAATCATAATGAGATTGCATTAGCTGCTCTATTACATCAATCCTAATTGATACAGATAATTCGATCAGAGGCATTTTAGGAGTTCACCGATCTCGATGAATATTTCTTTAATGCCAAGTTTAGTGTAGTTTAATACGAAAGAAACCGGAAGCAAATAATAAAAGTGTACGAGTATTTAGAATTAGTTTTGGGAGCAATAGCTTCATTCTGACTTTTGACCCTGAAGAGGCATAATTTAACCTCCATGAAATTTTCATTTTTAGTCTGGATTTTATTTTAAAACATGGCGTAAGATAGACGCATTCAAAGTTCATTGGACAAAGCCGACTTGAAGTAGCAACATTCCAAATGATGACAGGGTAAACCGTGGCACTGTTGCCAAGTTGGTTTGTTTCGCGTCAGAAACTGCGTCATTCACCGGAACAGGGCCATTCCTAGCAAACTAATTTTCCCATCGTTACGGATGAAACCACACCCCCTACTTAACCACTGAACCTTCCAATCAATGTCTTGCAAGATTCCTTCGCTTCTTGATATAATTACTAGTGTTAATTAGGATGTCCCACTTGACAATGACAACAATGCATCCACATCGACCTTGAATATATGAAGTGTGTTGAACTCTTATGTTCGGTCAGTTTTCGAGGAGTGGTGTCATTGACCGTGAGAAATGACGTGTATGTGCGTGTAGTCTCCCTCTCTTCATTTTTACATTCTTGGGAACTCATTACAGTTTTGCTTCGTAATTGAACTGGAATGTAATGATAATGGATATTGTCTTTAATAAGATCAGATGTAAAATGTTGACGTGTTCAGTATTCATCGTTAACTGTTCAATAATTTCATGGAAATTCATTTGAAAAATGTATCACGAAGAGAAGGTAGGCTGTACATTTTTTATAAGGTGAGAAAGAATTTTGGGGTGGAACACGTGCTTGCGGGGTTCTCAGGGGTGAGAACATGGAGTTCTATGAGAAGAAAGAGGGGGGAAACTGGTCGCATCCATGGCTGGCGTGTTAGAGGGGGAAAAGAAGGGACATTTAATCAGAGCGGCATCAGTGTTGCTGTGTGTGAACAGCCCGTATTTTTTAATAGGAGCGTGAAAGAAAAAATATTAATATATCTGTGGGTCGATCAATGTAAGTTTTTGCATTCTTACTTCATGCTTTTTGTTAAGGTGAAAATTTCATTATGTGCATCTTGGATTTTATGAATTTTCCTTCTTTATAAATGACTTAGTCGCTTGTGTATCCAAGGCCATCTTGGAACGAGGTTTGCCGAACGATAAAGAAAATTGTAGTATTTACAGGTATATATTTTGTTTTAAATGTCCAAATATTTGGAATGATTGTTCTGTGAACTAACCAATAATAATATGTTTTAAAAACAGTTCTTAATGTTGGATTTATAAATGAAATATCGATCCGTGGCGTGTATTCAAAATGGCGGCTGCATATTCCAAAGTTTAAAAAAACTATTTTAGTTCTTTTATGAAATTATTGTAGATTCAAATATAATCTTGGCATTCCCCGGTAGCGTCAAAATTTATACCCGTAGTTCAAAGTGATTAATCTGATTAATATATTACAAGCATGGGCATTCTTAGGGCAGTGGCTCGCCAAGTAAAGGGTGAATGAACCTCTTTTTTTTTAATTTATGGCCTCGGATGTTTCAGTACGCGTTTTATATAGTATACTTTATTTTAAATTTATGTTTTATATTTACTTCTCTTTGTTGCAGCTTCCCAACCCCATTTCTCTAAAGTGAAAGTTGTTCATTGTCTTGGGGGTCGACATACAAGCAACAACGGACGGCCCTAGAGGACCGGGGGGTGCTTCTCGTGTCTTAGGAGGAAGGTGAGTAGATTAATTTTAAGGTGCGGCTCGATTAAACTGGACATCATTACAGAAGGGTGGTCCTAGGCCCTATTTTTCCCTATTTTTTTTTTTTTTTTTATTTTTGTTTTTTCGATTTTTTTTTGTCTATTTCCGAGGCCACTCCATTTTTGCAAGCAACAAACCCCGCACCATCCTTCCCTTTCCTCGTTGTTCATTTTATTTCTTTTATTTTCATTCGGACTCAGAATGAAATTAAACAATATTAGTGCCATATCCATTTTATTTTATTTCACAAATAAAGTGAGAGATGATATATTTAATAAATAGTAATTGGAAATAATTTACCGTTAAAGTTTTCTTCTTTTTCTTTCTCTGCATTATGTGTTTTTGCAAGGTTTATTTTAGTAATCGGGTAAAATTAAAATGAACACTACAACATAAGTTCTACTACAGACTCGCAGTGCGCATGCGGGCGGTTGCTGTAATGGTTTCATGTTGCTTTCTGGTTCTGGTATATCTCTGAAGTTGGCATTACCAACTTTGGGAATAAATTCCCAAATGCTAAGAAATGGAAGTAAACTAACTTCCCATTTCCTAACCTAACAAAACAATTTACATGCATATAATTTAATAAACTATAAACAAATTTTATGTACACTAGCACTAAATATGGTTTGTAATTATTTTTAAATGTTGGTAACACCGATGTGAGAGCCACCTAGTGGATGTTACATGAAGCATTTCAGCACCTGTATAACTCTATTTACAATATTCGTGTAATTTAGAAATATTTAAAAATTTTAAGAAATGTTTATTAAATGGTTCCAAAATGTTTAAAATAGTACGAAACATTATGTAAATAGTTAGTGCATCAGTGACATGAGAATGTTAGATGGAAAATTGTGTGTATCTTAAAGTCAACCTTAGCCGTAACTTCCAGATGGCAGGATATATCTGTGAAATTGTTGGGATCAACTTTTGCAATTAATTCCAAAACCTATTTTACGGAATTCACTTCGTTTTGATAAATTCCAATGGGAAAAGTTAGTATATACCAGGTTAGTTTGGTTTATTAAATAGTAATTGCAAAAATTAATATGTAATGATTCATATAAATATGAATATGATTAATTTTATTAGATTAGGAAGGGAGAAGTTTGTGTACATGCATTTCTTATAAGCATGTGTGGAAATTTATTGCAAAGGTTGGTAATACCGATTTCATAGATTTATCCTGCCATCTGATGCACACTGCAATTCTAAATTCTACAGAATAGCAGTGTGCATGCATAAATGTTTATGGAATTGTCACCAGATAGAACTACATCTGTGAAATCAGTATGACCAACTTTTGCAATAAATTCCCAAACATGTTTGTAAGAAATGGATATACATTAACCTGCCCTTTCATAACCTAACTAAATTATGGAATTGTCACCAAATAGAATATCTGTGAAATTAGTATGACCAACTTTTGCTATAAATTCCCAAACATGTTTATAAGAAATGGATATACATTAACCTCCCTTTCATAACCTAACTAAATAATACATACGTATTATTTAATAAACTATTAACATATCTGCTGTACACTAACTTCCCATGCAACCTAACAAAAACATGCATTTCTTGAAATATGTTTTGGAATTAATAGTGAATGTTGCTCATCCCAATTTCACAGATAATTTCTGCTATCTGACAGCAATAATATAAGCATTTGCACATGCACACCATGATTCTGCAAAACATAGAAAAAATCTTTGAGAGATAAATGTGACAATTTGTGTACCTAGATAAATATTTAATAATTGTAAAAAAATGTTTTTTTAAGTGTTGCAAAATGTTTAAAATACCTTGAAATCTTGTAAAGACTGAAAAAGTAGGTAGAGCAGCAAACAGTATTATAAGAATGTTGTGGAAAACCATATAACAAATTATTCTGAAGTTTGGCACTCCTGCCAATTTGTAATCCATTATTATCAGTGAAATTCTCATTGTGACATTTTTCTTGATTATTTTTGTTTAAATCTATTTAATTTATATTTGAAGAGAAAAATATGTGAACCCAAGGTCTCTTATTTCTATACATTAGTACTGTTTCAGCTGAGATGGCCAGGCCTCTAATCTGTATGCAGATTTTTCTCTTGTACAATTCCAGAGAGCGCCAAAGGCTGTGAACAGTTGATTGGCACGCTATCTGCCAGCTTGGGGGCCTAGGTAGCTCTGTTGGAAAGAGCACTAGGGTATAGAACTAGGTACCTTGGACTCGAAGCCCAGTCTAGGCATAGATTTTCTCTCCAAATATAATTTTTCGTTCAATGAGAAATGTTAAATTTGTATTAAAAACATTGAATGAAGCTCTGCTGGCTTTATAAAATAGTGTTACATGCCCATTAAGTCTTCTTTCATAAGCAGCTGCCAGATAGCGTTATTCAACTAATGAAAATGCAGTCATACATCTGGTTTGTTTACAATACAACTGGAACTTAGCTCAGATTAGTTATACATGTTAAGGCAAATCATATATTTATTGTAGTGCTATTTCCTTATAATGTTTAGACCTTGAACCGTAAGTCTTGCTGATAAAAGAGCAAATAAAGTGTTTCCTTGTGCCATTGCCAACTTTGTTCTGGAATGCATGGATTACAGCATTGAGATGAAATTTTAAGGACATGCAAAGAATGAATGTCTTTTACAATCATTAGCCAGTTTCTAAAGTAGTAATGCAAGAAATTAATTCAAATAACCAATTCCCTTCAGAATTAATTAAAACGAGGCTTTCAACAAATCTAGGCAAACAAATTTTATGTACACTTAGAAAAAATGAACGGCTTCAAAGTGTAAGAAAAAATGAACGGCTTCAAAGTGTAGAGTCCCTGTTATAACCTACAGCACATGTTCAAAGAGTTAAAGCTGTGGATCACTAGGTAATGCATTGTTAAATATTTTAAATGATATATTTGGTTTTAATCATCTTAAATAGTTAAAGAGCAGTGAATTAGACATGTTTGTAGATATTATACAATATTACTCAAATTGTGACACTTCAAATAAAATTCAACTCTCGTGCATGGTAAACAAGACAACCAGTATCCAACATTCCAGTAGAGTACGTTAAATAAATTACAAAAAAATTAAATGTGAGAGAGCCAGTATTCAAATCCCTCGACAATGATTTTTTGTTATTTATTTGTATTTAAAAAAAGTTTATTCATTTGTATTTCGTCCACCGCTGTGGTCTCGAGGTAGCGTGCTGCCTTGTCACACAGTGGGCCCAGGTTCGATCCCCGGTCTGGGCAGTTTTTCTGGGTGAGGTTTTTATCGGAGTTTTTCCTCACCTGTAAGGCAAATGTCAGGAAAACTTTATGGCCCAAACAGTCCCCAAAATCATATGGCCATCATCATCCTTATCATTATCCTTCTGGTGTGGAAAGCAACGGGAAACTACCACTCTTACAATTCCTAGTAAAGCTGCAAGCATAGCATGAAAATGTAGTGAAGGACCTGCCTTCGGGCAGAATTACTATGAATGGATGGATTTGTATTTCTGCAAAATACATCCTATAACATTTAATTCCAGCCACGTATTCTATGCCTACTTTACACTATTTTAAGGAATATTCCTGCCTTTGTAAATTCTGACCCACTATTTAGCTACTGGCATAAATTTGTGTGTGCAGTACCACATTTTAATAATAATGCTATAAATTTGTGCAATAAAAGTTAATATAGCTTCATATGTTTATGTATGTATTTATTTATTACATATTAATGAAGGAAAATTTTCACCTTTCAATTAAAATATTTAGTTTATATAGGTCAAGTCCAACCTAATAATAGCTCATAAATGATGCACAATAATAATAATAAATTAGTAATACTACCAAATAGTTAGTTTTTTCTTTAAGAGAGAACAGACAGAATAAAGTAGAAAGCATTGTAACAATTAGAAATTTAATCTTATCAGGAATCGAACCTGTGACCTCCTGCAAACGAAGCAATCCATAAGGCACTGAACTAAGCATTTGCTGGCTTGATGTGCATAGAATAATGCAAAGGGGAACATGTAGCTCTATTGTACAATTAATTTACTCGTGTGAATTGCACATTAAAACTTGAAATGTTCAAGTCTGCTCCTTTTTTTTAGCTAAGTGTACAATGTATACCATTCCATGAGGAAGTAAAATGAGAAAGGTGATGAATGGCCAAGAATTATTCAATTATTATATAATTAAATCTATAGCCATGTTTAAGATGACGACTGATTGACAGCATATCTGCATAAAGTGAGCATATTACATCTCCATGATGTACTGTCAACTACTAGAATGTCACCTGAAGCTTAATTATGCTGAAGATCAAAGAATTTTGTTCAGTTATATTGGGAAGCAAAAACTAATACTTATTGGCATATGACTTTGTTTATGGGTTGCCTCCAATCAGAAGTCTATATGGTGTTACATAATTAAAACTATCATTTCTTTCTTCCTCTCCAAGTTTCAACTTTCAGTTCATAAATACAATGCATGCTGGTTGGTTATCATATTTTTGATTGATCCCAGTTTGTCTCACAGCAGGACATGGGTGCTTCCCTTGTGGGAAGTTTCGTAACAGACTAATTAAGTTATAAATAATAGGAGATTATTCATAACTCACCTCATATTTGTAGATTTCTTGAATACCTAGGTTTCAATTCCTTCCAACTATTCAATCGTCGATTGGTGATCCTGTAGGTTGATTTATTTTTCCCATGTAATTTAAATTTTTTTCTTCCTATTGTGGACGTAAATTTTTTCCCAAATTGCTACTTAGATTTATCTGTTTCAGTAATTTGGCTTTTGGTTCAATTCTGTTTTTTGGACCTGGCATTTGCAGCTATTGCAGATTTTTTTATTTCCCCATTTTTTAACATTTCTAAGGTGTTCTTTCAATCTTGTATTAAAGTTCCTTTTTGTTTTTCCTATGTATATTTTTCAAAATCATTGCAATCAATTAATAATTCCCTGATTTGTTGCCTTCATTGATCTTTTCGTTTTTGTTGGTTTTAATTGATCTATTTAGGTTATAATAATTTTTCTGTGCTAATTTAATGTTGAATTTTTTTAAAACTACTTATATGCTGAAGGATGGTATGTAAATTTCTTGAATTTTTTTTACTAATTTCTTTATTTGTCTGAAGGGTACTTTCATTTATCAATTTTTTTTATTCTATCTATTTTCTTACGAATCATCATTTCTTCAAAGGTTATATTCAACTACTTTGAAGAGATAGAAAATATGTTCAATAAATAGGGTGTGGCTGGAGGCCAGGGATTGACTTGACCCAAATAAGTCTTCCAGTCTCTTAATTTATGTATTAACTTCAAATACAATCTTTAATTGCATTATGTTCTAAAATCAATACCAGAAATTCTACACAATTACAGATTGATAAATACAGAATTTTCTTATAGCTCTACTTAAATCCAAAGTATAAAAGCAGATTAACTGATAATACGGAAAAGTTGGGTGATCTATTAAAAGTTTGTCATTAATTCTGTTTGGTATAATTGGTTTAACTCAATAAAAAATCAATATTTTGTACACTGTCATTTCCTATATGTATCAGAAAAAAATGCTTGAGGATATGTCACAGGTCTTATTAATGTAATGTCCTCCCTAATTAGGGAAATACGATGTTTATATCCTTTTCAATTGTGCAAACCATCTTACTTATGTTGTTTTGATAATTGCTACTAGGAATTCTTACACTTTCACCTTTCTTTTCATAACATTATTTCTAATTTCCTCTCTCCTTGAAATCCTTGCTGATCATTGCCAGGAAATCTCACTTTGTTAAATGTAATTAATCTATTCTTGCTTTTCAAATGCCATGTCTCGGAGCCATGTGTTGTGTTTTTTGACAATGTTTTTGTTGTGATGTCTTCAACCTGTAAAATACTGATTAATTGTAAAATGGCTGTCCCAAAACTAACTCACTGACACTATCAAACCCAGAAGTTCATGGCCTCGGGACGTAATCTCTCCATATATTGCTGACCTGAGCTAATGTATTCCAATAATCTGCTGTTATAATTTATCTCCATCAAATCATGGTTATGTTATTTAATTCTTGAAATAATGCCATCTTCATGATCCCATTTTTAGTTACTTCAACTCCCAAATATGTGTATTATACAGATTTTAATCAAGCCCTGTTGTATATTGTATGATTTGTCCTCATTTAAACTATAGAAAGTTAAGTGATCCCACTACAGGCCACAGGAGCCATTAGAGGCTGAGTCGACCCCAGGGTCATGGTTCCACCAGAAGGTTTGGGTCAGTTTAAAAATCCTGACCCCACGAGACTCGAACCCTCGGCTCTACAGTTTGTAGCCTATTGTCTTAACCACTATGCTATGATGTGCTCCCCATTTAAACTATTGTTTGAAAGTACTCGTTACTTGTGAAAGACCTAGCTACAAGTTAACCTAATGCAATTTAAGCACTCTAACCTGTGAAAGAACGCAATGCCCAAAAATAAATAGTTCTGACGTATGATTGTACAGTTAATTAGAACATGCTCTATATTAGCTGATAAAATCAATATGGCTGCCATGTCTTCATGCTACGTATACAGTTCAATATCATAAAAAATATTAAAATAATCGTTAGAAAAATGTAAACATCATTCTAATGGTGGGAAATAATTGAAAAATGAAACCCTAAGAATAAAATTTGACAGGAGATGCTGGCACACTGGTGCTCCCATCATTTCTCCATGTATGAGTGACAACAATGTCCAATGTGGAACAGAAATTAATAAATTATAAAAAATAATAAACCAATATCGGATATGCATTTGGTAAAATGTTAATATTTTAAATTGGCAAATAAGTATTTCAGATGATATGGTACTTTTAATTTAAAGGTAACAATTGATTGATGAAGCTATGATGATGATTTGTAAACATTCGCGGTTTCCACCGGAAAGTTTTAAGTTTGATGATGGTTCGAATATGTCTGAGCTTCATGATAAATTTTAAACTGTTATATGTAAAAATTATATATTATATATTGTTAAACAGTAAATATTATGTCCATTGCTTTACATGTGTATTTATGTTGCAGGGACGAATCTCGCTCCCTTTCCACAAAGCGGCGCTGGATCCCTCCTTCAACCGTAAGACGAGATGCACTCACCCCAGAAAATCGCAATGATCTCATTTTCCGTAAGGTAAGATCTTGCATTTGTCTTGTTTAATATTGTAATCCCATACATTAACCAGGAATCTATGAAATAGTTTAATGGAATAGAGACCATAGTTACCAGATAAGAAACGAGGATATCCATGAAGAACTGCAGATCTACTCCATAAAAGAAAAGATATTTAACAACAAGATACAGTGGGAAGAACATGTAGAAAGAATGGAGGAAAGTAGATTACCAAATAGTCAACCGCTGTAGTCTCGGGGTAGTGTGCTGCCTTGTCATGCAGCGGGCCCGGGTTCGATCCCCGGTCGGGACAGTTTTTCTGGGTGAGGTTTTTATCGGGTTTTTTCCTCACCTGTAAGACAAATGTCAGGAAAACTTTGGTAAGGCCCAAACGGTCCCCAAAATCATATGGCCATCGCAATCATCATCACTCATATTCATCTTAGATTAAGCTTAGGATTAGGGACTCTCCTGGTGCACCATTATCATCATCATCACCCATCATATCATCGGGGCAACGTAACACTGCCTTCCAGGCGCCCCAACCTCAGAAGTGGGTTACAAGTTTGCCACGTCAGGAGAGAAACCAGGTATGTTGAAAGACAAACCTGGGGCATTTGAAAAAAAAAAAAGATTACCAAATAAAATTTTCCAAGAGGAAGAAGAGATGTTGGACATCCTCGGAAGAGATGGTCTTAGATCTATTAGTGAAGACAGAACAGGCAACTCTTGCCTAAACCAGGAAGAGAAGAAAAAGACCATAGTTGGATAAACATAGGGATTTTTACATTCTATATTTAAGCATAAGGTATTACAAATGTTTGGTTATGCATTCCATATAAACTTTAATTTTGGTAAATATCCAATAAATCAGAATGTTTTTGTGAATTTAATAACAATATTTACTTAAATACCATGAAACATGTAAATTCAACATATTAATAAGAGGACTAGGAATATGAACTAATTATACAACTGAAATTTTAATTTTGGTTTCTGTGTATCTTACACCAAATTTCTCATTTGAATAAACATTTTATGAACCTATGTGGAATGTAGAACTTGTTTTTTAACATCAACATAATTTTTAATTGACAATAAGAAATATAGATGAAGCAATGATGAAAATATTGTTTAAACATTCGCGGTTTCCACCGGAAAGTTTCACAACTTTATGAAGGTTTGGATGTGTCTGAGCTTCATCAAATTTTTTCTCAATATTATATTTTTTAATGTTATGTTTGGGTGTTAATTTTTGTTTGCATTTATATTATATGAAATTAATAGATCCAGGTAAATATTTCATATTGGTCATTAATATACATGATGTATTTGTAGGTGCGGGGTATCCTCAACAAGCTCACCCCAGAGAAATTTCAGAAGCTGAGCGATGATCTTCTTCAAACAGAACTTAATTCAAGTGTGATTCTTAAAGGAGTTATTTTGTTGGTAAGTTAATCACTGTGTTCACTTTTGTGGTGTTGTATTTAAGAGGATTCTGCATCTTGCCCAGTCTGATGCTTCTGTCCATTACCTGCCAGACAATATACTTAAACTAGTTGCAAAGCCATCTCTGACACAAGATATTTTACCAGTGGCATGCAGAGGGTTAATATTTCTCCTCCATTTCTTCTCATGAACCTTTCTTTGAACTTCCCTCTGTACTTTGTCTTCATTTCATTCTGTGTTTCCATGGTCATCCTGCATTAATTTCATTTTATGTTCCATTTTCGGTAATGTTTCTTCACATTTCAACTATCTGATTAAATTTTCTTCCAATATATCTTGTAATTTAGCAATCTAAAAACATTTCTTATATATATGTATATATATATATATAGAGAGAGAGAGAGTTCTGGGTTCGAATCCCATCCAGGCATTTATTTTTCTTATCATGCCATATATATGTTACCTAAATTGTGCTCTGAAATCTTTCCATCAATCTAATAAAATAGAACATTTATTAATATTTATTTGTACAATCATTGTTTAACTGATGCTTTACATGTCTTAACTATTGAGGATTTTCTCTCCTAATCATTTGTATAATTCCACCTTCCTCTTTTCACATCATTTCGAAAAATCAATTCCAAATATGCCTCCTTCCATTTATCCCCTTTCTTGTTAATTTTTTTTTTTTTCATTTTTCTGTACTCATTTCCTATAATTTTAACTCTCCCTAATTTAATTAGGTATCCTATCTCTTATTTATTTATTATTTCACATAGGAATTTCATTTCTGTTACCTTGTTCTCTGCTCAATTTATTTTTTGTGTATACCCAAATCTCAGATGCATTTCATCTTCTGTAGATAAATATTTTGCTGGAAAATTAGAAGAAAGTTTTTTGTTTTAATTACCTCTCCTAAAGAGTCTTACATCTCAGTCCAGCAGTCTAAAGATACTAATCTTGATGCAGAGTTAAGGGGCACATACTTCAGTTGAGGTGCCCTATAGGAATATACATTTTCTTATAAAATTTTGTCCAGTTTATGGGATTGGTGTTCACCTAGAATTGTGAGGAAAATTTGGGTAGAAATGAAAAGTAATGGTTCTAGGTTCTTAGTTATCGACACATGCGGATATGAGGCCAGCAGCTGCCCGATAGGCCTTCCAAACCTATTGAATTCTAGAGAAAAGGAGAATTAAATATAAATAAACAAAGGCAAAATGTAAAAATGCTGACAATTGAAATTAACATCTACAAATGTTGCTGAAGTGATAGATTAACTGAAGCAATGATGATAAGTTATTCTAAACATTCGCGGTTTCCACCAGAAGGTTATGGCCTTGTGATGGTTGGATCTGTCTGAGCTTCAGTTTTTTATTCCTTTCATTTTATTTAAATATATTGAATCTTTTGAAATCTTCCATGAAATATTTTTTTTTCATTACAATTTCTTCTCTTTTATTCATACATGCTTATAACCACTGCTTATGTAGTGCGTTTATCTTGCTCTGAGCCTACTCTTTTAGTATCCAGTTATTATTTACCTGTTTTTTTTTTCATTGTTTCGTTTGGATCCGGCAACTGTAAGCATTTTTTCTGCAGTTTCTGACTTGTTTTATTTTTGTAACTTTCCTTCTTTATTTTTTAAATGTAGGAAGAAAGTCATTTTATATTTATAACCGTGCAAAAATCTAATTACAGTAAAAGCTCCTTATTTGCAGGGGTATGTTCCACAAATATACCGAGAATACAGAAACTGCGAATGTGGAATGGTAATTTTATGGGTATATAGGGGATATGTTCCAAGGTTATTGAATAAAATAAAAATTATCGAAATGAAATCAATTAATGGGAGATTTTTAACAATTCTATTAATTATTACTGTCAGATTTGGGCAAGGACTTAAAGAACTTAGTAATTTTTTCCTGTTTTGTTGCTTTTAAAAGGTCTTTCAATTAAGATTGATATTCAGCTATGAATTCTGCAATAGAATTCCTTAATTTGTCGGATTCTTGATTCAATAACATTGAAACAGCATGATATAGACACAAACTACTCGCCAATGTGTATGAATGGTCAAGCATTTTTATTTTCACTCTAAGTGGCAACAATTTTTTTTCTCTCTTAAGTATTAATCTTTCTTTCCTTTTACTCGACATTAAAACTGGGAACAAAGCACAAGAGATATGTTATTCAATCAAAATTATTGCTATGGATGACAAGTTAAAACAATAATATACCGATCATGGTGATGGAGGCATTTATCAAAGTACATATCGGCACATGAAATACGACAACAGCTTTTAACAATGAACTTTAAGGTTAATGACAATAGGGTTTGTTTTGTTTTGATATTTATTTGTCCATTTGGTTTGAATCACTATCTGTAGAAGCTGCCTAGGCACCTGTCTGCAGTAAAAAAAACTGCTGATGGTTAATAAAGGACACTAATCCTTCTAATATACCAACTAAATTCGCGAATAAAGAAATTTTTAGCCATGAATACAGGAAGTGTGTCACAATTTTTTAACTCGTTAATAATGAAACTGCAAATTGGGAACTTTTACTGTACAACTGGTTTTAAAACCTAGGTGGTTCGTTTTCAGTGATAATTCGACCTATGTTATGTCATTATTATTTCATCTTATATTTGTAAACATGTAAAATAGTTAACTTAAAGATGGAACATGTATTGTTTCAGATCTTCGAAAAAGCCCTCGATGAGCCGAAGTACAGTTCTATGTACGCACAGCTGTGCAAAAGGCTCTCAGAGGAAGCTCCAAACTTTGAAGATCCAAGCAGCCCTTGTACTTTCCGTTTATTACTTCTGAACAAGTGTCGTGCTGAGTTTGAAAATCGTTCCAAAGCATCTGACGCATTTGAACATCGCGATGGCCCCCTGGCGCCGGAGGAGGAGGAGCGACGGCAGCTCGCCAAGCGCAAAATGCTTGGAAACATCAAGGTAATCATTTATGTTATAAGTGTCATCAGAAGAGAATAGTGTGAATGAGCTGGTGGAGAAATGGAGAGAAAAAAGAACATTTGTGCACAAGCTACCATGCATTCCAGATGTGTTGGGGATGAAAGTAAACATCGAAAAGTGTGGTTCACGAGCTACCAAACAAATTTTGTTAATGTACTTCGGAATTTTAATAGTGAGTTCGTTCCGTAAAGCAAATAATTGCCTCTTCAAATATCAATAATAATCATCTATTGCAAAGTTGGAAACACAACTGCAGGAAAAACGAAGCTAGCTATTATAAATAATTGCTTAATGCTACTTTCAACTAGACAACCTGTAATGTAGTGGCATTTGGTTTAAGGGTCGCACAATCTGCTTACTCGTTTTTCCAACACGTCTGGAATGGAGTGTAGTATACTTTCTGTGTAGCTTAGTAGGAGAATTTATTTATATATATATATATATATATGCACTACCGATTACGCCACCGAGCAAGTGTATAAGTATTTACTCTAAGCACATTACATATTTTAATTATGTAAATTATGTGTATAGAAATACCAAAATATGGATAAAATTAAGCTCAGTATATACAAAACATTTGTAAGAGAATATGACAATTTGTAAAATTCTTAGCCGTGTTCATGCTTCAGTGGTGTTACCAGCTGGAAGTATATAGAAAGTTGCAATCCCTATATTGAATACAGGTGGGACAATTTCCCAGTATAGATTCCTCACATGTAAAAAGAGAAAAAAATTATGCCTAAGCTGAGATTTGAACCCAGGGTATCTGGTTTTCTGTACCAGTGCTCTAAACTATTGTGCTATCTAGGCATCTCCATTTAGAATTTTTTCTCTCTTAAACAATCTCTTGCACTTTAATAAAAAAACACTACTTTTATAACTAGTATTCAATTTAGATGTACATTTTTCTCTCTCTTAAACAATCCCATGCACTTGAAGCCTAGATCCATCGGTCTACACAACTTCTAGCTTCTAATTTAAGAAAACATTTAGTAAGATTTTAACACTCCTTTTATGCTAGTATGTTTATTATTGATATATTTTTCTTGTCTTCATTTGAAAAATACATCTTGAATTGTGGCCCACTATTTTCATTACATACTATACATTTAAAATGATGTAATGTGGAAGAATTCCAGTGCTTTAAGACCAACACTATCACAACTGGGCTTAATGTGAGAAGTCCCCCTTCAGTGTACTTTTCTTTTTAAGATTTTTTCTATGATAAATATGGAGTAACTGGCATAAAATAAAGCAATGATGATATTCTCTTCTAAACATTCGTGGTTTCCACCAGAGGGATTTTTTTCCCAATGAAGGTTAAGATATGTCTGAGCTTTAAATGTAAAATTTATGTCTTATAATTTGTGGTTGGATGATATAATGTACATTCATTTATCCTGTAAGTATAGATGTATATCACCACAGGTTTATTTGCAGTAAATTTTTAATTTAGTCCTTCTTGTTTCATACAAATTAATATTTAAAACTATAAGCATGGTGATTTATTGTTATGGGCTGGTGCATGGTTTTGAGGTGGCAATATTATTAGGTATTTAACTCAATATTGAACCTGTCGGATCATGGTTGAGCTGTTGTTAGCTCTCCAAACTTCCTTATTCTGAGCAAATGTGGTTCAATCATCCCCTGTATAAACTGATAGGAAGTAACACTATGAAGTATTATTAATTATTAAAAATATATAACTTCACCTCATATTTTGCAATTATTGTATCATCAGTAGTTTCAAGACCATTCTGTTGTGATGATGAACTGCTTTTTCCATATGTTGGTAGACCAATGAACCTCAAAATTTAATCACATTGCCTGGGAATTTCAAATCATTCTTGTATTTCTCAGAAAAGAAATTAGTTGTCTTTAAGCAATACATTTGCCCAGACATAAATATTTTACAGATATACAGCACATTTCTTGGTGCGTTCCAGCCCTTTACACGAGACCAAAATTTTGTATGATGATTAGACCTCATAATGTGTTTCCCAATTTAACTTTGAAGAACTATAACTATTAATACATATTCTCAAAGTCCAATCTAATATACTATATTATATCGATACAATGATATCTCCAATCATACCATATGGCATAGACATTATATGGGAGAAACTGTCATTTAGCAATAGAAAAGGTTAAGGCACATTTCCTTAAAGTGGCCCTAAGGGTGGGGAAAACAACCCCATCGAGACTTGTATATGAACTTGCAAGAGAGTCGTTCTATGCAGAAGATCTGAGGATAAAACACCTTCTGCCAACTACCGGCCCCTACACTGAAGCAAATTGAAGAAGAGGGAGATAGACCTTGATTTCTATGCTACGGGAGCCATGATAGAGAGGAACTGGACAAAAGCTAACCAGGTCCACCGACATGTTGTGACACGTAATGCTGTGCATGGTTTTCATCACAAAGTGTGTGAAAACAAGAAGTACCTCGACCCAAATGAAAAATGTATATGTGCTTTGTGTGGTCACAGATGCGAATGGTACCACATACCGAAGTGCCCAAAGAACGCAAAAACAGTGAACGAATATAGCAAAGATTAAATATAATCAATGCCCACTCGGGCGAACCTTTTTACTTATTATTAATAATAAATATTTAATTTGAAACAAGTTTGTTGGACAAATCACTACTAACCAACTATCCTATGAAGAAGGAATTATATTAGTATATAACAATGCCCTTGTTTACACATACAAAGTCACTGCTGTAGAGGTTGTGTGTGATGTTACCTATGCTTGTAGTTACATGCCAACAGTAAATTGATACAAAAAGTAACCTCTAAATCAGTAATTAGAAATGGAAGCTACGTATTGGAATAAACATAAAAAGTTAAATAAATGCAACTAAAAGTTATCCCAAAATTATATTTATAGTTTCTCTATAAATTATTTAACTCAAACTCAACTTTCTATGCTCTCAATAACAAGTACCTCATAGTGTTGATTCCTAAAAAGTGAAAAGTAGCTAGTATTTTATTTAGAAACGTCTTTTTAGACTTCTTAGATAATTGGTTTTGTCCCGCGCCGTAGCCGAGCGGTTAAGGTAGGAAGCCTTGGCGCAGAGCTACGGGACTTGCGCTGGTTCGAGTCTCCATTGGGGAAGAAATTTTCTCATGGTATTTCGGCCAGATGGGACCGGTGCCCACCCAGCATCGTGAGGCAATTGGGTAGCTACAATAAGTAGCGGCTCCAGGTTGAGGAACCAGCTATAACAGCTGGGGGACTCGACATGCTAACCACATGTCACCCCATCACTGGCTGTTGTTGATCATCTACCTCTGTGGATGTGAAGGGCCAGCAGCCGGCTGGTAAAAGGGCAACCGCTGAAAAGTGGAAACACCCTCAATCTGAGATAATTGGTTTTGCCATTCAAAGTTGGAATGAAAAAAAATGCTGAGGGATCTCATCTAAGGCTTCAGATATTCCAAAAATTTGAAAAGGGGAGAACACATTCTGTGCATCAGAAAATTGAATTATTTTGAGATAAAAGTACATATATGTTCTAATATTTAAAGTCGTGTGGCGGGGAGTATCCCCCTTTTTTTTAAATAGACAGTTCTTTATGACATACTACCATTGCTTTTCAAAGAAACACTTCCTAAAATAAGTAACTTCGCTATAATTACACCAACTTAGCTCATGTGCTTCTTTATTTCTTGGTGCTAGCCCAAATTGAACTTCGGCCTCTTCAATTCATTGCCTTCAATCTTCTCTTCCTAGCTCTAGTTTTCAAACTTCTTATTCTAATATTCTACTTGCATCCTCTCACACTGTATGCTCATATATTCTAAGGTACTGTAATTAAGGTAATTGTCAAATCCATGTTTTTTGTATTGAGAGAAAAAAGTTATGTAAAATAATTTCTTTATGAAAGTACATTTTCGTTACATTCTTTACTTTTGGTGATATTTATTTTGCTTGTATTCTCATGGACGGAATTAAATTGGAAAGTATAGTTCTAGGTTCTACTTTATTTTGCTTGTATTCTGTAGGGCACCAAAAGCACTTCTGTATATTGTAATACTATTTTTCAGTTTATCGGAGAACTGGGGAAGTTGGAGATACTGTCAGAGAGTATACTCCACAAGTGTATCCAACAGCTCCTGGTGGACAAGAAGAAAAGCCGAGGAGGTGGCTCCACCAAGGACATGGCCGAGGACTTGGAGTGCCTCTGTCAGATAATGAAAACTTGTGGACGCATTTTGGACTCTGACAAAGGAAAGGTAAGAACTTATAAATAGGTTTATTAAATATGATAACAATTCTACAATTGACATTGAGCCAATTCACAATATAACTTTTTAAATCTTGCCTCATAAAACTGTTATTCTCATAGAACTCATTTAATCAAAATTAAAGTGGGGAGTAACCATGAGGTAATTTAAAAATGATCTTCTGTTTGCAAAGTACTTAATACTCATATTGATAAAGCTAAAAAATAAGGAATAGTTCAGCAAACATTGATTCAATCAGTGAAATTGCCATTTGTAAAATTAGCTTATATTTGAATTTTGAAATTTCTTCTTTAATTGAAATGGATGTTCTTATTGAATACTTTTGTTGCAGAAACTGATGAATCAGTATTTTGAGCGGATGAGCTTGCTCGCGGAGAATCAAGAGTTACCGCTGCGGATCCGCTTCATGCTACGAGATGTGATTGAGCTTCGTCGGGACAAGTGGGTCCCCCGCAAAGCCACGAACACAGAGGGTCCCATGCCGATACATCAGGTATGATACATTTGTTGGTGCAATTATTTTAGCTGGGAGCATTGGAAGAACATGATGAAATTCATTTCTAATCATTCGCGGTTTCCACCAGAAGGTCCTTGTTGCCTGATGATGGTATAGATATGTCTGAGCTTCTTCCAAGATAAAGAGTTTACATAGATGATGGAAAATAGCTTCATGTGTCTATAGGATCTATTATACGGAATAATGTGTGTTGAAATAGGCTGCACTTTCTTTTAAAAAAAGCATTGATTTCAAAACTGAAATACTGTACATGAAAATGTAAAGAATGTCAAAAAAAAAAAAGGTTGAAGCCCCGGTTCATGCATTAATTTTTCTTTCTTTAGATTCTATCCAGAAGAGTGGAAAGAAATGTCATTCTTATCAGTGCCTGAATGGTTTAATCGGTATCACACTGATGTACTTAATCAGAGATTCAGGGTTCAGCATTATTTTTTCTTTCTTAAATTAATGTACACTGATTGGCAGACAGACACAACAATGTGAGTTTTCTCTGTTCTAGAATTTCACATGTCAGTCCGTAATATCAAGTCGGAGGCATTTACAAACATGTTTTAGAGAAATGCCATGCAGTAAGAAAGTCCATGCTTCGTATTTTCATTTTACAAGAACTGGATGTTTATGTAAATGAAAATGTTGATCAGATAGGGGAAAGTTATCAACAAAGCCCATGAAAATCGACAGTAAAGTCAAGCATAGAGCTGAGAATATAACACAAGTGTGAAAGGTGTTGTGCAAACTTTCAAACATGAAACCATATCATTTGCAGCTATATCAAGCTCTAACAGGAAACAACCAGAATCTGCTTCTTGAATTTTCCACCATTTTTCAAGAAATGCTGGAAGTCGATGAGTTTGCCAACAAACTAATTTTCAGTGATCTAGGCAGTAAGTTGAACGTAGGTAACATTAGATTGTGGGGAACTGCAAACCCTAGTTTTTTGTGGAAATTGTGCAGGATTCTCCTAAAGTAAATGTTTTCCATGCTTTGTCCAGTGAGAAGGTGTATAGATAGGTTTTTTCAATACAGTAGATGGATATATATTCTGGATCTGCTGACATACTGATTGATGCAACCAAGTCTTGGCACACAAACTAGGTTTCTTCTTTCAACAACCATGCGCATTTTCATCACAAAGTTAGTTGATATCTGAACCAGCAACTTTAGATTGGGTGTAGCACACCCAATGGTGAGGTTCTTGTTAAATGGCCTCCCAGGTAACCTGATTTGGTCCTCTGGCTTTTTCCTTTAGGGGTACATTAAAGATGAAGTATTGTACCACCTTTCAAACCTGATTTATGAGTTCTGAGAAACAGAATAACAGTGGCAGTAGCTACAATTGACAAAAACATGTTCTGATGTGTGTGGGAAAAGTTGGATTATTATCTCAACATATGTCATGTAACGTGAGGGGCACACACATAGAAGATCTATAGCCAAATGGAAACTTGCTGATTTCTATTTCCTATTGTTTTTTGTTTAATCACTGTAACTCATAACTTTATAGCAAATTATAAATGAAATCAAGGGCGATCATTTAACTCATAACTTGATAGCAAATTATAAATTAAATCAGGGCGATCATTTGTAGTATCCCTGTATTGTCTGGGTCCATGAGCCCTTGTCTTCCATTCATCCAGATAAAAAAAAAGACATGGGAAAATAGTTATAACCCTAGCAATAGTTCCTGAACAATGAAATTTGTAATGGGAGCTTAGATGCGAGTCCTGTACTAACCAGATGTAGGTCTCAGACAATAGGAAGTATGACCACACGTCATTGCTAACTCCCTCGCTAGCGAATATCAAATACAGTCACTGCTAAACATTTTTAAAATCTCACTACAAAGATTAATTAATATAGGTAATCTTTATCGTAAACTGCGATGGGCAGGACATGTGGCACGAATGGGAATTGAAAGACATGCATGGAAGTTTTTTGTAGGAAAACCAGAGGGAAAATGCCCAGTTGGTAGACCAAGAATGAGGTGGGAGAATAACATTAACTATGATTTGTGGTAAGTAGGTTATACAGGGGATGATTGGAAAACATTGGCTCAGGATGGGGATATATGGAGAGCTTATGTCCGCACGACCATGAACCTACAGGTTCGATAGTGTCCGTGAGTTAGTTAGGAAGCATTGTGTATATAAAAAAATCACAACTGTTAAGTAATTAACTAAATACACATTCACATTGCATTATAATTTTAAGACTTGAGGCAGCAAGTGTACAAAATATTATAATTAAAGTCTACGGTTTTAAATCTAAAATCAACACATCCGTGTCTGACTATAATTCTCTATGGACTGTACATAGGAACTGTTTTGTTTGATCACGTGGCAGACAGGGAATTCACAGATCAGCAGTCTGGATAGGCTCTCCCATTGGATTTACGGTCAAGGACATTGTTCAAAATCCCTTGCACGACCTATATAAGCAAATATAGATTTATATAAATTATGTTTATTACGCGGGACGGTCAGTTAAGCCCCAGCGTATTGATAGCGCGAAGACCACTATTGTTTAAGTGGTCTTTGGCCCGAGCGGTTGGCCTTGGTTTTGGAGGAAGAGTTCTACATTTAAACATGTTAAAACACAGTAAACGAAAAATTAACATAATTTATTAAAATAAATTCAAACATAAAGAAATATTAGATCAACAACATATAAAACAAGTTATTTAAAACAGCTGAAATCGCCACATTGTCAAACGTAAAAATATTCAAAATTTTAAAGTGTTAAAATTCAGAGAGAGAGAAAACAATCATTTTAAAATATTCAACTTTGTTCGTTATTCTAAGTTCCTTGGACCATTTGGTCCCTTATTTAATTCTAAGTCTGAAAATGACCAAAGAATGATAAAAAGGTTTCATATTACCAATGTAGCTGCCACCGTCCTCCAGCCGGGGGGCCAAGTTCGGTCTGCCGCCCTTCTGCCTTCGGTAAAAAAATCGCGAATATTTATATGATAAATTTTAAGTTTCTAATTGGGGAAATTTGGGTGTGGAAAGTTCATGAACTAGTTGAGACCTTCATCTATGTCAAAATGGAAAGCTTGTTTTACTTTCACTTGTTTCACAACTTACTTTATCTTTATCTAATGTGGTCATCTTTCTTGACCAAATAATTCTGGAATCTTTTGACATGGTTTTGATCCAGGATATAGAGATATGCCTTTTTACTAGCATTTTTTATTATTATATGCGTATGAATTAATATGTTTTTCAGTGTGGATCATTTTTCCTTATTTTCTGATAAAATACACATGTATATGTGTCTATCCTTTATCGCTTTTTTATAGTATTTTCTTATTATGGCAGTTAGGCCCTAGTGTTGGCATAACAATGTTGGTTTTTGAAAGTTAATGACTGCTGCTGCAGTACTTGTCTCTAATCAAATGTTTGACAGTTGAAACTTTGTTATGGTCGATTTTTATTTTTGTGGTAGAAATAAAAAAAATTATATTCAATTGTTGAATGAGAGAACCCTTTTCCTCTGTTATGGAAGTGAAGATGTTGGTATCTAATGTCGAGCACTTGATAATGAAGTCATTCGCTTTCTTGCACTCCAATATTTAGCAGAAAGGCTGGTCTCTTCTACAAAAGCTGGACAACGGAGGAGATGGTTTCTTTCCATATCTTCATTTAAATTGCAAAAAGGGCATTTAGGTGAATCTGTTATGCCAATTCTGTGTAGGTGTTTATTCAAGCAGTCATGTCCTGTTAGCAGTCTGAATGTTGCTACTGCGGATTTTCTTTGTAATGTAGTAATGTCATAAGCTTGTAGATTTTCCCATTCCTTTCCAGATGTTTTGGTGTGTATTCTTCTCTAAGTTTATTGATGTATTTATTTGAGATAATTCTTTTGGTAGAGTGAAAGGAAACTGGAGTAGAAGTTGGGTTTGAAACAATTTTGCTACCCTTCTTGGCTAGAAAATCGGCTATTTCATTGCCTGTCACTCCACAATGGGCCGGAATCCATTGAAGTACAACTTTTTTATGTAGACGGGATAACTTTTATCATTTTGTGACATTCGATAATTTTAATGCTTTTGGGTGTTGTGTCTCGTGTTATAGCGAGAATGGCTGCTTTGGAGTCACATAGAATTACAACTTTTGTAAATTTTTGGATGTGATTTTGTAAACTTAAGAAAATTGCTAGAATTTTGCCATCAAAGTTTGTTGAATTTGTGTTTAGTTTACGATAAAAGGAAAAAAGTGGACATACTGCACCAGCGCCACCATCATTTGGTAGGCTGGAGCCATCTGTAAAAATATGTATCCATTCAGGGGCTGGGTATCTTAGATTTATTATTTCCAGTGACATTTGTTTTAAAATATATGGAGGAGTTTCAGATTTCTTGATGTCTTCTGTTAAATGAAGGTTATATTCAATTTCCAAAAAATTCTAGAGGGTTGTTTCTCATCTGCATATTTTCTTTTGAATGTGGAAGTTGCAATTTCTGTTTGATTTCTTGTACAATGCTTAAGAAGCTTTGCTGAGATTTTAAACATACTTGTGGTTAAGTTATGTAGATAGGAAATAACACTATGAGGTTCTTTAATATTGTTTATTTTTTATCATTGAAATGATAAAAAATAAACAATATACTTGTGGTTTTCTTTGGGTCCAGTTATTATGGGGTAGCCTTAAAATTTTTCATACTGTGTGATTGCTGTTTTCTCAATTTCAAATGCTATGTTTGGGTTATTTGTTAAGATTTGCATGGCAGTGATTGGTGTTGTTTTTAACGGCTCCTGTTATCAGGCGGAGGATTTGGTTCTGCAATTTATTAAGTTTTTCCACTTTAGTAGTTACTAGGATTTCTTCACAATAATGAAGTACAGGTTTTATGTACATTTGGTAGAAGGTGTTTTAGGGTTTGTGTGTTGCAACCCCACTTTTTCTCTGCTAATTGTTTTAATAATGGTAACCTTGTTTCTATCTTTGTACATATATTCTCCACGTGTTTCTTCCATGTTAATTTTGTGTCCAGAGTTATTCCTAAATATTTTGCTTCATGTGTTTGAGTTAATAATTCACCCTCCAATTTCAGAGTGATGGGTAGTGGTTTCTTTCTTAATGTAAATAGTTGACAATTTGTTTTCTTTTGTTTTCTGTATATTTATCTTCATTAAGTTCTGGGATGTCCAATTCTCTAACTGTATTAGTGATTGTTGGGCTATGGTTATTAATTGTTGACTTTGGTTTTTCGGTTTGGAGACCCATATTACAACATCATCAGCAAAAAGTAGGGTTTTTGTTTGGAGCTTTTCTATATGCTTAGGTAGATCATTAATGTAGATATTGAAGAGAATGGTACTGAGTACAGAACCCTGTAGTAAACCTCAATGTGTTTGTTGGTATTTAGAGAGGTGATTATTATACTTTGTAGCGATGAACCGTTGGATGAGAAAATTGCTGATCCAGAGTAGCATATTCCCTTTAATGCCTAAAGTCTGCATTTTTTCTAATAATTTATATCTCCAAATAGAGTCATATGCTCCTTGGAAATCAACAAACATTGCCAGAGTGTTCTTCTTTTCTGTTGAAACTGTCTTTAATAGCATGACTTAGGTGTACAATTTGTTGATTATAATTCTCAAAATCCAGCTTGATTGGGTGAAAGTAAATTATTGGTTTCTAAATACCAATTTAATCGATTTGAAATAATTTTTTCCATAGTTTTAACAATTATACTAGTTAGTGCTATTGGGCGATAATTTGAAAAAGTATTTGCTGATTTTTTTTGTTTTCAAAATAGGTATTATAATAGCTTTTTTCCAATCATCAGGAACTTTTGTGTTCCAAGAAAGATTATAAAGGGAGAGTAATTGAGTTTTGGCTTTATTGCCAAGGTGTTTGAGAAATTCTGCATGTATATTATCTGCTCCTGGAGATTTGTTTGATTTTAAACTATAAATGGCTGTGTCTAACTCTTTAATGTTGAAATTCTTATTAAAAATATTATCTTTTGTACTGCTTGTTGATTTTATGTAATTTTTTAGGTTCTCTTTTGTTTTTTGTTTCTTTTTGTTCTCTGAGGACAAAGTATAGGCGTTAGCATAGTGTTTGTTGAATTTGTTGGCTGTTTCACTTTCATTTGTAATTTGTTTGTTGTTGTGGATAAATGGTGTTTTTTGTCGTACTTTTTTATTTTGTATATTGTGTACAAATCTATATGCTTTTTGGCCATCTTTCCTTTAATCCATTTTTTGGAGAAAGTTATTAAAATTTTCTCTTTTATTGCTGTTAATTTCTTTTTTGAGTTGTGCGCACAGTTTTCTCCAATTTTGTACATCTTTTGGGTCTTTTGTTTTTTCTGCTTTATTTCTAGCGAGATCTCGGTCTGTTTTCATTCTTTCTAGTTTTGAATTCCAGAAGGGTTTGTAGTTTTTAACTATTCGTCGTGGTATATATTTTTTTGCTGTTTTTAATATTATTTTGCATATAGATTTGTTAATTTGATCTGATTGAAGTGATTCGTTTAAAGGATTTTCAAATTCAGTTTCCAGTTTGTCTGTGTACAGTTTCCAATTGGCTTTTTTGAAGTTCCACCTTGGTTTAAGATGCATTGGAAGTAAGTTGTTATTCCCAAGTTGAATAGTAGAAATGATGGCTCTGTGTCCTGAGCCAGGATCTTCTACAATTTGTTTTTTTGGTTTTGGAGTATAAATTAGAAGATACAAAGAGTAAGTCAGGATTGGTTCCTGAACCAGAGTAATGTATATATGTTGGAGGATCCTCTTTGTTGTGTACTATTTCTATGGGTGTTGAATTTAATAAGTCTTCTACAATTTTCCCTGTATTATTTGAATTGGTATAGCCCCATCGTCGTGAATGGGCATTAAAATCTCCCATTATAATTGTATTTGGGTTTTATTGTAATATGTTCAAGATTAGGGGAGTTATTTGGTGGATTATAAATTGAATATATATTATATTGAGATTTATTTATCCATATGTTAATTTTAATTATTTCAATTTTGTGAAGTGAAGATGTTTGATGCTGTTATAGATTTACTACATATAAAATTATCATTCATGAGAGCAAATTTTGTTCCCTTTAGAAGCCCAACTTTGTTTTATGACAATAATGATCCAAGACATTATAAGTGAATAACTAAACTGCAGCCACTGATTCTCCGGCCTTGACATTTTCACAACAGTGTTGCCGATATGGTTATTTGGTGGGAGTGGCTGCTTTATGTATGCGGTTAATAGACATACAGCTGACATCATCTCAGCCATTTCAATCCTTACTAGCACGCTATAGCTGTGTCAAGAGCAGTGATTGGTTGTGGCAGACATCTACTCGCACTACAACCATTTCCTTATTGGCAGTAGAGGGCAAATTCTCCCTTTACCCCTCGTATAACCTAAATTTCAGAGCAGGAGGTATTGACCTTGTTCAATGAGTTTGAGGAGGATTTGCAGTAGATAATGCCACTTTAAATTGATTCTTTACTTTTCATTTTCTATTGCCCTTTATTATTGTAGCAATAGTAATAATTCATTTATTATTTTTACATCAAACAGGCTGGGGTATAATTGCTAATGTTGCCATCTACAGAAATAGGTGCTTAATAACTACTTGAAAATTTGCATTATTTGAAGGAAGTATAAAGTGTCAACAGTACATCTGGCACACTTCTATTCTGTGACCGTTTCTGGTATGTTATTTAAACACATCAAATGTGCCGGGATCCCAGATGAGATTATTGGTATATTCAATCCAACAGTTAATACTTTTTTAATATAATATGATGAATGTACAGAGTATAATCAAATTTTCAATGCTTTTAGGGTACTGGTAAGATTAATAATTTTAAAAATTCTGTTTCGATTGGATAAAAGGAAGAAATCAAATTAAATTTGTAGACATTGGCATATACTTTTGCCTCTATGTGATTGAAAGATTTGTATTTCAGATCAGAGACGATGAGCCCCGCAGTACTGGAAGAGGGGGATATCCTCCGCCAATAGGGGCTGGTGCAGGATCTGTTGGGCGCTTGCCTGGAAGTGGCATTCCAGGATTGTTTGGACATAGTTTGAAAATCCGTAGTGGCTTGGAAGAAGTATTGTCACCTTTCCCAATGGGTACCTCATCTCTAACATCTCTACCAACTCAACACGATAAATTCCCGTATGTTACAATTTAATTATTTTTCCTGTGCCATCAATTCTTTCAGTTTTGTTTTTATGTTTACAATTTGTTATGCAAAGTATAAAGTTAGACAACTAAAAGCATGGCACTTATTGTATTCGTGCATTAGGCTGGACTTTCCTTTCTGCATGTTACTATTTTTCTGGTATCCATTTATTTTGTTACAAATATTTATGTCAACAGCAAAGGCATTTTAGTTTTGTTGGCTTTATTCTATATATGCAATTGTATATATTGTGTGCATAAAGGAGTTCAGTTTAGAAATTATTGAAAATAATAGACAACAAAAATGAAAAGATTGATGAACACAACAAATTGGGGATTTATCAAATTGATTGCATAGATTGTGAAAAATATACATAGGAAAAACAAAAAGGAACTTGAATACAAGATTAAAAGAATATCTTAGATATTCTTAAAATAATTATGGGAAATAACATTGTGAGGTTTTCAATTTAAGAAAATAATTTAAGTGTCTCCTCATACGTCATGTTCTTCAAGCACGGAAACTGCATTTTTCAAGAGGAATCCTTCACAACTTCAGCCAACATCACAACCATCATTGTGATGTGGGCCGAAGATGGGAGGGTTCCTCTTGAAAACTGCCAGTTTCCGTGCTTGAAGAACACACTGAAAGAGATGAGATATGACTCATTTAATTAATTTTTATCGTCTTAGAATTTTCTTTTATTCAATGTCTCCAGTTTGTCATTTCAACATTTCTGGTTTTCTCTCCTGGCATTGGCATAATGTAACCCACTTCTGAGGTTGCCGGAGAGGTATTAATCCTAAACTTAATCTGATTAGGTGATATGATAAATGATGGCCAGATGATGTTCGGGGACCGTTTGGTCCTTAAAGTTTCCTGACATTTGTCTTAAGGTGAGGAAAAACTCCTGAAAGAAAACCTCACCCAGGAAACTTGTCCTGACTGGGGATGGGATCTGACTCATTTTGTGAGAAGGCAAGCATGCTACCCGAGACCACAGTGGTCGTTGGAATGGGGAAGTAGAAAAATCTGCAATATGCATGGTCAGAAAAACACAGAATCGAAACTAAGGCCAAATTACTGAAACAGTTATATGAATATAATGAACTTGCAATTTGGGAAAAGATTTACATCCACAAAAATGGATCAACTACCAAAATCTGTTTTGGAATGGAAACCTGAGGAAAGACGAGGCAGAGGAAGACCTAAAAGCTCCTGGAGTCTAGGGAATATCTTTATACATAAGTAGAAACATCTACAACCAGGAGATTGGATGGACCGACAAAATTGGCTATTAGGAATCTGACGATGTCAAAGACATTAATCAACCGATTATCTATCTATAAAAAAATAAAAATACTTCCGAATAGAAGTTTTGTGATAACGTTAGAGAATCATAAGTGGAAAGAAATGTTGGTTTTGTGCCGTGTTTGGACTGGTGTAGTGGATTGCACACTGACATACAGAGTCAGAAGTCTACAGTTTGATTCCTGGTTCAAACGTAATATTTCTCTTTTCAAAAAATAAATTTGTTCGGGACTGGAACATGTTAAACTAAATATAACATCAAAATTTCTTAAAAGTCAATCAATAAATATGTTTAATTTGGAGGAATATGGATTTTTAAATATGGAATATTGATCTTGTTAACAGATTTAGTGGCAATGGTTTCCAATCCAACTTCCGATCTGGCGGTAGTCAGTCACGTCCACACCAGCAGTCATTCTACCCTGGTGCTCCTGGTGGCAATAGACAGAACTTCAATCAGAATCACAACAAGCAGAATCATAGTGCCAACAATTCACAACAGCAACAGAACTTCATAAACTGTAAGCATTCATTTCTCAGTTCTTCAGCCAGTCAGTATGTTGAGAGAATTCTCATTATTCAAGCTTTTTTTAGACCAGAATACCCCTAATTAATATTGGTTCAGTTTGAACATGTTTCGATATAATCTTCTGTATCATCATCAGCTACCCAGACTGTTGAGTTTTATGTTGTGGACCTTGGATGTCGATATCAGCTCTCTGCCCGAGATGGCTGAATTTTGAAATTCCTGCTGAAAATCATCTAGTTTGGATGTTCTTTGGCCAGCTGGAGAAGGGAGCTGATATCGACATCTAGGATCCACAACATAAAACTCAACAGTCTGGGCAAGCTGACGATATAGAAGAGTATATCGAAACATTAATAAATGAGTTGGAGAAAGTTGCGTGTCTTCACGATACCGGTTTCAAAAGTATAGTATTACTTCCATCTTAAGTCAAATTCCAACTTACTATACTTTTGAAACCGGTATCGTGAAGACACGCAACTTTGTGAGGTGAGATGTTAAAACATTTCCTCCAACTCATTTATTAATATAAATACCTCATAGTGTTTCCTCCCACTGTAATTTTAATTAAATATCGAAACATATGTTCAAACTGAACAAATATTAATTTGAGGTAAGATGTTTTCCAGTCTCAAAAAAAGCTTGATTGAAAGTGTAAATGTTGATTGTAATTGTCGGGTTAGAATTTCTATGAAAATAAATTGTTTTCACAATAATTAAGGTTCAACTTTTTTTAAAGAAAAATTAATATTTTAACGAGGAATAGGACTCTATGTCAGTGTGTAGTCCATTACATCATTCAAAACCAGATACATCAAGTCGTCAAATTACTAACTAGCACAAAATGATGAATTAAATTGAATTTAGAAGCATATATTAATACTTAGCGACATTAATTTAGAAAATAAACTTTTTTTCAGCGGGGAACAAGGAGCTGCCCCCTAGATTCAAGAATAAGATGATGTTGGCACAACAGCAGGGACAAGGCAATCCAGAAGATGTGTCCTTGCGACCAGCTCCCATGTCCATGATGTTTAAACAAACAAACACGAAGCCATCATTGCTCAACCCAAGTGAGTTCGAGCTATTACTGTTTATTTAACTTTCACGGGTAAAAAACACTGAGGTTTAATTTAAGAATTAAGTTAATATTTTTATTACCTCACCTCATACCCTTTATCTTGTAGACTGCTGTTTCGGAGCTATATCTCCATCCTCAGTAGCCTCTCATCGACTGGTGTTTTGTTTTATGGCGGTTTTCTTCTTCCTTCTATCGATGTATCGAACCTCTGGATCAAATCAAAATTTGCAGGAGTTTTGAAATTCATGAGTTTTTGTTTTTTTGGATGTGGAATTTTTCCCAAACCGTGAGTTCTTTCTGTTTATCTGTGTGTTTGATTATACTAGCTTTTGTGTCAATTAAATGTTTTTCAGACCAAGCATGGGCTGCTACAGCTGACTTGTTCACTTCACCCTTTCTTACGTTTGTAAGATTTCTTTTTGTTTTTCCTATATAGATTTTGTGTTAATCCTTGCATTTGATCTGATATATTCCTGATTTGTTTTCTTCTTCAATTTTATCAGTTTTGTTGGCTATAATTATCTTGTATAATTTTGATTATTAGGTATATTTTGGTTAGATTTTTATATTGCTTCAATTAGAGATGAAACTAAAAAAAATAAACATTGCTGTGCTATTTTTACTAATATAAGATATGAATGTGAGAACAACCAATGGGATGATGTATCACGATTGTGTTTCTTCTATTTTATGCCCCATATTTCTATATTTTCTTACCTAAAACCAAGTAATTTCATTATTTTTCTTTGTGAGAAGTAATTTACATGTGAAAAATATAAAAATTCAATTTTAATTTCCTAAGATCCAGAGAGTAACATATAAGGCTTATATTTGAAAAGAAAAAATATACGCCTAGACTGGGGTTTGAACGCAGGACCTTTGACTATCTATGTCAATGCTCTATCCAAGTGAGCTATCTAGGTCTAGGTATATTTTTCTTTTCAAATATAATTTGTCCATCATTAAGATATGCTTCTATTGATCTGAAGGTCCAAGTTTCGAATCCAGAATTAATGGTATAGTGTAGTTTATAATCTGAAGATCTAAAGTTCAAATCTCGTCAGAAACCATGGCAATAGTGTCATTTATAATGTGTAGTGATACGGTTTTGGATTGCATAGAGTTGTATGGTAAAAGTCGAATTGAAGTAGATGTTGAATAGAAAATAGGATAAAGGAAAAAGAGATGAAGGGAGAATAGAAGAAGAGAGTAAGACACATAGTACAAAAGAGTATATCTAATTTCCTACAAGCATCAAGTTCAAACAAACGAGAATGATTAAGTATATCAGTTATTTTTCATAAGTTGAATAATATTGGCTGAGGATGAGAGGTACTCCTCTTTGAAAACTGCAGTTCATGTGTTTAAGAAAACATGAGGTATGATAGGAATTGAGTCAATCATTTATTGAAGATCAGTTATTGATCATTTTATTATTTAATTATATTTCATATTTGAAGAGAAAAATTTTCACCTAGACCGAGACTCAAACCCGGGACCTTTGGCTTTCCGGGCCAAATGTTCTCCAACTGAGCTACCGAGGCGAGTTGCGTTGTAGATGCAAATTTTTTTCTTATATACATTGTTCGTATTTACCCAATTTTCTAATTTTCATTCTTAATTATTAGAGTTAGAATTTTTAATGACTCACTTCATAATTGTAGATTTCTTGAAGACTATAGTTTCAATTTAATTTGTTCTAACTTAAGTTTATTCATAATATTCAAGTCTTAAGGGAGTGAATGGCATTACTGCCAACTGCTTGAGAGCAGGGTACTGATCAACCATATTTTCTGTTTTATATAGGTATATTTACCCTATCAGTGTGAGAAAAACATTGATGTGTATTTAATGTGTAGGAAACAACACTATGGTGTTTCTTTTAAAGTTATTTTGACTCAACTCATTTTTTTTATACCGCCATCTTGTTAACAGTTCATACAGTTCCTATCTTATTTGCTTTCAGTACAACTTGAATAGTCAACTTTATTTAATATATGTAGAAAATAACACTATAAGGTTTAATAATGAGGTGAGTCAAAATAACCAACATAATTAAATTTATGTGCATTGTTATTGGAGAAGGATTTCATTTATTGTTTTTGTGAAATAGAATGTATGTTGCAGATCGACCTACTGGCCTGATGAGCGAGCCTCTGATGGCTCCTCCTCAACTGAAGCCAAGTCCTCCATTGTTGCACAAAGAACCACCAATACTCATCAAACAGGCCTCACTAGACAAGAACAAGGGTGGAAAGAAAGATAAGGTATTTATATATTAAATTTGGGAATTTTTAACATTATGAGGTTCAATTAATAATAATTAAATGAATCATGATTTTTTCTTACCTCATACATCTATGTTTCTTTAAACACAGCACTGCAGTATCGGCGACACTTTGTCGTCAGCTGTTTTCACGACTGTCAATTTTTTCTCCTTTTCGCCGGTAATTATCTAGACTGCCATCTGGTGTCCATTTTAAGGAATTCCTCTTCAAACTGCCATCTGATGTTATTTTGAATGAATCATTTCCTAAACTGCTATCTGTTGTATTTTTGAAGAACTTTGTAATCAAGCTTGGTTCTTCCGGAATCTCAAAGTTCATAATTCTAGTATGGTTTTTTGAATATATATTTTTTCCCAAACTGTTAAATCCAAAGGTTTAGATAGATGTTTTAAAAGTTTTACTTCTTTTTCAATCCTATGATGCTCTAATAAACTATGTGCTGCTATAGCTGATTTTTCAATTTCTCCATTCTTCATGTTTCTGAAGTGCTCTTTTTTACGAGTTTCCAAGTTCCTTTTTGTTTTTCCTATATATATCTTGTTGCAATCTTTGCAATCAATTTGATAAATCCCAGATTTTTTGTTGTCTGGGGTATTACATTTATTATTAGTTAACAGCAGATTACCCGATCGCCGATACTGCAGTGCTGTGTTTAAAGAAACATAGATGTATGAGGTAAGAAAAAATCACGATTCATTTAATTATTAAAGATAAGGTAAGTTGCCAGTAACTGGACTTTTGCATAAATTGTGTGTGTGAGTGAATGAGTAAGTTCTCATACCACCCACTGCACTTTACATGCTTCAGGTTCTGTGTAGGGCAGAGTAATGTTAATGTGGTCAATTTTCAATGTATGCACCACTTCGATAGGCAAATTTACTTAGATAATGTACTCTTTTATTGTATACAGAGAGGAGTGTATATTTGTGTAATGTAAAGTTTGTTATATGAAGAGAAGGGAGAAGGTGTTGCCATGTAAACTACTACTATCGAATATCTCTAAGCAGGCCACCAGTCTTAACATCCCATCCAATGAACGAATCACTATGAAGAGTACCATCTGTCTTCTCAACATGTACTGTGGAGAGGTTTGGAATTTAATGCAGGAATGTGGCTCCAATATTTAAATTTTACAGTATTATGTATTTTCTTCTTGTATCTTGTAAGCCCATGTTTCCCTTAACAGAGATTTAGGTGCTCTCCCCCTATAGGGAAGAATTTGAACCATACTAATTTAGTTACACTTGTTTTTGTATAGATGTCCTTTGAGTGGTTCGTGGTCAGCGTTCCACCTCGTACTGACATCTAGGAAACCAAGGCAGTACTAGGACGGGAAAATTCAGTAATTTTGGTTACATGCCTTTCATTCAGGCTTGATCTTTTACGAGCCTGAAAATCTTCAGTCTCAGGACCCACGGCTTGAAGTCCCTCTTGGAGGACTTGCTCCTTAGATTTTTCCGTCCTAAAAAATCATCAACCCTGGTGGGTGTGAACTCGGGACCAGAGGCAAAGAGCATAACCACTAGTCACCGCAGCCGATTAGTTAATGGATTTTAATTTAATAATTTATATTTTCAACCCTATTGGGAGTCATACCCAGGTACACTAGTAAGGAAACAGATATACTAACACGTGAGCCAGCACAGCAGACTTAGGAATACAGTATTATCCAATTTTTACGTTTCTGCATTTTGCGTTTTCTCACCTTTTTACAGCATTCTTTAAAGGGCCCTCCAATTTCCCTATATTCACAATATATTAAAAACATCGTTTCTGGAATTTTGTTTTTCCGCAATTTACGTCGCATCACATCAATTTTCAGCAATAAATATAGAAAATATTTTATTTATTTGATCGGTTATCTCACTTCTGTACAATTGATATATAGCAGAGCAAGTTCATTGAGCCAACGAAGCTGACTGCTATACAATCGATAAGGAGCCAAGCAAGTTTAATGAGGACCAACGAGGCTGGCTTTTGTACAATCGATAAAGAGCAAAGCATGTTCATCGAAAGTTGGCTCAGAACTTTGAAACATTTCTGAAATTCGACCCGTGTACTTCTATGGCAGAACAATTTTTTTTTTTAATCTCTCAATAAAGATTCATAATGATGCTTGCTGAATCTATTATTTTTTAAATGGTGAAAGTAAAATAAAGTAATTTTATGTTTACAGCAGTTCAAATCTCACATTACATTGAACTAATATAGGAAGAAACATTATATTATTTAACCAATATTGTATATTATCCCAGTCAGTGCTTTTTTTTTGCATGCTGTAGAATGTTTGCTGAATATGAGGGTGAACATTTTTTAGCTCCTCGTTTCCCATAATTACACTTTCCCCCATTCCCCCATTTACACCACATTCCCTCTAGTCCCTTGAAAAAGTGTAAAAGAGGAGTAATACTGTAGTATATTATCCCCGTCTGTTTTTTTCATGTTCTGAAATGGATGCAGAGTATGGGAGATCAATATTTTTGAACTCGTCTTCATTTTCCCCTATGTTACACCATTTTTCCTCATGGTCCCTTGAAAAGTGTAAAAGAGGGATAATACTGTATATCAAGTTTTATTTTAGAAAGAAAAATTAATGCTCAGACCAGGATTTGAATCCCGGATCTCCAACTGTCAGTATGATATCAATTACACCATCCGAACTCCGATGCAAATGTTATCAATTCTTTCCACTTATATAATTATCTTTCCAAGTTCGGATGGTGTAATCAGTATCATCAGAGTCAAATACCCAGGGTTTGAATCCTGGTCCAAGCATTTTTCTTTCTAAAATAAAACTGTCCAATTCTGGAAAATGTTAATAAAAAATATAACATCAAAAGATATCAAGTTGTTTGTTGTAGAACTCCTGGATCACAATAAAAAACTTCATTTTAAAGCATTATTCTGCAACACTACTGGTCTGAGAATTAAAATTCATTGGATGAAATTCAATGGTTTGAATAAGCTTTGACTGTTTAGAATTGTTATGGATAATTTTTTATTAATTATATAGAATAGTTATAAATATTTAAATGTATGTGATTATTCAGTAGCAAGTTTGTTGAATATGGTATAATCATTAAGGTAGAATTTCTTATCACTCACCTCATATTGTTCTTATTTGACTATAAACTATGTTCCGAAACTAGTTTATAGTCGAATAAGAACATTATGAGGTGAGTGATAAAAAATTCTACCTTAATGAAATACCTAATAAGTAATGATGTAATTTTATATTGATTAAATATTTTGGTTAAAGGGACCGAGTAAAGATGATGTTCTAAAGAAGATAGAGTCACTGATGGAAGAGTACCTTCGATCTGGAAACATACAGGATGCATTGAGCTCTTACAGAGAGCAGAAGATACCGGACAGATTTGTGCGCTACGTTCTGCTCACAATCATGACTCAGACACTGGACAAGAATGGTATGTACAACTATCACCGATCCTTACAGGAGCCTTTGCAGGTATATTACAAAACAAGTTTTACAATTACTTAAATTTTGTATCTACCCAAATATTGGATGACTCAATCCATTAGTGGGAAGTAACTTTATGGGGTAATTTACTAAATTAAATTTAAAAAATAGGATGACTCGTTAATTTTTTTTATTTAAAAAGGATGACTCGATAATTTAGAAGAGGCTTTTTAACTTTTTTGTTATTTAGTTACCAATACTGTCCCATATCATCTGTTATAAGTAGAGACCGGATGTTAGGGAAAATTCCTATAGCTATTTATTATAGATATTGTAAAAGTGACTTCATATAAGTTCATACCAACGACCCTAGAGTTATGATCTTGAAGAAGATTTTCGGGCTATAGGCCATGGTCGTGAGGCTTGTAGTTCCCCGACGTTTTGCCAGAGACTGCGTCTGGCATCCTCAAGGGTTGTCTTGAGACTGGCAATTCTGTCCGCTGGCGAAACGTCGGGGAACTACAAGCCTCACGACCATGGCCTACAACCCGAAAATCTTCTTCAAGATCATCATAGCAACTCCGACCGTGAAAGTCTACGTGAATAGACCCTAGAGTTGTTTTCCATGAAGTTCACTTTGCCTATAAATGTCTATTTCAGCTTATACTGCCTATAAATGCCTATTTGCAATTTTTTCTCGAAATTAAGCCAGTATTTCAATTAAATTAATTGAAATGGACAAACTTCATGGCACATATCATTTCATAGAAGTTTTTTAAGCGTTCTTTGTATAAATTCCCTTATAATATTTAAGGATGAGGGTGGCACCCTAGCATGTAGATGGTTTCTCCCCCCCTCAATGCACTCCCATTAGTTAAATATTGTATTTTTCCATCTCATACATTCCTGTTAAGCAAAATAGCCCTATGCTATGTCCCATTGTATTATGCTCCAGCTCTAAGGCTTGGAGAAAAGTTCTTTGCTTCTTTTCAATACAAACTTGCTGAGTGACAAAGAGGGTAGATGGCTCAAGCTTTCTTTCTCTGCCTCACACCTGGTGCTGAAGTGACTGGCAATATTATGTTTGTTCTTGGTAACACTGAATTCAGTCTGCAGTCCTCATTCACAGACAGGTGCTTCAAAGACAAAGTGGTGTGGCAAGTGTATGTGACTCTTTTTGTTTTTACATTTAGAACCGTTTTTTAAGATACTTAAAGAGCAGACAACAGTAAACGACAATCTCACCAATTTCGTGAAAGAATTTGGTGTGGAAATATTCTCAAGTGACGGTTCTGCTCTTTGTAAAAAGGCAGAACAAATTTCAAAAGAATGTCTGATATCTTCGCATGCTATTGATGGTATATGTTTATATTCTTAACGTAAGAAAGTTTTTAAGTGCCTAACATTCGGACTTTAGTTATAAGTTTTGCATGAAGATGCAGTGCAAACATATTTAGCTCTGCAACATACATCCTGCTCTCTTTAGTCATCTACATGCACCAGCTTAGATTTGCTTTGAATGCCGTGTTACTCATGTTTGTTTTTATAAATTTCTGCTTTAACTCTTAAGTGTTTTCATCTTTCCACCTCTCCTGTGATTGGGTAACATTGCTTTAATATTATGTGAGTCTTTAACGTCTTATCTCGTAATATGGATGTGTTCTTGAGAACATGTTTCAATATGCATGAATCTTATCTTCAGCTCGTTCAGTCAAATACATATTAAAACGTGTTCTCAAGAACACAACCAAATTATGAGGTAAGATGTTAAAGACTCACACTAATATTAAAAATAACCTTATAATGTTACTTCCTATTGAAATCCTTTAATACAACATTAATTTCTTTATGCACATAATCAATAACTTATTTCTTTACACACTTAATTACTTTTAATTCCAAATCATATCTCCTTTGGTACACTTCAGGATGAAATATTATTTCTCATTAATTTAAGGAAGAAAATTTTCTCAATTTATTTGACTTGTATATTTCGACTCACCTCATATTTCTTGATTTTTATGCAGATTAGTTTTGTCGCTAATTGTGCAACATTCTCGATGCTTTACAACTTTTTAAAATATTTTGTAATTTTTAACAATAGTGTTTCTCAGTTATTTTCTTCGTTGAAAAAGGAAGTTTTTCCTTCATTTGTTGCCATCTATGATTTGAAGTCTCAAGAATTTTCTCACCACTGCTCATTTGTTTCTAGCTGCTGTTTAATTAACTGCCTTAGAATTAATATCATAATTAGATGTTTTTACTATTTATTTCATACATCTCAATGATGGATAAATCATATTTGAGGAGAAAAATTATGCGCAGGATTTAACAGTGTATGTAAGGGGAAAATTTGTGTTTAGATTGGAACTTGCTCGGATAGCTCAGTCAGTAGAGTCTTGGTTTAGAAAGCCGAAGGTCCTGGGTTCTCAAGCCCCAGTCTGAACATATAATTTTTTTCTTCAAGTATCATTATTAGACTTAGGATTTTTAAGTTCTAATTTTATTGGGTTTTTTTTTTTCCCTAATGTCACCAGGTTGTCTTTTATGACAGTTTTGGTTTTCTCCCCTGGCATTGGTGGAATTGTAATTAATTTATTAGATTGGGGCACCTGGAAAGCAGAGTTATGCTATGCCGATTATATGAGATGATAAATGATAATGTATAAACTAAACTGGGAGCATCATGTCAACAAGATCGAAGAAAAGGCGAACAAAAACTCATACATACTGAAGAGATTAGCTGGGAAGAAATGGGGGAGCTCATTGGACACCCTAAACAAAACATATAAAATCTATATGAAACCAATTATAACCTATCAACTAATACTGCAACTATGAGAATGTTCACAGGCAACCCCTCAATTCAAAATGAGATAGAAAAGAAATCCTGCATCATGCACACAAAATTAGCAGCGCTACCAAAAGCAATCCAACCTCAAAGCACAACACCCCAGATCTTAATCGCACAACCTTCCTTTCTCCATAAAACTAGTAATCTTTTCCAAAAACATAAATTAGATGCCAAAACTGAACCAACACATCAAATACCAAGCCCATTAGATTACCAACTGTACAATGCAACCCTCTCAATAGACGAAATAATAAAGAAAAATGATACAAACCCATCAATAGCCAAACAAATGACCTTAGAAACTATTAGTACAAAGTTCCCAGAACCAGAGTAGCTAAGAGTCTTCACTGATCTTCACTGATGGCTCCAAAACCAAGAGTGAAAATGCTGGCGCAGGAATATACTCTCATCTGTTTAGTCAATATGTTGCAGTAGGCACAAACAATACAGCCTTCGATGGTGAAGTAAAAGCCATAGAAGTAGCACTCCAGAACCTCCTATTCCGAACAAAAATGTTTACAAAAGCTGTTATTCTGGCAGACTCTAAGGCCGCTATACAAGCAATAACCTCTAACCAAACACCAGAAAATGAAACCATCTTGGAATGCCGTAAACTTCTGAAATACCTCAACAACCAAAATAAATTAATAGCCTTCCAGTGGATACCCTCACACATCGGAATAGTTGGCAATGAAATAGCTGATGGACTTGCCAAAAAGGGTACCAAAATACAGATAACAGCCAATTCGAACCTCCACAGAAAGATCGAAGAAATTAAGAAAACATTGCATCAGCCAGAGGGAAATCATGGGAAAAAATTGATGAGCTATACACAGAAATAAAATATAAAGGCCGCAAGGAAGCAGTAGCAAAATTCAGACTGATGTCAGGACACGACTGCCTGGCTCACCATCTCCACAGAATAAACATTTTCCAATCTGACAGATGTGTCATATGCAAAGACCCGGACCTGATCATGGACAAACACCACCTTCTAGTCTGTCCAGCTTTAAATCCAACTGCACAACACTCTAAGGACCTTGTTCGCTTGTACTGGGAAGCCAGAGAGAAAATGACTTAAGCGTCAAATCTCACCATTAGAAAACAACAACAACAAATGATAATGTAGTGCCAGGAGAGTTCTTAAGCTAAATTCCAGACCATGGGCAACCACAGGAAAAATTCCTATGGTTTGACTGGGAATCTACCCCAGGACCTCTTGAACTGTAGTCAGAAACGCTGACCTCTAGCCCATGAGGCTGGTCAGTTCTAAAAATATTTCATGCAATTGAAGGTAAAGAGATTTTTTCTCTCATTACCATTGATTACAATAGTTCAGTTTTTTACATCAATCATGGTAATAGCTTTGACTTCTTAATTATTTCACATGCCTAAAATAAGTTATGTTCACATACAAATTTTTGTATTTGTATTAAATAGTGAAATTCTGATCACATGCCAAATTGGTTCTAAAAATAAATTTAGGCAGATTCAGGTATACTAATTTTTCGTAAATTAATGTAATTTTTTACATCTTACCTCATATTTTATGTTTCCCATATTTAACTATGAATTACTCATTTTTGTATGCATTTATTATTTTGGTTAACTGATAAGTGATGATAACATTGAACATGTTAATACAAAACTTCATTTACACAAGATCCACCACTAAGTTGTGTGTTGTAATGGGGAAAAGAAAAAATTACCATAGCTTAATGTACACATTTCCCAGTTTTGTCTCTAAATAATCAAAACATTGAATTGGAAGAACATTACTGCCCATAATTTGATGCACAATAATTCACAAACACTTCATCTAGATATATTTTATATTTGAAGAGAAAAATTTTCGCCTAGACTTCATCTAGATGTTCTATTGTTAAACCTACCGCTTGTGTGCTAACACTAGCCTGTATGCTGAGATAAAACACTTAACGTCAAGAGAAGTTACAGACTATATTTGAAATCTGTTATTAGATGTGACGAGATTTTACAATCAGCTTCAAATTTTACTAATCAAAATATCAGCCATATCATGAACAGTTGACTGTCCTGGTTTCTTCTGTAACACTTCATTAAGCTTGTCACAAATTCTAGTGTGGGCTAGAGCTAAGCTGATTTTTCTTTCACCTCTTCTAACAAATCCAATTGTTTGTAATAGGTTTCCTCAAAGACCCAAGTTAGGAAATAATGGGTACCAAAAATATATAATGTACCTTATGTAGGCAATTTTTGAGAAATGTTTACATCCTGAAATGTTCGTACAGAATGAAATGAAGAGTTTTGTTTCCAGCTATTATCTGTCCAGCCTAAGAAACACGCCTTGACATTTAACTTCCGAATATATTACTCCGTGCAGCACTTGTAAAAGTATATGGTACTTCTATCAGCTGTTTGTTACAAGGTGATAAATTAATGCACAACAATAGTTTTAATTTTTAATGCTGCAGGTTGTATTAACATATACAATGGTATGTCAAAAACAAATTAAATTATAATTAAATTTGAAGAGAAAAATTTTCGCCTAGACCGGGACTCGAACCCGGGACCCTTGGCTTTCCGGGCCAAGTGCTCTACCAACTGAGCTACCGAGGCGAGTTACGATCTAGACGCAAATTTTTCTCTTATATACGTTGTAATTCCCTATCGCCAAATGCTTTTGAAACCATTGTTTCTATCTTTGCAAATGGCGGCTTCTTAGTTAAGAAGACATTTATTGGAAATTTAACATTACTTTAAAAGCCAGTAAGGCCTCTAATGATGTTTTTTTTTTTTATTATTAATTTAACATTTCTCAATGAAAGATAAATTAAATTTGAAGAGAAAAATTTTCGCCTAGACCGGGACTCGAACCCGGGACCCTTGGCTTTCCGGGCCAAGTGCTCTACCAACTGAGCTACCGAGGCGAGTTACGATCTAGACGCAAATTTTTCTCTTATATACGTTGTAATTCCCTATCGCCAAATGCTTTTGAAACCATTGTTTCTATCTTTGCAAATGGCGGCTTCTTAGTTAAGAAGACATTTATTGGAAATTTAACATTACTTTAAAAGCCAGTAAGGCCTCTAATGATGTTTTTTTTTTCTTTTTTTTATTAATTTAACATTTCTCAATGAAAGATAAATTAAATTTGAAGAGAAAAATTTTTTAGATCGTAACTCGCCTCGGTAGCTCAGTTGGTAGAGCACTTGGCCCAGAAAGCCAAGGGTCCCGGGTTCGAGTCCCGGTCTAGGCGAAAATTTTTCTCTTCAAATTTAATTTATCTTTCATTGAGAAATGTTAAATTAATAATAATAAAAAAAACATCATTAGAGGCCTTACTGGCTTTTAAAGTAATGTTAAATTTCCAATAAATGTCTTCTTAACTAAGAAGCCGCCATTTGCAAAGATAGAAACAATGGTTTCAAAAGCATTTGGCGATAGGGAATTACAACGTATATAAGAGAAAAATTTGCTTCTAGATCGTAACTCGCCTCGGTAGCTCAGTTGGTAGAGCACTTGGCCCGGAAAGCCAAGGGTCCCGGGTTCGAGTCCCGGTCTAGGCGAAAATTTTTCTCTTCAAATTTAATTTATCTTTCATTGAGAAATGTTAAATTAATAATAAAAAAAAACATCATTAGAGGCCTTACTGGCTTTTAAAGTAATGTTAAATTTCCAATAAATGTCTTCTTAACTAAGAAGCCGCCATTTGCAAAGATAGAAACAATGGTTTCAAAAGCATTTGGCGATAGGGAATTACAACGTATATAAGAGAAAAATTTGCGTCTAGATCGTAACTCGCCTCGGTAGCTCAGTTGGTAGAGCACTTGGCCCGGAAAGCCAAGGGTCCCGGGTTCGAGTCCCGGTCTAGGCGAAAATTTTTCTCTTCAAATTTAATTTATCTTTCATTGAGAAATGTTAAATTAATAATAAAAAAAAAAACATCATTAGAGGCCTTACTGGCTTTTAAAGTAATGTTAAATTTCCAATAAATGTCTTCTTAACTAAGAAGCCGCCATTTGCAAAGATAGAAACAATGGTTTCAAAAGCATTTGGCGATAGGGAATTACAACGTATATAAGAGAAAAATTTGCGTCTAGATCGTAACTCGCCTCGGTAGCTCAGTTGGTAGAGCACTTGGCCCGGAAAGCCAAGGGTCCCGGGTTCGAGTCCCGGTCTAGGCGAAAATTTTTCTCTTCAAATTTAATTTATCTTTCATTGAGAAATGTTAAATTAATAATAAAAAAAAACATCATTAGAGGCCTTACTGGCTTTTAAAGTAATGTTAAATTTCCAATAAATGTCTTCTTAACTAAGAAGCCGCCATTTGCAAAGATAGAAACAATGGTTTCAAAAGCATTTGGCGATAGGGAATTACAACGTATATAAGAGAAAAATTTGCGTCTAGATCGTAACTCGCCTCGGTAGCTCAGTTGGTAGAGCACTTGGCCCGGAAAGCCAAGGGTCCCGGGTTCGAGTCCCGGTCTAGGCGAAAATTTTTCTCTTCAAATTTAATTTATCTTTCATTGAGAAATGTTAAATTAATAATAAAAAAAAAACATCATTAGAGGCCTTACTGGCTTTTAAAGTAATGTTAAATTTCCAATAAATGTCTTCTTAACTAAGAAGCCGCCATTTGCAAAGATAGAAACAATGGTTTCAAAAGCATTTGGCGATAGGGAATTACAACGTATATAAGAGAAAAATTTGCGTCTAGATCGTAACTCGCCTCGGTAGCTCAGTTGGTAGAGCACTTGGCCCGGAAAGCCAAGGGTCCCGGGTTCGAGTCCCGGTCTAGGCGAAAATTTTTCTCTTCAAATTTAATTTATCTTTCATTGAGAAATGTTAAATTAATAATAAAAAAAACATCATTAGAGGCCTTACTGGCTTTTAAAGTAATGTTAAATTTCCAATAAATGTCTTCTTAACTAAGAAGCCGCCATTTGCAAAGATAGAAACAATGGTTTCAAAAGCATTTGGCGATAGGGAATTACAACGTATATAAGAGAAAAATTTGCGTCTAGATCGTAACTCGCCTCGGTAGCTCAGTTGGTAGAGCACTTGGCCCGGAAAGCCAAGGGTCCCGGGTTCGAGTCCCGGTCTAGGCGAAAAATTTTTCTCTTCAAATTTAATTTATCTTTCATTGAGAAATGTTAAATTAATAATAAAAAAAAACATCATTAGAGGCCTTACTGGCTTTTAAAGTAATGTTAAATTTCCAATAAATGTCTTCTTAACTAAGAAGCCGCCATTTGCAAAGATAGAAACAATGGTTTCAAAAGCATTTGGCGATAGGGAATTACAACGTATATAAGAGAAAAATTTGCGTCTAGATCGTAACTCGCCTCGGTAGCTCAGTTGGTAGAGCACTTGGCCCGGAAAGCCAAGGGTCCCGGGTTCGAGTCCCGGTCTAGGCGAAAATTTTTCTCTTCAAATTTAATTTATCTTTCATTGAGAAATGTTAAATTAATATAATAAAAAAAAAACATCATTAGAGGCCTTACTGGCTTTTAAAGTAATGTTAAATTTCCAATAAATGTCTTCTTAACTAAGAAGCCGCCATTTGCAAAGATAGAAACAATGGTTTCAAAAGCATTTGGCGATAGGGAATTACAACGTATATAAGAGAAAAATTTGCATCTAGATCGTAACTCGCCTCGGTAGCTCAGTTGGTAGAGCACTTGGCCCAGAAAGCCAAGGGTCCCGGGTTCGAGTCCCGGTCTAGGCGAAAATTTTTCTCTTCAAATTTAATTTATCTTTCATTGAGAAATGTTAAATTAATAATAAAAAAAACATCATTAGAGGCCTTACTGGCTTTTAAAGTAATGTTAAATTTCCAATAAATGTCTTCTTAACTAAGAAGCCGCCATTTGCAAAGATAGAAACAATGGTTTCAAAAGCATTTGGCGATAGGGAATTACAACGTATATAAGAGAAAAATTTGCGTCTAGATCGTAACTCGCCTCGGTAGCTCAGTTGGTAGAGCACTTGGCCCGGAAAGCCAAGGGTCCCGGGTTCGAGTCCCGGTCTAGGCGAAAATTTTTCTCTTCAAATTTAATTTATCTTTCATTGAGAAATGTTAAATTAATAATAAAAAAAACATCATTAGAGGCCTTACTGGCTTTTAAAGTAATGTTAAATTTCCAATAAATGTCTTCTTAACTAAGAAGCCGCCATTTGCAAAGATAGAAACAATGGTTTCAAAAGCATTTGGCGATAGGGAATTACAACGTATATAAGAGAAAAATTTGCGTCTAGATCGTAACTCGCCTCGGTAGCTCAGTTGGTAGAGCACTTGGCCCGGAAAGCCAAGGGTCCCGGGTTCGAGTCCCGGTCTAGGCGAAAATTTTTCTCTTCAAATTTAATTTATCTTTCATTGAGAAATGTTAAATTAATAATAAAAAATAAAAAAAACATCATAAATTATAATTGTTAATATTAAACAAATTCATTCAATTAAGTTATGTAGATAGGAATAACACTGAGATTTTTTTAATATTGTTTATTTTTTATTTCACTCACCTCATACTTCATAACTCCTAGCATACCCAGGGTTTCGTCACATCCTTTGTGACATTCTCAATGCTGTGTCACGTTCACAACTGATGTCCGGCTGCCTTCTATCCTGCAGACTGACCTCTGCGCCATCTGATGGCTGACCGACGAACTTCCAAATCAGTCCTCTCTCCTTATAACCGGGTATTTCGAAATTCATATTTGTATTTTCATTCTTGAATTCAAGAAGTTCACATACCATCCTTTAGTATTTGAGAAGTTTCAAATATCTTCAACAAATTCAACATTAAATTAGCACCAAAAAATGATTACAGCTTAGGTAATTTAATAAAAACCAACAAAAATGAAAATATTGAAGACTGCAAAAAATCGGGAATTTATCAAATTAATTGTAAAGATTGTGAAAAGATATACATAGGAAAAAGAAAAAGGAATCTAAATACAAAATTAAAGGAACACCTCAGAAATGTTAAAAATGGAGAAACCGAAAAATCTGCAATAGCTGCACATGCCTGGTCAGAAAAACATAGAATAGAAACCAAAACAAAATTACTTAAACAATTGGAAAAACCGAAGGAACTCACAATTTGGGAAAAAATTTACATATGCAAGAATGAAAATACAACTATGAATTTTGAAATACCCGGTTATAAGGAGAGAGGACTGATTTGGAAGTTCGTCGGTCAGCCATCAGATGGCGCGGAGGTCAGTCTGCAGGATAGAAGGCAGCCGGATGTCAGTTGTGAACGTGACACGCATTGAGAATGTCACAAAGGATGTGACGAAACCCTGGGTATGCTAGGAGTTATGAAGTATGAGGTGAGTGAAATAAAAAATAAACAATAAATTAATGAGTCATTTTAACATCATATTTCATGTTTTATCAAACACGGTAACTATAGTTTTCAAATGATCTTATTCATTTTCAACCGCCATTATGACTTCCGGATTAAAACATGAAATATGAGGTAAGATGTTAAAATGACTCATTAATTTATTAATTAAGAACCTCATAATGTGTTTCCCAATTTTAACTTTGAATATTAAACAAATTCATTCAAATCAAATGTTTAAAATAAATTAACTGTACTTACTGTAATAAATAAAAAAAACTGTACACTTCACAAAATCGTCCACCACTCTTAAAACAGGTTTAGGCCTTTTCCTCTTTTTGTTACAAATACGTACAACTCTACCCTCTGACACACCAATAGGCCTATGTTCTGCAGTTAATGTAAATATATCATTCACTAAAATCCCAGGGTTGCGCTCCATAAACATGGTTTATTTTAGGAAGTAATATTTTGAGGTTCTTTTTATGAAGTTTTTTTGAGCCTAGAGATATGTTATCTCAATTTAATGTTGTTTTGTTCTCGAACATGTTTTGATATATTTTCTTCTATATCATTGTCAGCTTGGCTAGACTAATTGACTCAAAAAAACTTGATTGAGCACTTTTTTTTCACCACTCTTTAAGAATTTCCTTTAGAGTGCTTTTTATTATTTTGATAACACATTTTTTATCACCGAGTTCAGTTACTATAAACTATGAGACTGCTACCATTTATTCAATTTAGTGATGAAATGTAGGAATACAGACAAAAATAGGTTCTAATAGTAATAGTACTGGTCACTCCACTGGATAGCATAGGGCCTTGATAAAAGCTCCCCAATGCCTTAATTTCATTCCAGCTCATCCCTGTCTGTTCAGTCTCATCCCTGATGGTATTACTCCATGTTGTCTTATGTCTTCACTTCTCAATCCTTGGGAGTACCAATCAAATGCCATTTTTGTGATATCATTTCTCTCTCCTTAACACGTGACCAACCCATCTCCATTTTCAAAATTTAATAAAGTTAGATTGAGGGTACAATATATTCTGTAGTGTGATTTTTTTATTTCTCTGTATGGATTGTAGAATAAACTTGGAAACACACTAAAACAAATTTTACATCAGAAACTAGTTTTTAACAGATTTTGAAATGAAAATAAATAGAATATGAAGGATTTTGACAGTAAGCTGAGTAATCTTATATTGTTCTCATTATTTTTAATATGATCAGAGAAATGCCTTGTAATGTAGTTGATCAGGTGAAAGCTGCAATATACTGTGATTTGTTTGTTGTAAAAATTCATGAGTTAAATTTACATTGGCAGACACCGACCGTGAACGTGCGGCTAATCTGATTGTGGAACTGAAGAAGGAATCATTAGTGTCTTCTGCTCAGTTCTTGGAAGCTTTTCGTGAATTGGTTACGCAAATGGCCGAGAAGGAACAGGAGATACCACGTATCTACTCGCATGTGGCAGGTGAGTGTGTGTCATTCTTCCATCATTGTCTTGCATTTTTTCTTGTTAATTCTCTCAATTTAAGTTATATTTGGTAATACAAATCATGCCACAATTTCTCTCATGTGTACATTGTATGATTATTAAGTTATGTAGGTAGGAAATAACACTGAGGTTTATTTTAATATTGTTTAGTTATTTCTTCACTCACCTCATACATGAAGTTCAATGTCCTCATTTTCGAAGCTATTTTGCATTTGACTTTGTTTTACTATCAAATTTCGAATGGATGTTATGACAACACCATTCAGATCACTTTGGATATAAGATGTGGAGTACTTTCAGAGCCTTATGCTCCATCGTCAGCTTGTAAAGTGGTACTCTTCTTTGCCTGACTGGCTAATGAATCAGTACTTTTAAAATTCATGACGAAACACCACTGAGGTCACTTGTAAAATTTAAAATATAAAAATACCTGAGATCTCAGTCTTCCTCATCTTTGGATGTAAGATGTGGAGTGCTTTCAGAGCCTATGCTCCGTCATCAGCTTGTAAATTGAAAGAATTATTTTCTAGGAAACAAACTTAAATTGAAAATACTATTTGTAAAAGAAGCAATGATGATACTTACTTCTAATCATTCGCGGTTTCCACCGGAGGGTGTAAATCACCTGGTGAAGGCTGGATTATGTCTGAGCTTCTCATGTTAAACACTATTAACACATTGGTGACCGACTGCTGTGCGTTCCATCCACCGCTGCTGGACCGGACATTTCTGTCAGTAGCGTGGACTTTTAAATTTTAAACCGCGCTAGCACAGTGATATTTTTACATCAATATATTTACAGTCAATAACAATATTGCATAAGTAAATCTTTATTAGTGTTCTCATCAGACCTTCTAGTAGAAATTGAGGGTTTGATAGCGTTATAAACATTTCCCTTTATTTAAAGGCACAGGGCAAAAGAGCATATGTAGCGAGTTTCTTTTCTTGTGTTCACTAAAACGTGGCAAGGTTTGGAAGGTTTTTTTTCAGACACAGTTTGTGTTAATTTATGTTTCTATATGTCTCAGCCTTCTTGGTGGGTCTTGACATGGTGTCCTTTTCACTCTGTCTTCCCTCCTCTTTCCTGTCATCTGTTCCTAATTTTACGACTGCCAAACAAGAGGCTGTTTCAAGCAAAAAACTTCTGTTTGACATATTGTTGTTAGGATTTTGAAATTTATAGACCCAAAAAGCATTAGAATGCACAATTCACAGGCCACAATACAACTTTCTTGCTTCATTTCACTGTTTTTCTAAGGATGGAGTAATATGATAGGTACTGGTCAGCCCTGTCTACACCCTTCACATACTTGTTATTTTGAAGTATTCAATAGGGCATTTTTACAACTTTACCCCTCCCATTCTCGTGTTGCCTGATGCAATGTGCTAACCATTCTTACGTCTCTTTTATCTTTCGATGTTTGTAGCAAAATGTCCCCCTTACTTCAAAACACACATTCTCCTGGTTTGAGTTTATTTCCTGCTTCCACAAATGATTTTGGAAGTCCTCTGTTAATCTTTATTGCTTCAGAAACTCTAGTCTTTCTTTCGAGCAAATTTTTAGCTTTAGCCACACTTATAATAATTATTCTGGTACACATGATGCGACAGATATAAATTCGACTCCAGAACGCAAAATAGTGTTTCTTCTAATTTTTCCCCTCTGCAACATATATTTACAGGTTACATACGTATCCCGTAATCGCCTAACTATCGGCACTAAAATTCCATATTTCACCAGCCATCTGTCTTAAAATTGTAAACTCTTTCTGTAAAGTTGGCAATTTCATAAAAGAGAAAGAGGGGTACAAAAACAACTATAGTTTATTTCACAATGAGAAAAAACAAAATTGCACGCTCCTTCAAAAGCGAAGAGGCTGGAAAACCATAGAAAACGTAAACACGGAAATCTCCGTGGCCCGTTGTCTAGCGCTGGCCATTTAAACACGGAGATCTCCGTGGCCCGTCACCAATGTGTTAAAATGCTATATTTACTTGAATTTATTATGGCTCTGTACTTTGAGGTAACTTCCTTAGAACCTCAAAATATTGCTTCCTAAAATAAATCATTTGGAACTTCCTTAGAATTTGCACAATCTCCAAAATAACTCTTTTCTTTGACGAAATGACAATTACATTCTTTTAAATTAAAGAGGGAACTTAGATCTCTCTTATTTCTTGATTTTTATGCAGACCTTATTCCAAGAGTTGGAATGCATCGACAATGTCGCGCAAAAGCGACGAAACCTGGTCTGCATAAAAATCAAGAAATATGAGGTGAGTAAAAAGAACCAACTCTTTAATTATTAAAAGAAACCTCATAGTGTTATTTACTATTGTATGTATTGTATTGTAAGCCTATGTTTTCCCTTTACATAGATTTAGGCGCTCTCCCCCTACGGGGAAGAATTTGAACCATACTAATTTAGTTACACTTGTTTTCGTACAGATGTCATTTCGAGTGGTCTGTGGTCAGCGTTCCGCCTCATACTGACATCTAGGAAACCAAGGTAATACTAGGACGGGAAAATTCGGTAAATTTTGCTTAGAGGCCTTTTCATTCAGGCTTAGGGATTTTTTACGAGCCTGAAAAATCTTCAGACTCAGGACCCATGGCTTAAAGTCCCTCCCGGATGACTTGCTCCTTGGATTTTTCCGTCCTAAAAGAGCCTTTGAACCTGCGAACCTTGGGACCAGAGGCAAGGAGCATAACCACTAGTCCACTGCGGCCGACTACAAATATTAAATTAGATCTCTCTGTTCTTTACTTTTACTTGGTTCTTTACCAGTGAGCAATCTACGAAACATCTCATCTTTATTGGGACATTTTAAAATTAGATATTTATAAAATATATATGTAGTCAATATGCCCATTTCACCAATTAATGTTTTAAAATGGTCAACAAGTTTCTACAGCCAAGCTGTCATTCTCAAGACCAGATATTGACTGACATTAATTGGTGAAATGGGCATATTGACTACATATATATTTTAATATTATATCACCAAGAAGATCACTTGTGTATTAAATAGATATTTATAGTCATATTTCTACTTAAAAACTGTAAAGAACCATAAAAAATCTTAAGCATAACCAATTATATCATAAATGGTTTAATTTTGTAAATGATCATTTCCTATCTTAAGATGTTAATGTCCTAATTACTATAATAGCTTTTGTTCTTGAGACCTTGGATTATTATGAATTTATTAATTAATAATATTTTGTATTATGAAAGTACAATAAGAACTAATATTATGAGGTTCTACTTAATAAATAAGTGTTTGCATTGCAATAAATCATGTAAGGATTGCAGGAAACAAATATGTGGATATACACTGTTGAAAATTGATGCATACTTCTAAACTTCAGAATGTAGGACTGGAGGTAGATATTTGCATACCTCTTTTTTCTTTCTAGTTCTTTTATTAATTTGGTTTCTATCTTCTGTAATTTAGAAGTTAAATATTGTTCCTGTGGCAGTTTGCGAACAAGTTGTTTTTTTAATAGCTTATCTTGATTTCCAAGATTTTAATAATGGACCCATGGAGAGTGAAGATAAATTGACTATAAAAAAACTCCTGCACTTGCAATCTGTTGTTAGTGACTCATCTATGTACCCATTAGCCATTCTGAACATTTGTTATTTGTTTTGGATAATGATCACCCTAAACCCTCCTTTTCATAGGAAGTAGGCATGAGAAATGAGATATGATGGCATGCCTGTCAGTTGTGATATATATATGATTATTGATTAAACTTTGACTTGCAGGATTTGCTGCACATGCCATTGCAGAGGAACTTGCTTCGTTGGTAGAAATATCAGAAGTAACAGAGAATGGAGCACATTATCCTCTGTTCATGCTGATTTTACAACAACTTCATAAATCCCAAGGCAAAGCTAGACTTACACAAGTCTTCAATGATAGCAAGGTAAACAACACAAGAAATTTTAATTTTTTAAGAGAATTTTTGTCCAAACTGGGTTTTGAATCCAAGATATCTAGTTCTGCATACTTGCAGCATTAACCAACTATGCTGCCTGGGCATCTCTTTTTTGGATGGAAGTTTTTCTCTCTTATAAAATCCTGCACACTCGCAGCAGCAGACCATCATACATGATGCCTTCGGGAGGACTTTGATAGGATTTTAACACTACTATTATAACTGCATTGCTAATATTGCAATATTTTGTATAAATTTATACACTCACACTAAACATTCAATTAATTTTTGAAGATAAAATTTTTTTTCCCCAATCTGGGAACATCACAACACAAGATATTAATAATGATTTATATTTGAAGAGGAAAATATTTTAGATTGGAACTCGCCCAGATGGCTCGGTCAGTAGAGCATTGGCCTAGAAAGCCAAAGGTCCCAGTCTCAATATTAATGTTGATTTGTTCTTGGACATGTTTCAAAACAATTCTGTTTTATTGTCAGCTTGTCCTATTGTGTGAGCTATCCTAAGGCCTCCAATCTAAATGCAAATTTTTCAAATGCTACGAACCGTTGCTCGATATTTGCAAATGACGGCTTCTTATTTAAGAAGACTTTTTAATGGGAATTTTAACACTTCATCTTTTTTATTCATGCTCCTATGTATCTTTTTTAATGAATAATATTGTTTATTAATATGTGAGCTGGTATCTTTAAGTGTGAAAGAATTACTTTCTAGGGAACAAACTTAAATTGAAAATACCATTTGTAAAAGAAGCAATGATGATACTTACTTTTAATCATTTGCGGTTTCCACCGGAAGGTGTAAATCACCTGATGAAGGCTGGATTATGTCTGAGCTTCTCATGTCAACCTGTATTAAAATGCTATATTTACTTGCATTTATTATGGCTCTGTATTTTGAAGTAGCTTCCTTAGAATTTGCACAATCTCCAAAATAACTGTCTGAAACTGAACTTGTAAAAGCCAATTGAACTTCTTTCAATTTTTTTTGTTATATATTTCAAATATATTTTATTCTGCTACATTGTGTCATGTTGTGTTTTGATACCCAGTGAAGTTCAAATTTTTTAATTACAAAGTTTTCAAACCTGAGACTAGAAAAGGTTTTGTGGACATTTATACTACAGACATATAATCTTACACAACATGGTTTATCAAATTTTTGTTTAAAATGAAAGTATCCGGTATTAGCAACATCTGCTCACAGGTGGAGAACCTGCGTCAGTAGAAGTGTAATGGATAGACAGTACACATTTTGTAACCCAATTTAACTGCAATTTTTTTTTTAGTTTTTATTGGCAATACTTTATTTTACAGGTAAATCTCCTTAACATGCTGCCTGAGGTGGATCGTACCAAGGATAGGCTGTCGGAAATATTGGAGGATCGTGGTCTGACTTTTCTGTTCCCATTACTTCGGATACAGTCAGAATTGTGGAAACAGCTTCAGGCAGATCCAAATCCTACCCAGTTCTACAAATGGATCAAGGAGAACTTGGATCCATCTCATCACATCAATCCCGGTTTTATCAATGCACTTATGACTGTGCTCGTTAAATACATCACTCAGGTTTGTAATGCTCTCATCCCCACTTGTTACATGCACAGAAAATAAAATTTCTGAAATTAGTAACATACAGAAAAGAAAGAATAAGAATAGTAATGAAGCAATGATGATAACCATTAAAAATCATTCGCGGTTTCCACCGGAAGGTTCTAGTTACCTGGTGAAGGTTTGATGTGTCTGAGCTTCATTTTCGTAATGAGATTTGTCAAACTATGGAGGGATGTTATATTCCAATTTGAGAGTTAATTAAATCTCTTTTAATTCAAGGAATTAAATTGGAACATAGGCATATTAGCCACATGCTATAAATATTTTGAAATTTATTAAATTAATATTGAGAAGCTAAAGCTATTACAATGATAGAAATAAGTAAATTAATGTACACAAATGAATTAGCTCAGTATCAGCATGGAAAGCTGAAGGTTCGGGGTTCGATTCCTGGTTCAGGCAAAAAAATTCTCTTTACCATTGATTACATTACCCAAAAAGATCAACACCTACAAACCACATGGAAAGCCAAATGTCCTGGGTTCGAGTCTTGGTCTAGGCAAAAATGTTTCTCTTAAAATATAATTTATCCTTCAATGAGAAGTGTTAAATTAATAATAAAAACATCAATACCTCATAGTGTTTAGATTAAAGTACTTCAGCTTTACGTGCTGAAGGTTTGGGGTTCAATTCCTGGTCCAGGCAAAAAAATTTCTCTTTACCATTGATTACATTACCCAAAAAGTTCCAACACCTACAAACCACATGGAAAAAGATCTTTGGGACGGCCAAGGAAACGGTGGACCTGAGACCGGAACAGGTCGTATTGACCAAATCCTGAAAAAGAAGACCATTGATTACAATAATGAAATTATTTATGTAAATTCCAGTCACACACCTCATATTCACCTTCTTAGACTAGTTACAAAACCTTATTCAATTCCATCATCAGTATTTTGACAACTGTTCCGTCATCTGAAGAGTCGTCTCTTTGAAACTAGTCTAAGAAGAAGAATAATATGAGATGAGTGATAAGAATTGACATCATAATTAATACCTCATAGTGTTAAGATTAAATTAAAGTGCTTCAGCTGTACATGCTGAAGGTTTGGGGTTCAATTCCTGATCCAGGCATAATTTTTTCTTATTTGAAGAGAAAAATTATACGCTCAGACCGGGACCCTTGGTTTTCTAGTCCAAGTGCTCTACCATTTGAGCTACCTGAGCAAGTACCGATCTAAACGCAAATTTTTCTCTATATACATTGTAATTCCCGCCCACCAAATGCTTTGAAGCCTTTGCTTCTATCTTTGCAAATGGCGGCTCCTATATTAAGAAGACATATTTGGGAATTATACGTTACATTATAAATGCCAGTACGGTGTTTTTTGATGTTCTTATTATTAATTTCATACATCTCAATGATGGATAAATCATATTTGAAGAGAAAAATTATACGCTCAGACTGGGACTTGAACCCGGGACCCTTGGTTTTCTAGTCCAAGTGCTCTACCATTTGAGCTACCTCATAGTAATAGCTTTAGCTTTTTAATATTAACTTGATTCTAATTAATGTCTGTAAGACCCCCTAAAAATAACTTTGAATTTGTGAGATCCCTTCCTAAAAAAATATATATTCTTCTTAATGTGTGTCCCATATTTTGACATATTCACCTTACACATTGGTTTTTGTATTATAGGAATTAACTTTTCTAGATATTTGTTTTGACATACTTTTCAAATAGTGTCATTCAGAGTAAGTTCTTTATTTACAATGAATGGAGTTTTGTTTAAAAGTAGCCTTTAATGTAATTTACAGGAATCTACATTAGCAGAGGGCACAGACCCAAACACTGCCCCAGACAAAACCCTGCAGGAAAAAGAGAAGTCGCTGCTTGAGAAGTTTAAGTTGGTATTGCAGGCGTTCCTTCATGAACAGACTGACCTGCAAGTGATGGCTGTTTACTCTCTGCAGGTGTATTGTTACACTTTACACTTCCCTAAAGGTAAGAAAATCTAATGCTGAATTTAAATAAAACCACACTTTGATTTCTGAAAAAATAATTTTACAATATCTATAAACTATATTAAATAATAAACCAATTTTTGAAGATAATTTTTTTTTTTTTGCCTGAACTGGGTTTTGAACCCAGTATCTTTAGTGTTATGTACTAGTGCATTAACCAGCTATGCTATCAGAGCATCTCATTTCAGATGTTTACTTCCCAACATTAAATAATCCTATAATGTTTTTCTTTTCAGAATAATACATTTTTCTCCTCAAATATAATTTGTCCTTCAATGAGAAGTGATGGATTTAAAATAAAAACTTTGAGAAAATACTTTATTGGTTATAAAAGTGGCGTTAAATCTCATTTAGTTTTACTGAGAAGAAGCAACTAGGTGGCATGTAAAATGAACATTCATTGTCTCAGACACACAGGGATTGTATAAGAGAAGAATTTGTGTTTAAATTGAGACTCCCAATTTAGGATAAATTTTCTCTTCAAATATAATTATTTTATTGTTTAATAGGAATGTATAAAGGATTTTTGTTAAAATATGGTTTTATTTATGTTTTTAATCTTGTCCATCGGCATTTGCAATGAGAAAAAAAAATTAGTTTCAATCTGCATCTGTATTTTTTCGTTGTACCATGGCTTTAGATGGTTTTGGTTTGAATGTATAAATTGATTGACATGCCTTTTTTTTTTTCTCCTCTCTTGTCTCCATTCATGGGTTATAAAAAATTTTAATGCCTCTGATGCATTTCCTACTTCATTGAGTTGCCCTCCTTTAGCATTAAATGAAATTTTATCTTTATATAATTATTTACTTTTCTCAATCCCAATTACTGGCACTTTGTTTTTTGCAACATTTCGAAGGTGGACCAACCAGACTAGTTTCATCTTCTTTGTTACTTTTAATGTTTTCACTTATCACCCACAAAACTATCAACTTCATCGCTATCTATCTCATTACTGTATCACAAATTCTATTGTTTTCCAATAAAATTCATCTAAAATTTGGATAATTTCATCAGAAATGAGTTCTTGTGACGTGTTTGATTGCACAACATTTATATGCATTATATTATTTTTGGTCTGGACATCTTACCTCAATATTAATGTTGATTTGTTCTTGGATGTGTTTCAAAACAATTCTGTTTTATCTTCAGCTTTCCCAGACTGGTTTTATTTATGTTGCATTATGTTGCACCACCTGGATGTCGATGTCAGCTCCATCCTGTGGTTGGCCAAAGAACCTCCAAACAAGGTCACCCTCCATCGGAATATCAAAATTCATAACTCTGTTTCTGTTCTTCTGAATATAAATTTTTTCCCAAATAGTCAGCTCTTTTGTATTTTCTAACTGTTTTAATAATTTAGTGTCTGAATTTATATTATGTTTTTCAGACCAAACATGAGCAGCAACTGCAGATTTTTCATTTCTTTCTCCATTTTTAATATTTCTTATGTGTTCTTTGGTTCTAATTTTTAGGTTTCTTTTTGTTTTCCCTATATATATCTTTTCACAACCCATGCATTCAATTTGATATATTCCTGACTTTTTATTTTTATCAGTTTTTTCATTTTTGTTGGTTTTTATTAGTTTATTTAAACTGTGGTTATTTTTTGGTGCTAATTTAATATTAAACTTCTCAAATATATTTTGAAATTTATTATGTACCCAGGGGTGATATGTGAATTTCCTATATTTTTTCATAGGTGGTTCTTCTTTTTCAAGATTACTTCTGTTTATCATTTTTTGTTTTTTATACTTTTCTATCCTTTTATGTACCATTTTTTCATCAAACCCATTTTCTCTTGCTACTTTGATTATGTGTTTTTTCTCATGTTTGAAATCTTCTTCGTTTAAGGGTAAGTTTACCAATCTATGAGTTAAACTATTAAATGCTGCTAATTTATGTCCAATTGGATTGAACCCTGTTGATTTTATAAAATTTTCCGTATGAGTTTCTTTCCTATGAATCCTGAATTCAATTTTTCTTTTTTCTTCGTTTCTGACCAATTTAAGATCCAAAAAAGGTATTTGTTTATTGTCTTCTATTTCTTTGGTGAATTTAATGTTTGTACTCTGTAAATTTAATAGTTTTAGGGAATCTTCTACATGTTTTTCTTTAACAATACAAATTATATCATCAACATATCTACTCCAAAATTTAAACATAGTGGGATGTGCTTTAGTGATTTTACATTCAAAATCGCTCATAAATAAATTTGCCAGGAAAGGTGATAATGGGTTTCCCATTGAGAGCCCTGATTTTTGTCTATAGAAACTCCCATTGAATGTAAAAAACATTTGATCAATGCATAACGATTTTGAATGTAAAATCACTAAAGCACATCCCACAATGTTTAAATTTTGGAGTAGATATGTTGATGATATAATTTGTATTGTTAAAGAAAAACATGTAGAAGATTCCCTAAAACTATTAAATTTACAGAGTACAAACATTAAATTCACCAAAGAAATAGAAGACAATAAACAAATACCTTTTTTGGATCTTAAATTGGTCAGAAACGAAGAAAAAAGAAAAATTGAATTCAGGATTCATAGGAAAGAAACTCATACGGAAAATTTTATAAAATCAACAGGGTTCAATCCAATTGGACATAAATTAGCAGCATTTAATAGTTTAACTCATAGATTGGTAAACTTACCCTTAAACGAAGAAGATTTCAAACATGAGAAAAAACACATAATCAAAGTAGCAAGAGAAAATGGGTTTGATGAAAAAATGGTACATAAAAGGATAGAAAAGTATAAAAAACAAAAAATGATAAACAGAAGTAATCTTGAAAAAGAAGAACCACCTATGAAAAAATATAGGAAATTCACATATCACCCCTGGGTACATAATAAATTTCAAAATATATTTGAGAAGTTTAATATTAAATTAGCACCAAAAAATAACTACAGTTTAAATAAACTAATAAAAACCAACAAAAATGAAAAAACTGATAAAAATAAAAAGTCAGGAATATATCAAATTGAATGCATGGGTTGTGAAAAGATATATATAGGGAAAACAAAAAGAAACCTAAAAATTAGAACCAAAGAACACATAAGAAATATTAAAAATGGAGAAATTGAAAAATCTGCAGTTGCTGCTCATGTTTGGTCTGAAAAACATAATATAAATTCAGACACTAAATTATTAAAAGTTAGAAAATACAAAAGAGCTGACTATTTGGGAAAAAATTTATATTCAGAAGAACAGAAACAGAGTTATGAATTTTGATATTCCGATGGAGGGTGACCTTGTTTGGAGGTTCTTTGGCCAACCACAGGATGGAGCTGACATCGACATCCAGGTGGTGCAACATAATGCAACATAAATAAAAACCAGTCTGGGAAAGCTGAAGATAAAACAGAATTGTTTTGAAACATGTCCAAGAACAAATCAACATTAATATTGAGGTAAGATGTCCAGACCAAAAATAATATAATTAAAATAACCTCAAAATATAACTTCCTAAAATTACATATTATTTATATGCATAATCTTTTAGAAGTCTGGAACTTTGAAACAACAGCTAAAAAAAGGTCATGGACAAAATAGTGCAAAAATTCCAAAGATAGGGCAGAGGAATGATGATTTTTTAAGAGCTTGCATGTTACTAGTATATATTTTGGTTAGTTTCAATAAGGAAGAAATTTGAATATGAGACCATGCTTTGACTCTCGGCTTGAAGGGTTAAAATACCTGCCACAAGTTCTTTGCTTCATGAATGTTAACATAATAATTCTACAATGACATTGATTGTTTCAGGAATGTTGCTGAGGTGGTTTGTCAATCTCTATGATCTGGAGATTGTAGAAGAAGATGCATTTCTGAAATGGAAGGAAGATATTACTGATGCCTATCCAGGCAAGGGGAAAGCTCTTTTCCAAGTGAGTATCTGTTGACAAAAGTACAGCAAACTCCCGATTACGCATGTTAATTGGGACTGAGATATGCACGTAAATTGAAAAACGCTGATAATCCAACTAAATTATTCTAACAATAAATCATGCAATACGGTATTGTAATTCAAAAACTGTTGTACTTAAAGCAAAATTTGTGTCTTGGAACCACAAATCTCTGTTGAAACCAGGTGTTTTACACCAAGAAGTCCGATATTTTCCTAACACTTCAGACATCAATGTAATCAAATTCATTTTTGTCCCATATATTCTATTAAGATCTCTGTATATTTTGATGCTTCTGTGTGGCTAATTTTGTGTTCAAAGGTTGCATTTTTGTCATTTCTCCTTCCCCTCGCACTTTGCTGCATCATTCAATGTTTTGAAGCCGGATTCACATGTGTCACTCAGCCATATTTTCTTCATCCACGTTTTCACAGCCAGTAACTTCTTTCAACAAGTGAGCTATATTTGTAGCATTGTCACAGTTTTTGGAAGTACTACTGCAAGTCTTCTTCTTTCTTAGGTGACATGAGATTATTCCATGATCGTTCTATTGTGGTTGGTTTTACTTTTTCTCACACCCTACAAATTCCATAAATGGCATCTTATCACATTTAAAGATTTCTAAAATATGACGTCAGTTCTGTCATGTATTAGGCTTCATACAAGTTTGGTGTGATTATGTTGTTTAACACTAGCAATCTCACCTTGGTCGATGTGTTGAATCAGAGATGTGCCGACACATGGTGCAGATATTTCACAATAATCTGACCATCATCAGATATAAGCTCACTTGAGGATGTATTGTCTAGAAGTAGGACAGCTTTAACAGGTAGCCCTTCCTTCTCAAAATATGCCGTAGGTACCGTTTAGACGCGTCATTGGAGGAGGTTATGAGTGAAGCTATCTTTATTGTGCAAGTTTCTAAGCACAGTTCACGGTAGTGTATTTAAAAAAGACTTGTTTCATAACAATAAAAAATACAGTGCAGTATTTATCTTCATTTTTAAAAAAATACATTAGCAAGAGTCTTGCCTGGATAATATGCACACGGATAATCGAGTTTGCTGTACAATTAAAGCCGTTTTCAAAAAAGTAAAGGACATTTCAAATTAAAAATTTAGATTTTAAAATATTAGATTTTAAAAAATAAAAGTTTGGTCTTAATAAATACTAGTTCTTGCTTGTGTTGTACAATTTGGATAACAGTATGAAATTTCTAATATCATAGAATTCCATTCATTATTAATATTTAGGAATTGTAAAACGGACACCTTATCAAGAATTTATAGAATTCTGAAGAATCTATTGTCAAATCATTCCTACTGTTGAATTGGTTATTGGCTATCTTGTAAGTTGCTTCCTCTTTTCCCCTTTAGGTTGACTTCCAAATCCAATCCATTTTCTCATGAATTTCAAAATTAATTACTTTTCCCAAATTGTGAATTATTTCAATGTCTTTCTGACCAAGTGTGAGCAGCTGCTGCACATCAGGAATTTACCAGACAAAATGTAGATATTGTGAAAAAATATACATAGTTAAAACAAAAAGAAACTTGAAACATTAGAATGAAAGAACACCTTAGAAATGTAGGAAATGGAAATATAGTTAATCTGCAGTATCTACTCTCATTTGGTCAGAAAGAGATAAAATCAAAGTAAATGCAAAATTATTGAAATAGATAAATCCAAATATCTCACAGTTTGGGAGAATATTTACATCCGGAAATGTAAAATCATGAATTTTGAAATTCCTGGGGAAAAGGATTTTATTTGGAAATCAATCTGTTAACCTAAGGAATTGTACATCAGCAACAATGAGCTGATAATAGGATGAAACGTGTTCTCAATAATTCTAAAAATTGTGAATGAGGTGTGAATTTTCAGATTCTTAATATTATTAAAGTTACTTTCTAAAATATTAATTCTTTCATCATTTTGTGGACACTATATTATACACTTTTGTGTCTAGTAAATAGGGGTGTAAGTCACTAGGATTCAGGATTTATTGAAAGGTCCAGATAGTCCACTAATATTACCATTGATTACAATAGTTGTGTTAATTAATTTATTTCAATAATAGTAATAGCTTCTTAATATTATTAAGTTATGTAGTAGGAAATAACACTATGAGGTTTATTTCAATATTGTTTAATCTTTTTTCACTCACCTCATACTTCTTAACTCCCATGCATACTCGAGTTTCGTCACTTCGTTTCTGACATTCTCGATGCTGTATTACATTCACAACGGATGTCCAACGGCCTTCTATCCTTCAGACTGACCTCCGTGCCATCTGATGGCTGACCGACGAACTTCCAAATCAATCCCCTCTCCTTATAACCGGGTATTTCAAAATTCATAGTTGTGTTTGTATTCTTGCATATGTAAAAACACAACTATGAAAATACCCGGTTATAAGGAGAGGGCATTGATTTGGAAGTTCGTCGGTCAGCCATCAGATGGCGCGGAGGTCAGTCTGCAGGATAGAAGGCCGTTGGACATCAGTTGTGAACGTAATACAGCATTGAAAATGTCACAAATGAAGTGACGAAACTGGAGTATGCATGGGAGTTAAGAAGTATGAGGTGAGTGAAAAAAGATTAAACAATATTCTTAATTATATTTGAAGAGAAAAATTATGCTCAGACCGGGACTTGAACCCGGGACCCTAGGTTCTCTAGACCAAGTGCTCTACCATCTGAGCTACCTGTGCAAGTTAGTGCACTTGGTCTAGAGAACCAAGGGTCCCGGTCTGAGCGTATAATATTTCTCTTCAAATATAATTTATCCATCATTGAGATGTATGAAATTAATAATAAAAACATCAGTATTCTTAACCTTTTCACTGCTGAGATATTTGCAGCTTTTAAAACCCTCCTTGCTCAATGCAGGGAGAAATATGGAAAAAGTTTATTTAGGTTCCTAGGAGATGGCAGTATATGCCTGCTTAGTTTGAAAGCAATGCAATACGTATTATATAACTAGCAGGCGTTTGGAGTTGAGAATGGATATACACACCCATAGCACAGCAAGCATTTTCTTTGCCAACAGATATACCCGTTCGTAGTAGTGTAAAGGTTAATATTAATTTAATAAATAATGCTATAGTTCTGTGGAGTCCCTTCATGTCTTCTTAATGTAGAAGCCATTCATTGTATTTGAATGTGGGATCAAGAGAGGAAGGTAAAAGGAAGGATTTATGCTTGGATGGGAATGAAGCCTGAATTAGCTCAGTGGTCAGAGCATCAGCATGGATAGCTGAAGGTTTGGGGTTCGATTCCCAGTTTAGGCAAAAATTCTCTTTACTATTGCAACTTTTTTTCTTATGCACATAGTGTTTCCCAATAAAATATCTTCTTAAACAAGAAGCCATCATTTGCGTGATCGACCAATACTCGTAGCATTCAGCGATCGGGGATTAACAGTGTATAAGAGAAAAATTTGTGTCTAGTCTGGGAAAGCTGACGATAAAACAGAATTGTTTTGAAACATGTCCAAGAACAAATCAACATTAATATTGAGGTAAGATGTCCAGACTAAAAATAATATAATTAGATTGGAGTTTCTCAGGTAGCTCAGTGGTAGAACATTGGCCTTGAAAGCCAAGGCCCTGAGTTCAAAGCGTATAATTTTCTCTTCAAGTATAATTCTCATCACATCAATCCTGGATTTATCAATGCACTTATGACTGTGCTCATTAAATACATCACTCAAGTTTGTAATGGTCTCATCTCCACTTGTTACATGCACAGAAAAATTTCTGAAATTAGTGACATGCAGAAAAGAAAGAACAAGAATAGTAATGATGCAATGATGATAACCATTAAAATTCATTCGCGGTTTCCACCGGAAGGTTCTAATTACCTGGTGAAGGTTGGATTTGTCTGAGCTTCATTTTCATTACGAGATTTGTTAATGAACTGTGGAGAGATGTTATTGCCTAAAACTGTGGACTTCAATTTTTAAAAAAAATGTTAGATTCCTTCATGAAAGTTAATTAATTTTCTTTTAATTCAAGGAATTGAATTGGAACATGTTAGCTAAATGCTCCTATAAATAAGTTCATTTAAATATTTTGAAATTACTCCATTGTCCTTTACAATTTTCAAGTACTTACCATATTTATATCTGAAGAGAAAAATTATACACTCAGACTGGGGTTTGAACCCAGGACCTTTGGTCTTGACCAATGCTCTACTACTGAGCTACCTTATACTTCTATATTTATGGAATATAGGGTAGCCTTTTCCGAAATTTGAAGTTAGTCAAAGAAATGACTATTTTTAAGTTTGTTTACTAGAAAATAAGGCTAGTCAAGATTGTTTTTACCCTGAACAGTAGGTTACATGCTGCCAAGGTTTTTTATATTGCATAATACAAATTTGTCGGCTCGGAAATAATAAAAGAAATCAATATCAATATATTTTAATTTGCAAATTGATATTCACAGGAAACTACCTGTAAGGAATAGTAAATGCAGTAGCTCAATCATATAAGACTAGAGGTCTTGGGATTAATACCAGTATATTTAGTTATTAAAATAAAAATTATGGAATATTCACCTGAAAGGTCCGTCCCTCAACTTAATTAGTTAACTGTAGTGCTTTCGGGACTTGTCCCATCATCGGCAGGATTCAAAACTGCCAGTGATGGGACAAGTCCCAAAAGCGCTACAGTTAAATAACTAATTAAGTTGAGGAGACGGAACTTTCAGGTGAATATTCCATAATTTTAATTTTGAATAATACCTCAACTGAACACTTCATGAATCTTATAAAAGTTGAATATTTAGTTATGTTTGATACCCATTGGTGCCTATTTAAGTGGAGGTATATGTGTATAGTTTATTTCATTTCTATTTTCTTTAACCCATTCGCCTCAAAAGACGAAGTAGACTCGCCGGCTGTTAAATGGCCTTCAACTCAGAAGACGAGTTACACTCGCTTAAATCTGCTGTGATATATTTTGTTAAAATTTATTAATAGTAGAGAAATGTGTTTTTTGCCATCACCCTTAATGTTACCTCAAGTAGGCCTACCGTTATACTTTGTTTTGAATGTCTGAAAATAGACAATGTAATTTACGGTAATTTAAATCCGGTTTCTGGGTAAATCCATTGAACATTTAAACCTGAAGCGAATGGGTTAATATCATTTCTTTTTCGGTAATTGGAAAAAATTATAGTTCAAGTTGGAATCAACTTAATTTACTGTGGATATTATTGTATTTACTTTAAACTTTACATTTTTAATCTGTTTAAGTTACAACTTGTAACCGCTTGTTTCTGTTAAAGGTTAACCAATGGCTGATGTGGTTGGCTGAAGCCGAATCTGAAGAGGAAGATGATGGTGACAACTAAATGCAGTTTGTTTGAGTACAGTGATAACGTTATTTTTAACACAGTAAGAATGAACTCGTGCAAGCATTTTTAACAAATAGGATCAAAGGTTTTTGGGGGGAAATTTAATCTTTTTACATGGCAGAGTGGTTATCGTGTGGCTTTGAAGTGACTGACATAGAATGGTGGTTAAGCAATGGAGCACCCAGATTTTAAAAAATGCAGATTGTTCAGCACCCAGCAAATCAATACTTAATATGAAAATATATGAAAAGAAAAAATGTCGTCCTTCATTTAATGCAAAGACGATCGGGTTTTCAATTTTTATTAGCGCACTTTACATTTTTTTTTTTTTCTTACGTCGACGGTTTCCAGAAGCAAGTTTTGAGTATGAGTGGTTGGGTTTTTTGCCAGTTTGAATGGATACGAGAGAATGGTTTATATGAAATCAAAAAAAAATTGACCTGGTCCTAATCTTCTTTACGTTTATACTTATTTTCTCTTTTGTACGTTTATTTTGTATGTCTTTACTATTTAAAATGTATCTTCCCTTTTTATTGCTTGCTTCGCTTCATCCAAGTTGTTTATGAGCCTGTTGAAATTCAACGATTGGCAAGAATGAGATTTAACTTACACTTAGTATTGTAACCAATTTATTCTAATTAATAGTGTTGGACGTAAACGGGAATAGGTATCTACATTCATGAATTTGTTTTTATTCTTTATTTGTTATATTAATATACAGTTGTAGCTTCATTCCAGAAGTTTATTCATTCTTTGTAAGTAGTGTGGTCGTGTCTATTATGAATTGTTAAAGAAAGTCTCTACTGTCTCGTATACAATTAAATAAATGCCTTGGTGTAATTTATTAAATACCTGTGTTATTCTTATTAACTCTTGCCATACTTGTCCCTGGATCCATTGTTTGTAGGTTCAAATAAAAGATATGATGCTTTTCTTAGAAAGAAAAGCAATAGGCCACATTTTTTCATAGTTAAATGTGGGAAATATATTGTATAAAATTTATCGGAGAAAAATTTGAATATAATTTCAATCATATCTGAATATGAGAGGGATATCCTTGAAAACTGTATTTCCCATGTTTAAGAAAACATGAGGTAAGATAAGAAGTGACCCTTCATTTATTATAGACCAGAATTTATCAAGTTTCAGAATAATCAAACTTTATAAGAGGTAACTCAGTGAGATAAATTTTAAATTTACAATATAATTGCTATGCTTGCCAACAAAAAGTTAGCACTGGAAGTTAGAAAAGGTAGAATTATATATATATACTAGAAGTCTCGGCCACACGTTAGTGTGGCTAAGGTATACGTTAAAATTTAAGTTAAATTGCTGTCTTTCAGCCATATTACTTAAAACTAATACACACAAAATTAATAATATTGAAAATGAAATAAATACTGAACACACTTGAATTATGAAATAATCAATATTTGTAATTCAATTGAAATTAGTGGTTGCAACAAAAAGCACAGCCACCTGGATCTCTCTTTGTTAAATAATAAACCAATTACCTTACACTGCAATGTGTTAGAATTGTATGGAACTCAAAGATATTATAACTCTTTGTTAAATAATAAACAAATAAAAGTATAAAATTTGTAATATTTGAGTAAAATTGTATCACTCACCTCATTATTATTATTATTAATGTGATGTGAGGTGATAAAATGTTACTTAAAGAAATGATACCTCATAGTGTTAATTCCTAAAAAAGATTTTAAAAAATAAAATTTGTAATAATTTTAGTGTTATTTATTCTATGTTCAACTTTATTCTTTCAAACTTCATTCACTACTAACCGATAACCTCCAGTGATGACCAACAACAATTTTGGACAATGATGCGCAAGTATTTGCAAGAAAAACTAACCAATTATAGCTTGATGAATTACAATGTATAAAGAGAAAAATTTGCATCTAGATTGCAACTTGCCTCGGTAGCTCAGTTGGTAGAGCATTTGGCCTGGAAAGCCAAAGGCCCTGGGTTCAAGTCTTGGTCTGGGCAAAAATGTTTCTCTTCAAATACAATTATAGCTTATTGATTTATATTAGTAAATTTGTTCAATCATATTTACTTACATATCTTTATAGGAAAACAAAAATAATGATAACCTTAATTCTCAAGGAAAAGTTCAAATCATAAAAAAAGAAATACAATTTAGTACTTATATTATTTTTAGTCTGAACATATTACCTCAGTATTGTTGATTTGTTCTTGGACATGTTTCAAAACAATTCTGTTTTATCGACAGAGTCTGGACAAGCTGACGATAAAACAGAATTGTTTTGAAATATGTCCATGAACAAAACAATGTTAATATTGAGGTAAGATGATCAGACTAAAAATTAAATAATAATTTAGTACTGTTTATTTAATTTTAGGAAGTTATATTTTGAGGTTATTTTAATTATATTATTTTTGGTCTGGACATCTTACCTCAATTTTAATGTTGATTTGTTCTTGGACATGTTTCAAAACAATTCTCTGTCTGGGAAAGCTGAAGATAAAACAGAGAATTGTTTTGAAACATGTCCAAGAACAAATCAACATTAAAATTGAGGTAAGATGTCCAGACCAAAAATAATATAACTGTTTATTTATTTTAGACATAACATAAATAATGAAAGCTTCATTAATAAGGATATCTCAGTAATGAATTAACACATGGAGATGATCTGTTGGAAGTTTTTATTCTTTTCAATCTATGAAAGACAGGAAGCAATGTATGAAAAGGCAAATTATTATGCATAAATGAGCATTTCATTGGATTTAGGTAAACTTTTATCATTCACCTCACGTTTTTATTTTTTTTACACTTCGGTTCCATCTTCAGTATTTTTGTGACCATTATTCTGTCGTTTTGAAGAGCTGCTTTTTGCTCACTCTGTTGGTAGATGGAAAGGCAGGACAGAACAACGGTAACAAAAATACTGAAGTGTAAAGTTTCAAAACTAGTTTAAAAAAGAAGAAAAATGTGAGGTGAGTGATGAAATTTTACCTAAATGAATATATTTATATATTAAATTTGGGAATTTTTTAACATTATGAGGTTCAATTAATAATAATTAAATGAATCGTGATTTTTTCTTACCTCATAGATAATTACCGGCAAAAAGGAGAAAAAATTGACAGTCTTGAAAACAGCTGACGACGACAAAGTGTCGCCGATACTGCAGTGCTGTGTTTAAAGAAACATAGATGTATGAGGTAAGAAAAAATCACGATTCATTTAATTATTATAAATGAATATACTTCATAGTGTGAATTCTTAAAATAAGTAATTACATTCCATGTAAATGAAAAAGGTGGAAAATTTATACAGAGTATATACAGTAGTACCCCTCTTTTACACTTTTCAAATGACCAGAGGAAAGTGGTGTAAATTATGGGAAACAAGGAGGAGCTAAAAAATGTTGACCCTGATATTCAGCAACCATTCTAGAACATGTAAAAAAAGCACTGACTGGGATAATATACAATATTGGCTAAATAATTTAATGTTTCCTTTAATTGAAAATAAAATACTCTACACCTCACCTCATATCCTGTCTTTCATTTATTTAGAAGACAGGGTATCAGGTGAGGTGTTAAGAATTTTATTTAAATTAAACCTCATAGTGACATTCCTATAATATTTCAATGTAATGTGTGTTCTGAACTGGTGTAAACATAATTTATTTCTTTTACTTTCACAATTTAAAAAAATAAATAACAAGTTGTGAACATGACGCAGCATTGACAATGTCACGAATTACGTGAAGAAACCCTGGGTCTGCTATAAATTATGAAGTATGAGGTGAGTGAAATGATAAAAAATAAACAATATTAAAGAACCTCATAGTGTTATTTCCTATCTACATAACTTAACAAAGAGAGGTTTAGCAAGCAGCACTATGAATCTTTATTGAGAAATTTAAAAGAATTGATTTGCCATAAAAGTACACGGGTTGAATTTTAGAAATGTTTGAAAGTTCTGAGCCAACTTAATTGGCTCGATGATTGGCTCTTTATCGATTGTACAAAAGCCGGCTTCGTTGGCTCATTAAACTTGTTTGGCTCCTTATACATTGTATAGCAGCCAGCTTCGTTGACTCAATGAACTTGCTCTGCTATATATCGATTGTACAGAAGCGAGATAATCAATCAAATATATTCTATCTTTATTGCTGAAGATTGATGTGATTTGACGTAAATTGCAGGAAAACTAAATTTTACAAACTTAAAAGCGAGGTTTTTAATACATTGTGAATATATGCAAACTGAAGGGACATTTAAAGAATGTTGTAAAGGTAGGAAAACATAAAAGTGGGGTAATGCTGTATATCATTGATCATACGAGGATTTAGGTTATCATTGGCTGTTAAGTCCTCAGAATTCATCTGTCAGTCTCATTGCTGGCCTGACATAATCTGTTATTTGAAAATTATATATAATTAATTCAATCTTTTTATTACTATACATATAAATACCAACAAAATCTAGACCCATAACAGAAATGTTTCTTCATGCCTTACATAAGAAATATCAGTGAAAGAACACATTAAATTACAATAAACAATTTCTTTATGTTGCTGTGAGTTTGATTATCAATGACGTTTTTCTAGATGATGAAAGCAACACAACTCAATATTTGCAAATATGGAAAAAGAATTGTTATAGCAAGTGAATGCTGTAATAGACACTAAGTTTTCTGAACGAATATAAACATTCTCCAGTTATATGCACATGAAAAACATTTCAACAAAAAAAAAACCATAAATACAGGGTGGACCGCTCGAATGGACCTAATTTCAATTGCTTGTTACTGGCAAACGGTTGAAGATAGAAACTTAAAACAACGTTCATAGTACAGAAAAACTCACCAAGTTTCGAATCCTGTCGGTAGATGGCACAAAGATACGTTTCTCGTTCTTAGATTTAATTGTTTGTGAAAATGGGCGACTCCGCAGATGAAAGCGCAAGCTGTTTTGTGGTATGCGGAGTTTAAATCAATCATTAGAGTTCAAAGGGAGTTCCGGCGTGTGTTTAACCGTGATGCTCCAACTGCTAGAAGCATAAAGAAGTGGCGTGATACATTATTAGCTACAGGATCTGTGTTGAAGAAGCATGGTGGTGGTCGCAGAGCATCCGATGAAATGGTAGCAAATGTTCAAGCCGCATTTGAGCGAAGCCCCCGGAAGTCATTAAGAAGAGCTTCGCGGGAACTTCAAATACCAAAATCGACATTACAACGGATTGTCCACAAACGCCTCAAACTGCAACGCATATAAAGTGCAGTTAGTGCAACGTCTGGAGCCGAATGACATGCCGAAACGAGTGGAATTCGCCAATACGATGCTGGACCGTCTCGGCGCTGATCCTGACTTCATGACCAAGATTTTCTTCTCGGACGAAGCCACTTTCCATTTGTCAGGCAAGGTAAACCGGCATAATGTGCGGATCTGGGGATCGGAGAATCCTCACGCTATTCAAGAGCATGTTCGTGATAGTCCGAAGATGAATGTTTGGTGCAGTTTGTCACATAATAAGGTCATGGACCGTTTTTCTTCGCCGAGGAAAAACTGTTCGTGGTACCACATATCTTGAACATGCTGGAGCAGTTCTTCTTTCACAAATTGAACAACTTGCAGCCTAACATCGTTTTCCAGCAAGATGGTGCTCCTCCCCACTGGTCCAATGAAGTTCGTACGACTTTGGACAACATTTTCCCTGGCCGTTGGATTGGTAGGGGAGGACCAATCGCGTGGCCCCCGAGATCTCCCGATTTAACACCACTGGATTTCTTTCTCTGGGGCTATGTCAAAGATAAAGTTTACACCACCCCAGTCAAAGACCTTCGTGATCTTCGTGAGCGCATCATAGAGGCTATTGAGAACATTCCAGAAGACATACTCCAACGTACTTGGCAAGAAATTGTTCATCGCTTTGATATCGTCACAGTGACTGCTGGGGCTTATATAGAGATGTGGTGATCTGGATATCAAAACTTGGTGAGTTTTTCTGTAATATGAACGTTGTTTTAAGTTTCTATCTTCAACCGTTTGCCAGTAACAAGCAATTGAAATTAGGTCCATTCGAGCGGTCCACCCTGTATATAGAATAGTGGCTATAAAACAAAAATTCTCCTGAAAACATTAGATTACACGTGTCTAAAATCATCAGTACTTCAAGGTTTAAATTAAAATTCTTTATAGCTCGCCTCATATCCAGTCTTCTAATTAAACCGTTGTTACATAACACCAGTCGAGATGTTACTGAAGATGGAACCACCTAGATTTTGAAACTGGTTTAATTAGAGGACTGGATATGAGCAGAGGTATAAATAATTTTTATTTAAAACTTAAATTAAACCTCAGTGATTTCTCCTATAAAAGTTCAATTATCTGTTCTGCTGTCGTTGGTACAAAAATTACAAAATACATTCTTTAGAATTAAATATTACTTTACTGATGTTTTTATTATTAATTTAACACATCTCATTGAAGGATAAATTAAATTTTGAAGAGAAAAATTCTTGCCCAGACCAGGACCCGGAACCTTTGGTTTACCATACCAATGCTTTTACCAACTGAGCTACCGGGGTGAGTTCCAATTTAGATGCAAATTTTTCTCTTATATATGTTGTAATTCCTGCACACCAAATGCTTGAAGCTGTGGCTTCATCTTTGCATAACACATCTCATTGAAGGTTGAATTAAATTTTGAAGGGAAACATTCTTGCCCAAACTGGAACCCGGGACCTTTGGTTTCTAGTGATTGCATATTATTTTTGTTTATATATGGCTAAAAATTATAAATGTCCATGGATTAAAAAATTATAAACATTTATCACTATATTTTTATATATTTGATCATAATTACAAATTTTTACACATTTTCAAGATGTTTAATGTAAGACTACATGTGCTCCCTCCTAATTAAAGAAAAATAACTTTTGATAAGCAGAAAAATATTAATTTTAACAGAAAGGAAACTGAATACAGATTGAAAGAATACCGTAGAAATGCTAAAAATGAAAAAGTAGAAAAATCAGCGATAGCTACACATGCATGGTCAGAAAAACACAGAAGCCAAATTATTGAAACAGTTGGATAAATCTAAGGAACTCACAATTTGGGAGAAAATTTACATCCACAAAATAGAAAGAAAATAATGAATTTTGAAATTAAAAAAATTGATTTGGAAGTCATCCAACAGAGAGAGCAGAAATCAACCTACAGGTAAACCAACGACCAGTTCAATAGGTAGTATTGATAATGATGCATAAAGCATCAAAACCTTGGTCTTACAGAAATCTACAAATATGATGTGAGTCGTGAATATTCTAACTCTTGTAATTGAAATAAACCTCATAGTGTCACTTCCTTTAAATATAATATACTACTTCAACTAACAGAATATTAAAGAGCTTCTATTTTATGAGAAAAATGGTAACTCAGAAACATTGTTTAATTCTGAGATCTTGCTCATTTTTGTTTGTTTCTTCTACAGAGAGAGAGATGTGGCAAATACTGTCATTACATGGTTCATAGATAGCTTAAGATTGCAGTTGGTGGGTTGGACATGGAACGAAACTTCTTATTAACACATTGATGACGGGCCACGGAGATCTCCGTGTTTAAATGGCCAGTGCTAGACAACGGGTCACGGAGATTTCCGTGTTTACGTTTTCTATGGTTTTCCAGCCTCTTCGCTTTTTTGTTTTTTCTCATTGTGAAATAAACTTTAGTTGTTTTTGTACCCCTCTCTTCTCTTTTATGAAATTACCAAATTTACAGAAAGAGTTGTTTACAATTTTAAGACAGATGGCTGGTGAAATATGGAATTTTAGATCCGATAGTTAGGCGATTACGGGATACGTATGTAACCTGTAAATATATGTTGCAGAGCGGAAAAATTAAAAGAAACACTATTTTGCGTTCTGGAGCCGAATTTATATCTGTGGCATCATGTCTACCAGGATAATTATTATAACAGTGTGGCTATAGCTGAAAATTTGCTCGCAAGAAAGACGATAGTTTGTGGAACAATAAGGATTAACAGAGGGTTTCCAAAATAATTTGTGGAAGCAGGAAATAAACTCAAACCAGGAGAATGTGTATTTTGTAGTAAGGGGGACCTTTTGTTACAAACATCGAAAGATAAAAGAGACGTAAGAATGGTTAGCACATTGCATCAGGCAACACGAGAGTGGGAGGGGTAAAGTTGTAAAATGCCCTATTGAATACTTCACAAGTATGTGAAGGGTGTGGACAGGGCTGACCAGTACCTATCATATTACTCCATCCTTAGAAAAACAGTGAAATGAAGCAAGAAAGTTGTATTGTGGCCTCTGAATTGTGCACTCTTTAATGCTTTTTGGGTCTATAAATTTCAAAATCCTAACAACAATATGTCTAACAGAAGTTTTTGCTTGAAACAGTCTCTTGTTTGGCAGTCGTGAAATTAGGAACAGATTACAGGGAAGAGGAGGGAAGACAGTGTGAAAAGGACACCATGTCAAGACCCACCAAGAAGGCTGAGACATGAAGAAACATAAATTAACACCAACTGTGTCTGTAAAAAAAACCTTCCAAACCTTGCCACGTTTGTAGTGAACACAAGAAAAGAAACTGGCTACATAATATTATGCTCTTTTGCCCTGTGCATTTACATAAAGGGAAATTTTTCTAACGCTATCAAACCCTCAATTTCTACTAGAGGGTCTGGTGAGAACACTAATAAAGATTTACTTATGCATTATTGTTATTGACTGTAAATATATTGAAGTAAAAATCAGTGTTAGCGCGGTTTAAAAGTTAAAAGTCCACGCTACTGACAGAAATGTCCGGTCTAGCAGCGGTGGGTGGAACACACAGCTATTGGTCATCAATGTGTTAATAGTGAGTGGAGAACATTTTTAATGACTCGCCTCATACAATTTCAAATTTCTTTGTTGCCGATGGTTTCAGATAACATCTTGTCCCTCTTTAGTCACGACTTCCACATTAATGATATAACCTCATAATGTTTACTTCCCAACATTAATTGAAATATAATTAATTTGTATATTTAAAAATTTGAGGGTTGGTACCTTTTTTCAGATTGTGGTCCAGTACATCCCTAGTTGACAGTGACAATTTTGTACTAAATTTAGATGTTTATAGTAAAAAAGAGTAATGAATCTGTAGAATTTGATGATTTGTATTCAAAATAATTAATGCAATTATGAAAAATGTTTTCATGTTTGGAATATACTTCAGTTTAAGATTAAATTTAAATGTTTCATACCTTATCTCATATCCAGTCTTCTAATTAGACTGCAGTTTCAAAGCCTGGGCAGCTTGATGTTATGTTGATCAGAACTAGTACTTCTCTGTTGGTGGACTGATCTGTATCCATTCAGAATCTGCAGGAATTTCTAAGTTTGTAAGTTTTTCTTTCCTGTTTTTTATGTGGATTTTTTCCCAAACTGCGAGTTATTTTTGATTTTCTATTTGTTTAATTAGACTGGCTTTTTATTCAATTAGATGTTTTTCAGACAAAGCATGAGCAGCTACTGCTGACTTTTCCGCTACATCATTTTTTAAATTTCTAAGATGTTCTTTCATCCTCGTTTTCAAATTTATTTTTATTTTTCCTATGTAAATTGTCACAATTCATGCGGTCTAATTAGGAGACTGGATATGAGGTGAGGTATGAAACATTTTAATTTAATCTTGAATTAAACCTTACAGTAATTCTTTCCCTATAAAAGTTCAAATCTTCAGTTTCCTACTCACCAGTTACATATGTGATTGGAGATTATATATTAACGATTTAAATGTATTTTGTTATCACAAAGAACACTGAAAAATGGTGAATAAATTAATGGAAGAGCAGTGTTAAAACCAATACCATATTGCTCACAAAATGTACTTAATATCTAACATTCAGAGCCAAAATATATGTAATTGCATTTTCTGGAGAAGTATTGGTTCCCAAGGCTGAGTAATATACAGAATATATTTATTCATCCATGCTTTAAAATTTGGGTCATTAACTTGTCCGTGGAATATTTGGTTTCATCAAGGCCTTAAGTGTTCACATTATATCATCCTCAGCTTTTAATGTCTTTGCATTGCTTATAGTATTGGATAAAGACAACTGTTCTCTAATGTTTGCAGTTACCTCAGTTTTTATATACATTTTGTTTTAGGAGCACTGATGCATGTGCTTCACACATGAATATTGTCTAACCTAATCAATTCTTGTACTGAATTACTAGCACATCATAACTTTATTCTTGGTGTCAAATATATACAACTGTTTTGGCATTGATGTATCTTCACAATTTTCAGCATCTCTAAACTTAACTTCCTAACAAAAATAGTACACAGTATCCACAAATATAGTATCATACTTTAAACTATTACTACATCAATTAAGTTATGTAGATAGGAAATAACACTATGAGGTTTTTTAATATTGTTTATTTTTTATTTCACTCACCTCATACTTAATAACTCCTAGCATACCCTAGGTTTTCGTCACATCTTTTGTGACACAGCATTGAGAATGTTTGTCCATTATTCTCCATTTTTAACATGCACAAAACTTTTGAGTTTCTCTTTTGATTGTCGCCAATTTCATTTAGATAGTTATCCAAAGTGATGTAGTAATAGTTTAAAGTATGATACTATATTTGTGGACACGGTGTATAACTTCTCTGTTCCACAAACTCTCTGAAAACATCATGGTTCTAGCATTGGTATGCTCAATGTAAAATTATTGCAATCGCTCTTCTTTTTTAGAAATCATATAAATTTATTGTAGTTAATTCTGACAAGGGAACTGTCAATCGAAATCTATCTTGAAGTTCCTCCCAGAAAAGCACTGTGATGTACTAAGGCTGTGTCCAAAAAATTAATTGCCATTTTAAAGTGCAAGGCAAAAATTGAAGCTAGGATCCAGTAATTGCAGCCCTCTGTACAGAGCAGATGTACATCCCTGCATGAGAAGCATAGAATGGAGTAAGCGGAACACGGCACAGATGGTAGGTAGTGAAAGTTTTCCAGTTTGCCAATACAGGAGTTATATTACTTTCCTATAGTTTAAATAAGAAATTTGGTGCTTTATTTTAGTGTCTTGCAGTTAAAAATGGCAAATAATTTTTTGGACACTGTCTTTGTAAATCACAATGCTTCTCTGGGAGAAATTTCAAGGTAGGTTTCGGCATACAATGGTTGACAGTTCCCTTGTGAGTACAAGTTGATATATTAGTGGAAGAGTGCACAATGTGCATAGATAAGTTAGTTTTTTTTCTAGATGGCATCATGGGACATATGATGCAAGCTATAAAAAACAAAGGTGAAATTATTTATAAAATGCATTATTTCATGAGTAATTTCACATAAAACGTTGAAAAACATATAATTTCATGGGAAAATTTTCATTCACAAAATTTTGATGAATTTCGTGAACATAAAAATATTTTATTTTGACAGTTAGAAAGCTAAATGGAATAAAATGTGCCCAAATTAAGTCTGTTCAGTGAGGAAGTGTTTTGGCACTAGTACTCTTAAGAGAAAATTAGTTCTGGGATGATTTTAACTTAATTTTCAGATTATCTGTTTCATCTTCGACAGCTGGAGGGGATAATTCATATTCATAATTCCATTATGCAGGAACTGAAAAATCAGCTATAGCAGCACATAGTTTATTAGAGCATCATAGAATTGAAAAAGAAGCAAAACTTTTGAAACGTCTATCCAAACCTTTAGATTTAACAGTTTGGGAAAAAATATATAATTTAAAAAAAACCATACTAGAACCATGAACTTCGAGATTCCAGACGAACTGAGCTTGATTACAAAGTTCTTCAAAAATACAACAGATGGCAGTTTAGAAAATAATTCCTTCAAAAAGAACACCAGATGGCAGTTTGGATAATTACCGGCAAAAGAAAAAAATTGAGTCATGAAAACAGCTGAGGATGGTGACAATAGTCGCTGATACTGCAGTGCTGTGTTTAAAAAAACATAGAAGTATGAGATAAGAAGAATTCACGTTTCATTTAATTCTTATTAATAAAACCTCATAATGTTAAAAATTCCCAAATTTATTACATAAATAGAAACTTTTCTCTTCAAAAAAGTCTTCTTAAATTAGAAGCGACCTATACTTCATTCGCTCTTAGAGTGATCCTAACATAAACAAATGCCAATTGTATCCTCGTGCCACAATTACTGTCATTTTGACAGGGTGTATGCAGGGGTCCTCATCTAGGGGATATGTGGATGGCGACCACAAGGTGCCCAAGCTGTGCAAAACATTTCTTCCACTTACTTGTGTTTCGCACTCTTTTAACTTTACTATCTAACCTCTCTTGGTTAACTCTTGTTTTTTTGACGCCGACGCTATTAGGGCATCCGAGGGCTAGGGAGTCTTTCATTTCTTACATTTCTTCTTTCCTTTATTTTCTTTTCTTCTCCAGAAAAGCCTGACCAGAGGCTATAAGATGGCAGCCCCATCACTGGTCTTGCCTTCCTTTGGCCAGCAACCAATCGAAGGGACTATTATTATGCTTTCAAGTCTTATACGAGAATTTCCCTCAAACGCTGGAGGGAAAATTTTCTATAGGATCGTAACAGGCCTTGGCCTAATACTTGGAAGGAAGAAGAAGAAGAAGTATGTATGAAGTATATAAGACATATGATATAAATATGGTACACAATAAACTACCTTAATAAAGAAAGTCAAATACTATATCACATGCTTGATTTTTTTGTAGTTACTTTTGATAGTAGTACAAATTTTAGCAGAATAAGTAGCAGTTTAACCCAGGAGTGGCGTGGTGGCTAAGAAGTCACTCTGTGTCCACATACCTGCCACTGCATTCTTCCTCTTTTTTACTTGTTCCAGTACTTTATCAATTGTAGGAGGTTCATTTTTAAGAAAAGAAATAATGCACTATTACTCGAATTGCATTTACCACAAATTCATTACACTTATCAAAAGCATATTGCACACGTTTCCTTTCTTTCTTTCTTTTTTTTTTTACTGGGAGTTACAAGCTTACCACTTGTTTTTTCTTTCCGAGCACTATTAATACTTGTACACGACACACCGGTAAACTCAGATGTTAAATTCACTATATCTTTTACTGGAAGTTCTGGATACTTTTCACTAAACTTGTGAAATACGTATAAAATAACTGTTTTTTGACCACTAGTCAAAGGTTTTCCAGACTTGTGTTTTACAAATTTAGTAGGAGACACGGCAACAGAAGACTCAACACTTTCAGCCATTTTGTTTTGCATCAGAATCGACTGAAGCATGACTCAGATGCAACATCCATATGTAAGAAACTATTTTAAGTTGTAATTATTGATTAGATATATTTTACAATATTTTCTATGTTTTTAATATTATTATTTTTATTCACGAAGAATAACAAGTATATTTAGAGGACATAATTTTAATGTAATAAAGGTAACTACCTTTTCGTGTACATATTGCTTCTACATCGTATGTCGGTGTCAGTAACCAACGAAAAGCAAGCAGGTCACATGGTTTTGTTTTGACGAGGATCACTTTAAGAGTGAATGAAGTATAATTGCATTGTGAACAAAGTTTCATGCTATGGAGATATTGGATTATATAAGGGAGAAAACCATTTCTGTTTGAGCTAGGAACCCTGAATGGCATAAAGGTCAGTGCACTGGTGTAGCAGATGTCTTGGTTTCAATTCCAGTTCAGGTAAAAAATTAATTAATTTCCTAACTCAATATTACCATATAAGAACAATGTAATCTAAGATCATCATCATCATCAACAATCACAGATTAAGCCCATGTGGCTTGTTCCGGTCTCATAGATTCTCATTCAAAAGTTGGATCCATCTCTTCTTCGGTCTACCAACATTCCTGTGTCCTTTTGGTTTGTATTTAAGTATAATTTTTGGGAATGCGATCATCCTCCATTCTTTGAACATGTTCTTTCCAGTTTTTTCTAGATTCTTTTATTCTATCTAAGAGTTTAAAGATATTTAGCTCATTTCTAATATCTTCACTTCTTCTCTTATCTAGAAGTTTGCAACCAGCCACACTCCTCAGAAATCTCATTTCAGCTGCTTCTATGATCTTCTCTTCTCTTTTAGTTAAAACCCAAAATTCACTACCATACAATAGTAAGGGGACTGCCACTACTTTATAAAATTTTAGTTTTGTTTCTTTTCTTGTGCTTTTAAATATCCTTTTGATTGTTGCACATATATAATTAAATTTATTAAGTTTGTTAAATAGATCTTCATTTTTAAAATAGGAGATTTCATAACCCAGGGTATTTAAAATGGTTCACTTATTCAATGGGTTTCCCCTCCAGAATTATTTTAGCTCTTACGGTATCTGATCCCTTAAAAGCTAGGATTTTCGTTTTACTTATTGATATTTTGAAATTATATTTCTGTATAATGTTATTTAACTGAAAGAGCGATTTCTGAAGTATAATTGCATTGTGAACAAAGTGTCACGCTATGGAGATATGGGATTATATAAGGGAGAAAAACATTTCTAAAGATTTAATCAATTTCAGTGAACTGATCAATGGAGTTGTGGACCCTTCTGTACTTTTGATTATCTTCAGGAAATGTGTCAAAACATTTCACTGAGAAAAGAGTAATTTTTCTGTTCAGAGAATGGTGAAAGAGTAACACAAAATGACATTTGGGATTTAAAACAAACCGATCTTTAGCAATGGATTTATTTTTTCTCAGTCCTAACTTCCAGTACTAGGAAATAGACTAGTGATAAAAGACTGCTACCCTATCATTCTCTGCTGCAGTGTGTCTCTATATTATATTTATTCTATTAGGCCAAACTGTTTATTATTATTTGATGGCATTATTAAACTTTATCTGGAATTGAATGATAATGGTTTATGTGAAAACTCATAGCAAGGTTACTTCATATTTTCTCTTGCATTGTGAAGAAAACACAGTATCTCTAATTTTAACAATGTTTGAAAGTAGAATTCTCGTGAAGACTTAATTACAGCAAACAAAAATAATTTGGACCAGCATTATCTTTTATTAACTAATATAATGTTAAATTTGAATTTGAAGAGAAAAATTTTTGCCCAGACCGGGACCTAAACTTGGAACCTTTGGTATACCGTACCAATGCTCTTACCAACCAAGCTACCGGGGCGAGTTCCAATCTAGATGCAAATCTTTCTCTTATATACTTTGTAATTCCTGTGCACCAAATGCTTGAAGCTGTGGCTTCATCTTTGCAAATGGCAGCTTCCGTTCTGCGGGTCGCCAACTCGCTAGGGGTGACTCACCCGCGCATTTCAAATGCCGCTTACACAACATGTAACAATATGTACAAACCAACATCCACACACTAGAAAACTGGTTATGAAAGTGGAGAATAGAAACCAGGCTATAGTTTTTTCAAAGCAAAATAAATACCTACGCAACAATCCAACACCCCTACCCATAAATAATAAATCAGTAAACTGGAATAGCTGAAATGAAGATGTTGAGAGCAATAGCAGGATAACAAAGGACCGATAAAAAGAAAAACGAAGATATAAGAACAGAACTTAATATATTTAATCTCTGTGAAAGAATAAAATATTATCAAAATGCTTATCTTCAGCACTTATTACGAATGAATGAACAGTGCATACCAAGAAGAATGTATCATTATAAACCAAAAGGGAGAAGAATGTTGGGAAGACCATTGAAGAGATGGAAGGACCAATTCGACCTATAATGAGATCGGAACAGGCCATTGGGCTTAATCCTTGTTGTTGATGATGATGATAAACTGGAACACCACAGTTAAACACCTAGGAATTACTTTAGACTCCAAACTAACGTTCAAAGACTACATAAGAGCACACTCAAAAAAGCAAATGGACAACTATCAAGACTTTACCAATACTAAAACCCAACAACAATCTACATAGAACACCCATTTGCAAAGATGAAGCCACAGCTTCAAGCATTTGGTGTGCGGGAATTACAAAGTATATAAGAGAAAGATTTGCTTCTAGATTGGAACTCGCCCTGGTAGTGCAGAAGTTAAGAGCATTGATACAGTAAACCAAAGGTCCCAAGTTCGGGTCCCAGTCTGGGCGAAAATTTTTCTGTTCAAATTTAATTTATTCTTCAATAAGATGTGTTAAATTAATAATAAAAACATCAACATTAATATAATGTTCTTTAAAACCAATTTTTTGTAATTTTCTAGTTTCAAGAATGTAATGCCTTTATCTTATCCCAGGATGAGCAACACACACACACACACAAACCTAGGGGAAAGTTTATTTGGAAATGCAAGCTATCATATTTGAGTGCCTTAGTGCCATAGGTGCCTAACCCACAAATTAAAAAAATATGCTTTTCCCTGTAATTGCACTAGAAATAATCATCTCTGTCAGAGCCACATCTGCCTATAACATTTTTGTGTTAATTTTAACTCATCCATAATGTTATAGGCAGATGTGGCTCTGACAGAGATGATAATTTCTAGTGCAATTACAGGGAAAAGCATATTTTTTAAATTGTGGTTTAGGCACCTATGGCACTGAGGCACTCATATAATATCAATTTTTCAAAAACTCCCCAACATCAAAGCACTTTTATCCATTATTTACTCAATGGTCCCTTAATACCATTTTCTTCTTGCAAGGATTAAACTTTTTTTTTTTTGTTCGTTCTGACTCCAAGTATTATAGCTGCTGAGTCCATCTCTTTCACGGGAGTCCCCGATCTCTTTTTTCCTTCTCTTGGTTGATAGTTCAGACTTTTCTTAGGCAATCTGTTGGTATCCATTCAGCAGACATGTCCGGCTTAATATTTGGAGCTTGCCAGTAATTAGAATTTCGCCTTGACTGCGTTGCGAGCGCTGCACAGAACTATCCTGGTGAATTATTTATTTATTTAGTAGTAGTAAGCCCTTATGTCCCTCAATGAGACTCAGGCATTCCCCCCTACAGGGGAGAAATTCAACCATACTAATTAATGGGCATGCTCTACAGGACAATTGGAAAGGATGAATTGGAATGACATAAATACATGGAGATCAAAATGCGGCAAAGGCTGTAGGACCCCAGGTTGATTGATTAATTTACATAAATACGGGTACAAGTGAGGACACTGTTTTTTTTGTTATAAATATTGATGAGTGAATTTGTTATTCAGGCAATAATGTGAGTACTTAAAAACATACATGTAAAGCAAACTCTCACCTCGTCCTGTCCGTCACTTGCTATTGGCTAAGGATGACTCCCTGGTGCTCTTGCATATTGTGAGTAAAAATATAATTTGTTTACTGTATTCAATTTTATATTACGTTGAGTAAACTACAAATGAATAAAGCTAGACGACCCAACGACTGAGGCAAAGGAAAACAAATTGAAGATTGAAACTTAGAATCTTCTGTTAATAGGCTTATGTAGGGGACGGACACTTTGTAATTTGATAGAATATTTTACAAAATGGGAAGAATGTGAAACAACACTACGACAGATCGAGCGAGTTGGCTCAGTTAATATGTTTGAGATTCGCATTAGGCAGCACCAAGTTCAAACTCCGTTAGTTTTTTTTTTATTTGTTGCGAAGGTAAATTTTGGGTTGGAATTCATTGTAAGGATTTGTTTTAATGTAATTTATTTACACTCACTTTCATTACCTTTACATTAACCCTGTTATTAAAGAAAGAGGGTAATAAGTGGTAACATTTTTAAAATTTAAAATCAATTTCACAGATGTAGGTTTGCTACTGTTATGTGGTGTGTTCTATCTAAAGTGCCCAACATATTCTCTCTTAAGCACACCATTAAAATGCAGTGTTTATATGCTATTTGAGCAGCATGGTTGCCTTATGCCCTTTAAATGAGTAGTAGTAGTAGTCTAATGCCCATTAGCTTGGATGTGTTCCATTTGCTTTCTTGCTTCCCAATAGAGTCCTGCCAGAGTTCTTGTAGGTGACATCTTCAGAGCCTCACAGCTAGCTAGATGATCTTTGTTCATGATTATTGTCTTGGCACAGGATACAATTTGGAGAGTTGAAGATTCCAATTTTATGGAGGTGTGCTGCCAGGTAGTCATGGCCTGTTAACAGTCTGAATGTTGCTACTGCTTCATATCTTGGTTGTTCAGGTATTAAGTTTTTATTCTGCGAGATAGATGCCCATGGTTTCTCATTACTTTGTGATTTGAAGTGCTCCATCAGTTCTTTCTGGAAGTTTCTTTTAATTATAATTTTTGCAGAATGGTAGGGCAGGGATTGATTTGTTTTCTGTAAAATTTTGGTGCCCTTTTTTGCCAAAAGATCTGCCATTTCGTTTCCATGTACCCCGCAATGAGAGGGGATCCATTGGAGCTGGATAATTTTATTTTGTTTGGTCAATAATCTTATGATATTTTTAATTTCCAACACTTTTCTGGAGATTGGAGAGTTATATGTTGTTATAGCTTGTATAGCTGATGTTGAATCACTTAGTACAACTGCTCTCTGAAATGTATTTATTCTGTAGAGGAGTTGTGTTAGTGCTAACTCTATTGCCTGAATTTCTCCATCGAAGTGTGTGTAATTTTTTCCTACTGCAACATAGAAGCTAAACAGTTTTGAGTAAATTCCAGCTCCAGCTCTGTCTTCTATTTCCATTCTGGATCCATCTGTATAGATATGTACCCATTGTGGTTCAGGATATAGACTGTAAATGGTTTCCAATGTGATTTGTTTTAGTTCATCTGGGGGTCATTTCACTTTTTAAAACATGTTTGATTAAATTTGTGTTCAAAGCAATATCTATATCTTCTAGAGGTGATACTGGTAAGAGAAGTTTTTCTGGATTTTGATTTGGGTTATGCTGTTTTTGTAGTTTGATTGCGCCCTTTAAATTATTTTTAACTTGATTTGATTTTTTTACCTGATCTAAATTTTAATTAAAATACAGTGAGTAACAGAAACTTAGGACACTTAAATGTTATAACATTTTATTTATTTGTGTTGTGATTTGAAATTAAACCATGGTTTTCTTATGGGAACCTATGAATAATGATTCTAGATATAAAGAGTGGAAGTAATGTAAGTGCATTTATTTTAAGTATGTATTTCTTGGGTGGAATACAAAAATTTCAGTGACATTTTGATGTCAAATAAATACTTTACTTTAAAACGATGTTTCTCCCTAAACTTTAAATGTCGCCTAACTCGATAAATATTTGCCATAAAGGTCTAATATTTACTTAGACTATTTAACTCATGACCCAAATTGAAGTCAATGACCAATCACGTTTCGATGAATTTTGTTTTACAACCAATTACAGTCATGTTTCACCTCACTCTTTATCAATTTCTCCTTATCAGCTCCTGCTCTTGTGATAAAGAAAGCTCCTCCTTTTTAATATTCTGAACAGGTTAGAGCATTATTTTGCAGTGACTGACTCTTCAACAAATACAATGAACAGTCTCCTTTGAATTACACATTTGATAATTGTGTGTTCAATAATTGTGTTTTTAAATAATAATTTTACTGAGTTGTTTACTAAAATAATAAATTAATAATCTATAATGTTTGTTATAATATACTGTTTGATGTTTCATTTTTACACCACTAGGGGTGCGTTCTTAAAATATTGCAATCCTATTTGACAATAAATAATATGATCAAGTTGCTGTGAATGAACAAATGAACATAACCATATGTTTCTGATTTGCTTTCAAACATCGCCATTTACATTAAATATATAAAATTAACTGTATTTAAATAATGATTTGTGAGTAAACAGCTTAATTTTATTTGTTAAATAGTCCTAAAAAATACCAATATTGATTTCCAAATCCTCTGGATAAATTCACTCGTGACATTACTTATGATGATTAAAGGCAAAGAACAGGAATGTTTTATTCCCTTGCAGTTTTGTAATAAAATCTATAGTTTTCATGGAAATGAAGTGAAAACTGCTGATATTTTGAAATAAAAAATTACAGATATTGGAGTAGGGGAGAGTCTGGCAGCTGCAGACGACAGATATCCCCAGACATTCGTTAATTTCCTATTTCCTCGCTAGATGGCCATATATGGATGATGTCACTACTTACTGGATTGATTTGTAGTACATTTTCAAATGCTTGAATTTTGGTAGTTTGGCAGACATACATGCAGTGTAGTTATTGTGGTTTGGTACCCAGTGTGTACAGACCCAAGTTATATTTGATGGTCATTGTTGAGAATATAAGGTAACACATTAGTTTGATATTTATTATCTTCTTCTTCTTCCTTCCAAGTATTAGGACAAGGCCTGTTACGATCCTATACAAAATTTTCCCTCCAGTGTTTCATAGGACGGCCCAGTGATCTTCGTCCTCTTGGTATATAATTATAAACAGCTTTGGGGATCCGATTTGAACTCATTCTTTCAAGATGGTGTTTCCAATTTAGTTGGTACTGTTTAATTAATTGGCGTAGTCTTCAATTCTTTTAAGATATCGGTGTTCCTTTTGTCCTGCGCCATAGCTGAGCGGTTAAGGTAGAAAGCCTTGACACAGAGCTACGGGACTTGCGCTGGTTCGAGTCTCCATGGGGGAAGAAATTTTCTCATGGTATTTCGGCCAGTATGGGACCGGTGCCCACCCAGCATCGTGAGGCAATTGGGTAGCTACAATAAGTAGCGGCTCCAGGTTGAGGAACCAGCTAAAACGGCTGGGGGACTCGACATGCTAACCACATGTCACCCCTACACTGGCTGTTGATTCATCTACCTCTGTGATTGACACATTGTGAAGGGCCAGCAGCCGGCTGGTAAAAGGGCAACCGCTGAAAAGTGGAAAGACCCTCAATCGGATCGGTGTTCCTTTTCCGATCCCATCTGGTGTAACCTGCTGTTCTGCGCATGAATCTCATTTCACAAGCTGTTATTCTGCTTTCATGTTGTCTTTTTAGTGTCTATGCTTCACTATCATAGGTCAACACTGGTCTAGCCAAAGTGTTATATAAACGTAATCTGGTGTTTTTTTTTTGTACAAGGGATGGTTTCATAACTTGATTAATAATTCCTAAACTTTTATTATAACTAGTAATTTTTTTCAGGGATATCCTTTTCATCCCAGATAGAGAGATAATATCCAAGATATTTAAATTGATTAGATCTCTCTAAAATTTTATTCTGGAGACAGATTTTACTTTGTATGGGGTCCTTCCCATGAAATGCCATAATTTTAGTTTTGTTAATTGATATTTATTATAATTACTTTATATACTTTAAAAAACATATCTACCACAATTTATAACATGAGAATAAGTAGTTTTTGGAGATGTTAAGATATTTGTTTATGACAACGTTCCGGTAACACCAGACACTAGTTCTTACAGTACCCACGGACAGTGCTTTATTATTTTTATTGTATTTTAGGTTATTGTCGAATCCTTAGAATGCCAAAATTCAAAGACCGGAGTGCTGGAAGAGGGTCATGGAGTGAAGTTTCGATTAAACAAGCCATAGAAAGTGTTATAGGAGGCACTGTGTATTTTAGAGAAGTTTATTTGTTTTCAAATCTCGAAAAGTTTTCTACACGATAGAATTAGAAAAACAAAAAAGTTGTGATGAATTTATTTGACACCAAAACACTGGGTTGGTTTGATAATACTTTTTCTGAACAATTGAAGCATGAGTTGACTCAACATGTAAGAGACTTGGACAATCATCTCATGCCACTTATTCGTAAGGAATTTTTTAAACTTGCTTATGACCTGGCCGAAAACATGAACATACCCCATATATTTAATGAAGTTAAACATTGTGCTAGTATATTACTGCAGTTAAATGAAAAGAACCGTCAGTTTTCTCTCAGAAATTCTAGTTTAATGAGAGACGGATTTAATAAACCACGAGTGATGCGCTTCTACTCCAGTTGGGGGAATGATGGTTCTGCATCTTCTGATCCTTCAACCAGTTGTGAGTAAAGTACACGAAACGATAATTATGTCTGTGACAAGTGCATTTAAATCATTTGTGTTCAATTTCTTGTCAGTCTAATAATAATACTTTACTTTTTTGACTGTCCGGTGCTACCATCCACAAATATTATTTTACAAAATTCAGTATAAAACTGTCAAGTGTTTATTTCCTACAAAAAAGTATTTAATTGATTATTGTTGATTATAATAATGTTTATTTAACTTTCACAGGGAAAGAACACTATGAGGTTTAATTTAATAATTAAATTAATGTTTTTATTACCTCACCTCATATCCTTTTTCTTCTATACTGCAGTTTCGGAGCTTATCTCCATCGTCAGTAGCCTCTGGTCGACCGGTGTTATGTCGTTTCTTGGCGGTTTCCTTCTTACTTCTATCGGTGGACCGATGAACCTCTGGATCAGGTCAAAATTTGCGGGAGTTTCAAAATTCATGAGTTTGTCTTTTTTGTTTTTTTGGATATGGATTTTTTCCCAGACTGTGAGTTCCTTTAGTTTATCTGTTTGTTTGATTAGGCTAGCTTCTGTATCAATTAAATGTTTTTCAGACCAAGCATGGGCTGCTACTGCTGACTTGTCCACTTCACCCTTTTTTTACATTTCTAAGGTGTTCCTTCAATCTAGTTTTTAAATTTCTTTTTGTTTTTCCTATATAGATTTTGTCGCAATCTTGACATTTGATCTGATATATTCCTGATTTATATTCTTCTCCAATTTTTTCATTTTTGTTGGTTTGAATTTATCTTGTTTAGGCTGTATTCATTCTTTGGGGCCAATCGAATGTTAAACTTATTGAAAATTTTCTGGAACTTGTGGTGTTTTACAGGATGGTAAGTGAATTTTTTGAATCTTATGTTCTCTTCTGTTTGTTTTTTTAAGTGTGCTTTCATTAATTAGATTTTGCCTTTTAAACTTATTTATTATAGAAAATTAATAAGTTTAAAAGGCAAAAACTAATTAATGAAAGCACACTTAAAAAACAAACAGAAGAGAACATAAGATTCAAAAAATTCACTTACCATCCTGTAAAACACCACAAGTTCCAGAAAATTTTCAATAAGTTTAACATTCGATTGGCCCCAAAGAATGAATACAGCCTAAACAAGATAAATTCAAACCAACAAAAATGAAAAAATTGGAGAAGAATATAAATCAGGAATATATCAGATCAAATGTCAAGATTGCGACAAAATCTATATAGGAAAAACAAAAAGAAATTTAAAAACTAGATTGAAGGAACACCTTAGAAATGTAAAAAAAGGGTGAAGTGGACAAGTCAGCAGTAGCAGCCCATGCTTGGTCTGAAAAACATTTAATTGATACAGAAGCTAGCCTAATCAAACAAACAGATAAACTAAAGGAACTCACAGTCTGGGAAAAAATCCATATCCAAAAAAACAAAAAAGACAAACTCATGAATTTTGAAACTCCTGCAAATTTTGACCTGATCCAGAGGTTCATCGGTCCACCGATAGAAGTAAGAAGGAAACCGCCAAGAAACGACATAACACCGGTTGACCAGAGGCTACTGACGATGGAGATAAGCTCCGAAACTGCAGTATAGAAGAAAAAGGATATGAGGTGAGGAAATAAAAAACATTAATTTAATTATTATAATAATGTTGTTCAAGTATTAAAGAACTCATTCATGTAAAAATTGCTCACATCAATATGGAAGAATGAAGCCAATCAACAAATTATAAAAATGTCCGTGGCTACCAGACTTTCCCCTATCTTGAACTGCATATATGAGGTCTTGCTATCATTAATCCCAGAACAACTATTTGTCTCGTCACAAGAATCATGCAAATCTTATGTGCACTTTTAAAATTTTCAGAGAGTTTGGTCTTAATATTATTTCATTAATCATGGGTTTAATCACAAATTGAAAGAGAGAAGATGTGTTTGCTTTATTAGTGCTCTTATATCACTTCCACTCTATATGTTACTTATTTAATTTTTCGTTACTATAAAAAAATAATATGAATTTGCTATTACATAAACATTTGGATGTAGAATTAAAAAATAAAACTACACAAAAAAACTGTAATACATTTTTAAGCTGAATTTCTCTTTAATGATTCTTCTTAATAGTCTGGAACACGTTTACCAATTTTTCAGTTATTTCGGGTGCATGGAAGCTTCTTGTAGGAAAACCAGATGGAAAACACCCAGTTAATAGACCAATAATTAGGTGGGAGAATAACATCCATGATTTGGGGGAAGTAGAGTATACAGGGGATGATTGGAAAACATTAGATGTGGATAGGGATGTATGGAGAGCTTATGTACGCGCGGACATGAACCCAGGGGTTTGATAGTGCCAACAAGTTAGTTATGGGTATTTTAGCACAGTTCCTGGTCTCCCCATTTGGGTTTCTTAACCAGTCTGATTTAGTTATGTTTATTTCTCTACAGATGTGAGTGACATGGTCAGTACAATGCCTCAAGGGACATCTGGTATCGAATTAAAATATTACTTGTATGAAGGTCGCATTTTACTCAGTGGCCTATTTCTTTCAGGCTTGAGGTTCTCTTACGAGCCTAAAAATCTTAAGACATGAGGCCCACGACTTATAAAGACCCTCCTGGAGGACTTTTCCCTTGGATTTTTATATAAAGATCCTTCTATCTCGGCCGGGTCTTGAGGGAACAGTAACCACTTTGACCACAACATATTGCCCTTAGGATCTTTGGGTCCACGTGACAAGGAAATTCATGGAACTTTTTTTTTATTAAAGATGATTAAGAATAAAACGTCATTGAATTCCAGTCCAACCTTTGCTATGATAACTGAGGACAATCATGAAACAACTTCTGATCGGTTCTTAAGATTTTAACTCGGGACCACCTAAATACGAATAAAACGCTGCCGTCTGATTTCATTTGATTGGGTCGACATATTTTAACCCTTATTAGTCTTAATAATATATATATATTCGCAATCACATGCACGGCTTTTCTTGATAGTGGACGTTAGTCAGACATGACATTTTATTGACAATTTACAGCTGTTTATCAGGTTATCCAATATCATCTTGAAATATATATAAAATGTACCGCCGTAAATTGGATGATTAGAGAAATTTTATACAATTTTAACTTAATTAAATATATTGTTTATAAAGTGTTCTACGATATGTATTAAATTCATCAGCTTGCGAAATACGTTGCAAAATAATGTTTACTTTTTTTGGGAAATGTTGACTCCAACAGTTGGCTATTCCATTTATTTGGAAATATCATATTGACGGTATCAAATTAAATTATTTAATCTTTTTTAGGCAGGTAGTAGCTGTTCAAATATTGCGTAACTTTTTCATGACGGCCACGACGAATGTCATAATTTCCTGGGCTGATTTCTATTAATATTTGTGTCATTTGTAGTCACTATCATCCCCAGTAGATGGCCATGCGCTGTTTGTTTTTTAATGTTGCATTATGGGTAAATTGGTTCTTGAAGTTTAAGTCGCCATGTTTGATTTTTGTGTGATTGGAAGTGGAAGTTCTAATCGAAAATATTGAAGTGTAATTTATTGGTATTGATATTTGAAAAATCTTCCAAGCTGGATAGGCTACCTGAATATCTCCGCGATACCGTGGATTGGTTTATGGGGTGAGTACATCTCATGTATGTTATAGAAATGGCGAATAAAATTTGGGGACCTGTAAACTGACCTCAGACTCTTAGTATGTTGACAATAAGGCCAAGGCCAGTGTCATTGATTATGACATTGACATTTGGATTGTCATAAGAATGTAGAAGACTATTCTTAATTTGGGGTATGGAAATTCACCCCATTAAAAACATGGATTCTCCCGTATCTGCCATTTTATCACTATTGATTTTTTTTTACATAATTCAAGAATGGTCATTTTTACCTGATGTGGATCAGCTGTTTAGCAGTATTAAAGTCGAATATATTATATACATATCTGTAGATTCAGTTTATTTGTCGATGATGATAGACACTCGTAATTTAATTAAAATAATGTACCCTGTGTTGAAACAGAGCAATGACACATTATTTTTTATTATCATTAGTAGGTCTTATAAAGTCTTGCATTTTTAGTTTGAATTGTGTAAGATATAAAAAAATCTGTGTATTTAATCATTAGGTATTTACCTATGTTGAGTTTACTATGGTATTTAAGCTTGTTATCAGGGCATGTTCTCATTTTGAATTTTTTTTATTATTATTCACTGTGTCCTCATGCATGATATAGCCTAGGCTATATAGGGAACCAATAAGCTATTTTTCAGGTTTTGAATTTGTGTAAATTTTATTTGTAAATCATTAAATAACACACAATCTGATCTAACTCACTCTGCTCACAATTATTTTCATACTGAAGTGAAAGATGCAAAAATAATTTTCTAACAGCCACTATCTTTAAAAAAAAGTCTTTGAACTAGCTCAAGAGACTAGAAGGGAGCAGAAATCATAGTTGATGCTACTGAATGGCATGCTTTGTAGAGATTCTTACTCGTCTCGTAGAACGATCTTAGTTAATTCTGGCTTCCTCTTTGTTGTCATGACAACCAATTTATGCATTGCAACTATATTCAGGCAGAAAATTATAGCTGCGTTTTTCACCTTTCACATTCCTCATATTTCTACTCCACCAGCAAGTCGAGTTTGGAGATTCAAGCCAATGGGAAATAGCATGCAGAAGTATGAATACATGAGATATGGATGAACAAAATATGAAATAAGATCAATCAGTAATTAAAAGTACGGCTTAACTGCACTTCTACTAGCGCTTGATTTTTCAGTTATATTGTTGTGAACTATAGCTCTTCTTCTGTATTTACTAACATTATTTAATATTTTATACTTTTTCAAACAATTTTAGTAACATTATTAGACAATTTTGAAGTATTTATTTAAATATGCAAATCACAATATTATGACACTGTTAGACAATATTGTGATGCTAAATGCTATTTTTCTCCACAGAGTATATTACTTAGTCTATGATTTTTCTATCGCTGTTTTGGGTTATCGCTGGTTGGATCAGCATTAGGGAGTGATAAGTAAGTGTACATCCATTTTTAATAAATGTTTGGTAATTTTAATATTATAAATATGTTTTTTTAACATAGATTTGGGAATTTATTGCCAATATTGGTAATTTAAATTTCATAGCGACTGATAGTAATCCAGGATGATAATCGATATGTGGTTCGATTTTGGGTTATCGGTGGCTCTATAAACTCTGGCGCATGCAGCACTGTTATTCTATAGGACTTTGAAAATATTTCACGCTAGTTAAAGTGCAGTTTTTCCAGAAGTACTATTTTAAAATAATATAAAACAGGTGAATTGATGCTTCACTTCCTTCGTATGATTAGTCGCCACTGTCTAGATGTTAAATGTGATTTGGCACAATCACACATCATACCTATGGGAAAGTTTTTCCAGATAAATTTAGCATAGTATGATTGATCAACGTGATCACTCTTCTGATATGTGCTCATATATCATCTAAAGTCTGTGATAAGTGTGACATATAAATATAGTTTTTGATATAATCACGATTGTAAAATTCAAAAGATATCAAATTTGTGGAAATGTGGAGGCCATAGAAGAATTTTACTGTCATGACCAGCTTACTAAATCTACCTATTTTGTAGTTTGTTAATCAGATAATCTCTGACTTCGTTTTGGAAATGAGTGAGGTGTGCCATCCTTTTGGAAGATGAAACCAAATATCCTTTTTCAACTATAGCAGTAACCATAATTGTAGCATGTGCAGTGAAGATTGTTCTCTCAATAAAATAAAGGGCCATAAACTTTTTCGTGGTATAAAGCATAGAAGAGATTATCTCGGACATGTTCCATTTAGCTACCTTGATTTTCTGACCTCCAGTTCTTGAGGTTCTGTCTGTTCACTTTTATCAGACAGATAAAAATTGGCATTGTTAGGAAACACTGCAGATCCAAGAATACATTCATGTTGCTTGAAATTTTGCTTGCTTAGGCTTATGCAAAAATGTGTTCTTAGCTCCTTTTTCATTTTCGTATTGCAATGAAGGTAGTCTGTAAAGGTGAAATCACATCTGCTGATTCAATACCTTCCATAGAATGAACTTTGGGATTTACAGCTCCCTCCATCATCTTCTTGGATCTGCTCTACTCTTGGTTATATATTTCTGTCATATAGTTTGATTTTCTTCATTGATTTAATGGGTCACTAGGTGGATCTGCTTTAGAATTTGTTTGGTAATGTTATTAGATGTTAATAACTGACTGATTTAAATTAAATAGGGAACATAAAATGCTTTCATATCCTCTATTGCGACCATTTCCTCTTAGCAGTAAGCAATAATGAACAAAGAGACATTTTTATGAAATAGGAAAAATTCCATAAATTAATTATGAGAAATAACATTATGAGGCTTTTAAGTTCGTGAAAAATCTTACATCATAAACTTAATATTTTTCATGCACAGGATTGCGGTTTTAGAATGCATCCCTCCTGTCTTAAGCCATCTTTTCAACTCAAATAGTCATAACAAAAATTCCCAAGACTTGAGTCGTCTTATTTATTTCATAAATTAATTATGGGAAATAACATAGTGAGGCTTTCGAGTTAATAAAGAAATAGTGAGTTGTGAAAAATCTCACCTTCTAAACTAAGTGTTCTTTACGAATCGTGAAGATGGCTGAATATAGGAGGGATGCCTTCTGAAACTATGGTCCTGTGCTTGAAGAACATAGAGTTTGTGAGGTGAGATTTTCACGACTCACTATTTATTTATTAATTTGAAAACAATGTCACACTATAAGAAAAATTTTGATTTTCTCTTCTCATTGGTACTATTTTCATGCAAAAAACATGCTACACATTTTCAAAAACAAAAGATGATTTGTGATTAATTAATTTATTTATGACAATCTGGTATTTTCTCCTGTCATGGTGGAATTGTAGTTTATTTCTTAGGTTGGGTGCCTGTAAAGCAGAGTTATGTTACCCTGATATATGATACCTGATTAATGATTATGAAGCACCAGTCCTTAAACTTACCGGTACATAACCTAAATACCAGGTCGTGGACGAATGCAGGAATAATTCCCTTTAAAGAAAAATTCCTGTTGTCTGATCAGGAATTGAACCTGGGATCCCGTGAATTATAACCAGAGGCTCTGACCACAAGACCGTTAGGCTGTAAAAATATAGATCTGAACCAAAAAACTTATAATTAATTTGATAAGCAAATCTAAAAGTCTAACACAAAACTAAATAATTTGAATGATATTATTTACATTAATATAATTTTGTAGTGAGAGATTCATTAATATTTTTTTCATGTAACTTGAAAAAAAATTGATAATGCAAAAATTAAATAAATTGCTAATTACAGTTTGAATTGCACAGAAAGCATATGGGTAGGGTAAAAAAAAAACATTTTTTTGTGCTGGCATACATTGTGTTTAATTCAGCTTATTTTTAGACTGTGAAATATTTGTGAATATTTTAAATGTAATACCTAATTGTTTACATACTTTCCCTGCTTAAGTATTTTTTCATATGTTTGGTGTGATTTTCAGTATCAACCATACATTTTAATATTTTGATCACGAGTTTTATCATTTGTGGTTCAAAAATCAGTAGGCCGACATGTTCTACAAATAATTCTGTTTTATTTAAAGTTTTATCACATAAATTGGTATATTTAAATTTTAAAAATTATTTGTATTTGGTACTTGGATTACAGTGAGCAACAAAAAATAAACTTTTTTTGTCTCAGAAAGAAAAATATGTGATTCTGATAGTATTTTTTCTCCTGAATTCAAATATGATATCGGTTTTTCTCCATTGTGCAAGGTTTCCAAGAGACAGGAATTTATAATATCAAACTCTTTAATATTTTCTACATTCGTAACTACACAATATTCAAACATTCAGACTCACCTAGAAAGTAAGAAATGACGATTTTCTGCTATATTTCGCCTGTGGAGCATCCCTCTTGATGGTCCAACAATAATGGGCCAGCATATTAGGATTCCGGGGGCACGCCGTAGCGTAGTGGTTAAGGCACTGCGCTACAAGCCGGAAGGTCGAGGGTTCGAGTCCCGGTGGGGTCAGGTACATTCGTAACTACACAATATTCAAACATTCAGACTCACCTAGAAAGTAAGAAATGACGATTTTCTGCTATATTTCGCCTGTGGAGCATCCCTCTTGATGGTCCAACAATAATGGGCCAGCATATTAGGATTCCGGGGGCACGCCGTAGCGTAGTGGTTAAGGCACTGCGCTACAAGCCGGAAGGTCGAGGGTTCGAGTCCCGGTGGGGTCAGGATTTTTAAACTGACCCAAACCTTCTGGCGGCACTATGGCCCTGGGGTCGACTCAGCCTCTAACTGAAATGAGTACCAGACGCTTGTTCTGGGGTAAAGGCGGCCGTCACGCAGGGCTGACAACCCGGCTGACATCAAGTGCCGATTGTCAAGAAAAAGTGGGAGCCTTAACCTCCTACTACCCCAAGGGCCTCCTGAGGCCTGTAGTGGGATCACTTACTTTATTAGGATTCCATTTGCCTTGATATCTCTTTTCCATAGCTGAATTCTCCTGAGTTAGCTCATTTGGTTTTATTTTACAATGGACAAAAAAGTTTATTAAAAAATAATTATTTAAATCCATTAATTGAAATTTAAATAAAAAAACTGTGGGTGATGGAGATTTTCCAAATACATATTTGAAAACACAATAAAAAACTGTATTAAGTTCAACTATTGGTACTCATGAGACAAAAATCATGTTCACCAGTGTTATTAGCTTTTTTTTACTCTTATGCTTTATTTTTTTCTCATTCCAGTCAAAACTTTTCAAGAATCAATTTCCTAATAAGTTCATAGTATTGACTGATATAAAATAGTTGATTTTGACTTAACAATACATTTTAAAACATGAGTCACTGCTCTCCAGAATGAGAAAAATGATACCTATATGTCTATGGTATGTTATTTGAGATGATGTTAATATATATTATATGATTATTGCTTTTTTTTGTACCCAAATTGTGTACAATATGTTGTAAAAGGATGTAGGCCTATTTATTTGAGAGGCAGTATAACAACTTAAAAACACATAAGCAGTGTTTAAGGGAAAATTTTGTCTTCTTTAAATAAGATTTATAAAAATATTTTGTGATCAAATAAGAAGTTGACAGTCTGATACCATTGTTTGTTTCTAGAATCTTCTGGGTAAAATTGTTGAAAATGGTGGAACAAGCTTTGTCATTAAAGAATTTCTAGTAAAAAATAGATTAATTAGTCAGAAATCATTTACTATTTATTTCAGAGTTTCACTGATTACTAATATTGCTATATTAATGTTTAACATTTCTCATATAGGCATAAAATCTTAATCAATGGTAAAGAGAAAAATGTTTGCCTTAACCGGGAATCGAACCCCGAACCTTTAGCTTTCTGTACTAATGCTCTGTCCACTGAGCTAATTCAGGATTCCTTCCCATCCAAGCATAAATCTTCCCTTTACCTTACTCTTAGCTTCTCGATATTAATTTAATGAAATCTTAAGTTTGAAAACTATTTTTTATTCATTCTGCAAAAATACAAATTTCTGTAAAAATCATCCTTGAATAATTCCAAATTTGTGATCTTTCTTTCTTTAAGGATACAATATCTCTTAAAAAATTAAATAAATCATTTGACAGATTTAAAAAAAAAATCTTAAAACGTCATAGATACTAATATTGAAGGATATTACAAATGCTAATTTAGTGTCAGGTTATTTGCTTCAATATTTTTTTTGACAAGGACAGTTTTTTGTAAACATTCTTCATACTTGGTTAGAAACAAAACCATACTGATATCGACTGAATGTTCTAGTAAGGAAGGCATGGACTGTGGTACTTTATTACATGGTAGTTTTGTGTTGATATGTTGCAGTGTATTTCAGTGTGCCTACACCAAGATATTTGCAGTTTAATGTAGTATCTCACCCCTATACCAACTCAATTACTAGAGAGTTTATAGAACACGACAGATCATCCTCTTATACAGTATTTCACAGAACTCAGATATATGATAAATTTTAAGAAATTTGATTTGTTAAAGAATATAAATCCCAGAAGAATGAAAACATTGTTATTCAATTTCATCGTTGTATTTAATATATTTACAGCCGAGAAATTTATTTAACATCTGACACATCAATATTAAATTATTTCATAACAAAATACTGCAAATCTGTCAGGTGCTTTGGCGGCTCTATGCTTGTGTCAGGATCCAAAATTTGTTGTTTCAAAGCTATATGGCCATGGATTGTTTTCAGGGCGTAAAAGTCCTTAGTATTACTTCTTTCGAAATAAAAATAAAGCCACGAGTCCCGTGTTGTAAATTTACAGCACGTAAAAGAATACAAAAACAGAAATTCAGGATTTCTGAGCAAAAGTTATTGCTCTTCTTATGCTCAGCTTTGAATTTAGATACTATTTTAATAACATAAGACGTAAAAGAGCGACGTTAGATACTTCTCGCATAGGTTCGAAGACCTTGGTTTCTTTATATTAGAACATTCAATCATTATGAAAGTTTTATCGGCAGAGATATTTTCCATTAGATATATTTAAAAATATTAGTAATAAGATTAATCTATTTAGAGATTTAGAAACGCGGACTGTTGTATATTTTTATTTCTGGTTTGGTTGTGTTGCTAAGAGATTGTGTGTTTTTTTTAAATGGGTACTTGCAGAATTACAAAGTTCTTTATGCGAATGAATCATGAATAGGAATATATATGCTGTATCATAGAATATACATGACATGAATGTATTGCATTGTGTCCTTATTTGCATCGCCTGACGCAATGTTTTCCCACATTTTGAAGACTAGAGAAATGGCGCAATTTAATATGCAGTTGCTCGGAGAAAAACTTGTACCCGAGTCGAGATGTTGCTTTTCATTTCGGATTCGATACTCGGTCCCACTAATTTTCTAGCTGATTTTTTCCCCAGAGGATTTTCTTTTAACCATAATATAACTATTAGTAAATTTAGGGCCAATTTTGCTTCCAGAGTATTATTTGACCTTCGCTATAATAATTTTAATTCAACCTGCAGAAGGAGACGTTTTAGACTTTAGATGTGACAGATGACAAAATATATTAAACATAAAACAATAGAAAGTAATTACAGTAGTATATCTATCGTGGAATTACGAAGGTTCACATTTCAGATTATTTTTTATTCCTTGCTCTTGTCAAAGAGCACAAATTAAGTGGCGAAATTATTATAATACTCACTTGACACTATCGAACCCAGGAGTTCATGACCGTGCGGACATAAGGTCTCTAATCATCCCTATCCTGAAGTAATATTTTACAATAATTTCCTGTAAAATTCTCCTTTCTCTCATATTATGGTTCATGACGGAATTATTATATTGGTGGAAATTTTCTTTGATTGCTTAACAAATTGTCCCGCGCCGTAGCCGAGTGGTTAAGGCAAGAAGCCTTAGCGCGCAGAGCTACGGGTCTTGCGCTGGTTCGAGTTTTCATGGGGGAAGACATTTTCTCATGGAATTTTGGCCAGTATGGGATCGGTACCCATCCAGCATCGTGAGACATTTGGGTAGCTACAATAAGTAGCTACTCCAGATCGAGAAGTCCAGCTATAACGGCTGGGGGACCCGACATGTTGACCACATGTCACCCCTACACTGGCTCGATGATCGTCTACCTCTGTGATTAAAACATGAGGATGTGAAGCCCGAATGGTAGACCAAGGGCCGTCTAGGCCTGTCGCGCTTGGGGAGAGAGAGAGAGAGAGCTATTTTTGTTACAGAGATAATCGCGACTCGGGTATAACTTCATACACCTGGAGTTTTACCGGGTAATATACTTTGCTAATGTGTATGTATGGTTTTATATATTGCGGGATTATTTAGAGTTCTGCAGGTAATGAAGGGGCACGGCGTCCTTCTCTACATCGGAAGTTCGCAAATTCATGAAGGGCGAAGAAAATGAAATGATGACTCTCTTTCGGAGATTTTTATGTTACAGAGATTTGACAGGCCAAAAATCCCGGGGATATACAAAACGTATAACTTAAAAAAATCATAGCGATGTCACTACAGGTCTTAGGAGGCACTTAGGATAGTAGGAAGTTGAAGCTCCCATTTTTCTAGATAATCGACACGATATGTCAGCCGAGTTGTCAACTTCGCCTAACAACCGCCTTTACTCTTAGAACAATCATCTGGTATTCATTAACGTATGAGGCGATTCCAGGGCCATGGTGCCGCCAGATTTGGGCAATTTAAAAATCCTGATTCCACCAGGACTAGAACTCTCGACCTTCCTGCTTATAGGGCATTGACTTAACCATTTACGCTAAGGCCTGTCCACGAAGGAGCTCATCTATTTGGGATTCGGTTAGCCCCTTAGCAGAAATACGCATTTGATTATGGAAAATAATGTAGTCTACTTAAATTTAAAATATTGTTCAAAGAACCTGATGTTTTAATGAAAGTGTAATTCCGTAAACAAACCATATGAGCGGCGGATTTTATTGAAGAAAATTTCCTTGACAAATTTCCTTTAGAAGTTTTAATACAGTTTCTCGCATTAATATTGTCTTTTAATTCTTATTACTTTTATATTATTTTTGTAATGTGGAAACGAAATAACTAATTTCGAATTAATGCAATTAAGAAATTATATACAGTAAAATGAAAATGACCCTCTTTGTAGCAAAAATTATAAAGTCAATTAAGTAATTCATTACACATGTATCAATTTATCATAATAATTAAGAATTCAAACAAAATACTATAATGCTAATGTAAAATACAGATAATGTTTTTGTTGAAAAATAATACTTTTTGCTTGGGTATAAATATAAGAAAGATATATGTATACTATTAAGATAAAACCTAATACTAATGGAAGATACTGTATCTCAAACGCGGACAATTTAGTAAAAATACAAAATTAAACATAGGCTCAACTCTGAAAACGCACGCTATTATGCATTACAGGACTTTTGTCGTACTAACTTCTCTAAACACAACGTTAAACTATATATAATTATATATCCATCCATAGTAATTCTGCCCGAGGGCAGATCTTTCATTGCAATCATAGCATTTTCCTGCTATGCTTTTGCAGCTTTACTAGGGAATTATAGGTGTGGTAGCTTCCCGTTGCTTTCTACACCGATGAAGGATGATGGTAATGATGGCCGGATGATTTTCGGGGACCGTTGGACCCTAAGCTTCATGAAATTTATCTTACGGGTGAGGGAAAGCCCCCCAAAAAAACCTCACCCAGGAGCCTGTCCCGACCGGGAATCGAACCCGGGCCCGCTGCGTGACAAGGCAGCACGCTACCTCGAGACCACAGCGGTGGGATATATAGCTGCTATTCTTCCAGTTAGGTCCTATATTTTTATGGATGCAAAACATGATTAAAAAGTTCACAATTATTTGAGAATAAAGTTCATAGGAAACTTTTTATACCAAAGAGAGATGAATCGTCAGGTGAATGGGGAAGATTATATGTGTTATATTTATGGGGAAACAGTTGTAATAAGAACAGGTAAGTCTCGTAGACTGCGATGGCTAGGGCATGTAACACGAATGAGGAATGAATGAGGGACAGGAAAATCGGAGAGAGGGCGGCCAGTAGGTAGACTAAGAATGATTTGGGGGGAATAACATTAACCATGTTGTTGAAGAAGGTGAATTATACAAGGAATGATTGGAAAACATTACATCAGGAGGGGGATGTATGAAGAGCCTTGAACCTTTGTGTCCGATAGTGTCAGTGAGTTTGTGGTAAGGCATTGGAATTCTCTCTGTGTCTATAGTATTAACATGGTTTTGGTTAAAAGCTTAACGAGAACTTTTCCCTCAACGCAGAGTAAGATCCAAGGTAAATTATACTTAGAATGTCGAAGGTAAAATGTGTTAGTGTTACGTCATCCTGACGTCCTGACTTCGACAGCTGGCACAGTCACTCGTACACCTGGTCCTGTTCACAACACAATAAAAGTGTGTTATTTAAATCACAATGCAAGATTGTAACTGGCACCAACCTTCGCTTCACCTTTGTACATACGTCAATCCCATATCCTACCAGACATGTATGGAAGCAATGCGTGGTTTAATGAAAACATTCCTTTAAGGAGTTACTTACTGAATATTCTAACCTAAGTTTAATCCTAAAATTTAAAGAAGCCAGCAAATGTATGGTCTAAGAAAATAGAGTTATGTCCATTTTTCATTTTAAATTTAAGATTTCGCCTTCTTGTGAATGTACATTTTGGAGGAAGTGGGAAAACGTAAAATATAATCTTTGTAAAAAAAAAATAAAAGAAAAAACACTATGTGAGATACTTTTTTACTGAAATTTAATTACATGCGATACAACTATATATGGCATATTACCTGAACGTTTTTGACAAACACACAGTTTTTTAATATTATCTCAATACTTCGTTATAAGTTAAAAAGAAAACAAACACTGCATTTACACAATTTAGTAAATTCACTCAATAAATCAGTATCTTGAAATAAATAAACGAATAAATTAACATCGAAACAGTAATTAATTCAGCCATTCATTCATTCAGCCGATTAATGTTTTCTGACAGTGAGTTTGGGCCGTTTCGACATCCTTCAACAAAGTTCTGCATACGTCCAATACTAGGCGGCGTTCTTAATGCCCTCATGACGATTTAAGATAATTTATTACTTATTTATTCCACCATGGTCTTGATCTGCCGATCAATCTTTTTTTTTCTACATAACACGCCAAAAATCCATATGCCAATATCTTAATAGTCCATTGAGATAAATTATTTGTAAAAAAGTAGAAAGGGCAAAATAGCTTAATGATTGCTGTAAATAAAATCTCACTAAATGCTATATATATATATATTATAGCTAACGATACTATATATGAGATTGTACGTAATATTGCCAAGCTTGTTCTGAAAGGCTGAAAGACGATTTTTAGAATCAAGGGACCGACTGTGAAAGACTACAAAGTTATATATTATCATACCTCACTGGCACTATCAAACCCGCAGAATCATGACTGATTGGTATATAAGGTATTAAATGCATTTGCCATAACACAAAAAGGATAAAAAGTGTTTTATTGTCATTAATGAATTAAAGTTAACATTTAGAGAAATCAGGAAATGTAACTATGGAATCACGTGATAGTGAAAAAACACAAGTCACTGTTTAAGGACCAAGGTTAGCCTGATTGGACATAACTTCGATCACTAAGAGCGTACTGTATGTTGCTTTTGGTTGTGAACATGTGCAAGGTTTGCTCCTAGACGAGATCTAATTTGGAACAACTTGCATTACGTAAACTAATTAGAAAAAGTACAGCTGCACGTTTGCTTCATTCATCCTGACTCTCGGTAGGGAATCGATTCTGATCCACTTTTAACCGGTATTGTGACGAACTTTTCTATGAATATCTCCAACCTAAACATAAATTCGCTTAAAACCAGATTTTACTTTGCAAATTTTGTAGGCTGCGTTCATTTGAATATCCAGTAGGGGCAAGGTTCTAAAAAAACAAAGCCTGGATTTTGACCCTTAACAAGATGGTCTAGTAATTAAAAAAACACAAGTGCTCTTAATTTTTTTTCAGAGAGATTATGTAGTTTGTTGATAAGAAATCCATTATTCTATTAATTTTATGAGTTATTGCATTTTAATAATAAGTGTAGTTTTTATACATTCAATATTTACTTGCATTCATTTCACGTATGAATGGGTATATTGCAAATTCATGTTAGTAGGATTACTGTATTTACTATGATTCAGAATATAATCTGGTTGATAGGATAACATTGAGTCCCTCGTGTAAGTCAGTTTTTACACGCTTTATATTAGCTTGACCTGTATCTATCTATCTATGCAACGGAATCTTTCAACGCGATTTTCACCCACTTAAAATCATTGGATCGACTTGAAACTTTGTATACTTGTAGAGGACCCGTGACAATACAATAATTTCATATTTATTTTCTAAAATCCTGGCCACAATCATCAGAAAAAAAAAAAAGTGTTTTTGTATCAATGTAACGGAATCTTTCAACGCGATTTTCATCCACTTAGAAACATTGGATCGACTTGAAACTTTGTATACGTGTAGAGGACCCGTGGCAATACAATAATTTCATATTTTGTTTCTAAAATCCTGGCCAGAATCATCCGAAAATCAAAAAAATGAAAACTGGTATAATAGGTTACGGACTTGTCGAGTTTTTAGTCAATCGTTCTAAGAGTTCAGTTGGTAGAGCAGTGAACTCTTAGTAGTATATAATTTCAGTAATCCATACGTCGCTGGTTCAAATCCGGCTGGGAGTTTTTTTTTATAGAAGAGTATTACTTTTAGCTCATACTACAATAGTATCGAATTTAAAGATATTTATATTTTTATCTTATTCTGTAAAATATTAAAACTAAAAAATAAAAAATAAATAATAGTTTTAAAAAACTAAAAGAACACGCTTTATTAGAAAACTAAAAAATGAAAAATAATTTTAATTTCCAATACCCTTGGGATAAAATAAAGTGGTCAACAAAAAAATCATCTCCAACACATATAGAATAAAATTAGAGTTATCAACAAAAAGAAAATAATTTTACCATCAAAAGCGTGGGGTGCTTTTTATGATTTTTACATTTTCTTCTTGGAGAGCTTACTTTTACCAATATCTGTTTATTATCAAATATATTAATTGATATAGAGAGCACCCCACGCTTTTGATGGTAAAATTATTTTTACAAAAATGAGTAAAGTACACCGACACAGTCAAGAGATCAAAACTCTTCAATATATTGGAAGACAGAAATATACCAAATTTACTTCTGCAGAACATACAACATATTTACAACAACACCATAACGACTAAATTAAATAACAGATTTTCTGAAGAAGGAATTATAAATCGTGGTGTGAGACAAGGCTGCCCCCTATCTCCAACACTCTTTGCTATTTATATCAACGAAATAATATGTTGCTGGAACAAGAAATATAAATTTGGAATAAGAATATCAGAAAATACGAAATTAAACACCCTATTGTTTGCAGATGACCAAATAATAATAGCAAATTCAGAAGATAATCTGCAGAAAGGGCTATATGAACTTAACAAAATTACAGAAGAATATGGATTGAAGACATCTACAAAGAAAACGAAAATTATGGCATTTCAAGGTGTAAGAAGTAAAATTGTACTTGACAATAACATTTTGGAGCAGGTGAATAATTTTACATGACTAGGAATCAGTATCTCAGGAATCAGGAAGCTTTGCATTATACTACGGGGGTGCAGAAAGACCTGCATTTGGAACGGGTTTTTTAGTCAGAAGGAGGATCCTATCCGCTATCCGAGATATTAAGTTTGTTAGTGATAGGATATCATACATAATTCTAAAGGGTAAACGACATGATTTTATAATTGTAAATGTACATGCCCCCACAGAAGATAAAGATGACAAGATCAAGGATGAGTTCTATGAAGAATTAGAATGCTTATTTGATAGCCTTTCACGATATCATATGAAAATTGTCTTAGGAGATTTTAATGCAAAAGTGGGGCGGGAAGATATATTCAAACCAACAATAGGCAAATTCAGTCTTCATGAAGATAGTAATGACAACGGGGTTAGATTAGTCACATTTGCCACATCAAAGAATCTCATTGTTAAGAGCACAACATTTCAGCATAAGGATATTCATAAATACACCTGGACGTCCCCAGATGGAGAAACTCGGAACCAGATAGATCATGTATTAGTGGATAAACGCTGGCACAGTAGCATCATTGATGTTAGATCAGTTAGAGGGACAGACTGCAATTCAGATCATCATCTGGTCAGGGTGAAAATCAGACAACGGCTATCGCTTATGAGAGGAACAAACGCTAAAGATGATTCTGTAAAATATGAATTAAAAAACTTGAAAAATGATGAAATGCGGCAAGAATCCAAATCAAAATTGCTAATAGATTTGAAGTACTGGAATCTTCAGATGACAATGTGGCAAACGAAGAAGAAACTGATATAAATAAAGAATGGGAGGCTATAAGAGATACTATTAAATTGTCAGCATCAGAAAGCATTGGTTGTTTAAAAAAGAGGCAAAACAAGAAATGGTTTGATGAGGAATGTGCCGACATTGTAAAGAAAAGAAAGCTAGCAAACATGAAATGGTTACACGAGCCAAATGAGGTAAATTTAGAGCAATTGGGTAGTGTTAGACGGGAAACCACCAAGTTACTAAAGAGTAAAAAGAGGCAATATTTGAGAGAGAAGATTAATGATCTTGAAATGAATGCAAAAAAATAGGAACATTAGAGATTTATATCAGGGAATTAGTATAGAGAAGAAAGGGTTTCAGGCTAGAACAAACATAATTCGGAATGAAAATGGGGATATGATTGCAGATTCCAAGAGTATATTAAATAGATGGAAAAGTTATTTTAATCAGCTATTAAATGTACATACAGAACAGGACAATGAGGAGGATAAGTTACAGACAGCAGAAATGCTAGTCGCAGAGCCAAGTTCATTAGAGGTTGAAATGGCAATTGAAAAATTGAAGATGTATAAAGCATCAGGTTCAGATGAGATCCCAGCAGAACTGATAAAATCAGGGGGAGAAAAATTGATGGACAAGATACGCTGTTTGCTTAGTATGATTTGGGAAAAAGAAGCTCTTCCAGATGAATGGAAGGAATCAATTATCGTACCAATTTATAAGAAAGGAGATAAAACTGATTGCAACAACTATAGGGGCATCTCATTACTTTCAACTTCGTACAAAATTCTAACAAATATATTAGTAAGCAGACTTACTCCCTATATTGATGACATTCTAGGAGATCATCAATGTGCATTTAGAAGAAACAGGTCTACAACAGATCAGATTTTTAGTATAAGACAGATTTTAGAAAAGAAATGGGAATATAATGGTACTGTACATCAACTATACGTAGACTTCCAAAAGCATATGATTCAATTAAGAGGGAGAAGTTATATAGTATCCTGCTGGAGTTCGGAATTCCTAAAAGTTAGTTAGACTTATACGAATGTGTCTAAATGGCTCAACGAGTAGGGTGCGTGTAGGCAAACAGTTTTCAGACACTTTTGAAATCCAGAATGGGTTGAAGCAAGGAGATGCACTATCTCCTCTATTATTTAATTTTGTACTAGAGCATGCCATTAAATCTTTAGAGAATGAGGAAGGCTTACAACTGAATGGTATTAATAAGCTGTTAGTTTATGCTGATGATGTAGTACTACTGGCCGATAGCGAGGAGATACTAAAGGCCAACACGCACACACTATTGAGTAACACTAAGAAATTAGGACTGGAAGTAAATATCAGTAAAACTAAATATATGGTCACACGTAGAAATACATTATATAATGGAAGTGGACAGCTAATGACAAATGAGGGAAATTTTGAGGAATTGGCTGAATTCAAATACCTAGGAACAATAATCACAATAGGAATGAGATGCACAAAGAAATTAAACATAGGCTCAATTCTGGAAATGCATGCTATTATGCATTGCAGAGACTTTTGATGTCCCAAATCCTTTCAAAAATGTTAAGCTGAAAAATATAAAACTATTATTCTACCAGTTATATTATATGGGTGCGAAACATGGACTCTTACTTTAAGGGAGGAAAGGAGATTACGAGTATTTGAGAATAAAGTTCTTAGGAAAATTTTTCGACCAAAGAGAGATGAACAGACAGGTGAATGGAGAAGACTAGATATCAATGAACTACATAGTCTTTATAGGAAGCCAGATATAATAAGAACAGTTAAGTCCCATAGACTGCGATGGGCAGGACATGTTGCGCGTATGGGGAATGAAAGACTTGCATGGAAACTTCTTGTAGGAAAGCCAGAAGGAAAACGCCCAGTTGGTAGACCAAGAATGAGGTGGGAGAACAACATTAACTATGATTTGAGGGAAGTAGATTATACAGGGAATGATTGGAAAGCATTAGCTCAGGATAGGGATGTATGGAGAGCTTATGTCCGTGCGGCCATGAACCTACGGGTTCGATAGTGCCAGTGAGTAAGTAAGTAAGTAAGTAAGGAATCAGTATCTCATATGAAGAAGAAAAGGATGTAAATGCAAAAATATCTAATTTTTTAAGAATTTTAGGGTTAATAAATTCTATCTTCAAGCCACAGTTAGTCCAAAAACATTCAAGACTAAAAGTGTATAAAACACTGACTCTTCCAACTCATTTGTATGGTAGCGAAGTATGGACGTTGAAACAGAAGGATATACAGAGACTTAGATCTGCTGAAATTAGATACCTTCGAAGGACTGCAGGATACACACTACTAGATCACAAAAAAAAAAAATGAAGACATCTTAGAAGAATTACACATGGAACCTTTAGAAAACAAAATTTCTGATTATAAGTCAAGATGGATGCAGCACGTTCATCGAATGGAAGATCACAGGATACCCAAACAAATGTTAAGATATCAACCTGCAGGAAGAAGAAGAAGACCAGGACGTCCACTCAAAAGACTTTTGGATGGTGTTTCTCTTGAGGCCGAAACAGGTCAACAAATTACCTAAATTCGTGAATGTACTATGATGATGAGTAAAGTACACGGTTTTAAAGAAGAAACTGCATACTATTTCAGATACATCAAAATTAATACCAACAGTTAGGATAATACATATCTCCATGATTATTTTATTAAGGTAACTTGATTCTTTGTATACTGACTAGCAAAACACCGTTTTTCTAAAAATGTATAAATTGACTTACACCACTAGATCATATTCCTTTTGAATTTTTTAATCTTCTTAAATGCCAGCTTTTTTGTATAAAAAACAAAATTATACTATAACATTTCTAAACTACATTGAATACGTTTTTCTTCTCTATTGGTAATTAATGTGCCCACATTGCCTACTTAATATATGGTAGGACTAAATATTATGCATGTTTAATGTATTTAATATCTAATATATAAAATGAATGTTTGTTTGTTCGTACTTTATGCGCGGCCATACCGTTGATCCGATTGTGATGGTTTTTTTTTTTCAAAATGTTCAGGAGATTCCCGAGATGAACATAGGCTATAAGAGAGTTGTGATATTCAACCCCTTCAGCCCTAAAAATAACCCTTTGTAGTGAAAAACGTGAAATGAAGTCCCTATTTTGACGTTTAAATGGCTTATGCTGCCGAGTTGTGATATTCAACCCCTTCAGCCCTAAAAATAACCCTTTGTTGTGAAAAACGTGAAATGAAGTCCCTATTTTGACGTTTAAATGGCTTATGCTGCCTAACTATAACAAATACACCAAATTAATGTACACAGAATTGAATACCTAAAAAAAAAAACTCTACAAAAAAGTCCGCGACAGCATATGTTTTTCTTTTGCGGATAACTCACAATAACCATTTTTGTCTTTCATTGATGCCAAGAAGATCGGGATAAGTAGATTCCCGGGCAAGCGTGCTCTGCCATACCGTTCATCCGATTGAGATGGGGTTTTGAAAAATGTTCAGAAGATTCCGGGGATGAACATAGGTTATAAGAGAGTTGTAATACTCAACCCCTTTACCCCTAAAAATTACCCTTTGTAGTGAAAAACTTGAAATAAAGTCCCTATTTTGATGCTTAAATGGCTTACGCTGCCTAAACCATAACAAATACACCAAATTAATGTACACAGAATTGAATATCTAAAAAAAAAACTCTACAAAAAAGTCCGCGACAGCATAATGTTTATCTTCTATGGATAACTCACAATAACCATTTTTGTTTTTCATTGATGCCAAGAAGATCGGGATAAGCAGATTCCCGGGCAAGCATAATAGAGCACGACTGGTGGTAAAACGCACATTTATTTAGGAGTAGCAGCGCACGCCGGGTATTAGCTAGTATATGTATATAAGTTTTTCATGTTGTATATGACTCTTAATTTCTATTTTGTACTTGGTGTTGGTTGAGCAAAATAAAATAAAATAATTATTATTTCTATTTTCTCTTTCTGTGGATACCATGCTTGCTTTTGAGTTCAAAGTTTGGCTAACTCGACGGGTGTAAGAATTCTAAGTATATTTTCCTTTGGAAAGGAAGTATATTTAGTGCATGTAAAAAAATGTCACACGTCTGAAATATGAGATATTTGATCAAAATCAACCTTCTCACTTGCAGCTTTGACTAATTTATTAATAAAAGGAAGTTGCTAAATAAAATGAAATAATAATAATGATATTATATTATTATTTATTATTATTATTATTATTATTATTATTATTATTATTATTATTATTATTATTATTATTTATCGCCTACTTTGTGTATACTGTCATGGCTGCTTGGAAACGAAACCGGTTAATTCCAATTGAACATTCAAGTGTAAATCATTGGATCGAATTGTATCACAGAACTACGGTGTTAGCCTACGTCTTGTAAACTGTTTATAAACCAATTTTATGTGTTAAATGTTTATAACAGCCGTCTTGTAACTCGGTGTATGTGTTATTGTATTAAGTTCAGCGTCTGTAAACTACTTGTTAACACTTGCGGAGTTGAGAGCTATAGTTGTAATTATCTTAATCCAATTTACGTTGAATATTGTAGGATCTGTGTATTTTCTTTGCTTTATATAGGTATATTATGTGACGACTTATAGAAGAATAAATGCTAAAATATGGAGACGTAAAGCTCAGAAAGATAGGACTGGAATGTACTTACAAGAGAGTCCAGGGTCCTACATGTAATATGTAGCCTATGCATTATGTTAGGGGTAGCTGTGTTAATCAAGCATTAGCTTTATCGTCACTATTATTATTATTATTAATTATTATTATTATTATATTATTATTATTAATATTGCATATGTCTTTTTACCAAGAAGTAACTTACATACAATTGGAAATATAGTAAAACTCGAAATAGTTATAAAGTGGTTTCTTTAAAAATATTCAGCATTTTCCAAATAGTTCTTGAAGAATAATTGGATGTGTTTATTTAGAACAAGATCAGCATTGACTTTTTAAATCCTCTTTACAGGATCCATGAATATTATAGCATTGAGTGGTTTATTATTCAATATAATTATTCATGTTGTTGTACATTGTAGGCTACAATTACTCTGTAAATAATATAGACCGTAATAATAATAATAATAATAATAATAATAATAATAATAATAATAATAATAATAATAATAATAATAATAATAATAATAATAATAATAATAATAATAATAATAATAATAATAATAATAATAATAATAATAATAATAATAATAAAATAATAATAATAATAATAATAATAATAATAATAATAATAATAATAATAATAATAATAATAATCATCATCATCATCATCATCCGGTATCATGACAGCTGCCGCCGTCTTCCGGAAACCAAACGCCATTCCTCTCTGTCCATCCATTAATCTTCCTCCAATCCTCTGATATTCATAGCTGCTTGTACTCCTATCCAAGTTTTCTTCGATCTTTCTCTCTTCCTCCTTTCCATTGGGATCCATTCCATAACAATTTTAGGCAATCTTTGCTCTGGCATTCTTTTGACATGGCCATACCACTGTAATCTTTTCTTTTCTATAATGTCTATGATATCCGGCTCCTCTTCCACACCCATAATTTCCCTTATTTCTTTATTTCGTATTCTATCCATTCTAGATTTTCCTGCTGATCTTCTTAAAACATCCATTTCTATACTTAAAATTATTTTCGTTTCCCTGGTAGGAATTTGTTCGACTTCAGCACCATATTAACATGTGCTCTGAATTATAGTTCGATATATTTGTAATTTTCTATTTTTTAAAAATATTTTTGCTCCACCAAACAGAATTTAAAGCATTTATTGCTTGTTTTGTTAGAGCGATTCTATTTTTAATTTCCACTGTGTTATCGCCAGAATGGTGATTATTATTATTATTATTATTATTATTATTATTATTATTATTATTATTATTATTACCGTCTATATTATTTCCAGAGTCACTTTAGCTTAATTATTATTATTATTGTTATTATTATTTGTCCTTGCTAAAGGTAGATCTAATTAATACGGAGAAATATTTGTGCAGGCGGAAGGGATTTATCATCTTATTTGGCTTCTTTGCTCTGATAGGCTGGCTATAATGTAATTATGTTTAAACACATTATTTGCTGGTGGCATTTAGAACGTAGTGTAAGGATGTTTCCCTTCATGAACAGCAGGAAGGTTGTGAAGTACACCTCCATTAATACAGATTTCGTTCTCGATGTGGATGAGACAGTCACTTGTTTTTGCAGGTAAAGGTTATTCTTTCTTGGCTCATATGCAAATCCGTGTGTCATGCAAAAATCAATCTTGAAAGGCTGTAATATTGAAGTTAATTAAAACTGTAAATATCCAACCCTAGACGGCACTCTTTTGATATAAACTATGCTGTGAGGGGATATGTGACATATGCTAGCTACAGCACACCATAGTGCGTTTATTGATTCGGAAACATTGCATTCGATGACATCTTTTATGCAAACTATTTGACATTTAGTCGAGCAGAATCTCGCGCATATATATATATATAGTCTCGAGGTAGCGTGCTGCCTTGTCACTCAGCGGGCCCGAGTTCGATTCCCGGTCGGGACAGACTCCTGGGTGAGTTTTTTTCGGTTTTTTTTCTCACCTGTAAGACAAATGTCAGGAAGTTTAGGACCCAATGGTCCCCGAAAATCATCCGGCCATCCTCATCATCCTTCACCGGTGTGGAAAGCAACGGGAAGCTACCACACCTATAATTCCCTAGTAAAGCTGCAAGCATAGCATGAAAATGCTGTGATTGAAGTGAAAGACCTGCCCTCGGGCAGAATTATTATGGATGGATATATAGTATCAAGGATTTTTTGAAAAGAAACAGGAATACAATCAGCCAATACACCAGCTATTAGTGAATTTCGAAGGGATTTAGCTATTAAAGTACTTCTCATGAAAATATTTTCTAAAATCTTTATCGATTCTACTTACAAGAGAACTGTCAACCATCGCATGCCGAAACATACCTTAAAATTTCTCCCAGAGAATCGTTGTGATGTACCAAGGCCGTGTCAAAAAAATCTCGTTTTTAACTGCAAGGCACAGAAATCTAAGCCAAAATCCAGCACGGAGCAGACGTACATCACTGAATGAGTTAAGAGCGAAGTGAAGTGATGAGGGACGAGGCGCGGACGTCGGATAGTGAGGGTTATCCAGTCTGCCAATACAGGAGTTGTATTACTTCCCTATAGTTTTAATGACAGTTAAAAAGGCAGGTTTTTTTTAGCACGACCGTTGTACATCACAACAATTTTCTGTTATCCCTAAGGTAATTTAGTCTTCTAATCATAATATACGGGTCAATTAACCACAAATATGTGTACTTTTTAAAAAAGAGTTAATTAAAAATTTCAATGTAGGTTTCGGCATGCAATGGTTGACAGTTCCCTTATTAGTAAGCAACGAAAAAGACGATGACAAAACATATATATATATATATATATATATATCTACAAACGCTCTAGCGGCCGACCTTTCTTCCCGGAACCAATCTCGGCATATAGGCTAACAATTAAGAGAAATAAGGCCGAGTTCGAAAACCAGCAAAATAGGACCATTAGGAGAGCAGTTCACTCGAATTAAACATTTAAAATTCGTTCTAGCGGGCTCAATTCTCGGGATATCGCAACAATACTCTGTATAGATCGTCCGAATGTAACGAGAAAAGTATTAAAAAACAGCGAAATCCGATCATTCGGGGTGGGGATTTCCTTGAAAGCCATAGGTTAAAATCGCTCTAGCGGCCGCCATGTTTTTTTGAAACGTAATGAAAATATATTTAATTAAAATAAATAATCTGTAAACCAGCAAAATCGGATCATAATTTCAACTTACTGATTAAATCTGTTTAGTTTACGCAGTTACTGTATGACGGACCTTTTTATTGATATTAGGACACGGTTTTTACAAAATTTTATTTGATTTTAGTATACTAAAAAAAGTAGTATGCTAACGTATGTATTGTTTGAATGGTATCCAGAACAATTTGCGAATAGATATACTTACTTACTCACTGGCACTATCGAACCCGTAGGTTCATGGCCGCGCAGACATAAGCTCTTATATCCCTATCCTGAGCTCATGCTTTCCAATCATTCCCTGTATAATCCACTTCCCACAAATCATAGTTAGTTATTCTCCCATCTCATTCTTGGTCTACCAACTGGACGTTTTCCCTCTGATTTTCCTACAAGAAGTTTCCATGCACGTCTTTCATTCCTCATACGTGCAACATGTCCTGCCCATCGCAGTCTACGATACTTAACTGTTCTTATTATATCTGGCTTCGTATAAAGTCCATGTAGTTCATTGTTAGGTAGTCTTCTCCATTCACCTGTCTGTTCATCTCTCTTTGGTCCAAGAATTTTCCTAAGTACTTTATTCTCGAATACTTTGTAATCTCCTTTACTCCCTTAAAGTAAGAGTCCATGTTTCGCACCCATATAATATAACTGGTAGAATAATAGTTTTATATATTTTCAGTTTAACATTTTTTGAAAGGAGTTGGGACATCAAGAGTCTCTGCAATGCGTAATAGCACGCATTTCTAGAATTGAGCCAATGTTTAAATTTGTTTGTGCATCTCATTCCTATTTGTGATTATTGTTCCTAGGTATTTGAAATCAGCCACTTCATCAAAATTTCCCTCATTTGTCATCAGCTGGAATAGATATACATTTATCAACTAGCTTGTTCATCCAAGATGGATTAAAACAGCGAAATACGTCATCACCATTACTATTCACCTTCGGTCAAGAATATATTGTTAGGAAAATGACCAAGAACAAATCCTGATTTAGATTAATGTGGCGTTCACCAGCTATTTGTCCATGCTATCTGAATGTGAGATTATGTCTGACAAGGTTGCAAAAATGCCGAAATATTGTAAACACCTGCAAAGAAATTGATTTAGATGTAAAAAAGTAATTGAAGTACAATGAGATGCGCCATAAAGCATATGAGTACAGGGTTACAGTAAGTAATAACTCGTCTAAAAATTGAAATTGAAATAGAATTATAACCCTATCCATCCATAGTAATTCTGCCCGAGGGCAGGTCTTTCACTGCAATCATAGCGTTTTCATGCTATGCTTTGCAGCTTTACTAGGGAATTGTAGGTGTGGTAGCTTCCCGTTGCTTTCCACACCGGTGAAGGATGATGATGGTGTGATAATGATGATGACCATGTGATTTCGGGGACCGTTTGGGCCTTAAAATCTTCGTGACATTTGTCTTACAGGTGAGGAAAAACCCCGATAAAAACCTCACCCAGAAAAACTGCCCCGACCGGGGATCGAACCTGGGTCCGCTGCGTGACAAGGCAGCACGCTACCTCGAGACCACAGCGGTGGACTATAACCCTATAACAGATCAAAGTCATACAAATGGAGAAATTAAATACCGACTTAAATTAGAAAATTCATGTTATTATCGCCTCACTATGACGTTTATATAAAAGCGAGTGCCGGGCGACAATGACTGCCATTGATTTAACATACGGAATTATTATAGTGACTGTAGTCGGCATATTTGATTTTAATTATTGTATTTAATTATAATAATTTGTATATAACAGTTGCGGGGAAACAAAGCGAGTCGCTGGACAACCATCATAGTGAGGCTATAATACTGTTCTGTTCAATGTCTCCAGTCTTCTCGGTTTTTACATAAGAATTTAAAATATTACAATCTATAAAACAATAATATTTCATGTAGTATTTTATGATTGTGGAACCTGACAATTTACATTGAGGGACGAAAACAATCTAAAGTACTCGTTAATAAGATCTTCAGACGAATATTTTGCCCCAAAAGTATGAGAATGGATGATGTTTCGCAATGAGGAACTCCGTAATTGATATCATTGTCCATATATTGTCAGGGTATTAATTCTAGGAGAATGAGATTGACATGTCTTGTAGACTTAATCGGTTACATTGTAAATACTTTTAATTTTTTTATTGGGAAAATCTTTATGAAGAGATGATTAGGAAGCCCTAGGCTTAGGTGGAAGGATAATATTCGATTGGCAGTTCCTATTGTGACATATGGATCAGAGAATTGTGTCATAAATAGATCAGAAGATTACTAGAAACATCAGAGATGAAGTTCCTCAGAAACGTTGCAGGATATACTCTAAGAGACCACATTCCTAGTGAAACAATTAGGCAAAAACTCAACATTTTAAATCCAAATGAAAAAATACAAAACTATAAACAAAAATGGCATGGGCATATTTTAAGGAATTGACTCTTCTAGGCTAACAAAACAAACACTGTTGTACCAACCTCATGGCTATAGAGATGTGGGACGTCATAGAAGACGATGGGAAGATGAATTCTGAGAGCGGAACAGGCCGACGGCCTAGCATGAAGATGATCTTAGGGAACTGGATATCTGGTTTATGAACTAGATTTAGTTTGCTTGATGATAAAAACCAATGGAGAGCCTTTGTGAATGCAAAATTATACTCACGATTCCATAAGACACGTAATTATTGATAGTGTTTTATTTCGTATGTTTTTTAATATGTGAGATCTCGTTAAATGGTGTTATGATTTTCATATCAAGGGGTTGCAACAATTAAACGAAGCATTTTGAACTGGAATCATTGTAGAATTTCAAAATTAAGTTACTAGCAGTTTCCAATAATATTGGATACCTAAGTCCAAATGAATTTCAATGTGGTTTTGTAAAGCAGGATTTTGTTTTCTGTACTCAATTTTTATTTGTGTCCTATTAGCCATTTAAGTTTGAAAGTTCTTAATTTTGACTGTGTGCTTTTCTTTTGGGTAATATAATTTCGCCGTGTTAATCTACGGTCTAGATGCATACACATATATTTTACCAGCTGTTGGCATGTCTTTGTTATTAAGTGTTACAAAGGGACAGTTGCCATTTCTGATCTGTGACATAAAATTAATTTTTACTTTCATTAGGCATGAAGAAATTAAACATAGGCTCAATTCTGGAAATGCGTGCCATTATGCATTAAAGGGACTCTTAACGTCCCAACTCATTAAAAAAATATATGGGCTAACTTGAAAATATATAAAACTACTATTCTACCATTTATATTATATGGTTGCGAAACATGGACTCTTACTTTAAGGGTGGAAAGGAAATTACGAGTATTTGAGAATAAAGTTCTTAAGATACTTTTTGGACCAAAGAGAGATGAACAGACAGGTGAATGGAGAAGACTACATAAGAGTGAACTACATGGTCTTTATAGGTAGCCATATATATATAATAAGAACAGTTAAGTCTCGTAGAATGCGATGGGCAGGACATGTGACACGAATGGGGAATGAAAGACGTGCGTGGAAACTTCCTGTACGAAAACCAGAGGAAAAATGCCTAATTGATAGACCAAGAATGAAGTGGAAGAATAACATAGCCCATGATTTGAGGGAATTAGATTATGCAAGGGATGATTGGAAAACATTAGCTCAGGATAGGGATGTACGGGGAGTATTACGAACCGTTGATTTTCTTAGGCTTAAAGGACCTTCGGGACTTGGAAAATCTGATAGCATGAGTTTCTAGCCGAGCGTTAGTATGAGGATGTACAGTTATATATGCATACGTGTTTTGAAATAAACAATGGATTCTTAATTTTACTATTTTATTACTAAAGTATAATAATTACAATCCCTAAGTATTCTAGCCCTAAATAACTAATCTAAGCTTATATTAAAAACTACAGTACTTCCTGGGGTTTGAGAGAGAGGGATGGGGGTTTTATAAATCTACCCTACTCTACATTTTAATAAGTATATACTAATTACTACACTTTGAAAATCAGTCTTAAAATATTTGATACTTGTCCTCATTGCTAACTATCCTAGCTAATTTGCAAAGAAAAATGGTCAGTGACTTACCCATCAGCACCTCTTGGTTGCACAGACAGACAGACAGTCAGACACGAGGCCTTCACTTCCCCAGGGTTATATACTAAGCTTTGACCTATAGTTACCCTAACTGTACTCACTAACATTCCATAAACTAAATGTAGAGATTTACAGTTAGCCAAGGAAAACTTTGTTCTGAACTATATCATGTCTAAAACTTATTTCAACAGACTTTGCTTGAATAATTAAAATAATCTATAAAATAATTAAATATCTATATAAAATACTCTGTGTGTTCGTAACAGAGAGCTTATGTCCGTGCGGCCATAAACCTACAGGTTCGATAGTGCCAGTGAGTTAGTTAAATACAATTTATATATATTGAATAAAACGGTTCTCAAAGTAAATGTCCCTAAAACGGAAATATAAGACAGGAAAATAAGTTAATTTTTTAGTTATTTCTTTGTAGACACTTTAAGATCCAAGTTCATATTGCGAATAGGACTTTCCTATAGACTGCGCCTTTTTATTGTGTGTAGAGGTTGACTGTTTTAATTTCAATGATATGACTTGATTCCATCCATAGTAATTCTGTCCGAAGGCAGGTCCTTCACTGCAATCATAGCATTTTCATGCCATGCTTGCAGCTTTACTAGGGAATTGTGTAGGTGTGGTAGCTTCCCGTTGCTTTCCATACCTGTGAAGGATGATGATGATAATGATAATGGTAAGGATGATAATGATGATGGCCATATGATTAATGGTACTGAAATTTAAGCTCACACTTCACTGAAAAAATCTACATCACTGGTCAACTATGACTTGTCGCAGAGATCACAGCGTGTTCATAATGCTTGTGTTCGATTCATTTTCAATATCCGTCATTATGACCATATTTCCGAACGCTTCATTAATCTCTCTTGGCTCCGTCTTACTGACAGACGTAAATTACACTCTCTTTCACTACTTTTAAAGCTTCTGAATTCCTACATTCCTACTTACCTGGCGTCCAGATTTGAGAAGTTATCCTCTTACCACAATATTGACACTAGGTCACAAGATAACAGTCTGCTAATAATCCCTCTTCATAGCACTTCCTCTTATTCTACTTCCTTCCTAGTATCCTCTGCCCGCTCCTGGAATTTCCTTCCTCAAGATATTAGGGGTTGCCTCACCCTTGGCACTTTTAAGTCACGCTTATATAGTTACCTGTTGTTTAATAATTATTTTTTCTCTATTTATTTAAATTTATACCATGCCATTAATAATTTGTACTCGTTTTTTATATATCTTGTACTTACTTACTTACTCACTGGCACTATCGAACCCGTAGGTTCATGGCCGCGCGGACATAAGCTCTCCATACATCCCTATCCTGAGCTAATGCTTTCCAATCATTCCCTGTATAATCTACTTCCCTCAAATCATAGTTAATGTTATTCTCCCACCTCATTCTTGGTCTACCAACTGGACGTTTTCCCTCTGGCTTTCCTACAAGAAGCTTCCATGCAAGTCTTTCATTCCCCATACGTGCAACATGTCCTGCCCATCGCAGTCTACGAGATTTTATATATCTTGTATATATTATATTTAATTCGTTAAATCTAGAGTAAATCAAATAATAATTGTGTTGTATTTATAACACGTAATCGTTTATGTCTATTGCAATTTAGACGTAAGACTATTTTTCGTACTTTTTAAAACCTGGTTGAGTGGTAGACAATGCCTTAAGGCCTTTAACTCTGCCAGGTAAAATAAAGCTATTATTATTATTATTATTATTATTATTAACCCTGGATTTGTAACTTTGACCTCCCGGATAGGAGTCTATGTGAGTCAACCTCGCTCGTTATACTAATGATTTTGAAGTATATAGATAAAGTTGTGTTTGAAAGGAAGAAGAAATTCACGAAGTCTCTCCTTACACTTTGGCAGTTTTGCCAAAATTACACAATTTAAGTAGAGTTTGTTCGCCAGCTGTAAGATAATAGCAGTAATTAAGACATTGTCGCTAGAGTTGGTTTTAAATTCCGCTCATGATGTCGGAATCTTAATCTAATACTTATGAAAGGAGCTACATGCGACACAGTGTAGATTTCATCTGTCTTCGTTTTCATTATTTGTTCTTTTTTTCCTCTTCAGTTCAACTGAGTGATTGCCACTTTTTTCTGTATTTTTTTCTCTCTCACGGCTCATAGGATACTTAAAAATCGATTTCTCTAAGACGTTAATTACGGAGTATGACATAAATGGCCATCCATCTAGAAAACACTTTTCTAACTTAACAGTAATTTCTATTTCCCATCAAACACCCTATGAAATGCAGAAAAAAATAAAAAGAGCAGATAATATGCATAAAAAAGTTACTGAACGAGTTGGCTCGGATGATAGCATCTGAAACTTCTTGGAAGGTCCCGATTCAAATTCCATGACCAAGTAATTTGACTCTAATATACTTTTTTTCAAGTTCTGAAGACAAATGCCGAGTTAAAATTTCATTAACACAATCCGTTTCATCATCAATAATTATTTTATTAACCTTTACAAATGAATTAATTTCAATTAATTTCTTCAAGTTTCATAAACACATACGAGTACATTCTCAATGACCCTAGACGTGATATGATCAGAGATGTTCAAACATCTTAAAATAAAAATTGAAGTAAAAAAATAAATAACATTAGTACCTTTTGAGTATCTTAGTATTCTTCTAGCAGTATTAAACTTAGATTATAATGTTTTTATAAAGACATACAAATCGATAACGACAAATGCTACATTTATTTATTTATTTATTTATGGTTTTATTTTGCTTCCTTATTTGTTTGTTGCATAAGAGCTCACATTGTAAGACAATGGCCTTATAATACAAATTTAAAAAAAATATAGCAAACAAATTGTTCTTATATGAGAATACTATTACACATAGGCCTTATATTATTAATTTCAGGACCCATGTTTAAAACCTTTTCTTGCTTGATGCACATTATATTCTAAAAAGTAATAATGGGACTTATTTTTTTTTCACAATACCATATTTTTATTAACCTTTTTACAGATACCTTAACATGTAAGGTCATATCGGACCTTAGGATCTTTAGGTATGCTCAGTAGGCGCGTGTTTATGTTTTCTTGTCATGCGCTTTTCTTAAAAAAATGTTTGATAATCTACTAAGAAATTATGATTATTTTGAAATAGATCCTGTAATGCAATTTCAACTCAGAATTTGCATTGAGGATTAGGAAAACCAGAAAAAAAAATCCTGTCAGGTTGGTCTCGGTACCGGAATTGAACTCGGGACCTCGATAATACAAGTCCCATACTCGCTTGAGTAATTCACTGTGTACCGCTAATTTATTATCATCATCGAAAAGCGATGCCGAAAGGTTCTAAATTGTGAGAACAGCATACATTTTGGTTTTCAGATTTTATTTTTTAAATTGCAGCAGTAAATTTAAATGCAAGGAGAAATATAGTTTTTTTACCCTTATTTCAGGTAATCGCAACTTTATTAGACGTTAAATAACATACCATTGAACATATGTATAACTTATTTCAATGTGACAAATTACCCACTTCATATCGTGACAGACCTATAGTTCGTTACTAACTAGAAGAATAGTGCAGACTGATGAGGGAGATCGAGGGATTTACTATTATGCGAACAAGTGCATCTATATGTAAAACTACTGAAAACATTTGTTTCCCTAAAATTCTCTTTACGTCTTGTCCCTGCACCATCTGTTAATTATAGTTAGCGTTGATTAAATTGACTCTGGTAGGCGAGAGAATCTCCCGTGTGATGTTGTTTGTAAGCAATGAAGGGGTGTGGAAAGGTTTAGCGTCCTTTAACCTGTCAGAGGCCACCAAAAAGAAAAACCAGATCATGTCTAGACGCTCATCTTCTCCTGAGTAACCAACCGTAGTTAATTAATAATTGTAAAATAAATTGCAAAAAATAGCAAAATATGTTATTCAACAATACTGGACATTATTACGATATATATTTAGGCCTATAAATATTCAAATACTGTTGAAAATAAAAACATCAAGCGGCATATATTTTAGAAAATGATAATGAGATAGGGGAAGAAGATCATAACAAGGTGCTTCAAAATTGGACACGACTCTCTAGGTAGCCACCTTCATTGCTTAGGTATATTACAAATTCTAAACTGTATCCTCTCAAATACTTTGGGTGTAATAGAGTTGACCGTGTCAAAATTTGCCTATCATTGTCGGATAGCAGTTTTATTGACAGATACTGGGAGGTTCGAGAACGAGAGAAAAATGATCTTGTAAATAATCTAACTTGTATCAGCGTAGTGGCTTTTCGTTGTTCTATTAATTTCTATGTACATAATTAATGTTCATGTCTTTGAATTTGTAGTTATTGTAAGGTTACTGACATCAAACACCTCTGCATGAAATAAATAAATATAATAAATTAGTTCTCAAAAACATTCTATTATGACAGAAGAAAATATAGGTAATAAAGCTTGCATTTGAAGAGAAACATTTTCGCCTAGACCGAGACTCGAACCCGGGACCCTTGGCTTTCCGGGTTCGAGTCTCGGTCTAGGCGAAAATTTTTCTCTTCAAATATAATTTATCCTTTAATGAGAAGTGTTAAATTAATAATAGAAAAAATCGTCAATAAAGCTTGCGTTGAAAAAATTAGAATTATTTTACGAAAGCAAAGCTATCATAGAAGAGTGACTACAAATGATCTGTATGTTATCAAGATAGGTAGGATGAAGTCTTTGAAGTTTATATGGGACCTAGTATCGATGGTCTTTGAATACTTTGAGAACAGTTTTTTTTTTTTGCTAATGAAAACAAATGTAACTTGTTTGGGTCTGTAGGATAGGAAACGGCCAAAGCAAGAGATGAAACCATGTAATTTGAGACAAACAACGAAACATTATAGGGGAAGTGTGACTGCCTAGGGGTAAATATCAGCTGGTGTAGTAGGACAGTTTGCCTTTATTGTTAGTACAGTAGATCAATATGTTGCGGTGAAGGAAAATCTGCGACCCAGTATTCAAAAAAATACCCGGACTTCTTTTAAAACTTCAAACACTATTAAGATAATGTCTTCTTCTTCACTTCCTGGTTTAGGCATTAGTTAATGTTTTATGTTGCCTCATGTGTTGTAGCGTCTCTGAGACTCGCTAACTTTGCACATAGAGGTGGCTTCTAAAAGTTTGAAAAGCATTAGAGACCTAATGTAGTTTTCTACAATGTTAGCAAAACAAGTAATAATTTAATTTATTTGAATAAAATACATACATTCTCCTATGGGACAGACATATAACCATGGAAAAATAAATTACAAATATAGCTTATAATTCAATAGTGAGAAGTACAGTCACATATGGAGCTGAAGCATGGGAACATGGGAATTCAACAAAAACTTACAACAAAAATTTATATATATGAAAATTGATTTATTGAGGAGAGCAGCAGGATGTTAAAAATTAAAAAAAAAGTATCATACGAGAAAAAGATTCAATAGTACATTATATATGATGTAATCAGTTAAATTGGTATGGGCTTGTACGACGAATGCAAGAATAAAGGTTACCCAGAGAAAAAAAAAACATTGGAATAGTGTCTACCTGGAAAAATAAAGAAAGGAAGATATCGAAAATCATAGATGCAAGAAATGTCCCGCGCCGTAGCCGAGCGGTTAAGGTAGGAAGCCTTGGCGCAGAGCTACGGGACTTGCGCTGGTTCGAGTCTCCATGGGGGAAGAAATTTTCTCATGGTATTTCGGCCAGTATGGGACCGGTGCCCACCCAGCATCGTGAGGCAATTGGGTAGCTACAATAAGTAGCGGCTCCAGGTTGAGGAACCAGCTATAACGGCTGGGGGACTCGACATGCTAACCACATGTCACCCCTACACTGGCTGTTGATCATCTACCTCTGTGATTGACACATGTGGATGTGAAGGGCCAGCAGCCGGCTGGTAAAAGGGCAACCGCTGAAAAGTGGAAAGACCCTCAATCGGAAATAGATGCAAGAAATACTGGAAAAGAGAACGAAAAGACGGGAGGACGAGTGGATGGATACGGACGAATGGAAAAGAAAATTAAAACTTTAGGCACAGAAATATATGGAAACATTGAAGATATGTATATAAATATAATGAATTCTCCATTAGCGGTAAAGTACTTGAATAACCAAATATAACTAGGAAATCAAGTTATGGAAGAATGTCAATGTCTATCTTCAGAAAACAAATGCAGACCTACTGGAATACATCATATGCTCTAAAAGTTTTTTAATAATGTCCTTATTACCATTCCCTTTAAAGTCATATAGAACTGTGATCTAGCTTTAAACATGTTATAATACACATTTAATTATCTATATTATATCACGATCATGAATATCTTGTTAACAATAAAATAATTGTCAGATGCTAGTCATTTTCGGAGCTAGTTTTGAGGAGACGAAAATGACATTAAATATAAAAGTAAACTTTAGGGAGCTCAGTAATCATGCTGTTGGATTCGATAAACTTTGTTCAGGATAGAGAACAACGGACGATTAATACGTATAAGAACTCTGATGAATCCATTTTCATAAGTAATGTCACGAATGATTTTCGATTTATCTAGAGGATTTGGAAATCAAAGAGCGACATTTGTTAGGACTATTAACGAATAAAATTAAGCTGTTTACTCAAAAGTCATTATTTAAATATAGTTACCGGTATTTTAAAATATTTATATATTTAATGTAAACGGCGATGTTTGAAAACAAATCAGAAATGTGAGGTTATGTATATTCACTGCAACTTGATCATATTATTTATTGCCAAATATATAGCAGGATTTTATTATCATAATAAATATGAAAGTTAAAGTTAATAATTTTGTATTTTTAAATTCTTTTAATATTTAAATATAACTTAAATAAATAAAAACATCTAAATAATTAATTGTTGGTTATTGTGGAATAAAAATTTCTCAGTAACAATTAAAGAAATTGTATTACATAACAGTCTTTCTAAATAATGCTTTTAAAATTGTTTTAAGTCATTGTTGTCAAAATTATAAACCCTTCTTTTATAACTGTGAGGTACGCCGTAGCGTAGTGGTTAAGGCACTGAGCTACAAGCCGGAGGGTCGAGGGTTCAAGTCCCGTTGGGGTCAGGATTTTTAAACTGACCCAAACCCTCTGGCGGCACTATGACCCTGGGGTCGACTCAGCCTCTAACGGAAAAGAGTACCAGACGTATGTTCTGGGGGTAAAGGCGGCCGTCACGCAGGGCTGACAACCCGGCTGACATAAAGTGCCGATTGTCTAGAAAAAGTGGGAGCCTTAACCTCCTACTACCCCAAGGGCCTCCGGGCCTGTTGTGGGATCACTTTACTTTACTTACTTTTATAACTGTAATAAGAACACCTGCTTAACTTCATATTTTTAAATGAAAGTAAACTAAACTCTGATTGGTTGTTAAAACAATTAACTTTTTGATTTAACAAATCAAATTTAAACCTTATATTTAAAAGAACTATTAACCAATAGAATTTAAAATTACCATCATGTGATGTAATAATATTCTTTAAAATTATAAAGGAATTACACTAGTCATTCTGCATATAACTTTCCACAAAGATAGAAGCAAGAAGAGTTCTCTAGATAAAATGTAATATTTAATACAAGAATAATTGATTCCAGAAAAGAAAATAATTTATTTTAATTAATAGTGAAGAATAATACCACTTAAATTTACTTAATCTGCTGGTAACCTGCAAAGTGAATAAATTTGTAATTATTTCTACAAGAAGCAGTTTTCAGTGATTTTAAAGTGCTTTCCTATCCAGTGTACCAACTTCCGATCTTGGGAAGAGAATCCGGCTCTACCGAAAATAAAACCCAACCTGAACCAGTAATTCTTTTTGGGACACCAATCCTTCTTCAAAATGTTACTACAACATGGGGCATGAAGAAAATTACTACATCAAAATGCCACCGGAACGTGGGACAAAGCATTTACTTCTTCAAATAGGATTGCAATATTATAAAAATGCACCCTAGCGAAGAAAGAATGAAACACACCAAACTGTGTACTACAATCAACATTATAGGTTATTGGTTTATTTTTTTAGTAAACAAATCAGAACGAGAGGAAGACCAGCCAAGAGATAGATAGACAGTGAATGCACATCCAGTACGTCTTACTTCGAGGAGTGATTTTGGAAATACACATGATGAAAATCCTACAAATTATGACTAAGAAGAAGAAGAAGAAGAAGAAGAAGTAAACAACTCAGTAAAATCAAGGAATCTGTTCATTATTTGCTATATTCAATGTATTTGTTGGAGAAAAATAAAGCTCTGAGTTGTTCAGATTATTAAAAGGAGGAGCTTTCTTTATCACAAAAGCAGGAGCTGATATAGAGAAATCGATAAAGAGCTAGGTGAAACACGACTGTCATTGGCTGTAAAACAAAATTCATTGAAACGTAATTGGTCATTGGCTATCATTTGGGGCATGAGTTAAATACTCATTAACATTATAAATGAGTTCGTGCTGCAACAGTGAAGTGGCAAGAAAACAATCATCAAATGTTATTGAAGAGCGTGTATTATCTACCACTCAGGACGTTATTTTGGAGGCATCAGCCCCAATATCTATCACAGAGTGAATTTTTTCAATTTTTCCTTGGCTACTAAGGACATGAGACCTTAAGACTCGTATAATCCTCGAACACCATCTGGCTTTTGTGAATTAACCCATATCATGATCACATTGTTTGGTATGAGTGAATGGTGTGTTTTATCTTAATGCTTATGTTTAGAATATGGGCACTCATCCGAGAAGCTATGTCCTTGTATGGTAAAAATGTACGTGATCCAGAATTGAAAAGTTCTCTCGCGACATGGGTGGGTGTGGTGTACATATGACTACAAAGAGAGATAGGAAAAACCAAGTTAATTATGAATCTTTGTTAATTTTGCGACTTACGAGTCATTAGCGTACACCATTAATGAATTTAGGCCAATGTTGACCTGTTTCGGTCTCAAGTAGACATCTAAAAGTCGTTTTTTTGTGGACGTCCAGGTCGTCGTCCTCGTGGGCAATATCGAGAATTGCATTAGGGATCCTAGTTGGTGACATATAGGAATACAATAAGAACAGTTAAATCTCGTAGACTGCGATAGGCAGGACATGTGACACGTATGGGGGTGAAAGAGGTGAATGGAAGCTTCTTGTAGGAAAACCAGTGGGTCCCAGTTGGTAGATCAAGAATGAGGTGGGAGAATAACATTATCCATGATTTGAGGGAAGTAGATTATACAAGGGATGATTGGAAAACATTAGCTCAGGGTAGGAACCTACGGGTTCGATAGAGCCAGTGAGTGAGTTAGTTAGTTGGTCATAATACTTACGAGTATTATGAAAAATAGTAGACAAATACAGTAAATCAGCAGTCGGCAATTCATGTTGCAAGCGGCAGCTTACGTCATAGTTCAGGAGATAGGTTCACAGTGCATCCCTCCAATATCAGTCAAATGTTTTCTGCAATATCTCGTCTTACAAGGCGAATCACGTCATTTACATTGAAGTTCTGTGTACTTATGAAGTAGAGCTGACGGATGAAGTTTAAAACATCGCTTGTTGCCTTGATGCTCAGGCAACTTCTCCGGCTCGGCTGTTGAGCAGGTTGCCGAGTGGGACATTTACTGGCGTTTTCGCATAGGAACTTGCATTTTTGTGGCATTCTTTCAATAAGCGCAAGTTCTGATCTAAACACTATCCACTTTTGCTTTTTACGATTTATATAGAATACTTTTATGCGCTTATACGACAGTAGTAAATAAAAAGATACCATGCTGTACAATTGAAGAAAAATTATATTTTATTACATTTGTAGAATTTAATTCGAATTCTAATCCCAAGATATTTTTAAATGAAATATGTATAATAACAAAATAATAATAAATAATAAACCAATAGAACAAGTAACACACTTTAATTATTTAGGTAATAATATATCACAGTTTCATAATCAAAAAGATGTGGAAACAAATTTAGAAAAATATAACAGATTAAATGGTATAATTAGGAGACATTTTGGAAAACAAACGAGGAAAGAAATCCAATTGAGATTTCATAATGCCATAGCCAAACCTGCTCTACTATACGGAAGTGAATGCTGGACACTTCGAGCAAAAGATAAATCCCGCATTAATAGTTCACAAATGAGATTCCTCCGATCACTAACTGGAGTAACATTAAGGGATAAAATGAAAAGTGATGAGATAAGGATGCAGTGGAATAGTAGGGAAATGGTTGAACATATACAAAATTGTCAGATTAAATGGTTCCAACACGTCCAGAGAATGTCAAATTCCCGTTTGCCAAAGATGATTTACCACCTCAACCCTAAAGGCAAAAGATGGAAAGATCAGTTTTTTTAGTCGCAGAACGGGCATCATCACCCAATACTGCATTCGGAAGAAGAAGAAGATGTATAATGACATATTAGATATTACCTGTTGAATTGGTAGTGCATCCTGTAATATCCAATAGTTAATTTTTTTAAATAAATTGCGTTTGAGATTCGTATTGTGGAAGGTTCCGGTTTGAATGTTTGACCTGAATGTTTTTTCCTGGTTTTCTCAGAAATCAAGATAAGTTATGGAATTTCATTATCATTACCTCTTTCATCATAATTACATTTTTTAAATTAAATCAATTTTATTTTACACAAATGCCAACAAATAGAGTAGAAATTCACAGCCTGCTGGATACAACCAAATAATCTAGATGCAATATGATTTTAGATGTAAAATCACCTATAAATAGGAATCCAAATAATAACACTGCTAATGATGATGATAATATGTAGTAACAGAAATAATACAGTAAGAATTTATAATTGTTATGACATATTTAAATAAAATAATACAACTGAGAAGTCGAGTTTCGGCATTTCAAAGTGTTAAATAACCCAGGAATGTATCATCATCATCATCCTGTCAAATAATAATCCTGATGGACCGTTACGGTCTCCCATCATCTCTGCCTGCAAGTCTTTTCCTTTGAAGTATGTACTGAAGCATCTGTCGGAGTATTCTAGTAGTTCCATTCTTTTTACATGCTGAAGCCAGTCTTGTCTAAATTGTTTCAGGTAATGGACAGTGAGTGTTATTTTTAATTCTTCTGTATGATCCAGGAGCTATGGCTAGGTGTATTTCGTAAACATCTCATTTCTGCAGCTGTCACCTGTCGTTGGTCTTGGAGTCTAATGGTCTAGCTTCGCTACCATAACTGAAAACTGAACGTTCCAAAATTGTATATAATTACATTCTTAATATGTTTTTGTACTTTTATAGCCTAAGGACTTGGTTGATGGTTCTCAGTTCCATATTGTAAGTTTGGATTTTATTAAAAAATCACATTCTTCAATGTACATTGCCAGAAAAGGAAAATGCAGTACCCTCAGTGACAAGTTCATTTTATTAAAAATGATGTGACAGGTAGTTAATCATTATAGGGGTATATGATAAATGTAGACCAAATTAAATACATATGTCACAGTACAATGTGCCCAAATACTCGCATCAATATACAGTATACCCACCTCAGGCTGAATGCAAGCGTGTATTCTCGAATGCAAACGGTCATAAAGGTGCCGAATGGTATCCTGCCATAGATTGTTCTAAGCATAATGCGCTTTTTTTTTTTTTTCGCAATTCGTCAATGATTGTTGCAGGCTCTGAAGAGAGAGTAAGTTCGTACTTCATCGTGCCCATACGTGTTCAATTGGCGAGAGATCTGGGGATCTTGCTGGCCAGGACACTTATACACCACGAAGAGCATGTTGCGCGTAGCCATGTGTACGTGCGTTATCCTGCTGAAAATTCATATCACCTTCCTGTCGAAGAAATTATAGTAGCACGGTGTTAAACCTGTGCAATGTATCAGGAACTGTTTATTTTACCCTGCAGAAACACAGAATGTGACCGCAAGTTGTAACTGATGACCCTCCCACACCATGAAGCCGGGATGAGGCCTGTGTGTCATGGGCGAAAGTACCCCGGAAGATGACGCTCACCAGGTCTACACGCGTACGTTCATCCTTCGCATATAGACAGAAACTAACTCATCATTGAAGACAACAGAGCGCCATTCCACTCTCAAGTCGACTCTTTCACGACACCAGAGTAGCCGTGCTCGGCGGTATCGTGGTGCAAATGATAGCCAGTGAATTTGTAATTTGTTGGCTATAATGCTATAATTCTTGGATATATTTTATACCCGCTATAAAGGGGACTGATTCCTTGGTAATTATCGCAGTTTTTACCGAGGAATCAATTTTCTTAATATACATTGTAATATAGTGTATGGTGGAAGCAAGTTATCTTCGATAGGATTATAGAGTAATTTAATATTGACACATAAATATTCTCTGGGAATATTTAATGTTGAACGAAAAATATTAAATTCTCAATTATGTTCATCATATTTATTGACTGAGGGGGAAAAAAAAATGCATTTAAGCTCTTGCTTATACTGTAATATTATAGGTCTAAATGAAAAATTTATGTTGTTGAAATATTTTCTCTAAGAAGCAAAATTAAATATAACTTTAGGTATACAGGTAATTTGAAGAGTAGAAATATATAATAAAATATTTAATTTGAATAATGGGATTATAATTCTATTATTAATTAATAGTTTATATTTTATTGGTTATAACTACGTTGCAGGCTGCTCTTTAATCGATCACTGACAAATTTAATTTAAATCCGAACTCAGTAGAAATTAGAAATAATATACAAAATTACACAAAACACCTGTGCCTGTCTTGGATACGAGGGCACCAGGGAACTGTGGAAAATGAACGTGTTGATCAACTAGCTAAATCCGCAGCATCTTCTGAGCTTCATTATTCATTTTCAAAGTGTCCAGTATCCTATGTTAAAAATAAACTGTTGGACTATATCATCACTGATTGGAATGAACATTGGATAAGGAGTGCAAATGGTGCTTTGACTAAATATCTCTTCTTTCTTACAGTATACCATAGGCTAAATACAAAACATTTATTCCAAATTTCATTTTAACACAATTTGTAACTGACCATGGCAAATTTGGGAGTTATTTTAGGAGATTTAGTATTAACCCAGACAGTGATCATAATTTTAAATGTCAAAAATCAGTACAATCTGTAAAACATGTTTTATTTGATTGTCCTATGTTTGAAAGACAACGATTCTGGTTAAAGTTACTTTTAAATGATGATGCTTTTGCCTCAATGTGTGAAGTGATTTTTAAGAACCAACATTATCAACATTTTATGAACTTCATAACACACATTCATAACAATATGTAGTTTTTGCTAAACACTTATAGACGGTTTATGTAATTCATAACACTCATTGAAAACCATAAGTTAATATTTCTGTTTCACAATATATAGTATAATATTGTTACAGTAAGCTATAACCCTAACATGCCTTTGTGGCGAAATATGGTTTCAAAATATTTGGAATTCAATAATAATAATAATAATAATAATAATAATAATAATAATAATAATAATAATAATAATAATAATAATAATAATAATAATAATAATAATAATAATAATAATAACAACTAGGTAATGGAAATATAAAATTGGAATTCGTTGATAGACTAAATGTTAAAATATTATTAATTCTACTAAATATCATAAATTTTAATCGTAAAGGTAGTGCTAGAGTTATTGCATAGTTATCTTTTTAAGTATGATGACAATATATAGTTCCATTTTTTCAATTTTACCTTTACTTAAAACCAACTTTCCATTAACATAAAAAAACTGTTGAATGTGAATGGAAAATCAATAAAGTGGATCTTGTACTTTTAGGAATCAAAGTAGTACAATAGTGTTTGGTAGTAGTAGTAGTATACATGGACTCTTACTTTAAGGGAGGAAATTAGATTACGAGTTTTTGAGAATAAAGTTCTTAGGAAAATTTTTGGACCAAAGAGAGATGAACAGACAGGTGAATGGAGGAGACTACATAACAATGAACTACATGGTCTTTATGGGAAGCCAGATATAATAAGAACAGTTAAGTCTCGTAGACCGCGATGGGCAGGACATGTTGCGCATATAGGAAATTAAAGACGTGCATGGAAGCTTCTTGTAGGAAAGCCAGAGGGAAAACGCCCAGTTGGTAGACCAAGAATGAGGTTGGAGAATAATATTAACTATGATTTGAGGGAAGTAGATTATACAGGGAATGATTGGAAAGCATTAGCTCAGGATAGGGATGTATGGAGAGCTTATGTCCGCGCGGCCATGAACCTACGGGTTCGATAGTGCCAGTGAGTAAGTAAGTAAGCCAATAGATATAATTGTAAAATATCAATAAATAAGTCAGAAGTAATGGCATTTATTGGTAAATATGGAATTAGATCAACAATTGTACTGGATAACAAAATAATAGAACAAATATCACATTTCAAATATTTAGGATGTGATATAACTTATAGAGAAAATAAAGATATAGAAAATAAAGTAAATAAATTTCAGGCTATTTGTGGAACCATAAAAAGAACCTTAGGTCGGAAAACAAGGAAAGATACGAAGCTTAAATTGTATAAAACAATGGCTGTTCCTTTGTTGTTGTATGGAAGTGAAAATTGGATAATGAAATCAAGGGATAAAAGCAGGATACAGACTGCGGAATGCTATTTTTACGTAATGTGAAAGGATGTACAAGAGCGGATAGAATAAGGAATGAAACTTTACGAGAAGAATTAAATATATATAAAATTGAAGATAAAATCAGCGAAAATAACAAGAAATGGACAGAACACTTAATGAGAATGAACAACGAAAGAATACCAAAAAGAACCTTCCTGTATAATCCCAGAGGAACAAGAGATGTTGGCCGACCACGTAGAAGATGGACTCCACTTTTAACTTCGCCGGAACAGGCTGCATAGCCTAAACCTTGTACTAGAAGAAGAAGAAGATTGTAGAGACAGTAGATTTATGCGAATATGTTTCATTGTGAGATATTGAGGTGGAGCTTGTACAGGAAGATGGGGTGTAACCCTTTGGAAAGTGATTTTGTAATATCTCATTGTAGAATTGTTCTATTGTTTGTACATCACCGTTATGACACCGGACATTGGCAGTTATCTGACTTTAGTATGTCGTTCAAAGTATTGTATAGTACTATGCATTTAATTATATGACCAAACTACATGGGCTTAATGTATCGGGGGGATAATGAATGGTTCTGCAATGTGTAAATGCTTAAGTACTAGAGGGAAGAGAGAGATTGATTGATGTGTGTTGTGGGCGTATCCCTAATGCACAGATTTCTCATAATATCGCTGAGAGCAATGCGTCTTCATTATATTATAACAGTAGCATTACTTCTCACTCTGCTGGTATCTTGTGTGTCATTTTTGTTGCAGGTGATTTGCAGGTCCTCAGGGTTTGTTGAATCCAAATGACTATCGAGTCCATATTAACTCTTTTCTTTCCAAATACCTCCAGAGAATGTTCTATATTTTTATTTATTGACTTGGTATCACACTACATTAGTCCATTATTATTATTATTATTATTATTATTATTATTATTATTATTATTATTATTATTATTATTATTATTATTATTATTATTATTATTATTATTATTAATTATTCCATCCATAGTAATTCTGCCCGAAGGCAGGTCCTTCACTGCAATCATAGCATTTTCATGCTATGCTTGCAGCTTTAGGTGTGGTAGCTTCCCGTTGCTTTCCACACCGGTGAAGGATGATGATGGCCATATGATTTCGGGGACCTTTGGGCCTTAAAGTTTCCCTGACGTTTGTCTTACAGGTGAGGGAAAACTGTCCCGACCGGGGATCGAACCTGGGCCCGTTGCGTCACAAGGCAGCACGCTACCACGAGACCACAGCGGTGGACATTATTATTAATATTATTAACTTTATATGCACTTGAATAACGAGTTACAATCTCGTCAAGAAAGCTAGCTATAGGGTTGAAAATCTGGCATACTTCAAAATAAACATACATTCAAATAGTTTATTATTATTATTATTATTATTATTACTGAGTATTTGAAAAGTCGAAAACCAATAATAGGTTTAGCAAATCAGCTAATCACCTCTCCATAATGTTGTTGAAATGCTCTTCTACAGTTTTGATGAACATATCTAGCCTACTAATAAAATATAAAGAATAGTATGTATCAAGTCAACAGATGGGCCGGTGTTATATAGGCCTACTTACTTACTTACTTACTCACTGGCACTATCGAACCCGTAGGTTCATGGCCGCACGGACATAAGCTCTCCATACATCCCTATCCTGAGCTAATGCTTTCCAATCATTCCCTGTATAATCTACTTCCCTCAAATCATAGTTAATGTTGTTCTCCCACCTCATTCTTGGTCTACCAACTGGACGTTTTCCTTCTGGCTTTCCTACAAGAAGTTTCCATGCACGTCTTTCATTCCCCATACGCGCAACATGTCCTGCCCATCGCAGTCTATGGGACTTAACTGTTCTTATTATATCTGGCTTCCTATAAGGACCATGTAGTTCATTGTTATGTAGTCTTCTCCATTCACCTGTCTGTTCATCTCTCTTTGGTCCAAAAATTTTCCTAAGAACTTTATTCTCAAATACTCGTAATCTCCTTTCCTCCCTTAAAGTAAGACCTACTTACATTTACAAATTCTTAACACAGTTCACCAATAACTCTGTCTCTCTTTATTTTTATTGTAAACTGTGTTTATGATTTTCTTTTGTAATGTGCAAGTATTAATTAATTTTTTTTATAATTTATATAATTCCAATTGTTTTTTAACATATATTCTCATACTGAGTGTGTTTGAGAATTAAGTGCTTATGAACATTTTTGATCAAATGAGAGACAATGAGACATGAAAATGAGAAAACTGCATAACAGTGAGCTGCATGAAGTTAATGGGAAACAAGGTGTAATAAAGAATAGTTAAGTTTTGTAGGCTGCTATGGGCAGGGCATGGGGAATGGTAAAGGATCATGGATGATTCTTGTTAGGAAAACCAGCAGTTAAGCCAAGAATAAGGTGTGAGAAAAATATCAACCATTATTTAAGGGACGTGAAATATACAGTGAATTGTTACAAAATATTAGTTCAGATAGGGTTCATTAGAAAGTTCGTGTCTACACGGACATGAACCATCGGATTCGATAGTGCCAGAGAGTTTAGTATAAGATGATGACGTTAAACTGATTTGAGGGAAGTGAAACATTATTTCAGGATAGGGATGTCCGCGCGGCCATGAACATCTGGGATACATAGTACCAGTAAGTTTATATTATTAACATTATTAATATTTTTATAACTGTACTGTTATTTCGTCGTTATGTAATGTCTGACAAGAAATACGATTAATTATAAATGCACTGTGTTTAGGATATAAAAGGTACTATATCTTATAACATTTTAATTTTTAATGAATTATAATTTAGTATAATTTGTATTTCTTTATCATAAGTAATGCCACGAGTGATTTCCAAATTATCGATAAATTTATCTAGATAATTTGAAAATCAAGAGTGGCATTTGTTACGACTATTTAACGAATAAAATTAAGCTGTTTACTCACAAATCATTATTTAACTATAGTTATTTTAAAATATTTATATATTTAATGTACACGGCTATGTTTGAAAACAAATAAGAAGCGATTGGTACGCTTCATTTGCTTCTTTTGTTCATCACTGCAGCCAGATCATAATATTATTTATTGCCAAAGGATCGCAATGTTGTAAGAATGCACCCTAGTGGAGAAATTTATAACCAACGTTATAGGTATTAATTAATTTGATGTCCTATGATGTAAATATGTCAATTATATTTTTCTGCAATGTCGTTTCCTGGAAAATAATTCGTTTAAGAAAATGCAAACAGTGTTTTTTTGTGGTAAAATCAATTGTTACAAATGTTTTTATATTACCTATTGCATGCGCTTTCTGTTGACATTCATGCACTATATATGCAATCTGGTAGCCGTATTTCTTAGAGGGTCAGTCACTGCAAAATAATGCTATAACTTATTCAGAATGTTAAAAAGGAGGTGCTTTCTTTATTATGATAAACTTTAGTTGGTAAATTTTAGGCGAAACACGACTGTGATTGGTTGTAAATAAAAAATCATTGAAATGTGATTGGGGCATGAGTTAAATATAAATAAATAAATAAATAAATAAAGCCTGATATGTCCCTTTAGGGCAAAGGCCTCCCTGTACAGGGGTTAAGCTCTATTTGAGAGTGTCACCCGGTGAGCTACTCCGTGGTGAGAAGTTGACTTGGATGTAGCACTTGGTTTGTATACACTGTCTGTTCTGTGATTAGTTAATACACAGTTGGCTCTCCATCGTTCTCCATCTTTTCCTGCATCTGGCGACTCTGGACCATTGCGCCCCTGCTCGTTCTTTGAAGATGTCAGCCCATCGTCGTCTTGGTCTTCCGCGCTGTCTCTTGCCTGTGTACGGGTCCCACATGGTTGTTTTTATTGTCCACCTGTCGTCCTGTATTCTTGCGACGTGGCCTCCCCACTTCCATTTTTTCCTGATGGCTTGTTGTGCGGGATCAGTTGTTGAGGATATCGCTTGAAGTGTTGTATTCGAGATTCTGTCCTTCAGAGTTATGCCTAAGATTTTCCTCTCCATTTTCCTTTGGCATACTTGGAGTGTGTACTTCAGTTTGAGTTAAATAGTCGCTGTAATTTTATTTTGTATTTGTGTTCTGACATTTACTTTGCTGGAATAACATTATTATTATTATTATTATTATTATATTATTATTATTATATTGGCGGCTCCGTGGCACAAGCGGTCAGACGTTCGCCTCTCACAGCTGGGTTCCCGAGATCGAGTCTCGGTCACTCCATGTGGATTTCGTGGTGGAGCTTGGGCAGGTATTTTTTTCTCGGGGTTTCCTCCCGTTTTCCCCTGCCACAATTTCATTCCACCACTTCTCCACACTCTCATCTTGTTTATCTGCCCCTGTGATGGTGTGTCTGGAGTGGTCTGCAGGCTCCCTTGTCATTCACAGACCTCTATATAAGGGGCTTCATCTCATCTCATCCCTCGACCCGATCCTGAATTGGACACAAGTCGAGGATATGTATATCATCATAATCATCATCATCATCATCATCATCATCATGGTTACCTCAAGTCATGTTCTGAGCACATACATAGTCTCTAGTCTGGAGTAATTGACATTAGAGCTTTGGCCTTAAAGCTTACATATGTTTGAGATTAACTAACTAACTAACTAACTCACTGGCACTATCGAACCCGAAGGTTCATGGCCGCGCGGACATAAGCTCTCCATACATCCCTATCCTGAGCTAATGCTTTCCAATCATTCCCTGTATAATCTACTTCCCTCAAATCATAGTTAATGTTGTTCTCCCACCTCATTCTTGGTCTACCAACTGGGCGTTTTCCCTCTGGCTTTCCTACAAGAAGTTTCCATGCATGTCTTTCATTCCCCATACGCGCAACATGTCCTGCCCATCGCAGTCTACGAGACTTAACTGTTCTTATTATATCTGGCTTCCTATAAAGACCATGTAGTTCATTGTTATGTAGTCTTCTCCATTCACCTGTCTGTTCATCTCTCTTTGATCCAAAAATTTTCCTAAGAACTTTATTCTCAAATACTCGTAATCTCCTTTCCTCCCTTAAAGTAAGAGTCCAGGTTTCGCATCCATATAATATAACTGGTAGAATAATAGTTTTATATATTTTCAGCTTAACGTTTTTTGAAAGGAGTTGGGACATCAAAAGTCTCTGCAATGCATAATAGCATGCATTTCCAGAATTGAGCCTATGTTTAATTTCTTTGTGCATCTCATTCCTATTTGTGATTATTGTTCCTAGGTATTTGAATTCAGCCACTTCCTCAAAATTTCCCTCATTTGTCATTAGCTGTCCACTTCCATTATATACTGAATTTCTACGTGTGACCATATATTTAGTTTTACTGATATTTATTTCCAGTCCTAATTTCTTAGTGTTACTCAATAGTGTGTGCGTGTTGGCCTTTAGTATCTCCTCGCTATCGGCCAGTAGTACTACATCATCAGCATAAACTAACAGCTTATTAATACCATTGAGTTGTAAGCCTTCCTCATTCTCTAAAGATTTAATGGCATGCTCTAGTACAAAATTAAATAGTAAAGGAGATAGTGCGTCTCCTTGCTTCAACCCATTCTGGATTTCAAAAGTGTCTGAAAACTGTTTGCCTACACGCACCCTACTCTTTGAGCCATTTAGACACATTCGTATAAGTCTAACTAACTTTTTAGGAATTCCGAACTCCAGCAGGATACTATATAACTTCTCCCTCTTAATTGAATCATATGCTTTTTTGAAGTCTACATATAGTTGATGTACAGTACCATTATATTCCCATTTCTTCTCTAAAATCTGTCTTAAACTGAAAATCTGATCTGTTGTAGACCTGTTTCTTCTAAATGCACATTGATGATCTCCTAGAATGTCATCAATATAGGGAGTAAGTCTGCTTAACTAATATATTTGTTAGAATTTTGTACGAAGTTGAAAGTAATGAGATGCCCCTGTAGTTGTTGCAATCTGTTTTATCTCCTTTCTTATAAATTGGTATGATAATTGATTCCTTCCATTCATCTGGAAGAGCTTCTTTTTCCCAAATCTTACTAAGCAACCAGTGTATCTTGTCCATCAATTTTTCTCCCCCTGATTTTATCAGTTCTGCTGGGATCTCATCTGAACCTGATGCTATTACAAATAATTTCAGTTTCATATTTAATTTGGACGCTTGTTATGAGCAATGGAGAAGAAATAAAAAATACAATAGAAAAAAGAACATAACATTTAGGGATGAGTTAGAATTCATGTTTCTGTTAGTTATTTAATTTCGTGCGTTATATTTAAGAGATTTGGTCGTTGATTGGTGAGGTACTCTATTACTGCATACGGGAAGCACATCTCCTTATTTTACATTTGAGAGTTATATTTTTGTACTTAATAAAATAATATATGATTTAAGCAACATCTTTCACATCATATTTATTTCTGAGAAACAAGGTCTCAAAGACTTTGCATATATGTTCCCAAATTTACGAGAAGAGATTTTTGTCTCGAAATGTGTCGCTTAATGCGAGGAGCACACGTCGAACACCTATAGCTAAATGGTGAGGTTTTCTTTTGTTTTTTACTACGTACGTCTCATAACCATGTCTAGAATTTAAAATTGAAAATCAGAGGTTCAGTTACTATAAGTAAATATAACTAAGGAAAACGAAGACGGTATGAGAAAAGTAAAATGATGTTTATTTTAGCTGGAAACTGGGAGAATTTAATTCACAGAGATGTGTTACAGGCACGTATCAGGTTATTTCCTCTATCGATTTATTGACTGTCGCTAATGGCGGTTGAATTTCACAGAATGACGCCTGCCTTTATTGCATCCTCATAGTTTTTTATTATGTATGATTAATATGAATTTTTATTCAAGGTAAATTCTGTCGAGGGAAAATTTTTCATCGTGCAACAAATGCACAAATTAGCGCCCAGAAGTCTGATAAAGTACTAGCATAAATTTCACAAATGTAGTTTAAATTATTGAACAAAGTTGGCAAAGCCGAAATGTTTGTATATTCGGAATTCCTAGGGTCGTGATTTTGTTATCAGTTAATGTTTTCCAAATGTCAATGTAGTAGATTATAACCACTCGAAATGTGAATAACTGCCTACTTGAACTGTTAATCACCGGCGAGCTTATGATTGCCAGATGTTAAGTGATTATGGGTATTTAACAATTATTGTCCACTTAATATAATCCAAGTCCTTAAGGAGTAATATCGATGTTTTCCATCTGTATTTGGTTCGTTTGTTATATTTATAGTTTATTTAGAGGTAGAAAGTGACACAGCCACTACCTCCTGCAATTCCCTCCATCAAACTATCCGGGTTATTTCAGACTTCACACTTATAAGTCAAGCTTGTTCAATTACTTGTCAAGCAATTAATTGAGGCAGTGACATGGGAAAGGTAGTAAGTCATAAAAATAAAAATTTTACAGGGGAAGCAAAAAACAATTTTCCCAACATTAATTTTAATATAATTTTACACTACTAAACAAGAAATTGTATTTACAAAATAGTTACACAATATCCAAATTACTGTACTGTACTGTAAGTCCATGTTTTCCCTTTACAGAGATTTAGGCGCTCTCCCCCTACAGGGAAGAATTTGAACCATAATAATTTAGTTACACTTGTTTTCGTATAGATGTCATTTTGAGTGGTCCGTGGTCAGCGTTCCGCCTCATATTGACATCTAGGAAACCAAGGTAGTACTAAGCCGGGAAAATTCGGCAAATTTTGCTTAGAGGCCTTTCCATTCAGGCTTAAGGGTTTTTTACGAGCCTGAAAGTCTTCAGACTCGGGACCCACGGCTTAAAGTCCCTCCCGGAGGACTTGCTCCTTGGATTTTTCCATCCTAAAAAAATCCATCGACCCCGGCCGGGTTTGAACCCGTGACCCTCGGGACCAGAGGCAAGGAGCATAACCACTAGTCCACCGCTTTACAAAATATATTTAAATTTAAAAGTGTTAAACTATTTTTTGCTTCCCCTGTAAAAATTTTCTTACCTTTCCCATGTCAGTGCCTCAATTATCCTCTGTCAAACAATGAAATTTATTCTGTATAATCGATAGTTTTATTTTTTCTGTGTTATGCTTTGTCATTTTCATCTTAAATTTAGAATAAATCAATACAGTCTATACATGTAGTAATTATTTGTAGGCCCCCTATGTAAACATTATTTTACTCATATTTGTAATTTACTTGGCGGCTCCGTGGCGCAAGCGGTTAGACGCTCGCCTCTCACCGCTGGGGTCCCGATATCGAGTTTCTGTCATTCCATGTGGGTTTCGTGGTGGACGAAACGGTGCTTGGGTAGGTTTTTCTCTGGATTTCTCCCGATTTCCCCTGCCACAAATTTCATTCTACCATTTCGTTTCATTTCATTCATCCGCCACTGTGATGGTGCGTCAGAAGAGGTCGGCCGGCACCCTTGTATTTCAATAACCTCTATAAATATAGGGGCTTTATCTCATCTCATTCCTCTACTCGACCCTGAGTTGGACACGAGTTGAGGCTATATTATAATTTACTTAGTTATAAGACTATTTTTTGTAATTTATTTAACCTGGTTAGGTGATACATAAGACATTAAGGCTTTAACTGGGCCATAAAATGAACTTTTATCTATAATAATACTTATTTTTAGACACTTTAATTTCATATTTTATGTAGTAATTTTAGATGTTCGTGTAAATTCTTATCATTCACCCCATATTCTTCTTCTTAGACTAGTTTCAAAATCTTATTCGGTTCCATCATCAGTATTTTGACGACTGTTGTTCTGTCGTCTTGAATTTGAAGTGTATATAGTAGGCTGTGTTTCTATTGTGTGCCGTGTTTTGCGTAAAAAAAAACCTTTTTTTTCGGTGCTGTGAATTGGCGAAGAGATATAATGAAACTTTTCAGGTATGAAGTCTTCAAAAATAATCAATTCCATTTTTCCAGGCAGACTAAAAAATTTAAAAACCGGGGCCGTGGTTTAGACTTCGATTGTGAATTCGTAGGTCTGGCTCTTTTCCTTCTTCCTATGGATACCATTTATTAAGAATAGTTCTGATTTTAAGTAGCCATTTTGGAACCCTTGAGTTTACATTTGAGACTCATAATCCATTATTGAAACTGATAAAGAGTATGAAATAATATGGGATGGGTTTGGATCTTAAATTAGAAATTTGAAGAAATCCACCTTAATCATCAATAATTAAAAAATTCAGGTTTTATATGATCTCTAATATTGCCAGTATTTTCGCAGATTGTTTAATACTAAACAACGCAGGAAATGTGATTTACGATAATCCATAATATTTGGACTTTATCAAGTCCCCAATGAAGGTCTGAAGCCATTTCATTCAATACTTCTATTTAAAAAATTACTGGAATCGAGTTTTAAATGCAATCAACTCGTTATTTTTCGTCTTGAGGCCTGCATTTTCTATCTCAAATTATAATTTGTAATAATTTATAGTTTATTTATATTATAATTGCAATATATAATCTCATTAATGATCTCAAATTAGGCCTATAATTATTTGGCTACAACTTCTCTATAATCAGATACATTTCTTGGATTTAATTAATTAACACTATGTATATTGGTGACATATATAGTAGGTCGTCCACCGCTGTGGTCTAGAGGTAGCGTGCTGCCTTGTCACGCAGCGGTCCCGGGTTCGATTCGGGCTCCTGAGTGAGGTTTTCTTCGGGGTTTTTCCTCACCTGTAAGACAAATGTCAGGAAGTTTGGGGCCCAACGGTCCCCGAAAATCATCCGGCCATCATCATTATCCTTATCCTTCACCGGTGTGGAAAGCAACGGGAAGCTACCACACCTATAATTCCCTAGTAAAGCTGCTAAGTATAGCATGAAAATGCTATGATTGCAGTTAAAGACCTGCCCTCGGGAAGAATTGTTGTGGATGGATATAGTAGGTCTTAAATCTCTTTTAAATGTATAATATAGTTTTTTTATATTGTATGATATTGATACTACTGAATCGATAAGTGACATCATTACTTACTAGAGATCAAAGTTAGGTTCAGGAGTCTGCATTTGTTTGAGTTCCGAACTTGCTCTGAAATTGTTTCAAATGCATTTAAAAAGGCACATAACATTCAATTTGATTAGTAAAAGCTATTACTAGTTCGAACTTAAAGTAGAAAGCGCAATAATCCTTTTTAAATCATATTCAAAATTTGCACCAAGACCAGCTATAAATATTGTTAACCCAGAAATAATTAAAAGAAAAGTATTTAGCCGCTCTCCAAAGGAAGATCTAAATCGAATTATTATCAACAACTTAAATCCATGTATAATAATTGTCCATAGTAATTTTTGAGTTATTAGAAAATATCATCAATATGGAATGGATTCGTACAATTATTAATAAATTGATATTATTTTGGCTAGTCAATCTTTGTACTATAACTTAAAGGTACAGTTGAAGTATAAACAATTTAAAAAGACATGAAGCGTCAATTTTTTAGGCTTATATAGAGTCTAATCTATACGCGTAGATATCCGCATGGGGAGTAGGGTGCTCTCTATCGAATGTTACTTAACCAAGCTAATTTAGTTACTCTTATATCCCTACATAATGTTAACAAGTGACATGTGGTTATCACACCGCTTCAAAGAAACATCTAGTGGGCAACTAAGGCATTACTTGGTTGGGAAAAGCCGATTAAATTTTTCTCGGAGGCTTTTATTTAAACTTGTGGTTTTTATGAGCCGACATCTTTAGGCTTGGGGCCACGGCCTAAAGTCCCTCCCGGAGGACTTGTCCCTTGGATTTTTCCATCCCAAAAAAAATCATCGACCCCGGGCGAGTTTGAACCGGCGACCCTCGGGACCAGAGGCAATGTACTTAATCCCTAGATCACCTAAGCCAAAGGTGTGTGCAGGTACAAAAAGTCTGTCACGCAGGAACTGCGTAAACTAAGCGAATTCCAAGGCAAATCGAATTTGTGGTCCGTATTTGCTGGTTTATGGAATATATATATTCGTTTTCTCTGCAGTCGGACACCTTTAAATAAACTGGCATCAGAAATTGCAGATTAATATATATTAATTTGGAGAATCTGCAATTTCTGATGCCAGCTTATTTAAAGGTGTCGGACTGCAGAGAAAACGAAACATGAACAGTAACTCTTATGTTATTGCGGCGTATTGTATAGTTTGACGCTACTTTAAATAATATCTGTTAATTCATTTTTTCATTACTTTATTAAACATATTAAATAAATTAAACTAATGTATCTTATAGGATACATTGCCAATTTAAATATTAATTAAATTGAATAGTATACCTTGCGACCAGGCAAATGTAGCGGTTGCTGGAATAATTTTTTTATTTCGAGTTTTCCATTTCTATTGATCGGATTTAGCTTTTTTTTTTTTTAGAAAAGTTCATTTTATTTCAAAACAAATACTAAGTTTCGTTGCGAAAATTAGAAAATTCCGCCCACGAAGGCGATCTTTAAATTTTCGTTTCATGTGAACTCGCTCGTAATGGACCAAATTTGCTGGTTAACGAACGAACGAACGAACGAACGAACATTACTTCTTTAATTAATTGGTGTATGCCAAGTTTGGTTCCGATAAAACAAAAATTGCGGCGGCTTGAGGTTTAACAGACACACGCATATTGTAGGGTGTTGACAACCCACAACATTTTTTTTACTTTGACTATAACTCATGCCCCAAATGGTAGTCAATGACACGTTTCAATGAATTTTGTTTTACAATCAATGACAGTCATGTTTCACATCGTTCTGTATCAATTTCTCTTTATCAGTTAATAGTAATGATGTAGCTGCTGTATGATTGTATGTGGAAACATTTCCTAACAGAAATACTTCCCATTGATGTTTGCAGAAATTTGTAGAAGGCTAAGAGAAACTAGAAAGTTGCAAAAAGATACTGCATTTTCCACCTGGAGTTTTATCACAGTTCTATCGTGTACGTAATAGTATTTATTTTATCATGATGATGAACAAATCCGTTTTAGGCCATGTGACTTGTGATGATAAACCTAACGAAAAATTGTCTTGATTTTTCCGCCGGTGTTTTGGTCTTCCTTGGTTCCTTTGTCCAGTTGGAGTATATTGGTACGCCAGTTAGTACAGTTGCGATATTTAACTATACGTATGGTACGCCTTCTGAATAATGCATCAGTTATTCTGCCTTTCTGTCCTGTATTAAGTGTAAAAAAAAATGAATACATATTGGGCTTTCAACGCTCGGTTCCATTGCTCGTCTTTGAGAAAGACGTGTTGAGACGTGTCTTGCTAATGTGGAGTGTTGCATATGAACCATAAATACATAATCCATTTCGTCTACATATGACCAGGAATTAGTAGTAGAGTAATACCCATGACGAGTAAAGTCTGGTACAATGGTATTTACAACTCTCCATATTCCAGCCACGATTCCCGACTTCTGTGATTTTCAATGATGAATACTCGTTCACTCATGACGACATTGTGAACTTAGATGAGATGTTTGAGCAGATGAAAATCCGCATGTGAAAGTTATTAAAATTAAACCAATACAGGTTTAGTATGAATCAATAACCAGGTCATTGAGCCATATCTCATGTTAACCAGACTAATAAGACCGATCAACTTCACTTTTACCAGATATGTTCTTCATACCTTACTGTATGTGATGCTACTAGGGGCAGAGATTATTCATTTGATCTATGCTAGGGGTTCGTCAGGTATTGTGACTGCAAAATGACGGAATTCCAGTTCACTTTGAAGTAAATGTGCGGCACCACCTGGACGCCACATAACTAAATCAGTGGATAGGTAGAAGAAGACAGTTATGTGACCACCACGGTCACCAAATCTTACACTTATTGACTGTCTTTTGTTTGATATGAAAACTATGGCGGATGCTACCTACTCCGGTAACATCAAAGGAAGTCGCACGAAACCACGCTGTGACTGAAATATTGTGCTCATAGCCGCACTATGTGCATCAATTTTTGCATTGGCCGATGTACCGAACTTACTGTGTTTTGAATCTCTTTTGTAAGTTACTGCTCGATATTATGCTCTTGTTAGTTCGCAGTGTACAAACCACGAATTTTTGGATATGCACCCTTCTTTAAACATGACCAGGTTATCATACCGCCCTACATCACACATGCACAACAATAAATAATACACAAATTATTGGAGACAACGTCCGATCCTAGACTTGATAATATGACACTGATGTCAAATATCTAAAAATAAATAAAAAATTAATTTCTTGCTTCAATTATATTAAAAATGTCTTGTACACTTTGAGTTACAAATGTATGGCTTTCTCAGAAAGGAAAATGCTTAAATTTATCATTGCTTTATTTTATAGAGAAGGTGGGTCTGTTTCCGCGATAGTAGGCCTGCGGAGAAGAGTGAAATCAAACAACTTTTTATTGTTTTTTTTTATAGTAAAATGCATATAAGTCCCTTGCAATGTTTCCAATTCTCCTTGCCTAATGGTAATGAAATGTTTATTTCGCTCCAACTATTTTAATTCATATTTAATTTAATTTGTGCTAAAACAGACTATTGGATCATAAAAATATGAAAGAATAACTCAAATCAATTTTACATCTCCTTTGCAGGCCTACTGTGCGGAAAGTAGATCAGGTCGCCATCATCATACGTAATAAAGCAATAAATTCCTGCACTATAATATTTTGTTTCTGAGAAAACCATAGATTTGTAACCCAAAAATGTATAAGACATTTTTATTGGGTTTATAACAAGGAATTCATATTTAAAACCTTCACACTCTTATTATACTTCTGCCCTGTATTGTACAGAAATATCCAAAATATCCAGAATTTGAATTTCAGGACTTACCTACTTCTATGCGTTTATTTTGTGGGTTTCCTCATTATCGAGCCTAAAACTGGTTTGTAATATTATTATCATGAACGATTTAATTATAAATCAATTCATGCTATTAATTATAATTAATTCAACGAATTTCTAAACAAAACAAAAAATACTATGTACACACAATACATATACATCGAAGACTCCAAGATGTAACTATTCCAGATGTGATGCGACTTCAAATATTAAAATCTTTAAGGGTCAGCACTAAAAATAGAACGGATCAGCACAAAAAAAAAACGCCGAATGAATTATCTCTACAGTAACGTTCTATCCATCTGAGGGCAGGTATTTCACTGCAATCATAGCATTTTGATGCTATGCTTTGCAGCTTTACTAGGGAATTATAGGTATAGTAACTTCCCATTGCTTTCCACACCGGTGAAGGATGATGATGATGGCCGGATGATTTTCGGGGACAGTTGGACCCTAAGCTTCCTGACATTTGTCTTACAGGTGAGGAAAAACCCCGAAAAAAAAACCTCACCCAGGAGCCTGTCCCGACCGGGAATCGCACCCGGCCCGCTGCGTGACAAGGCAGCACGCTACCTCGAGACCACAGCGGTGGACATGGTAACGTTAAGGACTCATTCGCGAATCCGACTAATCGGAGTTTTTTCATTGTTTTTCTCGGTTGTCAAGCTAAATTCTATGCTAAAATTGTCTTAGCAATATCCATTTTATTCGTAACCATCTTTTCATATTTAATTTAAAAAAAAAAATCAATGAATCTGTACCTAGAACAAAATTGTATTTCTACTGGAAAGAAGCCTCCGCGTTTTAACTGTAACTTCATGTCTATAAAAAGGAACTGGAAATACTTTCTATTGCTATTTCTTCTTTCCAGTTATTGGTATTTACCGCTACCTCGCTTCCTATTGATTTTTTACCTTGGGCTGTTTTGATTTGTTGGTGAATTTGAGTCGATGCAGAAACGAAGTCTAGTCCAAACGAAGTATGAATTACGACTTTCAGTTATTTTTATGGCTATGCTCGTGGTTGAGATATCGTTTCTGCAATGGATTACTTTCTGAAATGGGTCTCTACATGGACAAGGATAAAGTAAAGATGGGCATTGTTTATAGAGGATACGGGCATTGTTGCTGGAGGATGACAGTGTGTGGGGAAGGTCAGGTTGTGAGCGAGGGCATGCCCGGTGAGGCTTATCGATTGTCGCATCGCGCGGTGTCAGCTGCTCCCAAGGTCATAGCAAGGACACTGCAATACCGACATTTCTTCCTGTAAAATGTCACTTTTTTTTGGGAATTCAAACTATTGATTTACTTCTTTCCTGCTCACACATTTCCTACTGAAGAGTTAGAAATGCTCCCATACACAAAATGATAAAAATGTGTTGTCTTAAGTTTGGAAGTTCGTCTCGTGGCCTATTTTAGTGGATTCCACTGGAATGTAGGCATATTTTACTGCTATTATATGATATATGATTGTTATTATTATTATTTTGCAATTTTACTCAGTTATACGTACACTTAGCAAAAAAAGAATGAGCGGTTTCTTGGTCTGGAATATGCGCGATTCACACGAATAAACTACTTAGTAAAGGTATAATGCATTTGCCTTCCTCCAAGGAAGAGCATTCTTATATGCACAACAAGCCAGCGAACGATTAGCTCAGTACCTTGTGACTTGCTTCGTATGCAAGAGGTCACAGGTTCGATTGCCGATGAGGTTAATTTCTTTAAAATTGTTACAAATTGCTTTCTAATTTATTCTCTCTGCCCACTCTTAAAGAAAAAACGAACTAACTATTTGTAAATACTACTATTTTATTATTATTATTATTATTATTATTATTATTATTATTATTATTGTTCATCATCTGTGGGCTATTATTAGGCTGGACTTGACCTATATAACTAAATATTTTAATTGAAGAGTGAAACTTTTTCTTCACTAATACGTAATAAATAAATAAATAAATAAATAAATAAACAAATGCATAAATTATGAAGCTATATTAACTGTTATTTCATAAATTTATAACATTATTATTAAAACGTGGTACTGCATACACAATTAAATTTATACCGGTATTTTAAATAATGTTATAGAGTTTACGAAGGCAGGAATATTACTCAAAATAGTGTAAAGTGGACGTAGATTATGTGGCTCGAATTACATTTTATAGGATGTATTTTGCGGAAATGCAAATAAAAACACAGGAAAAATCATTGTCGAGGGTTTTGAAGCATGGCTCTCATACATATTTCAATTTTTTCGTAATTGGATTAATGATCTATGTTATTCGAACGTCGGATACTAGTCGTCTAAATCCTGGTTGTTTTGTTTACTTTTACACTGTGCACGAGAGTTGAACTTCATTTGAGATGTCGCAATAGCAATATTGTATACGTCAAACACTCGTAAATATCTAGAAACATGTCTCCTTCAGTGCTCTTTAACTATTTAAGACGATTAAAACCAAATACAGCAATGCGTTACCTCGTGAACCACAGCTTTAGCTCTTCGAGCTTGCGCAGTGAGTCGTAACAGGAACTCTGTGTTTTGAAGACGCTCATTCTTTATTTTGCTAAGTATACATTGGTTTTAGACCCGTGTTTCATGTAGAATAAATTTTGTTATGACAGTTTTTAGTCAACTTATATAATATTAGTCCACCGCTGTGGTCTCAAGGTAGCATGCTGCCTTGTCACGCAGCGGGCCCGGGTTCGATCCCGGTCGGGGCAGTTTTTTTGGGTGAGGTTTTTATCGGAGTTTTTCCTTACCTGTAAGACAAATGTCAGGAAAACGTTAAGGCCCAAACGGTCCCCGAAATCTTATGGCCATCATCATCATCATCTTTTACCGGTGTGGAAAACAACGGGAAGCTACCACACCTAAAATTCCCTAGTAAAGCTGCAAAACATAGCATGAAAATGTTATGATTGCAGTGAAAGACCTGCCCTCGGGCAGAATCACTGTGGATGGATTATTATTATTATTATTATTATTATTATTATTATTATTATTATTATTGTCCATCATCTATGGGCTATTATTAGGCTGGACTTGACCTATATAAACTAAATATTTTAATTGAAGTGTGAAACTTTTTATTCACTAATACGTAATAAATAAGTAAATAAATAAATAAATAAACAAATACATAAATTATGAAGCTATATTAACTTTTATTACATAAATTTGTAACATTATTATTAAAACGTACTGCATACACAATTAAATTTATACCGGTCTTTTAAATAATGTTATAGAATTTACGAAGGCAGGAATATCCTTAAAATAGTGTAAAGTGGACGTAGATTATGCGGCTGGAATTAAACGTTATAGGATGTATTTTGCGAAAATACAAATAAAAACAAAGAAACAATCATTGTCGAGGATTTTGAAGCATGGCTCTCATACATATTTCAATTTTTTCGTAATTGTTTTAATGATCTATGCTATTGGAACGTCGGATACTAGTTGTCTAAATCCTGGTTGTCTTGTTTACTTTTACACTATGCAAAAGAATTGAACTTTGAGATGTCGCAATTTGAGTAATATTATATACGTCAAACACTCGTAAATATCTAGAAACATGTCTCCTTCACTGCTCTTTAACTATTTTAGACGATTAAAACCAAATACAGCATATTTAAAACATTTAACAATGCGTTACCTAGTGAACCACAGCTTTAGCTCTTAGAGCATGCGCAATGAGTCATAACAGGGACTGTGTTTTGAAGACGCTCATTCTTTATTTTGCTAAGTATACATTAGTTTTAGACCTGTGTTTCATGTAGAATAAATTTTGTTATGACAGTTTTTAGTCAACTTGCGTAATATTAGTCCACTGCTGTGGTCTCAAGGTAGCGTGCTGCCTTGTCACACAGCGGGCCCGGGTTCGATCCCGGTCGGGGCAGTTTTTTTGGGTGAGGTTTTTATCGGAGTTTTTCCTCACCTGTAAGACAAATGTCAGGAAAACTTTAAGGCCCATACGTTCCCCGAAATCTTATGGCCATCATCATCATCATCCTTATCATCACCATCATCATCCTTCACCGGTGTGGAAAGCAACGGGAAGCTACCACACCTACAATTCCCTAGAAAAGCTGCAAGCATAGTATGAAAATGCTATAGTTGCAGTGAAGGACCTGCCCTCGGACAGAATTAATATGGATGGATGTAATATTATAGATCTGTTCGTTTAGATATAATGCAATATTCATTAATTGTGGTTATAAAAAGACGTAAGTGCCATACCTCTCTAATGTAATGCATAAAACAATAATGGTCGTCAGAATAAGCAACGATTAGAAAAAATATATAATAATTTAGAGAGCAAGGAAGTCTCACGTTTGGGAAATCTGATTTGGATCATATTTTTATATTGACTTCTTTCGGTAAAAGTAGATATGACAAAATATATAGGATGATGCTAATTGATCTGGAAAAAGCATGCGGTATTATTGACAGAAAATAACTATGGAAAACCTTAAGAGAAACATCAATCCTCGAAAATGTAATATACATTTTAAGATCCATATTTTCAATTAAGAGGCGTTCAATTTAAATTTGAAACTGCGTATTACCTGCATTTTTAGAACAATGTAATTATTACAATAATGTTTACATAAGATAATGGTTCAGAAAATGCATACTAATAAACACGAAATGTTTCTTATGTCACCTACTGTTCACAGATCAACTTAGAGGTATAATAACCCGAGAGACTGCCAAACTTTACCATCTTTCAGAAATAAATTGAAAATAAAATCACTAACAGAAACAACTCACTAATATTACTTTTTAAGAATTAATAATGCGTTTTTGCATTATTTAATAAAATAGACTTAGGATTTGTTAATATATTTACCTAATGCCTTGTATAAAAAGCATAGATTAATTCATTGTAGTTTATTACTTTCTTTGTATTTTTTTCTTTTCTTTTTATGTATAGTAGATTCGAGCTGTTATTCCTTTTTTATTCATTGTATCATTAATTTAATTTTAATTGTATTTAGTTTCATTGTATTATTAGACATTATTTTCATTATTATTCAATATGACAGATAATTAATTGTTCAATGACTATTATTGTAACTTTTTTTTGTATTCATATGTAACATATGTTTGTCCTGTTTAATATGACTATTATTGTAATTTTTTTTTGTATTCATATGTAACATATGCATGTTCTGGTGAGTGGAAGAGAAGGCCACATGGCCTTAACTCCACCAGGCTAAATAAATCTATTCTATTCTAAATTCTAGATGTAGAAGATGCTTGACATATTAAAGAAAATTAGTCGAAGAATATGAGAAATGGGAATTGAATATTAATGTCATGAAAACTGAATATTTACGTGTATGGTTGTCTAGCGGCTCGCTTTGTTTCCCCGCAGCTTGTTATGTCCGTAAGGCAATCCTCTAATGAGGAAAGTTGTATATAATAAAAAAATTGTGAATAATTAAATACAAAGATGCCGACTACCACCATTATAATAATTCCGCATGTTAGTCAATGTCATTGTCGCGCGGCACCCGCTTTTTTTTATATAAACGGACAACCATCATAGTGAGGCGATAATAACATTCGATTTAAACTTCATGGTCTTTATAGGAAGTCAGATATAATAAGAACAGTTAAGTCTCATAGACTGCGATGGGCAAGACATATGGTATGAATGAGGAATGAAAGACGTGCATGGAAGCTTCTTGTAGGAAAACCAGAGGGAAAACGCCCAGTTGGTAAACCAATAATGAGGTGGGAGAATAACATTGACTATGATTTGAGGGAAATAGATTATACAGGGAATTATTGGAAATCATTAGCTCAGGATAGGCATGTATGGAGAGCTTATGTCCGCGCGGCCATGAACATACGGGTTCGATAGTGCCAGTGAGTTAGTTAACATTCAATTGAAAGACAGTGAAAAGTTGTTTTTGTTTTGATGGCTACCAACACTGAAAACTCTAAATAAGATGTCACAGAAGGAATAAAAATTTGTTCCCCTTGTCGGTCCTAAATTACACTGATCAACAAGATTTTTGTGTCATGAGTACCAATAGTTGTACTTAATGGAGTTTTTTTATCGTGTTTTCAAATATGTATTCGGAATTTCTCCATCACCCACAGTTTTTTATTTCAATTTCAATTAATGGATTTAAATATTTATTTTTTATTAACTTTTTTTCGTCCATTTGTCCATTGTAAAATAAAATCAAATGAGCTAACTCAGGAGATTTAAGCTATGGAAAAGAGATATCAAGGCAAATGGAATCCTAATATGCTGGCCGATTATTGTTGGACCATCAAGAGGGATGCTCCACAAGCGAGATATAGCAGAAAATCGTCATTTCTTACTTTTCAGGTGAGTCCGAATATTCGAATATTGTGTAGTTACGAATGTAGAAAATATTAAAGTGTTTGAAATTATAAATGCCTGTCTCTCGGAAACCTTGCGTGATGGAGAAAAACCGATACCATATTTGAATCCAAGAGAAAAAATACTATCAAAACACATATTTTTCTTTCTGAGACAAAAAAAAAGTTTCTATTTTGTTGCACAGTGTAATCAGTTGAATAGTGGTTACTGAGCTCGTCTCTGCTTCCGAGGTTCGTGGACCTTTAAAAATATTAATAATTTTAACTACTGCAATAAGGGTTAAAAATAGATAAGATGCTAGTATTAAAATCCGGCCGGTGTTGATGAAATTAAATGAGACGTAAAAATCCTGAGTGTGAGTTTCTTCGAAAGGTAACTAAAACCTTGGATTCCTATGTCATGAATTTACGGCCCATGAAAAACCTCAAAGCTGAAATAAGAGATGTGAGAAAAAAAAAAACAAAACTCTGTCTTCTTTTACCTCCAAATATGAATGGCGACATTTACGATGTGAGCTTTTTGAAGAGTGCCGTTAAATAAACTAATTCGTATGGACTTATTTACTTAAGGCTATTGTATTTTGTTTTATTTAAAATCAATTCTTAAAAGTAAATCAAATCTAATTATAAATTTTTGCTAAACCACAACCTATCGGAAGACCTCATTGCATAGTTAAAAATCTCTGATAATAGCTTTTTTCATAGGCAATTTGCGTCTATTCCATCGTACTGCGTATATAACTTAATATCTTCTTTTTTTTGCTTCTTAGAAGGGGTGAAGTTAGTATCGTTTTACAAGCAGAAGATAGAACATAGGCCTATGTTTTTCCGAAAGACCTCCATAGTATATTACGATGCGAGGTTGGGAAGTTGTTTTTACAGAAGCGAGGAAATGTTTAAAAACCGAGCGAAATCGAGGTTTTTAATTTCCTAGATTCTGTAAAACATTTCACAAACGTGCGTTGTACATTATTTTTTGCGCGATGATGTTTTCAAAATAACAAATAATAGTAAAATATTAATTATTTGATGGAAATATTTGGGTTCATTATAAAAATCTGACGAACATTAACAGTGTGGGCAATGTTTATTAGTTGAGACTGCAGCAGGCCGTTACACCAATCAGTCATAAAATGCCGGCATGTACGTATTTATTATTTTATATTGTTTCAAATAGAGTTCAGTTCATTTAAAATGCAGCGATTTGTTTCGTATAATGTATAATAACACTACCTTTTGGATACAGGCCTACATTGTATGTAGTATATATATAGGGCAGTGGTTTTACTTCCCGCACGTGGTTTGTAATATGTACTATTGCAGTATAGTTATTTCGTTTGACAACCTCGAAATCTAGAAAGTTGATCTTTCAATCATGGTCGCCATTGCTGTAAGTACGACAAAACGCACTATCGCGCAAAAACTATTTTACAACATTTTATCTAGTTGGGGATGACTGAGATCTCAGGCACAAATATTATTTTTAACTTTTAGAAAGTGATCTCAACGGTGTTTCTCAATGGATTTTAAAAGTATTGAACGGAGTTTGTTAATGAATACAACGGAATTGCTTGTTTGGTAATAAAAGAACTGTACTGTAATGAAAGTCCATTCCGACAAACCATAAACGGAAGGATCAATACAATTGTTTGATGAAGAGAGACGTTGTATGGCGTCTGGATGTCGCAAGACGCTGGACCTGGATCAGGTGAATGTCCAGCAATGGTCAGTTGTTGGCTTCGTTTACTTCCTAAACCCATTAACATTACTTAAAAAAACATTTCCTATCCCCTGTAGTGAGGTCGTTATGATAAGTGGACAATGATTTCATCATTGGAACATGTAATTTATCTCACAAACGGAAAAAAAGAAAAAAATACACTGAGTAGTTCAGTGAACTTTTAGCAAAGAAGAAAATAATTTTGCAGCTTTCAGAGATATTTGAATCACATTATTATGTTGGTTTCAGTGGGCTAGTAGTTATCATACTCTTTACGGATTCCGAAATTCGCGGGTTCAAGACCGGCTGGGATAGGTGGATTTTTCATTGCGTAAACATCCTGCGTAAACATCCAGCTTCTTTCGTAAGCGAAGTAAGTGGTGGGTTGCGTGTTATATATTTACGGACTTTGAAAGAACCTCAAGCCTGATAAGAATCCTCTTGAGCAAAATTTATCGAACGTTTTACGTTCAGGTTTCAATTTAACGCTGAGGACATAAATTGTTAGAGCACTGTTAAATTAAATAGACTAGGCCTACTTTTAATACTATTTTGCGCGATAGTGCGTTTTATCGTACTTACAGCAATGGCGATCATGATTGAAAGTTCAACTTCCTACATTTCGGGGTTGCCAACATAAATAACAATACTGTAATAAAATAGCTGTACTTGATAATCGCAAGTTAGATATATTCCAACTTAAATTCTACCCCCCTTAAAGATAAAACTTTTAAAGAAATTTGAGGCCAACCGGAACCTTTATAAATATTATAATAATTACACATATATTATAGGAACATTTTAAGTTACATGTGGGAAGTAAAACCACTGCCATCTATGTATACTACATACAATGTATAATGCAAAAAAATATCCAACAGGTAGTGTTAATATACATTATACGTAACAAATCACTGCATTTTAAATTAACTGAATTTTATTTGAAACAATATAAAACAATAAATACGTACTTGCCGCCATTTTATCACTAATTGTTGTCACGGTCTCCTGTAGTTTCAACTAATAAACATTTACCACACTGTTAACGTTAGTCAGTTGTTTATAATGAACGCAAATATTTCCAACAAAGATGTTATTATTTTACTATTATTTATTATTTTGAAAACATCGCGCAAAAAATAATGTACAACGCACGTTTGTGAAGTGTTTTACAAAATCGAGAAAAATGTTTAAAACCGAGCAATAGCGAGGGTTTTAAACATTTTCCTCGATTCTGTAAAAACCACTTCCCAAATTAGCATCGTAATATACTATTATTACTAATACCATTACTACTGCTCCTGCTAGGTATCATTATACAAGGGGGGGGGAAAGAAAAAACTGTGGTACGAATGTCTTAATAGAGAAGTCCGACAGAATTAGTTGCGGTCACTGCTATGCAAAAGATAATGGAGAGTGGCAGTGTAGTTAGCATGGAACAATTCTTAAACTTTGATTTAAGCTTTTTAACAGAATTTTGCCACTTATTTCATAAAAAAATCATTGGCGCGATAGGTCAAGAAGGCTCTTGGTCTAACAGCCGGCCGGTGGCCTCACATTCACATAAGTGAATCACAGAAGTGGGCGTTTATCCAGCCAGTAGGTGACATGTTGTAGAATAACGAGTCTCCCAGCCGTTATAGCTGGCTTTCTCAACGTGTAGCTGCAACTTATTGTAATTACCCAAAATCTTCATAATGCTGGGCGGGCACCGATCCCATAGTGGCCAACATTCCATGAGAAATTTGTTTGCCCCATGGGGATTTGAACTAGCGCATGCCCCGTAGCTCTACATCAAGACAAACATGCCTTACTCCGTTCGGCTATGGCGCAGGACTCTCATTTTCATGAAGCTGCTAATATTCTCTCACGAGGCTGAGTGAATCTCTTTCAGACAGCATACGAAAGAGAAATTTATATTGTATAGTCAGGAATCAAACTCCGGATATCTGAAATACTAATCAAACTCACCTTTACATCATAATTATGTGACTATTAAATAGTAAAAATCAGTATTTAGTAGGCCTACTGATAGTTTTTTCGATATGTCTGGTCGCTTATTGGTAATGCACTTGAATTATTCACAAAAATATCCAGGTCCATAAATTTTAAATGTTTCTAGATGATATTCCTAGTGTACGAAAGTGTGAAATCTATCGACAAATTTCAGAACTTGTTGACTGAATATTTTGATGTAAGGAACATGTGTAATGACACAATATTATGTGTTAAAAATGTGTTACGTCCTTTGCTGAATCATACAGCTGAACGTGCTGTTAAAATTTTACATCCTGTTCCAATACCGAAATCTATACTCTAGAGAATTCATTATACATGGATGCGAAACATGGATTCATACTTTAAGGGGGTGATGGGTGAAATTTCTATTTTCTACATTTTTTGAGCTTAGAGACTTGATTTTTTGTAGGAACATTCATTGCATGATACATAATGATGTGTTTAAATTTCATTCTTGTGAGACATTTATTTTATTAATTATTAAATATTATATTTTAAAAAATTGCATATATTATAATTAAATGGGTTCCACAATTTTTTTAGTAAAATGTCTGATTTTTTACAAAACCCCTAAATTATTTAGAAACACATCATGCATTAGAATTCTGATAATGTGAATACAAAGGGAGAAAAAAAATGTACCTCATGCGTGGAATTAAAAAAAATAATTGCATAATTTTATTTTTTTATTTCTTAAAATACTACTTCAATCATGAAACCCATGCATTACTTTGTTACCCATTGTTTTTAGGACATGCAGTAAAAATTTGAACATTCTAGGACAAAATTTGTGAATTCCATTCAATTTTGAATCTACAAAAATACAGTGAAAATGAAAGTGTGTAAAAACAAATTTAAAGATTTGCATGCAGGTAGTATTTAACTGGCGCAGCCTTTTAACTCTGACGTAATTTAGGGCACGTAGAAGCGCCATAGGTCTCTGAAAATTTGCCAATATATACATTAGACTACAGGACATTTTTTAGTACAAAAAAAAACAAAAGCTGCCAATTTTGATCTCAAATGGTCAATTTTCCACCCATCAGCCCCCTTAAGAGAGGAGAAAAAACTGCGAGTATTTGACAATGAAGTTCTCAGGAAACTTTATGGACCAAAGAGAGATGAACAGACAGGCGAATAGAGAAGACTGCATAACAGTGAGCTACATGATATTTATAGGAAAACAGATGTAATAACAGTTAAGTCTCGTAGAATGTGATGGGCAGAACACGTGGCACGAATGGGAATGAAAGAGGGACATGGAAACTTACCAGAGTGAAAACGCTGGTAGAGCAAGAATGAGGTGGGAGAATAACCATGATTTGAGAGAAGTAGATCATAAGGAGATGATTGGAAATCATTAGCTCAGGATAGGGATGTGTGAAGAGCTTATGTCCGTGCGGCCATGAATCTCTTCTATAGTATTCTGCAGTAATTCTGCCCGAGGGCAGGTCTTTCATTGCAATCATAGCATTTTCATCCTATGCTTTGCAGCTTTTGTAAGAAATCATAGGTATGGTAGCTTCCCGTTGCTTTCCACACCGGTGATGGACGATGATAATGATAAGGATGATGATGATGGCCGGAGGATTTTCGAGGACCGTTGGGTCCTAAGCTTCCTGGCATTTGTCTTACAGGTGAGGAAACAATCCGAAAAAACCTCACCCAGGAGCCTGTTCCGACCGGGAATCGAGGCACGCTACCACAGCGGTGTGGACCTGCCATCAATCTAAGGGTTCGATATTGCCAGTGAGGTAGTTTTAATAAATAATAAGATACCGCAGATCCTGGGATCATTATTTCAATGCAGCCAACATCCCTGAACTTCCTGTGAAAGTTTTCGATAGAGTTAGTTTCCAGTCGGTGTTATTATATGCAGTTACAAAGATAATAAATAACAGTTAATTAAATGAAACTTGATATCAGCCTCGGAAGCTTCCGGATAGTGCTTCCGTCTGAGGATCCTAGGTTTACAGCTTTTGATCGTCGTCCAAGAGTTCTCACGCCCAAATAAACCAGTTACGATTTTTATGGTGTTATTAAGACAAGACAAATGCGAATGTTTGATTTGTATACGATAGATGATTTTTAGGAATATATCTAGCATAGGCCAACGCGATATTGCTTCTGATATCGAATGTCTTTAAATAGGAATACATTTTGAAGTTTCCGTGCACATTTTTCATTTCCCATCCATGTCATATAACCTTCCTCTCGCAGACTTCGAGACATAACACATCTTATTACTCGTGGTATGTAATAAAAACAGTTTAAGTTTCGTTGACTGCAATAGGCAGGGCATGTATCACTAATGAAGAATAAAAGACGGATAAGGAAAACTCTTGTAATAATAATAATAATAATAATAATAATAATAATAATAATAATAATAATAATAATAATAATAATAATAATAATAATAATAATAATAATAATAATAATAATAATAATAACTTATAATTTGAGTAAGTAATTGGCTTGGTAAAGGAAGTGTAAAATATAAAAGAATAACTAAAGTATACATGGAGCACGGTTATATATTATATTATCTAAGAAATTATTTAAATATCTTTTTTTAACTGTTTTTTTTGTCGGGCAATCCTTGATATACGAGGGGAGGGAATTTCACAGTCGGGTGGCTGAAACAAGCGAGATGTTCGATGTAGAGGTACGGCTAGAGTTAAATTTTCTCTTGATCGTGTATAAGTTATGGTGGGAAGATAGTGAATAGAAGCGAGTAGAAATATACAGGAGTGATGATGTGGACAAAATGTTTATAAGAAGCATATCTTTCGCCTGTCTTCCAATAGGAGCCAGGACAACATTTCAAATAGTGGAGTTAAGTGATCTGATTTACGAAGTTGCGTTATAACGTGTATAAGCATTATTAACTCGTTACTGTTTTTGTCCAAATATGATAGACATGTCGTTTAAGAGTAAGTCACATAATCGAAATGCGGCGTAATCAAAGTTGAGACAATCACTTTTTTCAATGAAAAACAGTGGAGATTTTTCGAACGTTTCAGGGAAGAACGACTGAATGGGGAATTATTGGAAAATATCTCAGGTTAGGGATGTATTAAGAAGCCCGAATTAGTTAATCTCCGGATTTGATTACGAGTTAGTAAAGAAATAGAATAAAATATAAAAACTATTTGAGGACAGCCACTGGAGAATGCCTTTTGCTTCCGCTGTTTCTTGTTGAATTGCCGAAAAACATTCTGGAAGTAATACTGCAGAAGCAAACCAATGTAAGTGGACTTTAACCTGATTGAGCATCGCAGCCACAACAACTGTGCGGAACCATGTTCTCCTGAGTCATTCTTGTCCAATGACCTGCGCTATTTTTGCATGATTCATAACTTTACAGGGAAGCCAACCATGAAAACTCTACGCATAGACAAACTGGAAAAATTGTGTTCTGGTTTATTTACTAAAACAGCCGTGTTATTTTCATTTCTCTGCAAATAACGGGAAATTATATAAAACTATCATTTTACAGATTGCTTTTTAAACTTCTTAAATTTGCTCTATAACTCTAGGACTTAAGGGACACGGATGTTGAAGGCAGCATTCTACATCTATTAAGCTTCTCGAACGATCCATAAACCTTAGGTAAATTAATCAAGTTAATACATTCAATTTCAACTTTTACTTGAATGGTATCCTTCCGTCTAACCCTGGACTTTACTAATGACCTTTTCACTAACGGTTTTCTACGGATATACAGAGACTTAGATCTGCTGAAATGAGATACCTTCGGAGGACTGCAGGATACACACTACTAGATCACAAAAAAAAAAATGGACATCTTAGAAGAATTACACATGGAACCTTTAGAAAACAAAATTTATGATTATAAGTCAAGATGGATGCAACATGTTCATCGAATGGAAGATCACGAATACCCAAACAAATATTAAGATATCAACCTGCAGGAAGAGGAAGACCAGGACTTCCACTCAAAAGACTTTTGGTTGGTGTTTCTCTTGAGGCCGAAACAGGTCAACAAATGACCTAAATTCGTGAATGTACTATGATGATGATGTTTTCTAATAGAAATTTTGAAAATGTTTCTATTGTCACTCATTGTAGTTTTTGATTTGTTCAATTTAATGTTCAAGATTTAATAACTGTGACCGTATTAGATAAATGTTATAGGTCTAGGTAGTTTTCAACCTGACCGGGAACATTTCAGAAGAGAAGCGAAGTCGTGGTTATCAACTTCGAGATTCAAAGCTCGGTGTGAAAGAATCGTCAAATTCTTCTCAAATGCCTCTTATTTGAAGATTGAAGTTACTTTATGTGCAGTAGATTATAGACACGGAACCCATAGCTCTTCTTCATATTCGAATGAATCGATACTCAGGATTTCTAAGCCTTGAGGAAATCCATTGATCCTAATCGAGTTTAAATTCGATCCAAATGCGAGTACTATGCCTATAGCGCTAGAGCACTTGTATAGACAGGCGAACTGGAGTTTCAGGTTACATGGCTTTTACCATTCCCCATTCACATTCTTTATGCTGATTAAGATTTTGCAAGAATAAGATGCTTGAAAGTATTGCAGATAAAGATCGAGAACGTCGCCGGAAAACAGGGTTTAAAAAATCTATCGTTTTTAAATACCGCAGCCCATATGGGTTATTTTGGTTTTTTTAATAAAACACAAAAAAAACCCTGTTTTTTTGGGTTTAATCTACCCCCCCCCCCGACAATTTAAAAACTATACTAGATTATATTAAATCCATATTTAGAATAAAATAATTTTTTACTACATATTTAAATTTAAATATAGTATTACTTTATTTTTTCATATTAAAATAATTACATGCATGCTCTTGTATGCAAACTGAAAAAAAAACTAATAATTCTGATTCTTTGGAACTTTTGATAAACTTGATAGAATGTGCTGATCTTCAAACGCATAAAGACATTATTCAACGTTGGATGAGTGAAGCTGTTTTGCCAATACACTGTCTTGCAAATATGATGAATCCTAAATATGTAGGAAAACGCTTATCTTCTGATCAAGAGAATCTTGGTTGACAAGCAAACACCCTGACTGGCTTGTACTATTTTTAGCCTCTAAAATTAAAGATAAATATATCCACCATTAATGTTTGCGGATGATGTAATAAAGAGCTTTAGTTCTGTCCATTGGTGGAGTATTTTGGAGAAACGTTCTACAAATGAGAACATTAAAGCTTTCTGTAACTTTTCGAATGGACTGACTAGTTGTCCAGCTCATTCAGCATCAATACAACAGATGTTTTCAACCTTTGGATTAATATGGCCAAAAATGCGTAACGGGTTGGGTTGTGAAAAAGTTAAAAAAATAGAAGTGAAAAGATATCTTAATAATAAGGACAAATTAAAAGAATATGATGTCGAAGAGTGTGATTCTGATTTAGAAATTTAAGTATTTGTTACTACTTTTAATAACAGTTGTATATTGTGAATTAAATATACTGGTTGAAAGAAGAATTTATCTTTATTATTTGGTTGGACTATTTATTTATATTTTTAGTATTTTAACTATTAATTATGTTTTACAATCAGTGTTAAAAATAAAATAAGTTCAGAAGTGTTTTTTTGTTGGTATTTTGGTGTTTTTTAAGTGTTTTTTTAAAACCCGCTCGGGTTTTTTTGGGTGGGTGGGTAGTAAACCCTGCCGGAAAATGAAGTTACACAGCTTTCAGTATGTATTTTATATAGTTTAATTGGTCCATCGCTGCTTCGTACGAAGCGGACCCGGGTTCGGTCCCCCAGTCGAGACAAGTTTCCAGGGTGATAGCTTTTTTTTCGGGGTTTTTCCTCACCTGTAAGACAAATGTCAGGAAAGATCAAGGCCCAAACGATCCCCGAACATCATGTGGCCATAATCATCATTATCATATTTGTCATGTTTAGTATGAATGTGTGTGTGTGTGTAAATGATGTGTTCCGTCTTAATGTTGTGAGGAAGTCCAGACATTGAGCTGATTACTCATTCGGGGAGCCCCTCCATGTCCTTGTGGTCAGAAAGTGTGTATGTGATACATATTTAAAATCCCTCTCCCGACAGGTCGTTGTCACTGTAAGGCCCGGGCATGTGGTACGTAAAAGTACCTGTGTGATGAGAGGTTAAAGTGTTTTAATGGAATGGAATATATTTTAATTGACCTGTCTTCGGTTCTTAAAACACATTGTTGAACATTTTATACCATTTTTTATTTTTCAGCTACAAAAGTAGACTTTTTAAAACCATATCTTTAAATATCGGATCATTTGCGTTGCAATTAAAATTAAAATTGGACTTGAATGGCACACAGAATCTCTCTAAGAGACTTCATTTTTTTCTTTAGATTCTTTTACGGTGCTGTAAATCTGCGACACGGAACTCACAACTTTACTTATTTTTCGAAGCAAACTGTACGGTTTGTAACATGCATTGTTACTGGCCGGTTTTGAATCTGCGAACTTCGAAACAAGAGGCGAGCATGCCAACTATTAGTCCAGCAGGATCGATCAAAATACTATCAAATTATTTCATTATTACAGATTCCGTGTTCTAAATTAGTTAACACCTGCTGTACGGATTACGAAAAGATACAAGGTAGCCTAATACGAGTTCCTTCCTATTAAGGAAAATCGCAGAAAATATGTAAAATAAATGTATTTCTTCTCCCTAAATCGCAAATATCGTACCTCCATTTTTCACGATATTACAGGAGAGACAAAAACAGAAATACTAATTGTCTCACTTTTTAATAACTGTTTGTCATTTTTGCTCTATGTTGTGTACCATGCTATCTTAGTTTTGATGGAGTATATTGTACTTTAAACCTATTAAAGAATATAATACACCATTTCAGGGCTATCAAAAATTGTATATTCATTATAACAAATATTACTTCCATATACCGCTGTGGTCTCGAGGTAGCTTGCTGCCTTGTCACGCACGGGCCCGGGTTCGATCCCCGGTCGGGGCAGTGTTTCTGGGTGAGGTTTTTATCGGGGTTTTTCCTCACCTGTAAGACAAATGTCAGGAAAACGTTAAGGCCCAAACGGTCCCCGGAATCATATGGCCATCATCATCATCCTTATCATTATCATCATCATCATCCTTCACCGGTGTGGAAAGCAACGGGAAGCTACCACACCTACAATTCCCTAGTAAAGCTGCAAGCATAGCATGAAAATGCTATGATTGCAGTGAAGGACCTGCCTTCGGGCAGAATTACTACGGATGGATATTTAAAGAATGCATTTTTAATACTACTCATATATCTTAATTATTCTTTATCGATATCTAATTTGTGCATGCAATTTATTATAGGAATGTATTCTTAAATTTTCTTGCTTTAGTGTTTTGATTTCTGCTTCCTTATAAAATAAAATATTGAAAGTTCCTGCATCCTGTGTCTTAGGACCTATATATAATGTGATTAAATAGTGGACTGTAATTTTGTGATATCTCTAGCCCGATTAAGGTGTATAATTTCCTTTAAGATATGTTGCAAAAATGTAAAAAAAAATCACAAAAAAAAATAGAATTACGAAGTTGCGAATTTAGGATGACGATATGACGGATCTTCACGTAAATCTATACATTGTACATTGGACTTTTCTATATGGTATATTCTATAATTCTAAAGCTTATTAGGGTAGATTTTTATAAAGCCTAGATAAGAAGCTACAATGATGATATGATTAAAAAATTCACATCTCTCGCTTTATGATAAGCATTTACATATTGATTAAATTTTAATAAAGTGTTATATAAACTCCTACGTAATTGGGGAAAAAAATCTAGTTAATGCTTATTTCTTTTCTAGATAATATACTTTACAGTTAGTCAGCTAGGTATCTTCTTATTACCCTGCATACCTTATTTGGGGAAAAGCACAATACATTGTTTGCAGTTTATGTATATAGAGCAGTGTTCTGAAGCAGAGGGTGCTGACCTTGGAGGGTTAAAAAAAGCGAGGCTGGACAGTTTTAATTTGGGTGCGGTCTACACTAGTATTTGTTTTGTTTTTATGTTCTCTGACCGCGGTGAAAGTGTTTATGGTGAAAGCGAGGAGAAAGTTCCAAAACATCTGCAGCAGGATTACAGCATTGCGCGCAACATGATGCAACTTTGTTAGCGATGTAATCGCGAATTTGGGCAATTGTACAATTTTGTGTGTCATCCATATTTACAATATATCAAACAAAGCTAGCTATATTTATTGTGTTCTGAACCTTGAACTAGAAATATTACATTAAAAAAAATCATATTAATCATATTTTCCCCTCAACTATAATTCCCTTAGAACCTTTTGGCCCCTCAAAACTTACATTGGACTTTTTCCATCACTACATTATTGTTTAGATAATTTTATATTCGTGAGGGATTTGGGTAACTATAATAAGTAGCAGCTCCTGGTTGAAAAAAAAAAATAATAATGCCAACTACAAGTCACTCCTATGCTTGCAGGATGATCATCCACCTCTGTAAATGGCACATATGGATATGAGGCCAGCAGCTGGCTGATAGACAAAGTGTTTTCTATGCCTTCTGAGTCTTGGAGTCTTCATATTACTGCCATTTTTTTGCTGTTGAGAAATATGACAATTGTACGTCTTTGATAGTAACTTATCAAATTATATAAGTAATGTCACGAGTGATATCCAAATTTATCTGGAGAATTTGGATTTCAAGAGTGGCATTTGTTAAGGTATTTAACGAATACAATTAAGATGTTTACTCAGAAATCATTATTTAAATATATTTATTTTAAAATATTTATATATTTAATGTAAACGGCGATGTTTGAAAACAAATGAGAAACGTTTGTTATGCTTCATTTGTTTATCACTGCAACCAGATCATATTATTTATTGCCAAATGATTGCAATATTGTAAGAATGCACCCTAGTGGAGAAAAAATTAAACACATCAAGCTGTTTATAACCGACATTATAGGTTATTAAATAATTTCTGATGTCCTATGATGTAAATTATATTTTTCTGGAACGTAAATTCCTGGGAAATAATACGTTTAAGAAAGTGTAAACAGTGGTTTCTTTTTATTGTGGTATAATCAGAAAGACGTGCATGGAAGCTTCTTGTAGGAAAACCAGAGGGTAAACGCCCAGTTGGTAGACCAAGAATGAGGTGGGAGATAACATTCCCTATGATTTGAGGGAAGTAGATTATACAGGGGATGTTTGGAAAACATTGGCACCGGAAAGGGATGTATGGAGGGCTTATGTCCGCGCGGGCATGAACCTACGGGTACAATAGTGTCAGTGAGTTAGTTATAATCAATTACTACGAATGTTTTTCTGCTACTATATCCCGCAAGCAGTATCAGTTTACATTCGTGCACTATATATACAGTCTTGTAGCCATATTTCTTAGAGTCAGTCACTGCAAAATAATGCTTTGGCCTATTCAGAATGTTAAAAAGGAGGAGCTTTGTTTAATATGATAAACTTATTTGATAAATTTCAGGTGAAACACGACTGTGATTGGTTGTAAATAAATATAAATTGAAACGCGATTTGTCATTGACTCCCATTTGGAGCATGAGTTAAACAGTCCATGTAAATAATGTACATATTTTATTCACTTTACAGCTTACATAGAAATAATTTGTCCTTCATTTTGTGTGTTCAGAATGTTTTTACAGCTGTATTATGCTAATTCCGACCTATGTTCCAGTTGTACTGTAAACAAATTTGCTTAAGATATTACTTCGCCGATTCCGTTTATTGAGGGAACCGTGAAGCTACTTTTACCCGCCATATGACTGAATTTTGTAAGGAACTGTCATCGACCGAAACATTGTTCTTAGGAGATATAGTATTTTACGTGAAATAAGACAGAATGCAAAGTCTGATGGTACTAAAAATAATTAGGAACTTCCTCCATTTCTTATTTATTTATGACAAAAAATTATATATAAGCCTTCCTAATCAGACGTTTACGCTATTTCCACGATGTCGTTATATTTCGTTCATTTGTAATTTCGTTACATCCTGACTCACTTATACAATCAGCTTTATTTTCACCACATCCATAATGCCTAATTAGGATATTTTTTCACTAAACTGTTTGGAAACATTAAAAATAACGTGTTTCTCTCAGCTTTTAAAACCGTTTTTTTTCAATATATTAAAAAAATTCTGCAGAAAGCGGCAATTTTAAAACAATAGAAATCCTAATGTATTGTGCATTGCGCGTGCGTAAGAATATGACAATGCTTTTTTAATCTATTAAAATTGTAATTATACATTTTAAGATTCTCCCATATAACTTATATAGGCATGTGCTAGATACTCGTAATATATTTTTATATTTCCTTTATTTCAAATGTTAGAGAGCGAACTATATTTTTTACAACCTTAAAGCAACACCATTATTCGATCAATGGAAATGCAGTCATACGTCTTGTTTGTAAAATTAATTTTTTTAGTAAACTGGGAGGGTCATTCCCAGGCAGACATTTCACGAATAACTATTGTATAATGTTGTGCAATACAAGAGATTCTGAATAAGAGTTAAGAGGCAAATGAAGAAATTGACAAGAAAATATCTAAATGTGACGGCCCCGAGACACACAATATCTTCGAGCAGAATATGCTGCAGACCTTGCTCGAAATAATAACACAGTGGATCACCCTTCCACTGTAAGAAGAGAACTTACCAGCTGAAGTCTACCTAAACGATTTGCAATTAAAGAAACCCTTTATTAAGGAAGGATACTGACAAGGAAATGTCAACCATTGTATGCCGAAACGCCACCTTGACATTTTTCCTAGAGAAGCATTGTGATGTACCATGGCCGTGCCAAAAAAAAAAGTGTGCCGGTTTTAACTGCAAGACATTAAAATCCATCACCAAAGCTCTCATTTAAACTACAGGGAAGTAATACAACTCCTGAATTGGTTAAATGGATAACCCTGTAAACCTGCCCTTATGCCGCGTCCTGTCTCACTCCTACCCTGACAACCTGCCGCACGCCGTGTCCCATCTCACTACATTCCGCTTTACTCACACAGGGAGTCCATCTGCTTTGTATAGTGGATTGCCATTACTAGATTATGGCTTCAATTTCTGTGCCTTGCAGTTAAAAGCGGCAATATTTTAGTGGACATGGCCGTGATACGTCACAATAGTTCTCTGGGAGAAATTTCAAGGTAGGTTTCGGCTTGCAATGGCTGACAGTTTCCTTGTAAGTCCCAAAAAGTATAGAACTTCGGGACCTGGCTAATGGCAGCAAGTGTTGTGGAGTGATGCGTCAAAATTTGAAGTGTTTGTTACGAATCGAAGAAAGTGTGTAAGACGAAGAACAGAAGAGAGATTATTGAAGCTTTGTATCATCATCGTCCTTTCAAGTATTAGGCCCAGTGGCCCGTTACGGTCTCCCGCCATCTCCGAAAAGGTCGACCCACAGATCTTCTGTCTCGAGGAATGTAGTGAAGAATTTGTTTTGGTATTCTGTGACGATCCATGCGCTGAATATGGGCTAGCCAATTGTTTCTATATTCTTGGAGGTATTCAGATATAGGTACGATGTTTAACTCTCTGGCTATTGTTGAATTTCTTTGGTGGTCTAGAAGGCTATAACCTGCAGTTCGTCGCAGACATTTCATCTCCGTGGCTGTAATATGACGATCATCCTGAGTTCTGATGGTCCAAGCTTCACTGCCATAACAGATTATGGGTCTAGCGAGAATTTTATAGATTTTCATTCTTGTGTGTCTCTGCACTTTTGATGGTTTAAAAACTTGGTTGATAATTCTTAAAGCTTTATTATAGTTTTGTATTTTAAAGGATATTTCACATTCCTCATTATAAGTTAGATTATATCCTAAGTATTTAAATGAATTAACTTGCTCTAATATTGAATTCTGAATACAAATTTTACTTCTTACTGGGAATTTCCCTTGAAAGGCCATAACTTTAGATTTTGTTGTTGATATTTCCATGTTAAATCGTTGGGCTATTATATTAAGATGATTGAAGCTTTGTATACAACAAACAATAACGCTAGGAAGATTTTGTGTACAGTACAGTTATGAGGTTGCTGTAAATGAATTGGTATGGATGATATAGCATGTATTACAGACAAGCTAAATAAACATACAAGCAAATACTAATTCATCGTTCTGTACCATTGGGTACCGGGATGAGATTAATTTAACGAAATTTTGTTTCGACAAGAAATAAATTGAAAACATTAAAATTGTAATTGAGAAGGAAACAAATTAGAGGATGTCTGTAACTATTGGACTGGCGTCCTCAGAGCCCCGATTTAAACATTTTCGGAAGTATATGTGATTACCTGGACAGAAAGAAGGTGAAAATGCTGCACAAGTTTGAACATGAATTGTGCAAAATGGTTTTCGAGACATGGAGGATTATTCCTGCAGAACAACTACAATACTGCAAGAAAAAAAAGTACCCACGGATTTAAAGAAGAAGGCCTATAGGCTGCGAAAGGTGGCCCAATTCTTATTAGTGTTCAATAGGGTGGACCGAAAAAACTCATTTTTTTATTTCGAAGTTGTAATAGCGCGGAAAAGATGCGAATTATATAGCTTATATATATATATATACATACATATATACACACACTGCTCAAAACAATTAGAGGAACACTATGAAATATGCAAATATTTTTTCATTGGATAAAGGTACATACATGAAATTAATAAAGTACATTATTTGTGGTTATTTATTTATTTATTGCTCATGTCAGTAAAAACAAATGAATAACGCTGACAATTAACTTTTTAAATAATTCCGCTATGTAAGCAATTGAATCTTGTGCTTATTTTTCAAAGTTAAACACTCGTTATATAGAGTTAGTATCGTGTGTGGCCTCCACGACATTCGATGACACCTTGGCACCTTCGTGGCATGCTCCCAATAAGATTCTGGATTTCCTCTTGCGGGATATTCTCCCATTCCTCCTTCAGAGCATCTCCAAGTTGCTGCAGAGTTTGTGGAGCTTGATATCAGTTCCTGACCTTCCTGTCTAGAAGATCCCACAAGTGTTCAATAGGGTTGAGGTCTGGGCTGACCGCTGGCCACTCCATTACCTCAATATCATTCCTCCTCAGGAAATCCCTGGTGACAGCCGCAGAATGTGCCCTGGCATTATCCTGCATAAACAGAAATCCAGGGTCTACTCCAATGGCAGCAGGTACTACATGCTCTTCCAGAACGTGCTCGATATACCGGACAGCATTCAGTCGCTGGGGAACAAGTACAAGGTCCGTACGATTGTTGAACATAACTCCGGCCCACACCATTATGGAACCTCCTCCGAATCTATCAATTTCCTGTACAGCCTCTGCAGAAAATATTTCTCCTGGCCGTCCCCACACCCTAAATCGACCATCACAACGTGCAAGACGATACCTGGATTCGTCCGAGAAGAGCACAGACTCCCATTGGTTCAGGTTCCAATCACCATGGTTTTCAGCATACGTACGTCTTGCTGCCCTATCGCCCATTTGTTAAGCGTGGTTTTTTAACGGGCCTTTTTGGACGAATATTCTCTTTCCTTAATCTGTTCCTTATGGTTGGTCTGAAGCCCGGATTCCGGAAGCCATATGAAGGTCATTCTGCAGGTCTTTTGCAGTTTTTGTACGCTGTCGAAGGGCAGAAAGAACAACGTATCTGTCATCCTGGTGGCTTGTTTTAAATTTACGGCCCTGGCCACGTCTTCTACAATTACGACCTGTCTCTCTGTGCCTGTTGCGTAACCTGGACACCACGGAAGGAGAAATCCCAAGCTCTCTAGCCACTTGTCGCAGAGATTGACCTTATCGTAAAAGATGTAGAGCATGATACACTTCAAACTCATTTAAATGCCTCATTTTGTCAGAGACTTCAATAAACAAGGCAATAATCAACATTCGTCACTATAGCAACATCAGGAAGCTTACCAATTAGAAGTGGCCATTGCCTTCCAAAATAAAAAAAATCTCTATATTTGTTATTTGAGGTAATTTCTCTATATTTAGGCCATGGATCTTTAAAATTTGTATCCAATGATAAAATTAATAATTCAATTTACATTTTTTCCAACTTTCAGCATCACAGCTTCAAAAAACAATTACTTATTCAATTTATTACAAGTGTTCCTCTAACTGTTTTGAGCAGTGTGTGTGTGTATATATATGTATATATATATATATATATATATATATATATATATATATATATCGGTTGACATCTTCCGGTCGCGCAAAGGCTCTGAAGTTTGGCAAAATATGAAAAAAACTTCATTTTTGCAATTATTTCTTTTTTTTAACATCAAATAGGGATTGCTGATATTTGGTAAGCACGTTTATGTCTATCTGTGGGATCCGACAATCAATACTCTGGAAGTTATTTATCAAATACCAAAAATGCGTAAAAATATAACTTGTTCATTATTCTGGCAAATTTTGGAGCTAATGCTCGACAGGAAGATATCAACTGATCTAAACCAAATTAAAAGAAAATGATTTTAGGCTTTAGACTTTACGAACTATTACATTAACAAAACGTCTAATTAAAAAATTAAAGAAATAATCTCAAAAATGTTTTTTTAATATTTTGTTAAACTTTAGAGCCTTTGCGCGACCAGAAGATGTCAACCGATTTTGATATTTTTTCTTTTCTTTTGTCTATATAATTCGCAACTTTTCCTCGCTATTACAACTTCGAAATTTAAAAAAAAAATGAGTTTTTTCGGCCCATCCTAGTATTCAACTATCATATCCAAATTTTTGTGATTTTTTAGCTTTTTCTACAAGATGATAAATGTTTAGTTTAAATTCTATTTTTGTTGGTATTTCACAACATTTATGATCCTGCCTAAAACTTTTGCACACTACTGTGTGTATGTGTGTGTGTGTGTGTATATGTATGTATACACACAATTGTACTAATTCTGAGATAGAAGCCTGATTCATGCCTTAGAATTTGTAGATGCGACATTTTAAGGAAACAAACGGTATATTGTAAGTATATTGATTTTTTATGCAGTATAGTTACTTCGACAATTAACAGCTCATATATGAGGGTAAGGTTTTATGTATTTGGGAATATATGTATCTAATAAAGAAAGTGAAAATGCCTCAATAGTTAAAAATAAATACTAGTTTGTAAAAAGATGGCCTAAATGAAAAATCAAAGTCGAAATATTGAAATGACAATATAGGCCTATCTGATACGACATATATGTATAATTAAGCAATTGAAGACACATCACGTTGGAATTCTGAAGGGAAGAGAGAAGAATGGAAGACCGAAGCAGACGTTTGGGAACAGTAAAGGAAAACACGGAATAATGTGAACTTAACATGGAACATGATGCGATGGAGGTGTTTTGTGAATCCTCGAACATAAATGAAATTAACAATAATAATAATAGTAATAATAAAGTGATGATAATGCAGTATGGCCTAGACATGATAGAAAATTCTAAAGCTGTCAAATACTTTCATTTATATATATATATAATATATATATATATAATTGTGTTAAGGGTATGGGATTTATGCAAAAGTTTCTTGTTTCCGCGGTCCATTTAATTTCGCTTAATTGTCAGTGTCCATTTAATATGTAAATTGGATTCACAAGAAGTTAGCAACTTTCATGGAAAAGTTTTCTAGGCTTAATTTGATTCTATATGCTAACTGTTTACTCTGAAATTGCTTTCAATAAAATCATTACTTCTCCTCATACCCCTCACCTTATTTACGTAGCTCGATGCTTTTTGAGTCTGAGTTCATCTGGAACCAAATTCGATGTGATTCGAGTGAAAGAAATTGGATGACACGGTTTCATTAATATATAAATATTAATAAAAAACTCTCAATTCCATATTAACATAACTTTCATGTAAATAGTTGTTTGATACGTAAAATGTATAAAGACTATTTATATTTAACTGATGCCCCAAATGGGAGTCAATGACCAATCACATTTAAATGATTTTTGATTTACAACCAATCACAGTCGTGTTTCGCCTAGAATTTACCAACTAAAGTTTATCATAATGAAGAATGCACTTCCTTTTTAACATTCTGAATAGGTCATGCATTATTTTGCAGTGACTGAGTGTAGAAGAAATACGTCTACCAGATTGTATATATAGTGCATGAATGTCAACACATAGCGCATGCGGGAGTTTATATAAACACATTTGTAGCAATTGATTATACCACCAAAAAAAGAAACCACTGTTTGCACCTTCTTAAATGTATTTTTTCCCAGGTAATAACATTCCGGAAAAATATAATTGTCATATTTACATCATAGGACATCAGAAATTAATTAATATACAGTTTGACGTGTTTCATTTTTTCTCCACTAGAGTGCATTCTTACAATATTACGTTCCTTTGGCAATAAATAATATGATCTGGTTGCAGTGATGAACAAAAGAAGCAAATGAAGCGTACCAATCGTTTCTCATTTGTTTTTAAACATCGCCGTTTACATTAAATATATAAATATTTTAAAATAACTATATTTAAATAATGTCCGAGTGGTTAAGGCAGGAAGCCTTGGCGCAAAGCTACGGGACTTGCGCTGGTTCGAGTCTCCATGGGGGAAGAAATTTTCTCATGGTATTTCGGCCAGTATGGGACCGGTGCCCACCCAGCATCGTGAGGCATTTGGGTAGCTACAATAAGTAGCGGCTCCAGGTTGAGAAAACTAGCTATAACGGCTAGGGGACTCGACATGCTGACCACATGTCGCCCCTACATTGGCTGATGATAATCTACCTCTGTGATTGACACATGTGGATGTGAGGCCAGCAGCCGGCTGGTAGGCTAAGGGCCTTTTAGGCCTGTCGCGCCAGGAGTTTTTTTTATATTTAAATAATGATTTGTGAGTAAACAGCTTAACTTTATTCGTTAAATAGTCCTAAGAAATGTCACTCTTGATTTCCAATTTCTCTAGATAAATTCACTCCTCACTTCACGAGTCGTGAATTTATTGATAATTTGGAAATCACTCGTGGCATTACTTATGATAAAGTGATTCCTCTGCAGGCCTTAAGAGACTCTTGAGTTAATAGGAAGTTAAGGCATCCACCTCTCTAGATAATCGCACTGTGTGACGACAGCGTTTATCTCCAGAACAAGTCTGGTACTCATTTCAGTTAGAGCCTCAGTAGGCCTATATCCCAGGACTATTGTGCACCATAATATTTCGGGAAGTTTAAAAATGCTGATCCTACCGGGACTCAAACCTCAGACATTCCTGCTTGTAGCGCATTGCCTTAACTAATTACTCTACGTCGCGCCCCCATATAAAGTGCATCGCTTTGAAAATTATCAGATGTATGAGTTCATCCTCTGGTCTTGTAGTAATTGGCTACACTAAATATCTGGCTAATCACATTAGGCCTATCTCATTGCCTGTAGATATTGCATGCTTGTGTTGCTGCAGCTGTAATGATCGTCTCCGAAATTCCCGGAATTGTTGAAATTCTAATCGTGCACAGGTAGACCGTACACTGCTGTGAAGTCAAATGCGGACAGTTTGAACAAAGAGATTTTTGTTTAACGTTATTGAGAGGAATGAACTCTTCTATACTGCAAAATGACTACATTGGTAATTATATCCCTGTGGAATACCTTACTACTTAATGGCTTCTGATTTCAGCGGTTTTTTTTGTAGATTTTATTATAATTTCAGTGGATTACCGCACTGCAGTTATCTTACACACAAACATATGCACATCCATTCAGACTCAGATACGCAGATACATACATTCAGACACAGACAATCATATTGACAGGCACACACACGCACCCACAGACATAGGCATATTGATAGACACACACACACACGCACGCACGCACGCACACACTCACGCACACACTCACGCACACACTCACGCACACACTCACACACACACTCACACACACATACTCACACACACACACACACACACACACACACACACACACACACATACACACACACACGACATACATTCAAAAAACACAGTCGGAAAAACAGGCATACACAAAAACTGACAACACACACAGGCACACGCAGAGACAAGCAGAGAGAGAAAGACAGACAGATACAAAGACAGATTCGCACACATACACACACAGAAAATCACACATATAGACATGGACACTCACAGAAAACACACGCACGCACCCACACACACACACACTCTCTCTCTCTCTCTCTCTCACACACACACACACACACACACACACACACACACACACACACACACACACACACACACACACACACCACACACACACACACTCACACACACACACATACACACTCACACACACACACTCTCACACACACACACTCGCGCACACACACTCGCACACACTCACACTCACTCACACTCACTCACACACACTCGCACACACTCTCTCTCTCTCACACACACACACACACACACACACACACGCTCTCATACACACACACTCTCACACACACAAGCACTCTCTCACACAATCACTCTCACACACACACATTCACACACTCACTCACACACACTCACACACACACACCCACACACACACACACACACACACACACACACACACACACACACACACACACACACACACACACACACACACACACACACACAACACACCACACACACACACACACACACCCACACACACACACACACACACACACACACTCACACACACACACACACAGGACATACATTCAAAAAACACAGTCGGAAAAACAGGCATACACAAAAACAGACACACACAGGCACACGCAGAGACAAGCAGAGAGAGAAAGACAGACAGATACAAAGACAGATTCGCACACATACACACACAGAAACTGACACATACAGACATGCGCACTCACAGAAAATACACACACTCTCACACACACACTCTCTCTCACACACACACTCACGCACACATACACACACACTCGCACACACACACACACTCTCTCTCTCACTCACACACACAAGCACTCTCTCACACAAGCACTCTCTCACACAAGCACTCTCACACACACTCACACATTCTCTCTCTCTCTCTCTCTCTCTCTCACACACACACACCCCCCCCACACACACACACACACACACACACACACACACACACACACACACACACACACACACACACACACACCACACACACACAGGACATACATTCAAAAAACACAGTCGGAAAAACAGGCATACACAAAAACACACATACACAGGCACACGCAGAGACAAGCAGAGAGAGAAAGACAGACAGATACAAAGACAGATTCGCACACATACACACACAGAAACTCACACATACAGACATGCGCACTCACAGAAAATACACACACACACGCACGCACACACACACACTCACACGCACACACACACAGACATACACACACAGAGACACACACACACACAGACACACACACACACAGACACACACACACACACACATACACACACACAAGGACTGTATAGTTTTCGAAAATAATTGAATGAATTTTGCTATGGGTATTACTTGGATTTCCTTAATTTCAAGTTGATGTTTCCTGCATCAAAAACAAAAAAATGCATTTCACATATTTTTTTAATAATTGTATTACATGTATGGAATTTATTAAAATTTAATGAACTTTATTTGAATTAGATTGATTTTAAATTAATTTTACCAAGATATTCTAAGAATTAATGTTTTAATAATAATGTTATGATATTTTACACCGAATTTCTTAGGATTTATTAATATATTTATTTGAATTTTCTAATATTTCAATCTACTATTATTATCTTATGAAAATTCATGAAGGTTTCTTAGCATTTGAAATAATTCTCTGAAAATTCTGTGAATTTCATTTGAATTTTTTAGGTTGCACAAACAATTACATAGATTCTCTTACTATTTGAAACATGGATTTTACTTCAGTTTGCTATGAATTAAAATAATTTTATGTGAATATTGTAAACATTTGAATTTTATACGGAATTTCTTAGGATTCCAATGAATTTATTTCGGGCTTTGAAATTAGGAGTAGTTTGATTTTTACATCTACATTTGGAAATAATGGAGAATATTAATAAGTGCTGGAAGATTTTATGAGTGATGCTTGAATCACCTGAGCGGCGCCACTATCGATCTCTCCTGGTGTGAATGGTCTGCATAGCGTGGCAGTAAGCGCAGTGTCATGGAGACGGCTGGCATGTTGCGGTCCTTGCTAGGATCGCCTCATCACCACAACAATCATGCCACCGTGTCCCTACTTGACTCCTGTCACAAGAAAATCCGATTCTTAGGGGGTGGACCTGTCGCCTTCCTGGGAGGTCTAGTGGCGTGAGTATTTTATCTGATATGGGATATAACTTTTTTATTCAAATGTTCTCTTGACAAGCAGTGATTAAGGATATACCACTTACACACACTTAGACATATCAATTTTCTTTTTCTCTTAGCAATATTGTTTTCTGTTACAACAGAATGACTTTTAGTGCGTATTTTTATGCGTGTTTACTTATATATATTTTTTTAATTTAAATTATGTAAGATTTGATTGAAAATAAAAGTTGTGATAAAACTGATGGTGTGATATCGCGATACACAATTTTTATCGGTTATCAATATGTTTTTATATTTGAGTGATACATTCTTGTGAAAAAGTGTGAATCTTATGATTCCAGATGTGATGTTTAAAAGTGCTGTAAGTGTGCATAATTATGGTTTTGATCACAAAATGTGAATGCTTTAAAATTTAAATGGGTGGAAATTCACATACAAAATGTATTATCGCCTCACTATGACGGTTGGTTTCCCCGCAGCTGTTATATGTAATTAAATACAAAGATGCCGACTACCGCCACTATAATACTATAATACTTGCGCATGTTAATCATTGTCAAGCATTGTCGCGTGGCATCTGCTTTTATGTAAACGAACAACCATCATAGTGAGGCGATAAATACTTTTATTTATCTCGAAAGCTATAGAAATATTATGAAATGAATTTGAATTTGAAATTTTGATTATCATTATTTCCAATAATGTGATGCTGTTGAAGTATTGGCCCTTAGTGTGCAATTTTCTGTTGAAATTTCCAAATGTGTTGCTGTTGAAGTATTGCCCTTTAGTGTACATGTTCCTAAATAACTTAATGTCTAAAATTAATATAGATCAATACACGTGTGTATGTATGTATGTGTGTGTGTGTGTTTGTTTGTTCGTACTAAAAATTGTTCATCAGAACTGGATTAAAAGATTAAATATGCGAATTTGGAATAAAAACATATATTTTTTTGACGACTTTGTAGATACTTCGTTTTATGAATTTATTTAGTTATTTATAGGTGATTTAACATGTCATTGTGACCCTGTTGAAAAGTATTGGCCTTTACTGTGCAGAGTCAGCTGTTGAAATTTCCATATGTGTTGTTGAAATATTAGCCTTCAGTGTGCACGTTTTTAAATAACTTAATGTTTATAATTTATATAGATCAATACATTTGTGTATGTGTTTGTGCGTGTTGTAAAAAAATATTTATCAAAACTGGATTGAATGATTAAATATGCGAATTTGGAATGAAGCATTTTCTATTTGCCGTATATTCGTTGACTTTTAAGATGCTTCGTTTTATGAATTTATTTCGTTATTTATAGGCGCTTTAACATGATATGTCATATTTCATGATAAGATCTTCGTTGTATGTCGAATGGGAGTGCTGTAGATATTTATATTATTGTGTCTGCCCCTACGCTGTTTTGTGTACAGTATCACTGCAATGATTTTAATTTTCACGTTATGATTATTTTATTTAACGACGCTCTTTAACAGCTAATTATATTATTGTCGCAATTCAAGTCTGGGCATCGAAACGATCGGCAAATTTTCGCTACAGAAGAGGTCTTTTTCAAAGGTTGTTACACAAGTGTTCTCCTACGATAGACGTAAATATACATCAGGGGGCGCTATGGTTTCAGTTCTCTTCCGAAAGAAAAGGATTTTCACACTCCGAAAAAATAATTGGTGCATTGGAACCAGAAGCAAGCATTGTATCACTAGTCCACCAGAACCGATTTTAATTTTAATAATATTAATTGGTGATTAATGATGAGTGATTTATGACGATGGAATTGTACCCCCAGAATTTATCTTGATGACTGAGGGAAACTCCAGTCAGATTAGTGAGCACATTTTGTACACTGTACATTATGAATATGAGACGATCTCGTCTCAATCAACTTGCTAGATTCATGAAATGTATTAAATGTTTTATGTAGACTTTATCGTGCGAACATTTTGCATATGACTGGTAAATTCCTTTAATATCTTGATAGAGAATTCTCTTGTGGTAGTGATTTCAAAACATATGTTATTGACAGAAACTATTTCTTCATTTTGATCCCTTATCAGTTTTAGATACTCTCAGCAAATATCAATATTGATCGATGCTATCATGACTTCTAATCCTCAATACGATATGAAAATAAAACTGACCAGAAAATAAAGAAAAAATGATTCAGGAACTTTATAGTAATATTTCATTTGTGTATTATATATGTTTTCTTTTTGTATTGTAAACTTGCAGTATATTTAGCTTTTACAATAAAATAATTAAAATAAAAAAATAGTTTTATTTTTTTGCATGAAAGTTTGCACTGGAACAATGGTACAAATCTTTAAAAACAATATTAGAATTATTTAACCTAATCAATCCCTAAGTAACAACATTGAACATATTCCAAAATTAGGTTCTTTTCTAATTAAATTAATTGAGTTCATAGATGATTGGGTGCATTGCTGAAACATAAACTCATGATAATTTAGTAGTTTAAAATATGGCGATTACGAATTATGTACACATGTTCAACGGCCAATCTATGTTACAGTTCACAAACTACCATTATCTCTTTGAAATCAATAATATTTATTGAAGTTATATATTTTGTTGTTTTAAGGCCGTGTGTATAGATAACATGTTTAATTATACAGTGTGTTCTTGTATATTTTCACCATTCATGAATTTTGTAATTATGAAAAACAACAACATTGGATTTACTATTTGGTATGAAAACTTGGAGCCTGCCATGTTTACAATGTAATGTAGTGACTAAAGCTGGGGTTAAGGCCACATGTCAGTAATTTTTTTTTCCGTATTCTCCTTCCCAAGTTCGCAGCAATCATTGTAAAGAAATTTGATAAAAGTGAACACTGTGACAAATTTATTACGTCTGTGATGAAATGAACACACGTTTCATATTTGAGATGTTTTTCAAGGATATATTTCGGTAGGAATTTCCCCACGTTTGGAGTGTGGTAATGGTTAAAGTAGTGTGATTTAGATGTTCTTGCAACACCTAACAACATTGATAATTACTGACGTATTAATTACCAGTTCAATGTTACAGAAATAAAACTTTATTTATTTGAAATTTATTGCTTTACTTCAGGATTATTTATTATCCAGATGTGAGAAAGGCAGTTTAACACTTTAAATTCCAAAAATATACAATTCCTTCACAAAATGTATCGGTCCCTGAGGACTAGTAGTTTATACTAGTTTCCATATTTGCCTCGTGGTTTGTGGACTTCAAAATAGCCTTCGACAAAATCAACAGGAATAAACTGTTGGCAATTTTAGCTGACAACAATCTACCACAACAGCATATTTTAAATTTATACAATATCTATAAAACAAATTTGATTTCAGTTCGAATCAATAACACACAAACAGAATGGACCGAAATTAATAGGGGCGTAAGACAAGGATGTGGCCTCTCGCCCTTGTTCTTTATCATATACATGGATAGAATACTCCAAGATTGGCGACAGATGAGACACGGTTCTATCCAAATTAATAGAAACCATAGAATAGACTCTTTGCTTTTTGCAAATGATTTGGTATTAATAGCTCCAACAGATACAGATTTACAGTATTCTATACACAATTTTAATATAATTGCAAAAAGGTACAATATGGAAATCAATACAAAGAAAACTAAAGTGATGGCCTTTTGTGGGAAATACCCTATACCTAGCAAACTTGTTTTGGATGATGTAATTTTAGAACGAGTAAACGAATTTAATTATTTGGGTTATAATTTAACATTTCAATATGAAACTGATATATCAAAGAAAATCACAGATTAAAAAAAAAAAACAAAAAAAAAAGAAACAACGGGGATAATTAACAGTATAATGAAACCATCTTTAGTACAGAACACAAGATTACGGCTTTATAAGGTTCTCGCAAAACCAGTATTAAGATATGGTAGTGAAGAATAGATGAAAGCCGAATAACAGCAAATGAGATGCGATTTATGCGCCGTACTGCAGGCTACACAAAGTGGGACCATAAAAGAAATGAGGAAATTATGGAAGAGTTGGATGTAGAATCCATTCTTCACCATATACAAACCTACCAGAACAACTGGAAAGCCCATCTTCAACGAATGCCGTCTCATAGAATTCCAAAAGCCATACTTCGCTACTGCCCCAAGGCAAAAGGTCACTTGGACGTCCAAAAAAGCGCTAGATGGAAAATTCCTCTTTGAAACCGTAACAGGCCACACAGCCTAATACTTGCATGGATGATGATGATATTTGCCTCGTGGTTTGTGGTTCAGAAGTTTATGGGCCCTAACTCGGCAGTTTTTTTCAGGGCTTAACATTTCTGAGTAGGCCTATGTCATCATTGGGAAAGGAAGTAAAGATGTGGGTCCGTATCGTAGATTTACGGCATGTAAAAGAACATAAAGCTTGAAATAAGAAGTATTTGAGCAAATGTATATGTCCTTTCACCTCCGACTTTGAATTGTGACGCTTAAGACTTCAACTGTTAAAGAGCTTCCTTAAATAAAAGCATAGACCTTATTTACTATCACACAAAATATATTTCTATAATAAATCATCCCAAATTTTAAAATGCATTCCAATCTTTAAAAATAATATTTAATTTTAGATCCTACCCTAGTCTCTATAAAAATGGAGGCACGCCGTAGCATAGATGGTCAAGGCAATACGCTACAATCCGGAAGGTCGAGGATTCTAGTCCCGGCGGTGCCAGGATTTTTAAACTGACCCAAACTTTCTGATGGCAACATAGCCCAGGGGTCGACTCAACCTTTAACGGAAATGAATACCAGACGCTTGTTCTGGGGGTAAAGGCGGCCGTCGCGCAGGGCTGACAACCTGGCTGAAATAAAGTCTAGAAAAAGTGGGAACCTTATCCTCCTGCTACCCCAAGGATCTCCTATGGCATGTAGTGGGATCACTTTACCTCTATGAAAATGTAATTTTCAGAAGCACAAATTATATAAATGTACATAGTCCTTTAATGCTATGTCTATAGATTTAATGAATACCGTAAAACTATTTTTTTACGAAATTGCCGGATGATCCCTGGAAAGAACGTGCTTAGAGGCTTTATTTACTTAACGGTAAACTGCTAAAATAGCACATAACCTCAACTTACTGGGATTTAATAAGTGTGCAGCAGACAAACAACATTTCTAAATTACTATGCAAATTTTTTCTTCATTACGTCAGTCACTTTTCGCACTAGACCCTTCAACTGTAACATCATTTAAATTTATCACTTTATCTTCTTAACTACTAATTATACTAATTTATGAACTTTAGCCAAAGTTGTGAAAGCTGAAAAAAAAAAAAAAAAACTGATTGTTAGTCAACTTACGTCTACAAAATCAGTTCGGTTTGACGTATTATTTTTAATATTGAAACCATGTTTGTGTCAGCAGTAAATTCAAATCAATAACAGAAGATTAGTAAATGTAACAGTAAAATTAATATCGTTGAAAATTATTCTAAGTTGTACATTTCACATTGTTTTTTTAAGTACCGAATTTATTTTTGGAAAATTTAAATGATAAAATTGAAATTTGGTAATATTTATTTTGGAAATTCATAGGTATTGACATGAAAACATTGTTTATTTGTAAATCATATATTCACGGGTAAATTAATTTAATATTAATGATTAGTTTTACTGCATTCACAGGCTAATTTCTAATAACATAAATCAAGAATAAAATTGTATTTGTAGGTTAGTAATGTAACAGAAACAAACTGGGTGTAAAAATTGTGCTATTGGGAAGGTAATATACGTATTTTTTTTTATTTTCAAACGCTTGAACATTTTAGGCGATATCGCGCCTGTATTATTTGACTGTATACATTCAGAAGCATTAAAACGCCTTGAGAATATAAACAGTAACTAGTGATTTGAATTAGTCTACAAAAGGCCGGCATAGGATAGAAGGATGTCGCCAGTATAGCGAGCGGGAAAGCAAGACTAGACTTTGAGATTACTGTCCGCAAAACATGAAAAGTGGAGCACGATACGCGAAATGAATTTTGCACTTTTACTTCATAAAACATAATCACCTTGTATGTAATCTTCCTAGCTTGACTATTCAGTACTTCCCTCTTCACTCGCGGCATTATAGTTCAATCAAACGAAACCATATACATGAACTAGGTATCTTGTAGAAATTAATTGAAATAAATACTTGTGAAGTAGACTTTGTCATAGTGTATATACCCGAGCCGCCATATCTCTTGCTCTGAAGTTTAGGTTATACGAGGGGTAAAGGGAGAATTCGTCGTCTACTGCCAATAAGGATATGGTTGTTGTGAGAGTAGATGTCTGCCACAACCAATCACTGCTCTTGACGTAGCTATAGCACGCTATAAATTGCTGAGATGTTGTCAGCTGTATGTCTGATAACCGCATACATAAAGCGGCCACTCCCACTGAATATCCATATCGGCAACACTGTCGTGAAAACGTCAAGGCCGGAGAATCAGTGGCAGTATAGTTCCGAAACTCGTCGATCCATTTCGGCCTTTGTAGATTAATCATATGTCAGCAACATTGCTGTTCACATATTTATCCTTTTCTGAAGATTTGAGCTACCTTCGTACGTAGTTACTGTTCTGTACTTTGATTGAGATATTGACTCGAAACGAGATAAGCGCTTGCCAGTGTTGTACAAATGTAAATTAATAAATACATTGACTATTTGCTATATGACAATGTAATTCGTATTGGAATTATGCAGTTTTTGTGTTACTTCATAATTTGTATTGAACAATATAAATAACCTAGACTAGATTAGTAGACAATTAGTCCTATCTGTATAAATGCCTCATTCTTTTTTCTGTGTTTATGTCTACAGTGATCCCAGATCCAATAGCATTTAATATCTCCAGTATAGGCCTACCAGTAGATGATGTATTGATCAAGTTATTTGTTTTGTGGAAATTCATAGGTACTCTTATTTTCATTAAATTTTGAAATGAAGAATTGGTTCATGCTAAAGATAATATTTTAATCTAGCATTTGACTTGACTGAGGAATATAAACATTAAACAGGGAACCCGCAGGACCTGTCAAATAATTATATAATATAGTGAAAATCTCAATGTAAATTTTAAATTTGATTAGAAGTAGGCCTTATACCAGATGGCACAAAAAAATTACATTCTTTCAAAGGGCTTCACAATTTATCCTGTTACGTAACTCAGTGATTGGATAAACCTGAATGGTAGGCCTATGAATTTCCATACATTTTCTCTAACGAGTTAGTTTTCTTCGCTAGTATTTTTAATTTTGATAAACCTTGATTGGTTCTCTGACCGGCTAATAAGTAACACACACACGCACGCACGCACGCACGCACGCACACGCGCACGCGCACACGCACACACACGCGCGCGCACACGCACACGCGCACACAGATATATATACATACACTCTACTTCTTTACAAATACAGTAATATAATACACACACACACACATATATATATATATATATATATATATATATATATAGGCTATATATATATATTACATTAAATAATTAAAAGTAGACAATTACATCAGAGTCAAATTGTTTTGGTGTTGCATACAAATATTTATTAACTTTCTATATTTGTTTTGTTGTAATATGTAGGTTACAAGGTTTATATTTTAGGTGAGAATTTAACTTCTTGAATTTAGGCTATAAATAGATTGTGTGATGTAGGACTTATCTTAGTTGGCTGTAGAACATGTGAAGTTGAGGTATTTGCTTGTTTCATAGGAATGAAAACATTCTCTTCATTCATACTTAATTCAGTTATGTTCATATAAATAAAATTACACACACACACGTCGTTCATGGTAGACTAGTTGTTAGTTACTATATTCGCCCCTTGTTCCGAGATTCGAGGGTTCTCACACGGTCGGGATTGATGCATTTTTTAGAGGATAAAAATCATGAGGATCCGATCTTTCGAAAAGAATTAATGTCGTGGGATGAGTATAACTTCAAGCCCGAACAAAATTTGTTGGCTTTTTCACGCTCAGATTTAAATTGGGACGTTAATGACCTTGGTTGTTAAAAATGTCGTTGAATGAAGCAATACAAATAGTAAAACACACAGATTTATACTATTTTTCTCTTCATTATTATGGCTATATTATTATTATTATTATTATTATTATTATTATTATTATTATTATTATTATTATTATTATTATTATTATTATCTTTATATATTTATTAAGTTTCCAAACTTGTGGCTGCCTGAAAGCATGTGGCCATAATAATTGCAACAATATATTTAATATAGGCCTACGGTCAGTTCCAGACGTATCAATGAGATGTTCCATAAAGATAATTCCTTAAGACTTTTAGAGGTTCACGAATACCTGTAATGGCCATATCTTGTAGAAGATTGTTATTTAGGCCCAAATATTTACAGAAATTTGTCGGGAAGAGCAGTATTGTTTCTCTCGCTCCAGACATTAATTCCATGACGATGATATTGGTAAGTTCGTATTTTTCTAGAATACGGGATACTATGCACGTAGATATTTTGTTTCTCTTGATATAGGCCTACTCCCTCAGGTTGTCTATGAGTTTCAAACCTTAATAGAGTCTATTAACATGGGTTGAGTTGTTAAATCTTCAAATGCTATTACATCATTACACCTAGGCCTATTGCATCTGTTATCGGCAATACGAATTCTACTAGGCCTATATAAGATTTGTTTAAAGTAGAGATTAAAAAATAATTATAAGTATTCTATATTTTCTTAATTCATCAATTTTCGGTAATTGATTAATCATGGAATGTCGTGAAATGATAAAACTTTTCTTTTATAATTTTTACAAAGTAAATGGTGATTCTATAACACACTTCTTATTCTGAAAGTTTCTATACACATTTTAAAAATAACCATTTATACAATATGATCCGCATATACAATTTTCTTAACTACACGTGAAAGAACAAAATTATTAGATTTTACTTTTGCTGCATTGCATCAAGATTTGTAGAAAAGTCTGATTATCTTTTTGTGCTAAAAAAACTGTACCCTAATGATTGCGGATTTGTGTGACGTGGATATAGGTAAGCAATCTGGTTCATTAAGTTTTTATCTAGTCTAGATAATGAAATAATAGCTGGGATGCTTATGTAACCGTCACACTCCGTTAATCTTTTCGTGACTCACGTCTCTCCCCGCCTCTTGACGTGAAACGAAACTAGTGTCTTGTCAAAATTTGATAAAAACATACGGTTGACCTTAAACGTTATTGGTTTTTATTGATAGATGAACAGAAGTGAGAGATGGCCTTGGTTATACTTGCGGTAAATTGTCTCGCTATCGTATTTAAAATGAATAATTTATTTCCAGTACAACCATAATGCTTTTTCATTCCATTTATAATAAACAAGTATTTCTCACTGTTGTAGGAAGTGGTCCCATTTCTGTAAGAATATTTAGAGGACCGGTTTCTTTAAAACTCCAACGGCTATATAATATTCCAGAGCTACTTTTATATCTGCATGAACAAATTTTAATTTTTTTTCATAATCTCCCTTTATTGCCTTTCAGTCATTCGTTCACTCTTTTCTTTTCTTCTTTATTTCTCCTTTCCTTTATTTTTATGCTAAGTAAGGGAAAATTTAAATGATCATTAAATAAATACATAAATAAATGTTTCGGAAAGCAACAGCACAAACTTTGGTGTATACACAGTAAAACTTGTTCAAACCGGAATCACATGGGGCCATTTTTCTACATTAGATAACATTCCGCATTATAAAAAACAAAAAAAAACAATCTTAGATTATAGAGCACCGTATATGTCTTATATGTACCTTGGATTAATTGTAGTTCCGCTGCCGTTGGAGAGTGAAGTGTAGTACGTACGAGCGACTTCGACGGTAACGCGCGAAAAAAAAAAAAAAAAACAGTCTCGTTTCGTCAGCGTTAAAAATGTCTCTTAGGCGCGTATCCTGAAATTAAAGTATGCAGTTTCGGTTTCCGCTCATTAACTATATTTTCGTCCACACCCTTTGATATCCCGCAAATTTCATTCCACACTACATTGTGTCGTCTTTTAAAACTGTCCACAACCAACTTGACTATGCCTTGAAATCGTTATTCCCTAGGGATATAGCAACAGCTAGAGCTTGACCTTGGAGTATCGGTCCGGAAAGTTGGAGATTTTTTGGTCATGGACTTGTAAAACACACCTCGTCGATTTTTTTCCCCTTTCCATCATTTTACCATTTCCTTGCATCCATTCATTCGTTATTTTTTCTTTGTGTTTTAAAATCTCACAAACTTTCTACATTTAAATTTAGTCATTATTTCGCGCACTGAGAGTTTTTCTTTATCTTCAATCACTTTTACTTTTTCGTTTAATGGCAATGATACATACGATTTAGCCATCTTTATTCCGTAAATTCAGAATGCTACCTGTGAAACATACATACACAATCAGTCTCGGATTTTAAACTATTTTAAGATTTTATAGTGCACTGGTTATTTGTAAGACATATGTCACACGGCAAATATTTGTTAAACGAACCTGCATTTCGCAAAACGGGTATGCAATGAGGCGAAATAAAATTCCAGATACAGGTAGAAACTCTACTTCACCCGGCGCGGACGGCAGGAATCATCACTTATTATTAATTCGCCTAACGGGAATTCAATGAAGTGGAAACTAATTTATTTCTCTCTCTCGCTCTCTCTCTCTCTCTCTCTCTCTCTCTCTCTCTCTCTCTCTCTCTCTCTCTCTCTCTCTCTCTCTCCGCCATATAAACTTCCTTTTCATGAATTGTGTAGAAATATCCTTCCGTTTCCGCGTTGGGCAAATTCCATTTTATACAAAAATAATACACGTAAAATTACTATTATTATGCCGGGACCAATAAATTTGTTCACGTTGGACAGATTTCCGCATTATTCACGTTCCGGATTAAACAATTTTTACTGTATTAAATCAAATTATAGGTTATTCATTTTTTTATAAACAACTCAGTAAAATCAAGGATTCTGTTCATCATTTGTTGGAGAAAAATAATGCTCTGGCTTGTTCAGAATATTAAAATGGAGGCGCTTTTATTATCACAAAAACAGGAGCTGATAAAGTAACTCGATAAAGAGCGAGGTGAAACACGACAGTCATTGGTTGTAAAACAAAACTCATCGAAACGTGATTGGTCATTGACTACCATTTGGGGCACTTAATCCCCATCCTTTGCGACTGTCTTATGCAACCTTGAAACTAGGGCCTGTATACCAGCATGGTAAAATTCTTGACCAGCACGTTTGAGCCACAGATTGGCAGCTTACACGAGGGAGTCATCATCTTCAAACTTTGTTCCACGAAGGTATTCCTTCAGTTTACCAAAGAGATGGTAATCGCACGGAGTCAGGTCAGGACTATAAGGCGGGTGTTTCAATGCTGTCCACCCAAGTTTCCTGTTTCTCTGTGAGCCTCTGTCAACATCCTTGGAACCCAGCTGCAACGAACCGTTTTCAATCTCAACACTTTCAATATTCTGCAAATGCTTGCATCTCCTATTCCAATGTAGAGTGACAATTCTTTCACTGTGATGCGTTTGTCAGCCAAAAACCATGTTGTTAACTCTCTGCACATTGTCAGAAGTTTGTGCAGTGTGGGGTCTGCCGCTGCGAGGATTATCCCGAATATCGGCGTGTCCTCCTTCATCACGTAATCTGTTTGCCCACCGACTAACTGTACTGCGATCACCATACACCCTTTTAAACCTCGTCTGGATGTTTCCCACTGGCTCGTTCTCACAACAGAGATATTCTATAACAGCACGTTGTTTCTGACGAATGTAAAGTGCAGCAACCACTTTTAAAACATTCTATGACAGCGCCACTCACGGGAGCGGGTTGAAATACATTTAAACACAAGTGGGAAGGATGTATCTATAAACTTCATATTTTGCAAAGATGTAGAATGAAAAAACTTAATAAAAATAGAGTGCATTACTTTTGGAGTGACTCTCGTAATACAACACCTGAATATTGATAGATTGGATTACCCTCACAAACTGTCGTCCACACCACATCCCGCCTCTCGCCGCTCCGCTCTTCCTCAAGCAGGGATCACATTTTTTCCCGTGCATATTACGGATTCTGTCTTCGATTTCTGTACCTTACAAAAAATCACTTTGTTTACGTAATTTCTGCGTGACGGACTTTTGATGGTTTTGAAATCCATATTATTTTTTCTGATGATAAAAGTGCGCCCAGTCCCCCGATTTTTTTCTGGACATTTCAAGTATATCAAGAAATAAACCGTATTACTCCTTTGCTATTGCGCATTGGAGGGGTGTCTCAACCCGCCGGTTTGTCATTGTCGCTGGTTTTTCTTATCTACAGCGATATCAGCGTGAAATTTGAAAAAGAAAAGCGCAATCAAAAATAACATTTTAAATTAAGTCGAAAGATTTAAAAATATAAATAAACTTTTAAGATAACAACCCGAACCCCTGTCTCAATCCGGGAGCAGCCACTAAATCCCATCCACCTACCCATCTACACTAACTGGCGCTCAGGCCATATTAACAGCCTCCTCAACCGGCCATATAAGCCCCTCTCCTGTGGGGAACCGGGAAATTTTCTGTGGCCCAGCAGTGCCCGTCTGCTACTGTTTTCCCATGAGCCTCTCTATAAGTTAGGCTGCGCTAAAGCGCTGAGATGATCACTGTGTTCTGGGGACTCACTGATCATGTGACAGCTGCCAGATACTCGAACTAGCACCTAACATGCCTAGTCGCATAACCCCACGCCATGAAGTAAAATAACATCAGTGGTGAGTTTAACTCCCATCTGTGGAAGAAAGTTTACTCCACTTCATAAAACGAGACCGCCACGGAGAATTCCGCCTACCGTCCCGCTCTGCTGGAGATGTCCGGTTTTCCAGACATTTAGCGTCTCTAGACGAGACCGGTATTTACCCACCGATCATATATTACAATAATAATAACATATTATATATATAATATATGGTCGATGATTTTACTTGTCTCGCCCGATACGGCAGTCAGGCGTTCATCGGAAATAAATGTTATCCCCACAGTAGATTACGTACTGCTCGGGACCCAGCTCCGTGTGTCTGAAAGGAATTTGCTGACTCAGCTGTTAGCATTTGAGAAGCATAGAAGTGTACCTCCTCCCACTCCCCACACTTCTCCCCGCAAACACACAGACTTGTTCTCGAGCTGTACCTATTAAAGTCGTCTTTAATCCTCTTGAAATAATTTGTGCTTCTTTAAAACTTTTATAATAAACCGTTTCCAGGTTTTGACTTATTTATTAACTTTCTATTGTTACGAAGAAATAATAAGTTGCCTTAACAACTAGAATCCAATTGAAATAAATTACATCTGTTTCTAAGTAATTACATTTTCAATGCCATTATATCTGGCCCCGTTGGGTCTGCCGAATGACAATACAAAAGTATAAAATAAAAACAAATTGTAAAAATGAAAATTTAACATAAAATTTACGGTAGTTAAACTAAAAAAATAATTTCTTAGAAGAAAAGTTAATGCTAAGATTTCATAAAATGGCGACTGAATATTTTTATTACACTTGACGCGCCATCTAGACAAATTAAACCAGGCAGTGATACTATCGACTCTAACGCTGCAATACAACCGATTGCTTCTTTGGACAAGTTATCAGTATAAATTGAAAGTAATTGAAATAGTATATTACAATGCAAGGTTGGGAAGTGGTTTTTACAGAAGCGAGGATATGATTAAAAACTAAGTGATAGCGAGGTTTTTAATTTCCGAGATTGTGTATAACATCTCACAAACATGCGTTGTACATTACTTTTTTTTGCGATGGTGTTTTAAAAATAATAAATAATAGTAAAATAACATCTTTGTTGGAAATATTTGCGTTCATTATAAACAATTGACTAACGTTAACAGTGTGGGCAATGTTTATTAGTTGAGAGTACAGCACGCCGTGACACGAATCAGTGATAAAATGGCGGCTGACACGAATCAGTGATAAAATGGCGGCAAGTACGAATTTATTGTTTTATGTTGTTTCAAATAAAGTTCAGTTCATTTAAAATGCAGTGATTTGTTTCGTACAATGTATATTAACACTACCTCTTGGATATATTTTTGTGTGTACATTATACGTAGTATACATGAAGGGCAGTGGTTTTACTCCCCGCACGAGGTAGGTTATATGTAATATAATATGTATAGTTATTTAGGTTAGCAACCCCGAAATTTAGGAAATTGAACTTTCAATGATGGTCGCCATTACTGTAAGTATGACAGAACGCACTATCGTGCAAAAAAGAATAATCCCCTACAGAGTCTTCAAAATTCAAACAAAAAATAACTCATGAATGTATATCAGAACTTTACCAGATCTTCAGAAATGAACAGACAGGCACCTTAGTCAAGACACTACAGATCTAGAAGACACTAAGTATTGTCGACAACACCACATTAGGACCAGCAGCATCAACCATCATATCAGATAATGTAGCGAAGAAGGACCTGCTGAAGATGGTACGGATGTTCTGAAAGGCCTTACAGACTTAAAGAATACATATTTTATAAGTTAAAGACGACGAATCTTACCTAAGAAGGTATATTTTAACTTATTTTATTTTATGACTATTCACCTCAACGGTTTTAACAATGAATTTTATTAGTATTGATTAGGAACAGATGTAATAAGAATAGTTAAAGTCTCGTATACTTCGAGGGATAGGGCGTTTGGAACGAATGGAGAATGAAAGAGGGGCATTGAAACTCATTGTAGGAAAGCCAGAGGGAAAGCGCCCATTAGGTAGGCCAAGAATGATGTGTGAGAATAGCATTAACTATGATTTGAGGAGGTAAATTATACAGGGGATTGAAAAACATTAGCTCAGGAACACAAATCCATAAACTAAAAAATCCAAAATAGGATATATGGAAAGCTTATGTCCGTCCGGTCATGAACCTCCGGATTGGATAGTGCCACTGAGTTAATTCTCCTTATTCAAATTCTATGAGTTTATGACATACCGTATCTTATTGTTACCGACCGCTCTGTATGTTCAAGATAATTACTAAACTAATTAGATAATGAACAGAAGCGCTGTTTCCTGGAATTGTGGATATGGTGCAGAGCTCAGTATTTGTTGGGTAATTAAACTAATAGATACATAGATAAGAGTAAACATGTCCTAGAAATTTGTGGGAGGAGACTCGAACCTTGGCGACTGTAGACAGGACACACAAGTATTTTTTAAATTTGTTACGAGGGTGAATCAAATATAAAGCGGAATTATTGTTTACAATTTTATTGAATTAACAAAAAAATACAAAACCACCACCTCATTTTTCTACATAGTCTCCTGCATTTCCAACACACTTTTGCCATCGAGTTGGCAACTTTTTGATGCCGTCCTTGAAGAATGAGGGATGCGTGTAGTCAGCCAGTTGCGCACAAACTCCTCTACCGCTGCATTGTCACCAAATCGCCTTCCTCCCAGGCCTTCTTTCAGTGGCCCAAACAAATGGTAGTCACAGGGTGACAAATCTGGACTGTAAGAAGGATGTTCCAGAGGTGTCCAATGCATTTTCGTCCGTTTTCCTTGTGTCAACCGAGCTCCTGTGTGGCCTTGCATTGTTACCCACCTGGCAGACAATTTTCGGAATTTGAGTTAATCACTGATGATGGCTTGAACACTTCCGAAGCTTATTCCAACGTGTGAAGCAATTTCAGAAATTGTTACGCGCCGATCCTCCTCAATAAGGTCCCGTACTGCACGAATGTTGTCTGCAGTTATGTTTGTTCGTTGCCGTCTTTGGTGGGGCTCATTTTCCACTGAATCCCGGCCCGCTAATTTTTTTTTGCGCCAATCATACACCTGCGTCTTCGAAAGGGTTGCTTCCCCGAACTGCGCATGGATCATTCTCAAAATTTCAGAAGATTTAGTGTCTTCTTTCGCCAAAAACTTAATAATAATGCGTTGCGCAACAGACGTGTGTACCTCTTGCTCGCTCATGGCATACTGAAGCAAGCAGCCGCTCTTCGGAGTGCGACACATCAAGATCCCTACTCCAGACACCCCCACCAACTTCCCCTCTAAACCGCAACCATTGCAGTTCGCTACCAGAGCCCCCAGATACAAATTCCGGTTTATATTTGATCCACCCTCGTAAAATAAATTATGCGTATAATGTTTACTGGAGTTTCTATTACGTGATGACATGGGAAGTTGTCGTTAATAGACAATATAGATTATAGAATTACTTTTTTATCAGCAATGATGATGATGGTAACGATAAGAAGAAATTAAATTAAAGCAAGTGGAACAACATTTGGGAATAATTATGGATAACATTGAAGTTATAGGCAGATAATATAAAACCTATAATTTAATTGAGTAGCAAAATAATATCATCGTTAAATTCCATATGGTGGGATAAGCATATTTGGTAAGACACAAAAAATATATTGGTAAAACATTGGTGGAATCTGTTGCAATGTGTGCAAGTGAGTATGGACAATCAGTAAGTACTACAAGAATAGACTCATAGCTCTAGAAATGGATTATTTACGCAGAAGTGCCAGAAAGTCAAAATTAGAACATGTCACAAAGAAGGAAATTAGGAACATAATGTAAGCAGAAGAAAGCATAATTGAAAGAATTTGAGGAGAAGGAATTAAAGTGGTTAGGACATGTTTTGAGAATGGAAGATGAGCAATGGCCGGAGCAACTATATCAATGGCATCCGACCAGAAAGAAGAAAAGAGGGAGACCTAAGTTAACATGGAAGGAAAACATGAAGACATTAATGCAAGCAAGAGGGCTAAGCATTGAAGATGCCCGAGATCGTAGGCTTTGGAGGTTTGGCACGGGATGACGGCAGCAGCTGTAAAAACCCGAAAATAAATAGATGATAACGAAAAAGAAATAATAATAATAATAATAATAATAATAATGTTTTCATTTACATATTTTTTTTACACGTTAGTCTTTTTCGTACAACTTTGGAATATTTATGATATACTCTAATTCTGATTATAATATTACGCCTAGTGAAGGGTAACATTTATGTCCAATGCCACCAAGTTCTCTCCACTGGCATTGACGAAATTGTAACCCATTTCTTGGGGCACCTGGAAAATGTCGTTACATTACCCCGATGATATGATGGGTGATAGTCCTAATTGGTAATGAAGTGACAGAAGAGTCCTTAATCTAAACTTAACCTAAATTCCAGACCACTGGCAATCACAGAAATAATTCCCTTTAAGGAAAAAAATTCATAATATCTGACTGGAAATCGAACCCGGGACCTCATGAACTGTAGGCAGAAGCTCTGACCGCAACATCATGAGGCTAGTAGATTAAAATTATATTTCATAATTTAACTTTGTTATTTAAAAGGCCTATTGGCTTTATACATGTTTAAATCTATTAATATAAATTCTAATTTCTGGGACCTTATGTCATTAACATTAATTCTATTACATACAATTTTATAAACCTATAAATATAGTAATGAAAGAAAACAAACGTTAGACTTTTTGGGTAAAACATTATATAGACTATTTAACTCATGCCCCAAATGGGAGTCAATGACCAATCACGTTTCAATGATTTCTGTTTTACAACCAATCAGAGTCGTGTTTCACCAAATATTTATCAGTGTTATAATTACCATATTAAAGAAAGCTCCTCCTTACAATATTGCGTTCCTTTGGCAATAAATAGTATGATCTGGTTGCAGTGATAAACAAAAGAAGCGGTAGAAGCGTACCTATCGTTTCTCATTTGTTTTCAAACATCGCCGTTTACATTAAATATATAAATATTTTAAAATAACTATAGTTAAATAATGATTTGTGAGTAAACAGCTTAATTTTATTCGTTAAATAGTCCTAACAAATGCCACTCTTGATTTCCAAATTCTCTAGATAAATTCACTCCTCACTTCGTGAGTCGTGAATTTATCGATAATTTGGAAATCACTCGTGGCATTACTTATGATAATATAGACCCATAATATCATAACTTCGACACCCACAATTAAGTTACTGTTCCTGAATTCAGGTTTCTTCTTTTCTTTAGGGTAACAGTAAGATGTCATCTGTATGTCCCATATATGTACGAGTATACTAATATTAAAATGTGATTGAATTTTTTTTTATTATTATTATTATTATTATTATTATTATTATTATTATTATTATTATTATTATTATTATTATTAAGAGGGAATATTTTTATGGTGCCAAGTCTTCTCAGCCAAAATATAGGCCTGTTCTCTTCACACAGTTCTCTCGATCTATCCAATCCCAGTTTTAATATCCTCTTCACATGTTTTCTGTGGTCTTCGTCTTTCTCCAGGTTTCCAAAGAAAGGTTTCTGTATTCAATAATAGTTCCTCATTTTTCATTATATGTTTATACCATCTTAATTGACTTCCTTTTATCTCTCTAACAATATCCTTTGTACTTTCCATTTTTCTCTTATGATTATTTCTAATTTTGTCTTTTCTGGGTAGACTTTCAGGATAATTTTATGTTTTATTTGAGTGCCTAGGTTCAGCTCCATGTAGCAAAATGCTTATAATGCTAATAGTAATAATAATAATAATAATAATAATAATGATTAACTCACTGACTATATCGAACCCGTAAGTTCATGACCGCGCTGACATAAGCTCTCCATACATCCCTATCCTGAGCTAATGTTTTCCAATCATCCTCTGTATAATCTATTTCCCTCAAGTCATGGATAATGTTATTCTCACACCTCATTATTGATCTACCAACTGGGCGTTTCCCTCTGGTTTTCCCACAAGAAGCTTCCATGCACCTCTTTCATCCCCCATAGGTGCCACATGTCCTGTCAATCGCTGTCTACAATTCCTAACTGTTCTTATTATATCTGGCTTTCTATACATGTCATGTAGCTCACTATTATGTAGTTTTCTCCATTCACCTGTCTGTTCATCTCTTTTGACCCAAAACTTTTCCCAAGAACTTTATTCTCAAATGCTCGTAATATAATAATAATAATAATAATAATAATAATAATAATAATAATAATAATAATAATAATAATAATAATAATAATAATAATGACAATAATAATAATAAACAATGATTTTAATTTGCTGTTGTAAAATAAAGATAAAAATAATACTGTATAGGATATTATGTTCTCAGAGGAAACATTGCAATGCTCTGTTGTGGTGAAACGAGGAAGCGATGCCGGTAGCGTTAAGAATGCTTGCTTCCTGTCTTGTTCAGATAACGCCTTCTTTGTTAACTTGGTTTCCGTGAATATTACGGTATTTATCGTGCGAACATTAGTGTTAATATCTTGGTTAGAAACTCTGCTCAAGGTGGAATCATCTCGGCCTAGTTTTGGCCAGAGATTTTATAAAACATCAGAAAATATTTGCTGTTAAAGTACTGTATATAATTTAATTATATTTTTTTGCGCGGTAGTGCGTTTTGTCGTACTTACAGCAATGGCGACCAGGATTGAAAGTTCAACTTCCTAAATTTTGAGGTTGCCAACCTAAATAACTATACTATAATAAAAGTGATTAAGGCACTGCGCTACAAGCCGGAAGATCGAGGGTTCGAGTCCCAGTGGATCAGGATTTTTAAACTGACCCAAACCCTCTGGCGGCATTATGGCCCTGGAGTCTAACGGAAATGAGTATCAAACTATTGTTCTGGGGTAAAGGCGGCCGTCACGCAGGGCTGACAATCCGGCTGACATCAAGTGCCGAATGTCTAGAAAAAGTGGGAGCCTTAATCTCCTACTACCCCAAGGGCCTCCTGAGGCCTGTAGTGGGATCGCTTTACTTTTACAAACCACGTGTGGGAACTAGAACCTCTGACCTCTATGTATACTACATACAATGTATATACAAAAAATATACAAAATGTAGTGTTACTATACATTATACGAAACAAATCACTGCATTTTAAATGAACTGAACTTTATTTGAAACAATATGAAACAATAAATACGTATTTGCCGGCATTTTATCACTGATTGGTGTCACGGCATCCTGTAGTTTCAACTAATAAACATTGCCCACACTGTTAACGTTAGTCAGTTGTTTATATTGAACGCAAATATTTTCAACAAAAATCTTATTATTTTACTATTATTTATTATTTTGAAAACACCATCGCACAAAAAGTAATGTACAACGCACGCTTTTGTAGTGTTTTACAGAATCTCGGAAATTAAAAACCTTGCTATCCCTGGGTTTTAAACATTTCCCTCGCTTCTGCAAAAACCACTTCCCTACCGCGCAGCGTGATATACTATTTCACATAATTATATATTAATTAAAAATTAAATATATTGCACTAAGTGCGTTGCATAGTTCAAACACACATTTTTATGCGTAAATGCTAATTAATAAAACTATTATACTTATATATAATCTCAGTAAATGCTAATAATGCCGCGCTGTAGTGGAGTGTTTAAGGCATTGATGCCTTGGCGCAGAGCTATGGGACGTGCGCTTGTTAGAGCCCCCATGGAGGAAGAAAATTTCACATGGAATTTCGACCACTGTTGAACCGGTGCGTGAGGAATTTCAGTAGCTGTAATAAGAAGCGGCTCCAGGTTAAGAAAATCAGGTATAACAACTAGGGGACCCGACATATGTAGACCTACTACATGTCGCTTCTATACTGGCTAGAAGATCGTTTATTTCAGTGATTAACACATGTGGATGTGAGGCTAGCAGCTGTATGGTATGCTAAGTACTTCCTAGGCCTGTACCACAGTGGAATAATTGCTACTAACTAACTCACTGGCACTATCGAACCCGTAAGTTCATGGCCACGCGGACATAAGCTCTCCATACATCCTTATCCTGAGCTAATGTTTTCCAATCATTCCCTTTATAATCTACTTCCCTCAAATCATAGTTAATGTTATGTAGCTCAACGATATGTAGTTTCTCCATTCGCTTGTCTGTTCCTCTCTCTTTGATCCAAAATTTTTCCTAAGAACTTTATTTTCAAATACTCGTAATCTCTTTTCCTCCCTTAAAGTAAGAGTCCATGTTTCGCATCCATATAATATAACTGGTAGAATAATAGTTTTATATATTTACAGTTTAACGTTTTTTGAAAGGAGTTGGGATATAAAGTCTCTGTAATGCATAATAGCACGCATTTCCGGATTTGAGCGTTTTTGTGATTATTGTTCCTAGGTATTTGAATTCAGCACCTCCTCAAAACTTCCCTCATCTGTCATTAGTCGTCCATTTCCATTATATAATGTATTTCTATGTGTGAGCATATATTTAGTTTTATTGACAATTACTTTCAGTCAGGAATAAATGCTACTAATTTGTAAAATTCCAGCCAGTGTTAGCAAAGCTGACGATAAGTAAATCCTAATAATGTAACGCTTAGAAATTAAGCTGTTATTACCTTATTTAAAGTAAATGGATTATTTAATGGCAGATAGCCTGAATGATGAAGTACTTATGAGTAGCTTGGTTTTTCCGCCCTTCGACGTTGACTAGTCATTACAACATACAATTAACAATTTTTTCCTTGCAAGAAGAAAACCTACGTGATATTTATTGTTGGGGATGTGTTCTAGAGAATGAGCTCATTTATACTTTCATAACAGTGAAAGGCTCATGTCTTTTGTGCTATTATTTCCGAGATGTTATAAATGTTATTTAGTAACTGGCTAATACCCGGCGTGCGCTGCGACTCCTAAATAAATGTAATGTGTTTCTACCACCAGCCTTGAGCTGCTATGCTTGACCGGGAATCAGCTTATCTCGATCTTCTTGGCATCAATGAAATACAAAAAAAAGGTTATTGTGAGTTATCCGTAAAAGATAAACATATGCTGTCGCGCACTTCTTTCTAGAGTTTTTTTTTGAGATATTCAATTCCATGTACAATAATTTGGTGTATTTTTATGGTTTAGGCAGCGTAAGCCAATTAAGCGTCAAAATAGGGACTTCATTTCACGTTTTTCACTACAAAGTGTGATTTTTTGGGGTGAAGTGGTTGAGTAGTACAACTCTCTTATAGCTTACGTTCATCCCCGGAATCTCCTGAACATTTTTCAAAAAGTCCCATCACAGTCCGATGAACGGTATGGCAGAGCACGCTTGCCCAGGAATCTACTTACCCCGATCTTCTTGGAATCAATAAAAGACAAAAATGGTTATTGTGAGATATCCGTAAAAGATAAACATATGCTGTCGCGGATTTTTTGTAGAATGTTTTGAGATGTTCAATTCTGTGTCCATTAATTTGATTTATTTGTTATGGTTTAGGCAGCGTAAGCATTTAAGCTTGAAAATAGGGACTTTATTTCACGTTTTTCGCTACAAAGGGTGATTTTTAGGGGTGAAGGGGTTGAGTATTGCAACTCTCTTATAGCCTGTGTTCATCCCGGGAATATCCTGAACATTTAGCAAAGAAACCCATCAAAATTGGATCAATGGTATGGCCGCACATAGAATACGAACAAACAAACAAACAAAAATTAATTTTTATATATTAGATGATAGATAAAAAATGGGATATTTTCAATAGGATGTTAAAAAGTAATAGAATTAATAGTTGAAGAAAGTGCCATATAGATTTACTATACAATTAAATTTTAATCAATTGAGTTGGTGTTTACTTGATGAAAATCCATATTTATTAATTAAATAAAAATAAAACGTAGTTTTATTTGATTTTGATATTTATATATAAATATATATATAAATAAATATGAAAATCAAATAAAACTACGTTTTATTTTTATTTAATTAATAATTAAATTTTATTTAAAAACTAGCGTACCGGCAGACGTTGCCCTGCCCGAACGTTCAATTCTCATGTCATGGGCGGACGATAAAAATATGTTACTTTTTTACCATAAAATTCAGCAAATAGGACATAATTATATATTATTAAATAAGTTCGCAAGAAAATCTCTTATAGCCATCTGTTGTGGCTGAAGAAGTGTGAATGATGACGTCACATAGTTATGTCGGAACATAACGATAATGCAGATGACTACATCTGACATAAAAAAAATCCTATAACCCGATCGCCGCGCCACCTACCAAGTCCAATTGTGAATCTAAACCATCCAGGGACCCACTCAAACACACAGAAAAAAAAAATCATCCAAATCGGTCCAGTGGATATACAGGAGTTTTTAATTTCGGATTTCAAGTAAACCTCCACTTCTAATTGTCGGAATTTCGCTCATTTTTGGACAATGTTGAGTTGTGAAACGTCGAAAAATGTGACCGCTAGAGCGATTTTTCAATTTTCACTTCAGGTGAACTACAACTAATGGATAACCATCAGACGAAGTGACTGAAATCAGTGGGTATTTCATACATCATGACTGTTCCTATATTATCAGGTAGTATGCCATTGTATCGCTTGCAATTCCCCGTGCCCCCCTTCCTCCCGTGCTTTCATTCTCTTCGTCTGTGGACTATACACTTTTATGGTTGATTAATAGCGTGATATTATCCAATCCCTAAGTAAGGTCTGAAGCCAACTCTTACCGTTCCAAACCCTTATTTCAGTTTAATACTGATTTATGAATATCTAACTAACTCACTGGCACTATCGAACCCATAGGTTCATGGCCGCACGGACATAAGCTCTCCATATATCCCTATCCTGAGCCAATGTTTTCCAATCATCCCCTGTATAATCTACTTTCCTCAAATCATAGTTAATGTTATTCTCCCACCTCATTCTTGGTCTACCAACTGGGTGTTTCCCCTCTGGTTTTCCTACAAGAAGCTTCCATGCACGTCTTTCATTCCCCATTCGTGCCACATGTCCTGCCCATCGCAGTCTACGAGACTTAATTGTTCTCATTATATCTGGCTTCCTATAAAGACCATGTAATTCACTATTATGCAGTCTTCTCCAGTCACCTGTCTCTTCATCTCTCTTTGGTCCAAACATTTTCCTAAGAACTTTATTCTCAAATACTCGTAATCTCCTTTCCTCCCTTAAAGTAAGAGTCCATTTTTCGCATCCATATAATATAACTGATAGAATAATAGTTTTATATATTTTGAGTTTAACGTTTTTTGAAATGAGTTGGGAAGTCAAGTTTCTGTAATGCATAATGGCACGCATTTCCAGAATTGAGCCTATGCTTAATTTCCTTATGCATCTCATTCCTGTTTGTGATTATTGTTCCTAGGTACCTGAATTCAGCCACTTCCTCAAAATTTCCCTCATTTGTCATTAGCTGTCCATATCCATTATATAATGTATATTTATGTGTGACCATATATTTAGTTTTATTGATATTTACTTCCAGTCCCAATGATTTATGAATATCAGTGTATCAATTTTCGAATTAAATCCCGGAGGAAAAAAAAATGTAAATAGTTGGTTATGTGATAATGGATAATATTATTAAAGAACAGATCTAGGGAAAGATGGGACTGGGAATGTTTTATGAGTAGGAAAGCTTTTAGTGTTATTGTGATGTAAGGAGGTATATGAGCGTGGAATTTGATTACAGCGCGTCTTGTAGAGAGTTACATAAGTGAGTTTGTGCGAACTCAATGTCGAGCTCTGTCGTTAACCTCATTTTGAATTTTATTGCAGCGGCTATCACCAGATGCTTTATTTTATGGAGTTATGGTGCTCTGCTTTATGAGGGGTGGACAGTTACCCTTAGTGCACATGTACCGATACGATATTAACAGAATAGTACTACATGTGCAAAACAAATCTCAAGTAGCGTATAATTCAATTCACTTTAACTTCGATCCACAGGAATATATATTTGAATTTTACCATAATTTTATTTTATTATTATATATAATTTTTCCTCATTAGAGGATTGCCTTAAGGACAAAGTGATACAGAAAATTAATTTTTGAAATTGATGAAATACATTTTGTAAATACATTAAAGAATTTCAAATTGCAATTGAAGTATACATACTATAAAGTAGAACTTTCGTAAATATGGTTCCTTAAAATTGAAATTGATCCTCTAATGGCAGCGATGGCAATTTTAGAAAGATATACCCTGTCCAAATCTAAAGAGTTTCAAAATTTAGCTAAGAATCCTGGTATAGTTATTATATTTAGCGATTTTATAGTAAATGGATACGTATACATCATCATCATCATCATCCTTCACGTATTAGGTCTTTGCCTGCTCCGATCTCACATCTGTTCAGCCCAGCGGTTTCTTGGTCTTCCTACCGATCTTCGTCTTCCTGAATTATATAGGCCCTATCAGTGCCATATTTGGTATCCTATCCTCTGTCATTCGTTACAGATTTTCTATCCATTTGTTCCTGTGTTCTTCTATTTGTTGAAGAAGTGGCTGTACTTATAGTTACTCTCCGATTCCGATTGAGGGTCTTTCCACTTTTTCAGCGGTTGCCCTTTTACCAGCCGGCTGCTGGCTCTTCACATCCACATGTGTCAATCACAGAGGTAGATGATCAACAGCCAGTGTAGGGGTGACATGTGGTTAGTGTCGAGTCCCCCAGCCGTTATAGCTGGTTCCTCAACCTGGAGCCGCTACTTATTGTAGCTATCCAATTGCCTCACAATGCTGGGTGGGCACCGGTCCCATACTGACCGAAATACCATGAGAAAATTTCTTCCCCCATGGAGACTCGAACCAGCGCAAGTCCCGTAGCTCTGCGCCAAGGCTTCCTACCTTAACCGCTCGGCTACGGCGCGGGACCTAGTTACTCTCCAATATTCTCATTTCTAATATGTTCTTCTCTTGTACAACCTTTCACTGCCCGTAGAATGTGAAGAGGACTCTCGTCAGCCGAGGAGAAGGCAACCTTCTAAGGAAAAGGAACCCCAACAGAAAATCTCCGATCCTCCAGGTTGAGGGCTGATACGTCGGGCTGAAACACACAACGTAAAATGATCTTTCTCCAAAATCTCACGCGATTAAGCCGGACGGAATTGTAAGACGACTTGGATAACGGAATACATATATATACCAAACAAAATAAATTCGTTTATAGCTAGCATTGAACATGACTATTCTTAATTATTCTATCATGGAAACGATGGAAGCGAGGTCTGGACTATTAGAATGCAGTTGAAAGGAGTCTAAAAACATCTGAAATGCGTTAGGTGAGAAGAACTGCCGTAATAGAAAGTTGTCAGAATGCCTTCTAATCGCTTACCAAAATAGATTTCAGCATAATATGTATCAAAAGGTCGAAGGAACTAGAAAATACCAAAAAATGACGATTAAAGACCATACAGACCATTAGGACTAATAGGTTGAAGATGAAGGTGATTTTGGAAAGCTGTCAAACAATGTCTTCAGCATTGTCTAGAAATTCACAAATTATCACCAACTCACAGAAATCATCATTACTCTTTGTAAAACATATAGAAAATAATGAAAATTACTGTTATTGACATAATTAGAATCATGGAACTATTTTGGACCAAACATTAAGATTTTTTTACTTTGATATAAACAGAAGGCTCAATTTTTTTTTTCACTTCCTGAAAAAAAACTATTTTGTAAATTCTCGCTTTTGTTCGTAAACTTCCTCATATAGACCTATTATTTAGTATTTTAAATTTAGGAATTACAGTTAACTGACTAACTAATTAACTCACTGGCACTATCGGACCCATAGGTTCATGGCTGCGCGGGCAGGAGCTCATCATACGTTCTTATCTTGAGCTAATGTTTTCCAATCATCCCCTCTATAACCGACTTCCTCAAATCATGGTTAATGTTATTCTCGTACCTCATTCTTCGTCTACCAACTGGGCGTTTTCCCTCTGGTTTTCCTACATGAAGCTTCCATGCCCCTCTTTTATTCCTCATTCGTGCCAGTCGTCTTGCTAATCGCAGTCTACGGGGCTTAACTGATCCTATTTATCTGGTTTAGGAATTACAATTAGCAAAGAAAATTATAAATTAGACGAATAAACTATTATTTAGACTTGCTAATACTACGTCCAACGACAACAACAATAATAATAATAATAATAATAATAATAACGATGATGATGATAATGATGTAGAACTAGTTAAAATTTATTGCCATCTTTAAATCTAGGAACCAGGGATAGGCAGGCAATTATAAATATGACGAAACAGCTATTTTAGACTTTACTTCGGTAGTACCACTCGTTGAGATTACTTGAAATAAGAGTGCCAAATGTATGCAGCTAAAGTTAACAATATCTGCCATATTTAAAATGTAGAAACCATAATTAGATGGGGAATTATAAATTTAGTAAATCGTTTATTTTTTATTTTCGAAATTGGTAGATACATATTAGGGCGGCTCCATGGCGCAAGCGGTTAGACGTTCGCCTCCCACCGCTGGGATCCCGAGATCGAGTCTCAGTCACTTCATGTGCGTTTCATGGTGGACGAAACGGAGCTTGGGCAGGTTTTTTCTCGGGGTTTCTCCCGTTTTCCCCTGCCACAATTTTATTCCGTAATTTCTCCATATTCATCTCATCCATTTCGTTCATCTGCCCTTGTGATTGTGCGTCAGGCGTGGTCGGCCAGCATCCTTGTCATTCACAGCCTTCTGTATAGGGGCCCCATCTCATCTCATCCTTCGACACGATCCTGAGTTGAACACGAGTTGAGGACATTTTTATTTCAGTTATATATTAGATACAAAGTATTTAGATAAGATTGATATATATATATATACATACATACATACATACATACATACATACATACATACATACATACATACATACATACATACATACATACATATTAATCTTATCTAAAATCTTACATAACACTATTGGTTAAAAATATTTATTGAGCATCTAGATAATGTTTTATTCTGATACATACATAATAAAGCTTTAAACAAAGCATAAGTTAAAATATAAAAAAAGCAAATCCCAAAGATAAGATTCTTATTATCCTTGCATATATATGTTTAAATATATTATAGAAAATGTGAAGTAACCATATAAATCATACATATAAGAGAATAGGCACATGAACCGCAACAAAATAAAATGTGGTTCTGTTTTCACAATTTTCGAAATGCAAACAACTCTCTTCAAGACTTTTTATGAACATTTGTAAAAATTAAATATCATTTTTTTAAAAATGTAAGCTTTTAAAATGACATGAAGAATAAAGATATGACCTTGATGAATGTTGATTGATTTTTGTATAATTTGTCGCGCTAGAACTTGGCCTTGGAATTTGTGGTAAATTAGAAAATGCAGGACTATAGTTTGCCAGATGACCATGGGCCAGCCAGTACACTTACAAAGCTGGGATTATCTTCACTTCTTTACTCGGTCATGGCAACTCTCGCCTTTCCCTTTGTCATATCTGGAACATAGAGGCTATATAGCCCAACTTTATATTCATCTCATGAATATTGCAAAGACAATCAGTATTTAAAAAAACAGCCATTTCCGGGTCAAATCTTATATAGCCTCGGAAACTAATTTCCATTTGTTTTGTTATGTTTCTGTGGCACTTTTAAATTTAATGGGCGTTATCCTGCCCTGCCTGTCGCCGTGGCGTGGCCTAACATTTACTCTAAGAATTTTAAATTTCCATCTTGTTCTGAATGTGTCATTTGTCTTGATTGTTATCTTGTTCTTTCTTAGGCGATGTCTCTGGCAACCTACTAACCATAGATCCCAGAAGTACCTCATGTAGTATCTGTATCTTTTGTGATTAAAATACGTTGTTCTCCGCTTCTGCCTATATTCGGTATACCCCTGATGATCTGGCCTTTCCAGCTCAGTCCCATAGCTCTGCTCCAAGGCATCATTCTTAATACCTTTCAGCTATCGCGCAGACTACCTAACAAGATTATTAATATTTTTATATGTTAGTGAAGTCTATCTATATACCCCGTTATCCCCCATGAGGATATTAGGATCCTCCTTTGGGGAAGTTTTTTTTAACCAAGCTAATTTAGTTAGGTTTTTTTATCCGTAGATGTCGAAGACTGGTATTGAGTCGGCATGTCGAGCCAGTGACTCACCTAGTGGTTAACTAAGGTATTACTTGGATGGTAAAGTTCGGTAAATTTTGCACAGAGGCCCCTTTATTCAGGCTTGCGATTCTTTTACGAACCTGAAAATCTTCAGATTTGATACCCACGATTTAAAGTCCTTCCCGGAAGACCGCCCTTTAGGTTGTTCCATCCTACAAATCCAGCGACCCCGACCGGATATGAACTCTCGTCCCTCGGATCTAGAAGCAAAAACATAACTACTAGCCCACTGCGGCCGATTAGAAGTAAAGTCAAATTAAACCGAATTAGACAACATGTGGTCTGAAGGAAGATACCAAACATGTACTTTTAATTACACTGGTCAACATGATTTTTGTCTCATGAGTACCAATAGTTGTACTTAATGGCGTTTTTTTATCCGATTCCGATTGAGGGTCTTTCCACTTTGCAGCGGTTGCCCTTTTACCAGCCGACTGCTGGCCCTTCACATCCACATGTGTCAATCACAGAGGTAGATGATCAACAGCTAGTGTAGGGGTGACATGTGGTTAGCATGTCGAGTCCCCCAGCCGTTATAGCTGGTTCCTCAACCTGGAGCCGCTACTTATTGTAGCTACCCAATTGCCTCACGATGCTGGGTGGGCACCGGTCCCATACTGGCCGAAATACCATGAGAAAATTTCTTCCCCCATGGAGACTCGAACCAGCGCAAGTCCCGTAGCTCTGCGCCAAGGCTTCCTGCCTTAACCGCTCGGCTACGGCGCGTTTTTTTATCGTGTTTTTAAATATGTATTCGGAATGTCTCCGTCGCCCACATTTTTTTATTTCAATTTCAATTAATGGATTTAAATAATTAATTTTTAATAAACGTTTTTTCGTCCATTTGTCCATTGTAAAATAAAACCAAATGAGCTAACTCAAATGATTTCAGCTATGGAAAAGAAATATCAAGGCAAATGGAATCCTAATATGCTGGCCGATTATTGTTGGACCATTAAGAGGGATGCTCCACAGGCGAAATGTAGCAGAAAATCTTAATTTATTACTTTCTAGGTGAGTCCGAATGTTCGAATATTGTGTAGTTACGAATGTAGAAAATATTAAAGTGTTTGAAATTATAAATACCTGTCTCTCGGAAACCTTGTGCGATGGAGAAAAACCGATATCATATTTGAATTCAGGAGAAAAAATACTATCAGAATCACATGTTTTTCTTTCTGAGACAAAAAAAAAGTTTATTTTTTGTTGCTCAGTGTTATTTAATTAATCTGCTGTGTATACTTCATAAAAATAATTGTGGAATATGTTACGGAGGAAACACTCTTGTGTGCGCATAGTGCCGTTATTTATACCGCATCCGGTCCAGTGCGGTTTATTTTTTTTACTCTGTAATAAGTGCCACGGTTAGAGGTATGTTATGGCGAGTTATTTTATCATTATCACCAATGGGGTGATGTCTGGTATGTAAAGGATCCAGAAAAATCCATTAAAGGGTTATTCTCTGAAGAAACAACTTCAAAATAGCTTGCTTTTATACAATTAACCTGGGCAATTCAATATATTGCTACAACGCAAGCATTAGCAAATGTCTATTTTTTAAAATAAAATTACCAAAAAAATAATATACATTTATGAAATACACAACACAGAAATTAGGGACAAATGTCATATTCAAAACATAACCAAATTTATTATAGATAGACGAAAATATTGGAAGGGTCATATAGAAAGAATGGAAGAAAACCGGCTTGCAAAAAGAGCTAAAGAAGATAGACCAATGGACGGGAGAAGAACAAGAGGAAGACCAGCCAAGAGATGGATAGACAGTGAATGCACATCCAGTACGTCTTCCTCCGAGGAATGATTTTGGAAATAAACAGGATGAAAATCCCACAAATTAAGTTTAAGAAGAAGAAGAGATACATATTGCTAACTCAACTCGAAGTTCGGAATTTTGCGTCCCACCAAGCGCCCTATGAGGACTTACATTGATTGCAAAACTATTCGTTATGGAATACTTAAGTGTGTAAAAGTTGACATTTGTAAGGGTTAAAAGGGACATTATGAAGTTAAACAAACAAGCAAACATGTGAGAGCGGTCAGTGAAAGTGTGTGTAGCCGTGACCTGTTGATTTGAATATAATACTGTATTCTGTAACGTATGCATTCAGTTTGGCTATTTCCTTCTGAATTACGTAAACTGCATACATTTTATATGGTTAGTACATACAATTTTGAGTCGTAGTTACATGGAATATATATAACCATGGGTTGTGGACCTCACAGGTTCATTGCCACATTCTCTCAACCAACTGAATCCATTTCAAATATCCGATATCCAGTTCCCTAAGATCCATCCGACTATTGTAATCCCACATACCTCTAGACTCCCAATCCTCCCCCCCCAAGAATTTCCTAATAAAAGATTGTTAAAAATATTTATACTCTCACCCATCCGAGTAACACGACTTGCGCATTTTAACCCTTTATACTTAATAACTAGTCCACCGCTGTGGTCTCGAGGTAGCGTATTGCCTTGTCACGCAGCGGGCCCTGGTTCGATCCCCGGTTGGGACAGTTTTTCTAGGTGAGGTTTTTATCGGGGGTTTTCCTCACCTGTAAGACAAAGTCAGGAAAGCTTTAAGGCCCAAACGGTCCCCGAAATCATATGGCCATCGCAATCATCACCATTCATATTCATCTTAGGATTACGGACTCTCCTGGCGCACCACTATCATCATCACCCATCATATCATCGGGGCAACGTAATCCCGTCTTCCAGCCGCCCCAACTTTAGAAGTGGGTTACAAGTACGCCATGCCAGGAGAGAACACCAGGAATGTCGAAAGACAATCTGGGGCATTTGCAAAAAAAAAAAAAAAAACTTCATAACTCGGATAACCAAACGGTCCACAAAATCATATGGCCATCGCAATCATCATCATTCATATTCATCTTAGGTTAAGCTTAGGATTAGGTAATCTCCTGGCGCACCATCATCATCACCCATAATATCATCGGGGCAACGTAACCCCGCCTTCCAGGCGCCCCAACCTCAGAAGTGAGTTACAAGTACGCCATGCCAGGAGAGAAACCAGGAATTTCGAAAGACAAACCTGGGGCATTTGAAAAAAAAAAACATTAGGGCGATATAAATTTTGGAGTAACTATTCAAAACCTTTATGCACTGAGTATTCGCTTCAGGATCCTAGTTTTGAATACATTTTTAGCTTATCTTCTTTCCATATGTAAGTATGTAATCATGTTTCTCCTCGAAAAATTACCTGCCACAGACACGATTATAGTTTTATAAATTTTAATTGTTAAGTTTCTTATTAAAAAATGTAGAAGGGAAATATTTAATTGATCAGTAACGTGGAATATAATTAAATATAATTAGTCAATTGAATTATGGTAGGCCCTACATTAGCCAAATAATGCCAACCTAATGTTCAGTCTTTTATGAAATTCATTCTAACAAGGGAACTGTCAAACATTACATGCCGTATCTTGAATTTTTTCCCAGAGAAGCGTTGTGATATACCAACTCCGTGTCTAAAAAAAATCTGTATTTTTAACTGCAAGGCACTACATTCCAGCGCCAAATCTCTCATTTAAACTGTAGGGAAGTAATACAACTCGTCATTTGATGGATTGGGTAACCCTCACTACCTGCCGTGGGCGCTGCATCCTCCTCAGTCCACTCCGCTCTAATTCAAGCAGGGAGTCCATCTGCTACGCACAGCGGGTTGCCATTGCTGGATTCTGGCTTCGATATCTGTGTCTTGCAATTAAAACGGGCAGACAATTTTTTGGACACTTCATTTTTATATCACAACGCTTATCTGAGAGAAATTTCGTGGTAGGTTTCGGCATGCAATGGTTGACACTTCCCTTGTATGGTAAATATATATTTTTTCATAAATTAATTTTTCTTTTTTCGACATCAAATGGTAGATGTGTACAATGCAGTACCGGTATAGGCCTACACCGTGTTCCATTTCTAAGAATAATAAAATAAATAGCTATAACTTTAGAATCAATAGGAATCCATAGATGAAACCAATTGCTACAAAGAATAAAAACTGGGAATTGTTTTTTACTCACGTTCCATGAACCTCAACGTTGCTTCCATTAATGACACTGGAAATGTCCAACCGGTATTCGATCCCAACCCATTGTGTTATGAAGCATCTGTATGTTACATTGTTGACAGCAGCATAATTTCTTCTCTAGGTCTAGGTCTAGGTCACCCAAAGCATGTACTAGTGTCGTGTAGATCTGGTTATTAACAAACCTCCCACAAACAGGTCTGGTGATCTGGCAAGCTTTGCGATGAACGGTGATCCATTTCCGAATCAACTTGCACATATCATTCCTAGGAGATTATCGTCTTGATGTGTGAAATGTGGTATCACATACTGAACTTACGTGATCATGTAACATAGTGTAGTCCTCTCCATTTACCTATCTATTCGTCTGTATCTTTTGTTCAGAAATGTTAAAGAAGCCTTTGCAAGTGTATATATATACCCTTCTAGCGAATTCTGAAGGAATGAAACTAGTGAGGCTTGGTGACACTTTTAAGGGGGGTGAAGGGTGAAATTTCAATTTTCTACATTTTTTAAGCTACATACTTGATTTTTTGTACACACATTCATGCCATAATAGGTAATGTTATATTATCGTTTCATCCTTCTAGGCTTAAAAGGTTTTTGAGTTATTGAAGAAAATCAATCCATTTAAAAATTTGCATATTACAGTTTTTAACAAGTCCCATAATAAGTAAAGTTTTTGAATTTTTTTCTACACGACCACGGACTTATTTAGAACAACACTATGCATTAACTTTTCTATGTCATTATAATAAAGGAAGAAAAAAATAAATATACATCCTCTGCGTATGAAATTAAAAAAAATTCCTACACATATTTTATTTTTTATTTGAAAAAACTATCAACGTTGTTTCAAAATTCGTGCATAGAATTATTAGCCATAGTGTGTGGGACATGCAGTTGAAATTTCGTGCTTCTATCATTAAATTTGTCAATGCTTTTTTGATTTGAATGTATTGAAATGCAATGGAAATAAAAGTGTGGAAAAGCCAATTTGAAAGTTTGCATGCAGTTAAATTAGAATGTAGCATACATGCTCTCCTACAGTCATTAGAGAGACTTACAAGCGCCATAGGACACTGAAACTTCGCCAACTTATACTTTAAGGTGCGTAGTATTTTTTAATTGTATTGTATTGTAAGCCTATATTTTCCCTTTACAGAGATTTAGACTCTTCCCCCAACAGGGAAGAATTTGAACCATGCTAATTTAGTTACACTTGTTTTCGTATAGATGTCATTTTGAGTGGTACGTGGTCAGCGTTCCGCCTCATACTGACATCTAGGAAACCAAGGTAGTACTAGGACGGGAAAATTCGGTAAATTTTGCTTAGAGGCCTTTTCATTCAGGCTTAAGGATTTTTTACGAGCCTGAAAATCTTCAGACTCGGGACCCACGGCTTAAAGTCCCTCCCGGAGGACTTGCTCCTTGGATTTTTCCGTCCTAAAAAATCCATCGACCCCGGCCGGGTTTGAACCCGCGACAGTATTTTTTAATACAAAAACAAAAAAATGCTACATTTGACCGAAAATGACGACAATTTCACCCATCACCCCCCTTAAATTAACAACCTGAATTAAAACGCCACAATCTTTTCTGAATGCTTACCAATCATAGCCGTTTTGGATGCATACTTACTTATTTACTTACTCACTGGCACTATCGAACCCGTAGGTTCATGGCCGCGCGGACATAAGCTCTCCATACATCCCTATCCTGAGCTAATGATTTCCAATCATTCCCTGTATAATCTACTTCCCCCAAATCATAGTTAATGTTATTCTCCCACCTCATTCTTGGTCTACCAACTGGGCGTTTTCCCTCTGGTTTTCCTACAAGAAACTTCCATGCAAGTCTTTCATTTCCCATACGTAGAACATGTCCTGCCCATCGCAGTCTACGAGACTTAACTGTTCTTATTATATCTGGCTTCATATACAGACCATGTAGTTCATTGTTATGTAGTCTTCTCCATTCACCTGTCTGTTCATCTCTCTTTGGTCCAAAAATTTTCCTAAGTACTTTATTCTCAAATACTTGTAATCTCCTTTCCTCCCTTAAAGTAAGAGTCCATGTTTCGCACCCATATAATATAACTGGTAGAATAATATTTTTATATATTTTCAGCTTAACGTTTTTTGAAAGGAGTTTGGACATCAAGAGTCTCTTGGATGCATAGTTTTTAAATTGTAACTATTGCTCACGGTGTATGTTGGCTGTTTTCACATGTCTTCATTTTTGTAAAATTTAATGTTTGTGTAAAAAGTACATGGCATTATTTGGCTTAAGTACCTTATAATAAATTATGGTTAAAAACGTTTCTTGGAACAAGGTTATAAATTTGTAGAAACATCATGGTCGACTGGGTATAGCTACCGTATCTAACAATTACTCGTATTATTGCTCATTCGCGGTGAACATTTTTTTATTAAAATAACCATCTAGGTGATATAGTGATTACTAAGGGGCGGATTTCTATGACCTAAAAAATTGAAAATATGCATGCATTTATGACCTAAAAAAAGGTTTAAATATGATTAAAAAGATAAAAATATGACCTTATAATTGAATGCATATTTTAACCATACTATATTAATTGTTCATTCATATACATTTTCAATTGTATCATAAGAAAAAGGAAATGTGCAAATGTTTGCTACCTGTTAACAGAAACCTTCGAAACAAGTGTACTGTGAAACTGACGATTTTTATACAGATACATCCATAGTATCCATAGTAATTCTGCCCGAAGGCAGGTCCTTCACTGCAATCATAGCATTTTCATGCTATGCTTGAAGCTTTATTAGGGAATTGTGTAGGTGTGGTAGCTTCCCGTTGCTTTCCACACCGGTGAAGGATGATGATGATGATAATGATAATGGTAAGGATGATAATGATAAGGATGATGGCCATATGATTTCGGGGACCGTTTGGGCCTTAAAGTTTTCCTGACATTTGTCGAACAGGTGAGGAAAAACCCCGATAAAAACCTCACCCAGAAAAACTGCCCCGACCGGGGATCGAACCCGGACCCGCTGCGTGACAAGGCAGCACGCTACCTCGAGACCACAGCGGTGGACTATACAGATACAATGTTGGTTATTTCCAATCGCCTGATTATCGCCTAGGCTATTAAAAATACCCAAAATATGATCAAAGATCTGAAAAATTGAGAAATATGACTTTTAAGACCTAATAAAAACTACTTAATCTTAATAATAAGGCATATATAAATGTTTTACTTACTTGAAGCTTAGAATATAGGCTTTGGTAAAAATATGACATGTCATAGGAATCCGCCCCTTAGTGATTACCATGCTTGTTTCTGGATCTAAATTTGACAGTTTCTTTTCCGGCCGATATTGATATATTTTTAGGGCTAAAATACTCAGTATGATTTCATATGGAATAAAGTAAATTTGTGAGGTATCGGTGGTCATGGATCCCCGATTATAGATTTACGATCTGTAAAAAGTGCCAAACTTGAAAACGGGATTCTGAGTAAAACTTGTCTGCTTTTTGAAGTCCAGCTAATTAACTGAGATGTTAAAATAGTGTATTTTAAAACTAAATGTTCTGAAAAATAAGTAGCAATATTTACAAGGGAGGTAGTATTCGACAAAACAGGAACTATGGTTCCTGAACTTAAAGTCTCCCGAGTTATGGCTTTTTTTTTTTGTAAGATCGGCATATCTTCTGCTCCGAGCACTTTGGCCAGAAACAAATGAGGAAACATTGCACATAGACGTTTGTTACTATTATGCGACGCATTTTGTTTGTATTTGTGTTAATAAAACTTCATGGCGCGACAGGCTTACAAGGCCCCTGGCCTACCATCTGACTGCTGGCCTCACATTCACATATGTTAATCTAAGCAGACCAGATCTCGAATATCAGGATGCTCATTTATATGAAAATAAATCTATATATTTATATTTCTGAATGACTTCAAGTTTATATTTATGAATTGCATCAGATGCCATATTTGCAAAGAATAGAAGGTGGGGGAAAAAAATGCACGTAAAATATGACTATGATTGAATGACCCACATAACATGAAAGCCTGTGAAAGTGACGGCCATATTTGTCTCAGATGAAAGGTTAATGTCATTTTCTGTCAATGACCACTCAAGGAACTACGTCATAGAAGATGAAATCGCTTCCTTAACAAACACGTGTTTTCTAAATCTTATAAATGTGCATGGACACTTATGAAGAAAATTGGAATTATAGGGAAGATATTATAGACATTTAAGGCCGATAGATGGATCCATGTCCTATAGAGGCGGACGAATAGATGGAGAATTGTTCTGGTCAATAATATCATTTTAAAATTCTGTTATTTTGTATAACATTATTTGAAATACTTTCTTACTCACTGGCACTATCGAACCCGTAGGTTCATGGCCGCGCGGACATAAGCTCTCCATAAATTCCTATCCTGAGCTAATGCTTTCCAATCATTTCCTGTATAATCTACTTCCCTCAAATCATAGTTAATGTTATTCCCACCTCATTCTTTGTCTACCAACTGGGCGTTTTCCCTCTGGCTTTCCTACAAGAAGCTTCCATGCAAGTCTTTCATTCCCCATACGTGCAACATGTCCTGCCCATTGCAGTCTACGAGACTTAACTGTTCTTATTACATCTGGCTTCCTATAAAGACCATGTAATTGATTGCTATATAGTCTTCTCCATTCCCCTGTCTGTTCATCTCTCTTTGGTCCAAAAATTTTCCTAAGTACTTTATTCTCAAATACTTGTAATCTCCTTTCCTCCCTTAAAGTAAGAGTCCATGTTTCGCATCCATATAATATAACTGGTAGAATAACAGTTTTATATATTTTCAGTTTACGTTTTTTGAAAGGAGTTGGGACATCAAGAGTCTCTGCAATGCATAATAGCACGCATTTCCAGAATTGAGCCTATGTTTAATTTCTTTGTGCATCTCATTCCTATTTGTGATTATTGTTCCTAGGTATTTGAATTCAGCCACTTCCTCAAAATTTCCCTCATTTGTCATTAGCTGTCCATTTCCATTATATAATGTATTTTTACGTGTGACCATATATTTAGTTTTATTGATATTTACTTCCAGTCCTAATTTCTTAGTGTTACTCAATAGTGTGTGCGTGTTGTACATTATTTGAAATGCTAAGCTAGATTCAAAACGACATTCACTTAACACATTACAGTTTAATCAAACATTATTTCAAGGCGTTAGTCCTGCACATAAAAATATTAATAATATAAATATATTTAGTGTCAAATTGTTCAAGATGTTAAGAGTTGGAGAATTGTATATGGAAGGTCTCGAGTTCAAATACAGGTCCGGCCGAGCTGGAGGGATTTTTTTTGTGGTTTTACTCAATAAAATGCGGAATTAGAATTAAATTATAATATGGCTTAAGACTTATAGAAAATATCTCTTTTTATAACTTTGAAGATTATTAGTTTAATTTAACTTAAAATCTTTCAAGTTGAATTTTAAGTTAAATTCACTTTTAGTAGATGTTGATAATAAGCGTTCTTAGGATTATTTCGTAATTGACATTTATTTCATAATTCATTAAAACTTAATAAGCTATTCAATTAATTTGGAGAATACACATTAATTCATATCTAATAGAAATGTTCTTCTTTATGATGTATATACGAAATTTTAAGAGACATTATTATCAAGTTGTTCAAGCGTCTCATAAAATTGAAATTATATAAATAATATCGCCCAGTGTATGGGACTGATGCCCAATGTCTAGAGAACTTGTCATACTGATGACATGTCATCCTGTATCTACTAGATGATAATATATTTGCGTCAATGACACATCTAGATGTCACCCAAGGTATTGGCTGGTAAGCGTGTGGGTTAGTGGTTTACCATGCTTGTCTCTGATTCCCAAGTTTGCGGGTTCAGATCCTGACGAGGTCGATGGAAATCGCCATTGCCTTCTTTTGAGACCTGATTCAAGTTACGACAAATATGATAGCAAATATATTTAATATTTGCGAAGATGACAGTGATTGTTACAGTGGTTTACGTAATTTTTTTTCTTTTTCTGAATACGCTGTCGGAAATCAGATGAATGTGGAAGATTGTTAGTGTGTAGGGACCAAATATAATCCTGTTTAGTTGTGTGTGTATACGGAAAAAGTGCAAGAAAAAATTAAACATGAATTGACTGTCTCTTTTTGCCGTATTTGGGAAATATCAAGAGAAAAAAATGGCTTTCAAGGACGCTCATACAGTTCGACAAATATAAGATTAGAAAATAAACCAATATAACAAGTGGTTAGATATAACTTCCTAGGTTGCGAAATATCATACGCAACGGAAACAGATATAAATAACAAAATAAATAAATGTATGTATATAACAGAAACACTAAAAATAACTTTGAAAAATAAAGCCAGGAAAGACTCTATAATGAAATTATACAAGACAATGGCAGTTCCTATTATTACTTATGGATCCGAAACGTGGGCAGTGACAACACAACAATCTGCCAGAATACAAGCTTCTGAAATAAAATTTCTCAGACCAATAGCAGGATATCAAAGAACAGACAAAAAACACAACACAGAAATAAGACAACAATTAAAGTAGAAGAATTAAACACAACAATAGTGACATACAGAATAGAATACCAAAATCAGCATACAACTATTCACCACGAGGAAGAAGACGTTTGGGAAGACCAAAGATAAAATGGAAACAGCAGCAATTTGTAGCCGGAACAGGCTAGTAAGTAAGTCTAAACCGTGACGAAGAAGAAGTAGATATTTTACCTGCCTCTTCGCCTCCCATGACTTAGGATATGGTAATACCTGTCGGGAGAGGATTATAGCGAATTCTTCTTCTTGTAAGCCCATGTTTCCCATAACAGAGATTTAGGCGCTCTCCCCCTACAGGGAATAATTTGAACCATACTAATTTAGTTACATTTGTTTTCTTATAGATGTCATTTGAGGAGTCCGTGGTCAGCGTTCCGCCTCATACTGGCATCTAGGAAACAAGGTAGTACCAGGACGGGAAAATTTTGCCTAGAGGCCTTTTCATTCAGGTTTAAGGATCTTTTACGAGCCTGAAAATCTTCAGACTCGGTACCCACGGCTTAAAGACCCTCCAGGAGGACTTGCTCCTTGGATTTTTTCACCCTAAAAAACCATCGACCCCGGCCGGGTTTGAACCCTCGACCCTCGGGACCAGAGGCAAGAAGCATAACCACTAGTCCACCGCGGCCGATTTATAGCGAATTCTGAAGTAAAATAACTATTGAAGTTTTATCATGAAATGGTTTTTGAAAAAAAAATCTTTATCTATCCTACTTACTAGACACCAACAATGATCGTGACAAGCATTACGTAGAGGCCTAGAACATTTTTGTCATGGTCATATATATATGCCTATATTTATTTGTGTATGTGCGTGCGTGCGTGCGCGAGCGCGTGTTTTATGCGCGTGTCTCTCTGTTAACGGTCTCAGCGTCCTCATTTTTTCGTAAACAAACTCGACATATAGCAATTGATTAAAAGATAAAGATCGAATGCGCTAGCCAACAAAATTAGATATTGGGAATGGTGGTAAACCGATTTAAAAAAAAAACGCTCTAAGAGCAGCAATTTTCGATTTTTTATATAGGAACATTAGGTATTTGCCATGATAACAAAACGAGAAAGGCATTCTCCAAGAAAATCAATGGAATCTGACCATTTGAAGTGTGGATTTACCTGAAAGCCGAAATTTAAAAATTGTTCTAGTGGCCGACCTGTTTGTTTTCTCGCAACGTAACTGGCACATATTTAATTTCAAAAGAAAGAAACAATGCGTAAACCAGCAAAATATGGTCATAAATTAAACTTGCTGGGATATTCGCTTAATTTACGCAGTTCCTGCATGATGAACATTTTTAAATTATGGATATTGTTTGATTACTAAAGGTCATTAGGATTTTCCAGTATGAATGATCATCTCGATTCCAGAGCCACTGAATTCGTCTCCATGCAAGATTAAACCAATAATTGCGAGTTTTGTGCTTAAGCCCGGAACATAATTTTGTGAATATATATATATTCAAATTAATGTTTTCTTTTTACTTTGTAATATTATTGTCTAAATACGTATGTAAATATTTAGTTTAGAGGAATGCATAGATGCGATCGTAAATTAGCGAAGGTAATCCCATGTTACAGGTAGGTAGTACATGTTAGACAACTCTTCCTCTCTGTAACATTACATTGTCCATGTTTGTGCCCGGTAACATGTTAACTTTCTCTGTTCCCTCATTGTATTTCCGATCTCATTGACCAAGGTCCACTCTGCGCATGCGTCATCTCACGCTAATTAAATCGTTACTTCTTCCGTAAATAAAACTTCCAAAATGGCCTTGCGTATGTCCTTAAAAACGATTCTGAATTAAGGAATATTTTGCAATGTGGACATCGATTGAATTATTGTTACCGGTGGCAGTTTAGCTAGCTATGATTCACGAAGACTAGCATTCCGTTTTTTTTTCTATTATTACTTGGTTTTCTATATTGAAATTATCGCCTATTTGGGGAGGTTACAGTATAGGTCCTAACTAACTCCACTCACTCATTCATTCATTCACTCACTCACTCGCTTACCCATTCATTAACTCACTCACTCATTCATGCACTCACTCGTTCACTCATTCATGCACTCACTCGTTCACTCACTCACTATCTAACCATAAACTCTCTATAATTTCCTATCCTGACTAATATTTTCCCAAACATTTTCTGTTTAGGGACAAAGAGATTCTTGTTAATCCGTTCCTGCATGTCACTGAACTGGTCACCATGATTTTTGTCTCATGAGTACCAATAGTTGTACTTAATGCAGTTTTTTATCGTATTTTCAAATATGTATTCGGAATTTCTCCATCACCCACAGTTTTTTTTATTTCAATTTCAATTAATGGATTCGAATAATCGTTTTTTTAATACACGTTTTTTCGTCCATTGTAAAATAAAACGAGGAACACTTTCATCAGGAGATTTCAGCTATGGAAAAGTGATATCAAGGCAAATGGAATACTAATATGCTGGCCGATTATTATTGGACCATCAACACAGACGAAATATAGCAGAAAATCGTCATTTCTTACTTTCTAGGTGAGTCCGAATGTTCGAATATTGTGTAGTTACGAATGTAGAAAATATTAAAGTATGTGAAATTATAAATTCCTGTCTCTCGGAAACCTTGCGTGATGGAGAAAAACCGATATCATATTTGAATTCAGGAGAAAAAAAAAACTATGAGAATCACATATTTTTCTTTCTGAGACAAAAAAAAAGTTTCTTTTTTTATTGCTCAGTGTAATGAGATGATTTCTGTTAAAGTTCCTACAAGAAGTTTCAGTGGTCTCTCTTTCATTCCCAATTCTTTGCCACATGTCCTGCCTAAGGCAGTCTACGAGAATTAACTGTATCGCATCTGGTTTGCTGTAAAGATCACGGATATCACTGTTACACAGTTACCTCCGTTGACCTGATGCTTTTCTCTCTTTGGTTCAAAAGTTTTCCTAAACACTTTAATCCCAAATGCTCGTAAATTTTGTCATAACTTAAAAACGACGTTCAACATCTCAATGTCAAATTCGATGCTGTGCATGAAAAGGTTGCAACATTTTGTTCAGAGGCAGCTTATTTCAGACTTGATTTTTTTAATCATCTAAAAGAGAGAAGAAAATCGCACTGTTTAATTCTCTTATTTAAGATCCTACATACCTCGATTCCCAATTATTTATCATCTTGTTTCCAGTATCTATTCTCAAACCATAACTTAAACACAAGATCACAACATAGTCTCTTCCTTAATATACCGCAACATAGGACATCACATCACTCCATGTCACATACTATCTTCACTTCTCGCAACTGGAATTCTCTACCACAAGAAATAAGGGACTGCCGGACATTGACATCTTTTAAAAGAAATCTAAATTTATATTTGCTCTAACCTCGACTTCATCATTAACCCAGTGTACGGTACATGAATATTAATTGGTGTTTCTCGTATAATTTATCATATTTATATTATTATTATTATTATTATTATTATTATTATTATTATTATTATTATCGTAAGTATTATTATTGTTATTATCGTATAAAGTGTGTTTACATGAAATGTATATTGCAACATTTAATGTATTTTTAACTCTTTATAGTTAGTATAGTGTATATCTATATTTGTCAAATATTTATTTGTATTTGTGCTGGTTGAGTGGAAGAAAAGGCCTTATGGCCTTAACTCTGCCAGAATAAATTAAACATTATTTATTATTATTAAATCGGCCGCGGTGGACTAGTGGTTATGCTCCTTGCCTCTGGTCCCAAGGGTCGCGGGTTCAAACCCGGCCGGGGTCGATGGATTTTTTAGGACGGAAAAATCCAAGGAGCAAGTTCTCCGGGAGGGACTTTAAGCCGTGGGTCCCGAGTCTGAAGAATTTCAGGCTCGTAAAAAATCCTTAAGCCTGAATGAAAAGGCCTCTAAACAAAATTTTCCGAATTTTCCCGTCCTAGTACTACCTTGGTTTCCTAGATGTCAGTATGAGGCGGAACGCTGACCACGGACCACTCAAAATGACATCTATATGAAAACAAGTATAACTAAATTATTATGGTTCAATTTCTTCCCTGTAGGGGGAGAGCGCCTAAATCTCTGTAAAGGGAAAACATGGGCTTACAATACAATTATTATTATTATTATTATTATTATTATTATTATTATTATTATTATTATTATTATTGATACATGGGACTCAGTTTATTTCACTTCCGAAAGAGTCGTATTCACCTGAAAAGAATCTTCGACTTCAGCCTAAATTTTGAATCCAGAGGCGAGAATATGAGTAACGAGAATGAGGAGCAAGTGGATATTATTGGTATATTTCGATCACGTAGTTGTGTCACAAAATTAGAAGACGAGGAGATAAATATTTGCAATTAATGACATCTCAAGGGAATTGGTAACACTGCAATCATGCATTACTAGAGGCTTAAGGTATAGATTTTACTTGCGGATCACAAGTTATGAACCGGCGGCATACTGCATGAGGAGCCGCATTGTCGCATTGATCATGAACCGCACTACCTGATCCTGCGGGACCATCTTCATCTCAAGCTTTTATTTAATTATCATAAGTCAGTCTGTCAAATAAGTCTACTTACTTTACAAAGAATACAATAGTTAATAACCATATGGTTTATGCAATTCTAGGTTTGTATTGCCCATCCGAATATGATAATAATAATAATGATGATAATAATAATAATAATAATAATAATAATAATAATAAAATAAAATATTATTTTATTTCAAGATTGTCTCTGTTATATACACAGGTATCCTCAACCAAAATATACAATTTTTCTTCCACGTTTCCCTGTCTTGTGTGTCTGCTTCTGTCATATTTCTCTTCTTCATGTTGTCTTGGATTCCCTTTATCCACGTTGGCTTTGGTCTACCACCTTTTCCCTTTCCAGGAGGTATCCATTTCAAGACTTTTTTGCTTGTTTCTGTGTCCCTTCTTCTCGTTATATGTCCATACCATCATAGTTGGATTTCTTCAATCTCTTGTAAAATATCCTTTTCTACATTCATAATTTCTCTTATTGTATTATTTTTTATGTTGTCTCATTTTGATATTCTTGCCGATCTTCTTAAAAAGTCCATTTCTGTGAATAATAATTTATTTATGTGTTTTTGCTTCAACGTCCATATTTCCGCACCATGTAACAAAATACTCTTCAAATTGTGTTATATATTAATAAATAATAATAATAATAATACTAATAATAATAATAATATTAATAATAATAATAATAATAATAATCTGAGAGCGGAACAGGCCTAGAGCCTACCATGAAGAAGAAGATGATAATATAATGAACAAGTGAAATCCTACAATTATTTGGGTTTTAATATATCATACTGCCAAAAAGAAGATACAAATATAAAAATACAGAAATTTCTAAGAATATGTGGAACAATAAGAACTCTAAAGAATAAAACAACTCAGGCTACTCAACTGAAATTTTATAAAGTCATGGCAGTTCCTACTATTATCTATGGCAGTGAAAATTGAACTTTGACTCATTCAGATAGGAAAAAATAGAGGCAGCGGAGATGAAATTTTAAGGCCAACGGCCGGCTACACTCTTATGGACCAGAAAAGAAGTTCTGAGATAAGCGATCAATTAAATATTTTTAAATTGACGGATAAAATTGACAAACAAGACAACATTGGTACGAATATCTACTAAGAATGCCAGATGATAGATAGACCTTCTAAAATTATTTTCAACTACAGACCAACGGGATCTAGAAGTCAAGGAAGACCATTTACTAGACGGAAAGACCAAATCTCTCGAAGTCGGAACGGGCCAGAGGGCCTAAGCCTTGATGTTGATGATGATGATAATAATAATGTAGAATGCAGGCTTTCACGGCTGGAAGTCTTGGTATTAAAATCTTTTAATAATAGTAATAATAATAATAATAATAACAATAATGCTGATAATAATAATAATAATAATAATAATAATAATAATAATGATAATACAAAATAATCGTAATGGGATGGAGGTACGCAAGAATTTCAAGGAAAGATGTAATTAATTTTTTTTTTCCTCCATGGCACGACAGGCCTATGTAATGCAGACTTGTGTATATTAATGCTTGCATATAGAGCTAACGTTCCCAGCGAGATTCTGTCTTCACCTAGTCCTCTGATAATCAACCTCTCTTGCCTTAATGTACATTTACATGGTCTTCATATGAATTTTTTGTCACATTCCGGCGTTGTTTAAAACATTATCTACCATCCATGAGGATCGGTCAATTCTTCTTGCTACTCTCTAGCCTTTCTCTACGACTGACAGTGCAGAGGTGAACGATCATCCAGCTAGAGTAGGAGTGATATGGTTGGGCAGCATGCCGGTTCCCCCAACCGTTATTTTTCAATTGTATGTGAATTCAAATCTCCGAGGTCACATAGGTTTTAGTTACATGACTCTATTCTTTAGTTGAGTCAAAGAACGCCATGTACGCCGTTGCCTTTAACGGCAGTACTCAATTCTACGAAAATAGAGACAAGCAAAATATAGTTCATTGCACACATATGCGATCTGATTTTAAAAAAAAACAAATACCAACTTATAAAAAATACACATTTCATCTTTATGTAAATTTTATAAATGAATGTACTTCATCCCTATTAGGTTCGTCTTCCGGGCATATAGGCCGTGGTCCAGTCGTTCTTCTACTCGACGTTTCGTCTACTGCTGCGGTAGACATCTTCAGGAGATACTGCGTGCTCTCTGTGAACTCCTCAACAGTCGGCTGCAGACTGGCTGGTCGTTGGAAACTCCCTCCCTATTTATAGGCACGCCCCTGGTGGAGAGGCGGTTTTCTGCGCGGTCCGTGTTGCGTGCTGTTTTGTCCAGGCTGTCGCTAGCAGAAGTCATAGGCTTCGTTGTCGTATTGTGCAGTGCCGGGATCCAGATTTTGTTTATCTTCATGGTTTCTTCCTTTTTGTTAAAGGAATTTTTGTGTTTATATATTTCAATGGCTTCTCTGTACAGTGTAATAATGTGATGTTTGGGACAATACCTGTGTTTCTTCGAATCTTATTATATGTTCTTGGTTGTTCATCCAGTGTTCCGCTACGGCTGATTTTTCCTTTTGTTTTAGTCTGCAATGCCTCTTGTGTTTTGCAATCTTGTGGTAACCATTCTTTTTGTTGTGCCGATATAAACCTGTCCACAACTGCAAGGGATGCGATATATACCGGCAGTACTTAACGGATCTCTTGTATCTTGAAAGCCTACAGTTATACAGAATGTACTTCAGTTTGCATCATATAGCTTATAGTAAATCTACGGTAAATGTTTATTTTTTAACAGGTTTTAAATGTATACAACATCTTCCTGTGCCAAATATTGAGTTTTGATTCTCTTCCTCCATTCATCTCTATCCTTCCAGTCACCATTCTAAATTCCCTATACGTCATCAAATTCATAATTCCCTCTATCCATGTCTTCTTAGATCTGCCTCTTCTTTTCCTCCGATTTGGAATCCACTCCAAAAAATCTAACTGGCAAACTATCTTAATTCACCCTCTTCACGTGTCCAAACGATTGTAATTGCTTATTTCCCACAAATTGTATAATCGTTTCATTAAATTTATTTATTTTTTCTGATCCTATCAAATTTAGAGCAACGTGCAGATCTTAAAAATCCATTTCTGCAGATTGCAATTTTGACATTAATTTGGAATTTATAGTCCATGTTTCTGCTCCATAAGTCGATGGTGAAAATGTTGAAAAAATCACAAAAAAAAAGTTTAAATACCCTTGCACGTGTGGTCAGCATTACTACTCGTACTTAAACTTTAATATGCGTTTTTTTTCCCGTTCCATTTTTTGACATTTTCCAAAACTTAAAATGCTCCTTACGATTCAATTTTTATGCTATCAAAGTGAAAATTTGTGGTTATACTCTCCACTAATACAAATTTGCTCTGCAGTTACTAGTCTATGATACATGCGTTCTTTTAAGCTGAGATGGAAAAAAATGAGTGGTAAAAATTCTTTTTGATAAAAAACAAAAAAAAAAATGAAAAATAAGCAGTATCTTCCCTTGATGATTTTTTTGCATAGCAAATGTTTTTAGTGTAATCATAAAAAGCTCTGAATCTCAAATTTCACCAGAAAATATTTAAAAATGCATCGTAAGGAGCATTTTTTAGAAAATATTAAAAAATAAATAGTTTTAAAAATCATAATTCTGAAACTATTGTACTTATAAACTGCACAGAAACATTTCTAAAAGCGCATAATGTATGTAATACAAATTTCAAAACAATCAGATGCACACTTAAAAAAATGAAATTCACCAGTCGGTCCCCTTAATATTCATGGTGTCCATCGAAACATAATGTAACAATCAATTTATACAAATCCAGTTTTAATGTGCGAAAATCAATGGAGCATTCACTATATTGTAATCTTTACCATCTTTCTCAATAAGCAGTTGGCATATTGCTGAAGTATGTTGGCATCATTTACCACTAAATTGAGTTTACTAATAACATAGTGTTCCATTTAAAACGAGTGCCATACAAGTTATTGTTTTATCCTTGTTCAAGGGAGTTTTTCAATTTAGTTATTCTTTATTTTTTTTGTACCTTACCTCCGTTTCTGAATGTAACTTCTACTAGTGTCCATGCGCCCATTCTTCACATAATATCGCTGCCGCATTTGCATTCAGTTGTTGCAAACAGCTAAAAAAATGCTGAATTAGTGTGTTCAAAATCTATAAAATTGTTTTGTATCGAAGCTAGAGTCTTCAATGTAAAGTGTGTCGTACTTTACCCAGTCTTTTGTTTCTCAAGTTTTATAATTACAGGATTTAAAGCAATTATGAGAGTTTGAAAAATCATTCATTTGCTCTGAATTAACATTAATATAAAATAGCCCTATTATACAAATGCATTTTTTGTTTTCACTAAGCGAAAATTGTGTAATTCCATATTGTTTCCACATGATTAAAATCATTTATTTCAATTAATTAGGTAGACTGCTAAAATTAAAATCATTGCCTGCCATATTGTGTAGACCCGATCTAGTGGAATTATTCTAAATAATGGCGATGATGACGATGATGATGATGATAATAATAATAATAAAAATAAAAATAATAATGGCAGTCCATGGAAGGACTATTATTCTACCAGTTATATTATATGGATGCGAAACATGGACTCTCACTGTAAGGGAGGAAAGGAGTATTTGAGAATAAAGTTCTTAGGAAAATTTTTGGACCAAAGAGAGATGAACAGATAGGTGAATGGAGAAGACTGCATAACAGTGAATTACATGATCTTTATAGGAAGCCATATATAATGAGAACAGTTAAGTCTCGTAGACTGCGATGGGCAGGACATGTGGCACGAATGGGGAATGAAAGACGTGCACGGAAGCTTCTTGTAGGAAAACCAGAGGGAAAACGCCCAGTTGGTAGACCAAGAATGAGGTGGGAGAATTACATTAACTATTATTTGAGGGAAGTAGATTATACAGGGAATGATTGGAAAACGTTGGCTCAGGATAAGGATACATGGAGAGCTTGTGTCCGCGCGGCCATGAATCTATGGGTTCGATAGTGCCAGTGAGTTAGTTAGTACATGAAAGGAACTCGTCTGAGACCGTAAGAATTATTCTGAAGGAAGGGATATTCGGATTGATGTCATATCTGATCGAAGAAAACGACTGAGATGAACCTTTGCCGAAAATCTACTTAGTAAGCCCGGACTTTTTTATTTTCTTTATTTATTTATTTACTTAGCCTGGCGGGGTTTAAGGCCATGTGACATTCTCTTCCATTCACCAAGTCAAACATATGTTTACATTCAAACACAAAATCACAATAATATTAGATAAAAATTATCATTTCGCCAAACTAAACGGTAATAAAAGTAAGATTTAATAACACAATAAAGTTAATGGTAATTACAATTAAAACAAATAAAAATATTCACAAACTTTGGGCACAGGAAGACGTTTTATTACATTGTAGATCTATTCGTAAATAAAAAATGTATACTCAATGGAAGAACAGCTCCTACCTACTATACATAAAAAATACAAGGAAAGTAATAAAATGTAATGAATTAATCTATCCTTTTATATATATATTATATATATATATATATATATATATATATTATATTATAGTTATATTTTGACATTTAGCAATAAAGGCCAAATATGACACGAAAAAAAAAATAACGCCTGAACCGGGATTATAACCCGAGACCTCTACTTTATAAATGTTTGTGCTGGAATGCCTGACTGGCGGAGATGGTAGCGCACTAACATTTAATGTTAGAGATCTGGGGTTCAAATCCCGATTCAGGCGTTTATTTTTCTTTTCATGTCATATATAATTCTGAATACTATTTTCATTAAATAAAACAAAAATACATCTTTTCATGTCATATATAATTCTGAATACTATTTTCATTAAATAAAAGAAAAATAAATTATTTGTTAAAAAGAATATTATTAGTGAGATGTTTTTGTTTGTTAGTAAAAAACTCTTCAGTTTGTTTCTGAAAGATGTTAGGCCTATATTTTGACAGTATCTGACATAGGGTGGAAGAGAATTCCATGTTCTAGCAAGAGTAACTATAAAAATTGTAATAGGTAGTGTGATGTGGAGGGATATAAAGGACAATATGCTGATGAGATCGGATTTGATGAGTTCGGATATCTAAGTTATGTGTCAGAGTGTCTTAACGAAACGGTGTGATAAAGAATTAGGCGATTATGTGTATAGTATTTTATAGAGAAGAGATAAGGAATGGACGGTTCTACGATCTTGTAGACGAAGCCATGGCAATTCTACCAGAGACGGTGTAACGTGATCAAATCTGCGAATATCACAAAATGAAACGTACGCAAGAATTACGAACACGTTGAAGTCTTTGAGTAAAAACAGTATTCAGGTCTGTAAACAAGAGTATCACAATAATCAAAATGCGTTATAGCAAGTGCTTCAACTGAAATTTTCTTTATAGCAAATGGTAAGCAATATCTTAAGTGAATTAATTAATTTATTATTGAGAAGATTGATTTGCCAGTGTGGTTTGTTTATTCCAATTTAGATTTTTATCTATAAATGCTCCTAGATTTTTTTTATTGTCTCACTATAAGGGTTTGAACTTCATTAAGTGACACAGACGATACTGCATTTGTGTTAATTGAAGCTAATAGTCTCTGATGACCCATAATGATTGCTTCTTAACTTTATCAAGTTCGATTCTCAGACATTACTGTATGAGCATATTCGGTGTGGTGCTTTTTTAAATCAGAGTTTCCGCCTGCGATACTTTATAGGATTTCAATGTTGCCTGTTGTGGTGTTAAGGGATGAGCTCCTACACTTATAAATATTTCCAGGAATATACTTATAAACCAGAATTTTTTACACTTCTATTTACTAATTCGTGTTCGAATTAATGCTGAGGCCCACTCAACCTCCTATAAAATTAATACCGGATCTTCATTTATGTTGGTCAGACGCAGTGCTAGTCACGGCCTCCTAACAGGATACTATTTCTTTTTTATACGTTTGTAGGTCAACGGGACCGACAGTTTGGGATAACCCCTGACTGGGCGTCATGTAATTTGTATGATAGGGAGGGGGTGGTTGTAATTATGTTCAGGTTAACAACCTGCGCGTCACACGAGATAATTTTCAACTAAAAAAAATATATATATATATATTTTGTAATGCGTTAACGCAATTTGCTAAGTATCTCACAAGTTTCTCTTCTTGCCCAAATTCTGATATCTTTTAACTATTTCTAACTATGTGCCGCAGGGACGGCGTATTATAGGAAAATTATAGGGGGTTATGTAATGAAGAATCTCTGTCACTGAACATGGTGTAGCATATCTTAAAATTTTCATAAGTAATGCCACGAGTGATTTCTAAATTATCGATAAATTCACAACTCACGAAGTGAGGAGTGAATTTATCTAGAGAGTTTGGAAATCAAGAGTGGCATTTGTTAGGACTATTTAACGAATAAAATTAAGCTGTATACTCACAAATCATTATTTAACTATAGTTATTTTAAAATATTTATATATTTAATGTAAACGGCGATGTTTGAAAACAAATGAGAAACGATTGGTACGCTTCATTTGCTTCTTTTGTTGATCACTGCAACCAGATCATATTATTTATTGCCAAAGGATCGCAATGTTGTAAGAATGCACCCTAGTGGAGAAATGTATAACTAATGTTATAGGTATTAATTAATTTCTGATGCCCTATTGTAAATACGTCAATTACGTTTTTCTGGAACGTCATTTCCTGGAAAATAATTCGTTTAAGAAAGTGCAAACAGTGGTTTCTTTTTTTGTGGTATAATCAATTGTTACAAATGTTTTTATATTATCTCTCGCTTTCTGTTGACATTCATGCACCATATATACAATCTGGTAACCGCATTCCTTACAGAGTCAGTCACTGCAAAATAATGCTATGACCTATTCAGAATGTTAAGAAAGGAGGTGCTTTATTTATTATGATAAACTTTAGTTGGTAAATTCTAGGCAAAACACGACTGTGATTGGTTGTAAATAAAAAATCATTGAAATGTGATTGGTTATTGACTCCAATTTGGGGCATGAGTTAAATAGTCTTTTGAATTACCTTTAACTATTTGTTTGATAATTTCTAATTTTACGTTATGTTTTAATATTATTTTATGTAACCGTGGGTATGATATTGTATATAATGTCATATGTAATGCCATTTCGAAATTTCGCGCAAGAAATGTGCTATGAATAGAAACAGATGGTAATACGAAGACGCAAGATCAGGGCTGTATGCTGGGTGTGGTAGCGCATTGATTCCCCCCAATTACTGAATTTTTGTCATGGTAGTGCAGTATAGGGTCCGGTTGGGTTTCGAACCCGCGGACTTCAAAATCTTATGAACTTGTTCCATTTGTTCAGAATAACACATCTCCATCGACTGCACACCCATTTGGAACAAACTCCCAGTGAATCTCAAAATTCCGTCAGACACACAACGATACATCAAAAACCGACATTACTTGTGAGACAACCAAATATGTTTAAAAAAAATATACTAAAGGCATGATATAATTCAATATTTTTAATCTCATATGTTGATTTTAAATCTCTGTGACTATTTAACTCATGCCCCAAATGGGAGTCAATGACCAATCACGTTTCAATGATTTCTGTTTTACAACCAATCACAGTCTATCATAATAAAGAAAGCGCCTCCTTTTTGACATTCTGAATAGGCCGTAGCATTGGTTTGCAGTGACTGGCTCTCTAAGAAATACGGCTACCAGATTGTATATATAGTGCATGAATGTCAACACATAGCGCATGCAGGAGTTAATATAAAAATATTTGTAGCAATTGATTATACAACCAAACGATAAATAAACCACTGTTTGCACTTTCTTAAATGTATTTTTTCCCAGAAAAAAAAAATCCATAATTGTCATATTTACATCATAGGACATCAGAAATGAACTAATACACAGTTTGATGTGTTTCATGTTTACTCCACTAGAGTGCATTCTTACAATATCGCGTTCCTTTTGCAATAAATAATACGATCTGGTTGCAGTGACGAACAAAAGAAGCAAATGAAGCGTACCAATCGTTTCTCAATTGTTTTCAAACATCGCCGTTTACATTAAATATATAAATATTTTAAAATAACTATATTTAAATAATGATTTGTGAGTAAACAGCTTAATTTTATTCGTTAAATAGTCCTAAGAAATGCCACTCTTGATTTCCAAATTCTCTAGATAAATTCACTCCTCACTTCATGAGTCGTGAATTTATCGATAATTTGGAAATCACTCGTGGCATTACTTATGATAATTTATTGAAATTCTATCCTGATGTTGGCGAAACTGATGTCCAGTTATGATCCTAATCTCTTGAGTTAACCATGCTTAAGCAACATTATAATGTCAGAAGCATAAGGAATATCTCCAAAAATATCTGAATTTGCATTATTTAGCACTAGGGGAGAAATGTTTATATTGTCAGTAATTAATTTAACTTATGCCCAACAAATAGTTCAAAATATGTACAAAAAATCAGATAATGGCGGAGCGTTTCAACGTTTTTAGTATCCCATAAATATTATATCCCCAGTGTAGGATTTAAAAAAGCTATAGCAAAACGATAAATAAAATCCAGCAATAATATAAACATTTAAATATTGACCCTTATGGATCAAATTCAGTCTGATTGAACCCAGTTTAGAAACAAGGTGTGTTTAGCACTTAATGTAGCATAGTAAAAGTGCATGGTGGTTGTAAGTGCAATGCGCTGAACTACTTGCGTGATGTAGCGGTATTCCCATGCAGGCCACTCGGTCACCCAAGTACATCACTTGCTAAAAGTTTACACCCACTATGTATATTCCTGCAATAACTTGACTTCTGGTTCACATTGATTCAGGCCATCATTCATTTAGGTTCTCCATTGACCCTTATCATCTAATTAAATCTAAATTGTACTTTCCATTTACATGTTCTTAAAATCGGTCTGAATATTATCCTCACGTATTCGTCTAGATTTTTTGTAATATTCCTTTAACGAACAGTTTCCGAATCCGGTTTCTGAAAGGATTCCTACTGCCATCCATTCTTTCTGTATGAGCTGTCAGTTTTAGCATCCTAGATTTATTAAGAAATAGTATATTGCGGTACAAGTGAAGTAAGCACTTGTTACTGATCGAGAAAAAGTTTGAAAAAAAAAAAAAAAAACGAGGCGCTTGCGCCGAGTTTTTTCAATTTTCGAGATATGTTACATGCTTACCTCATATGTATTGCATACTATTTTTTGGTCGATGTGACTCATTTTTATTAAATATAGTAATAAATGAATTAAAACATTGGTTGGATGTAAATGACTTCTTTGAGAAAGAAACATTTGGTGATCGTTGCTATGTAGCTTTTCATTTGTTTTATTATAAGCAAGGATTGTTGGCTGTGGAGACATTTTTATATGTAGTACCGTGATTAGAATCTGTTTGATAATTTTATTATGGAAGGAGTCATGGTAGATGATAGAGAAATTGAAGAAGCCTGGAGAGTGGGATGTTGTGTATTAATTCCGGAAAAGTAAAAAAAAAAAAAGGTACGAGATAGTGTACAAAACATTCAAGAAATGTTTTATTTTACTTACCGAACGTGTGCTTTTTGAGTCCATATCAGCATTGCGATTTCTTTTGTTTGCATAGCAACCAGGTTAGATGTGGGAACGTTGACTTACTTCCAGTAACAACAATATTGGTAAGTATAAGAAATTGATCACATCGACCAAAAATTAATTTTAGAGTTTCCCTTTTGTGTAGCGTCCTTCATTCCCCAATCTGATTCCTTTTGGATTCGATGATTTGTATTATTACCAGAATTTTCTTTCTTTTCTCATTATAAATTAATGTGTTCCTTATATATGTAGTATAACAGGCAATAATGTAGATTTAGGCCTATGTATTTTATTACTCATCTGGAGAAGCGCTCTATGTTCTTTGGTGGTCAAAAATGTATTTACGTGATCCATAGTTCTCTCCCGATAGGTTTTACATAAATAGAAGTACATACAAAGGAAGAGGTAGAACTAAAGGGAGAGAGATAACTGTTTTAATATTAGAAATAGGAAGACATGGAATCTTAGACTGAATAATGACAATTCTTGGCTTTATGCCAGTAGCCTATATAATTTATTCACGTGTAAGATTTTTTATTTATCAATAATGTTTCTAGATATTTTTTAAAGCTCTCAAATTTGCTATAAGAATTAAATACCAATTGTAGAGTGGCGGGCAAAGTGATCTAAGTGCCAAAATAATTATTTTATGAAAAAGTGAAAAATACATGCGAAATATGTCATAGAACATACAGCATGCACCATCTAGTGGCGATTCTTTCAATTAGTAGAAGTACATATTTGGGGTTAAATCAAATAGCAGTGCATTGACAATGGGACATAGATCAATTTGGATGAAAAAAGTTAATTTTGAACATTTTGGCACTTAGATCACTTTGCCCCGCCACTCTACAATTATTGAATCCAGACCAGGGTCGACACATTTCTTTAGTTCGAAAGAATCCCTTCGAAATATAATATATCGTAGATTTATGGAACTTAACCCTTAAATTCGTAATGTATCCTTTTAGATACATCAGTTGGTTTAGTTAATTTAATATTTTAAATAAATCAGAAGAAAACGAACAAAAATAAACCACTTAAATGTGTGTCTAATTATACAATATAGCCTACCTAATAATAACAGTTACACAAGATTCCGTTTTCACTGCGGCCCGCCACATTTAAATATCTAACAGAAGAAATTTTGTGTTTTGCCAATATAAGGGTTAAAAGAACCTCAAATTCAAATAAGAATATTCTGAGCAACATTTTTTTGGCCGTTTCATGGTCAAAGCAAGGAGTGTATTAAATAAAACACTTCTACTGTTATTTAAGGCGATGTTGATGTATTTATAACTACGAAAAATGTTTTAAAACTGAACTTTGTGTATTTATGTAGCCTGCAGTATGTAGACCATATATTTATAAATATAAGCGTGCTTAAGGCTGCTACTTTGTGTATGAATATGTAAGTAGCCAGGACTTACCATACGGCCTATTTGGTGATCCTTGAAAACATGTGTGTTCTTTTTGCAAAAAAATCTAGGAATTATGGCCTATATCTGTCATGTGTCATCGTTAACAATTTAATTACATTTTTTTGTAAGTTGCTGGGTAAATATTTGTGATGGTATTATTTATTACCTGGTGAAACATGGCTGAGGTCACTTGTGTAAATCTTATCTTGCGACTATAAATATGGGTATTTCCATTCTTATGTTTATCATTTCCCATAAAATTTGCGTATCTACTGTTATACAAGGACATACATATCTTCCGTCGTTTACAATTCTGCAAATAAAATGTGACAAGGTCAAATGCGCAAACATACGGTTTCCAGGATCAGTAGGCCTAATAACATCCACTTATTGGAACACATGCCCGGAAACGACCCGTTTATTAGTTTAAATTAAACATTTACTCCTATGCATGCGTGTTAAATTCCTGAATTTGTTTACACTTATACCTCTACTTTTTTCTTCAATTTTAGATTATTTTAATTTTCTTTCTCTTTTGCTTGTTTTCTTATTTTTTTCATTTCTTCCTTTTCGCTTCATCTTCTACTCTTAAGACAACACTCCTCTTATATCCAAATGTGTGAATTTTATAGAGTTGCTGGTTAGTGGATTCTGTTCTGAATGAAAGTAGAAACACATATTCTAATGTATTGTTTTCTATATAAGACTACCTGCAGCTTAAATGACTCCATCCATAGTAATTCTGCCCGAGGGTAGGTCCTTCACTGCAATCATAGCATTTTCATGCTATGCTTGCAGCTTTACTAGGGAATTGTAAGTGTGGAAGCTTCCCGTTGCTTTCCACACCGGTGAAGGATGATGATAACGATAAGGGTGATGATGATGACCATATGATTTCGGGGACCGTTTGGGCCTTAAAGTTTTCCTGACATTTGTCTTACAGGTGAGGAAAAACCTCGATAAAAACCTCACCCAGAAATACTGCTCCGACCGCTGCGTGGCAAGGCAGCACGCTACCTCGAGACCACAGCGGTGGACTCTTAAATGACTATATACGGAAAAATTGGTTATTTTACTTTTCCCACATTCTATTTGCAAAATTGTATGCTATAGCTGTTAGTAAAAACAAGACCTATTCTCTTTCCCTATATAACCATTTCAGCTGCTGATGTATGCCATTCTCTTTCCGACTAAACTCATTGTTTTTTAATGCCCCAGGTTGTCCTTTTGGACATTTCTGGTGTTCTCTCCTGGCATTGGCGTAAATGTAACCCACTTCTGAGATTGAGGCACCTGGAAGGCGGTATTACGTTGCCCCGATGATATGATGGGTGATGATGATAGTGGTGCGCCAGGAGAGTTCTTAATACTAAGCTTAATCTAAGATGAATATGAATGATAATGATTGCCATATGATGTTCGGGGACCGTTTGGGCCTTAAAGCTTCCTGACATTTGTCTTACAGGTGAGGAAAAACCCTGATAAAAACCTCACCCAGGAGACTGTCCCGACCGGGGATCGAACCCGGGCACGCTGCATGACAAGGCAGCACGCTACCTCGAGACCTCAGCGGTGGACACTAAACTCATTGTTTAATCCCGAGTTCATAGTCTGTGAAGGGTGGATTTACTTCATACTCACAACCAAAAATAATAAGTTAAATCTCCACGGCATGAAGGAAAGTATGTTGCCAAGAACCTGATAATTTAAAGGGCAAGTTTAACCTAGATATACCTGTATTGATAGGTGTGAAAAGTTCTAAATGTACCAACAGTTAATTACTAGAGAAAGTTGAACCTCTGAATTAAATTTACGCTAATAATAATAATAATAATAATAATAATAATAATAATAATAATAATAATAATAATAATAATAATAATAATAATAATAATCCATCCATAGTAATTCTGCCCGCGGGCAGGTCTTTCACTGCAATCATGGCATTTTCATGCTATGCTTTGCAGCTTTATAAGGGAATTGTAGGTGTGCCAGCTTCCCGTTGCTTTCCACACCGGTGAAGAATGATGATGATAATGATAAGGGTGATGATGGCCATATGATTTCGGGGACCGTTTGGGCCTTAAAGTTTTTCTGACATTTGTCTTACAGATGAGGAAAAACCCCGATAAAAACCTCACCCAGAAAAACTGTCCCGACCGGGGATCGAACCCGGGCCCGCTGCGTGACAAGGTAGCACGCTACTTCGAGATGACCGATAAATCCAATCCCATCTCTAATCCAGAAACTAATCTAACATATTTTCCGTAATAGACAGCTTACTCGGGTAGTAAGTAGCGGAAATTATGCTTGTATTACATCTAGTAGATGTTTTGGTAATATTATCCCAAGAGTTTGCCTACTTTTTTAAAAATTATTTATTGAAACATTTTAAATAGGCCTACATTTTCTAAAAAAAATAGTGTTTTTACTTTGGTACTGATCTAATAATATTTTAACAGTAAGTTATATTGTGTTAGTTAAATAACAAATATGTAATTATGATCTTTAAACTATTTTGTCGTGTAGGTCCGGGAGGAATGAGAAATGTAGAAGTATCTAGGCCTAAAAGGCAGAGGTTAAATTAAGGTAGGTAGAGTGAATAAGGGAGAGATATTGACTATTAATTTACTTTTAGGAATTAATCAGTAAGAAAGAAATGGTTTTCGGGAAGAAAAAATCTGTAAAAAATACGAACTTAGGAAGATTAATTTGGAAGAATTGTAAATTCTTAGTTCGTGATGCTGTCTCAAAATTTGAAGACAAAGTTTACACAATAAAGTTTCAGAGAACGCTTATTTACATTGGCGGGGGTGGTTACCCTGTGGCTGGAAGTAATTATGTGCAGTAATGGCACGAGGTCGCTGAACTTCGCGCTGTGAGACCAAGCACGGCAGCTTTCCTTCTTTATTCCACTTTTATAACCGCCAATAAAAACAAAGTGTACACTTATAGTATTTTTTGCCTAAGAGAAAGCAAAGACCCTAAAAATCAGTTTAAAATCTTCATAATTTTCCTGCCAAGTATGAGGCTTCTATGGGCTTAAATTTAAACCTATAATTCTATGGTGCCAGGTTTAAAGTAAGAATAAAATAGAGAATGCGGCATAAGTCAATTAACTACTGCACATGGTTGCAAGGGGGAAGAAAATCAGATTGGTTGAAACGGGGTTTGAATTCGGGACCTTCAGAATATAATCTCAAACACTACTGCTTGAGCTAATTTGCTAACTTGAACAATTTCGGTAGTTTTTTGTTTAGATGTTGTAAGCTACAGAAAATAATATATTTGCATTTTCGGTTAACTTACTTATGTTGCACTGTATAATGCCATATAATAATAATAATAATAATAATAAATATAATAATGATGATGATGATGATGATGATGATAAAAAATTGCAATAGTGCTATATAGTATTTTACTGAATATAACAGAACTTTAGTAACAAACTCTCATAGGTTCGAGATGTTGGCTGAATGTTTTGATACAAGGAACCGATTGTCTTCGATGACTATTTACAGAGTTAACGTGTTGATTACGTGTTAAGACACATAACCATGTCTTTTGGACCATGATAAGATTCTGATAGATTACCTAATATTATTGTAATTGCAATGACAGAAACGCTTAAGATCGACAATGACATGCTACTGATTGTACACACATCATATGAACTGATAAATATTCCAATATTTATAGATATCAACAAAAGAAAAAAACATTCTATGAACATGATTCCTGCCTGAACTTACTATCTTTCGAATTATGGTTTTATTTTGTAATAGCTGCATATCTCTCTGTGTGCTTTGACAAGGAACGTTTGAAGGAAGTACTGCATGTAGACTTCTGTTACAAATGCGTACGCAGCACATCTTGTTTGGATTTGTATCAAGCAATAACTAACAATTTAAAATACCGGTATTAAACTTTTTTCTGAGATATCCATCAGTCATCTTCAACAAATTAAAATTTAATTGGAATTTTAAATATTAAATAACTAATCCACTGACGTTATCGAACCCGTAGGTTCATGACCGCGCGAACATGAGCTCTCCATATACCCCTATCTTGAGTTAATATTTTCCAGTCATCCCCCATATAGTCAACTCCCCTCAAATAATGGTTAATGTTATTCCCCCTTCCACATTCTCGGCCTACATACTGGGAGCTTTACCTGTGCTTTTGGAGATTCCATGCCCTTCTTTCATTCTCCATTCGTGTCACATATTCTGCCAATCGCAGTCTACGAGACTCAACTGTTCTAATTATATCTGGTTTCCCATAAAGCTAATGTACCTCACTGTTATTTAGTCTTCTCCATTCATCTGTCTGTTCATCTCTCTCTCTGGTCCAAACGTTTTTCTATGAACTTTGTTTTCGAATAGGCCTATTCGTAATTTTTCTCCTCGCTTAAAGTAAAGACCATGTTTCACATTTATATAATATAACAGAGAATACAATTTTTATATATTTTCAGTTTAATGTTTTTTGAGAGAAGTTGGGACGACAAGAGCCCCTGTAATGTTTTTTTTAATGTCCCAGTTTATCCTCTTGGGCATTTCTGGTGCTCCTTCCTGACATTGGTGTAATTGTAACCCACTTCTGAGGTTGGGGCGTCTGGAAGGCGGGGTTACGTTGCCCCGATGATATGATGGATGATGATGATAGTGAGTGCGCCGGAGAGCCCTTAATCCTAAGCCTAATCTAAGATGAATATGAATGATGATTGCGATGGCCATATGATGTTAATATTTTACATACTACTGACATTTTAAGTGCAATTTTTACTATTTTAAGTTTTTATCATATGGCCATCATCACCATCATCATCCTTCACCGGTGTGGAAAGCAACGGGAAGCTACCACACCTACAATTCCCTAGTAAAGCTGCAAGCATAGTATGAAAATGCTATGATTGCAGTGAAGGACCTGCCTTCGGGTAGAATTACTATGGATGGATGGATACAATAGGTAACCTCAGCGGTAGTTCATAATGAATTTTAAAAGTATTGAAGCAATAACTAAACACAAAGGGGTAAACAATAATGCATACTGTTATATGCTGAGTTAACACTCAGCTTCTGTAGGGGAGGGAACGAACGGAAATAAATCAGTAGGGAAGGTAGTGCAACTGCAGGGAAGAAATCGTATACATTAATGCAGAAACGTTGACCTCCAGTTCTACTGTTTTGTTCCTAATGGTCGGGCACTCAAATCGCGATGTCAGAAACGAAAAAAAAAAAGTAAGATTATTCATTCGAAAATTCACGAATATATTAGTGCAATGATATAGAAATGTGACTAATAAGCCTTTGAAGGGAAATTAAAATATGACAGGATCCTCTGAATTTGATCCTGAATAGCGTAAGTAGTATGTTTTGAGAACGTATAGTACTTCTGTCAGAACACGCTTGCCCGATCCCTGATGCCATTGCAACAATACTACCCCTACAAAGGGTTGGTTGCTCAACAGTATTGCTCTCTCGGTCAGGTAAGATATTTTCGTATTGTATGGGCCCTACCAATCGATCCATCGCTAATGAAAGACTCATGTTAGGTGTACAAAGTCTACATATAATTGTTCATTATTTGTTTCGTACTAAAGTCATCGGAATATAATGTGTGCCATTCTTACAGAAATTTAATGTACCTCAGAACATATAAGTTCAAAGATAATTATTATTGAAACTTTTTTTCTTTTTTTGTCGAAAACTACCTCTATAAATATTGCAAACTTCTTTATTTTTTTAAGACCACTCTGTATAAATAACATTTTGTTATAGGAAGAGATCTTCCCATATAAGTCTCTCTGGTTTAACTTTACGAGAAATTTGTAGAATGAGACAACTGTACTCACCTCTTTCACTCACACCAGTGTTGCCGGTGTTTCTTCACCTGATGTTAATAGGGAAAAGGGGGGGAGATGAAAACTGACAACAGGGTGGATTCTTTCTTTTATATCTGGACTGAAAGTGGTCAACGATCTACCCTTGTATCTCCATCTCTTTCTCTCTCTCTCTGCCAAGTTAGGCCAGCTATACAACTGAGGTTTCTTTTAAACCGAATACAGTAACTCACAAAGCGTTTACAAATCTTACATACGGTTTTAGAAGATTTTTCTAAACATCTAAACAATCCTATCCTGTAGGCCTATGTCTTATAAGATTTTGCGGCCTTGTTATCATCTATCTTCCATGTATTCTACAATATTAGAGCACTAATTACTGAATCAATCTAGATGTAACCCTACGTGTCTTCTACTAATGCATATTTAGTTATCGTCTTCCATCTCCATTCTTCTTCGTATTTTTTATATTTTTAGTGACCATTTCTTAATTTTCAACATGAGTTGACAAATTGCAGATAAGTAAAAATAATATATATAGTGGAGGTATTTCATTACATTCTTGTAAATTACAAAGTTCAATAAAATGCCTTAAATAGAGATACTTATATTGCGCAAGTGATATTTCAGTTTAGCCGAGTTCACAGGATATTCTTCGGAGAAATGAAACCTGTCCACTCGGAAATGTCCTTTTAAGACTGTGATATACTGTGTGTCTGGCTACTTAGGGTGAATGACAGATTGACTAACACTAACACCAAAGTGCACATGGCAATATATTCTTCTTAATTATGTCTTTCATTTTATTTTTTTTATAACATACAATATGTTTCTTGTAGTTTTCTTCTTAAGGATAAGCCTTTCATTACAAACCCATCCCTTTCTATCAATTGTCTCTTTGTCTTCTTTTTCGTATCAACGTATGTTGGAGTTATCATTAATATCTTATACCTGACCGATTTAATCTCCAAACAATTAGCGAATTGAAGATATTTACAGAGAAAACGAAAATTATGGCATTTCGAAGTGTAGATCCTGTCAGAAGTAAAATTATACTTGACAATAAAATTTTGGAGCAGGTGAATAATTTTACATATCTAGGATGCAATATCTCATATGAAAAAGAAAAGGATGTAAATGCAAAAATATCTCAATTTTTAAGAATTTTAGGGTTAATAAATTCTATCTTCAAGCCACAGTTAGTCCAAAAACATTCAAGACTAAAAGTGTATAAAACACTGGCTCTTACAATTCTTTTGTATGGTAGCAAAGTATGGACGTTGAAACAGAAGGGTATACGGAGTCTTAGATCTGCTGAAATGAGATACCTTCGGAGGACTGCAGGATACACACTACTAGATACAAAAAAAATGAAGACATCTTAGAAGAATTTACACATGGAACCTTTAGAAAACCAAATTTCTGATTATAAGTCAAGATGGATGCAACATGTTCGTCGAATGGGAGATCACAGGATACCCAAACAAATGTTAAATATATCAACCTGCAGGAAGAAGAAGACCAGGACGTCCACTCAAAAGACTTCTGGATGGTGTTTCTCTTGAGGCCGAAACAGGTCAACAAATGACCCAAATTCGCGAATGTACTATGATGATGATGACGATGACAATTAGCGATGGTTTATGCCTGTAAATTTCAAAGGAAAATGCACACTGACTTATATACATATCGGACAAATTTTACACTGTACACAATTTTTTTTGAGTTCTTACGAGCAAATAATTTATTGAATTATGTAATGTGATGGATGTACTGTATACTTATTTGAATTTATACCACAGTAATTATTTTATGAAATAATAGAATTAAAACGATGTAATTGGTAGCAAAATGTATAAACTCTGTCATTAAAATAAGCAACTCAGTATTTATGCATTCCATAGTAATTAATATTTTATGTTATTTCCAGTTGTATAATGTAGTTCTAAAATTTGTCAATTTTTAACCCATTTTTTTAAAAATAGCTTTTCATTTCAGTTTTTTCTTTGCATTTATCAAAATAGATTAATTTAGTGGATAAGTTTCATTGCTTTTATTTCGTTCATTTTGTTTTGCTATTATTTTATTCAATTAAGAGGGAGAAGTTATCCTCTACTATTCAATTTTATACTAGAGCATGTCATCAAATCTTTAGAGAATGAAGAAGGCCTACAACTAAATGGTATTAATAAGCTGTTAGTTTATGCCGATTATGAGGTATTATTAGGCGATAGCGAGGAGATACTAAGGGTCTATTGATTAAACTAAGAAATTGGGGTTGGACGTAAACATCAATAAAACTGAATATGTGTTCACACATAGAAGTACATTATATCATGGAAAAGGATTCAATGCAAACATACGAGAAATTTTGCTCAATTCTGGAAATGCATGCTATTATGAATTACAAGGATTCTTGTGGTCCCAAATTATCTCAAAAAACGTTAAACTGAAAATAAATAAATCTGTTATTCTCCCAGTTATATGGATGCGAAACGTGGACTCTTATTTTAAGGGAGGGGAAAATATTACGAGTTTTTGAGAATAAAGTTCTCAGGAAAATTTTTGGATCAAAGAGAGATGAATAGACAGGCAAATAGAGAAGACTACAATGAGCTACGTGATCTATATAGGAAACCATATATAATAAGAACATTAAGTCTTATGGATTGCTTTGGGAGGACATGTGGCACGAATTGGGAATGAAAGAGGGGCATGCATTTGTCTTCCAGTTATATGGATGCGAAATGTGGACTTTTACTTTAAGGGAAGAGAATAACATCAACAATGATTTGTAGGAGGTGAATTATAAGAGGAGTTGATTGGAGAATTTTAACTGAGGATAGGGATTTGTGGAAAGCTTATATCCTCGCAGCCATGAACTTTCGGTTTCGATGGTACCATTGAGTGTGATAGTTATTAGATTTATCATTTTGTGTTAAAATTATGAATTTTTTAAAGTCTGTTCTAAGACTGTTTTTGTCTGCAGGAGAAAGGTCATTCAGTCTTAGTTTCAACTAGCTAAAATAAAATCAGTAGATATTCTACTACTACGCCTATTATTATATTAATAGGTTGAAAGAGTTTTAGTTTTAGCCTTTAAGCTAAAAATAGGGGCTATCCGTTCAGCTTGCGATCAAATCCAGAAATTGTGAATATATGTGTAAAATTTAGTTAATTTAACTTGAGAGCTTTTCATTTTCATATTTCAGTTTTAAGTAAGTAAGTAAATGTTGATTTTAAAACACACAATATTTAAGGAAGCTGAATTTAAGAGCATAAAGCGAAACAGTGACAGGAATTACACAAATAGGTTTGACGTAAGTTGTCTTCATTGTGATTCAAGAACTCGTCAAGCCAAAACTGTTCCGGAGGTCTCCGCCCTAGAGCGTGACATATGTGTCGCGCCTAACAATTCTCCTTTTTCTCCAATTGAATTTGTCTTTTCGTAGGGGCTAGATACGTTTTCTTTTTATAAAATACCATGTTCCTGAAACACATGATAATGCGAACTGATAAGTAAAACCTATTACTTGGTCACTCATTAAGAAGTGGTCAAATTACAGAATACCTATGTCTGATTTATATTTCATATGCTACACAGTAACATTTATGCTATGTGGGAGCTAGGGTTATAGACATAAAGAGTAAGCCGTGTATCGCTGGATTCGGAAATCGCTGCCACTGCTAAAAATTATGTCTTACTTTTGCATCGTGGCTCGAATCCATTTCCGTTCAGTTTACACCGTTATCCAGGCTAAATACAGTGCATTTAATTGAAACAGCAAAACGCACTTTTAAAAAAATTCGTCATACAGGAACTGCGTAAACTAAATTAATACCTCAGTAAGTAAAATTTATGGTCCAATTTTTATTTATTTATTTAGCCAGGCGGCCTTCTCATCCACTCACCAGGACAAACATATGTTACATGAGAATATAACAATCATAATTAACTCAAATATTAATGAAGAATTGATCAATAAGATAATATCTATTATATTATGATCTATAATACTACCAGTTAATGATAGTTAAGATTAAGACTGAAACTAATGATAAAATGTATTCTAGCAAGATAAATTAAATTGTTGGTAGACCGTCCCTGTCTAATATAGGGGCCTATATAAAAAAAACAAAAAAAATAATGAGATATAGAAAACTAATTTTACGATTATACAATGTTTAAACAAATGAACATATTTGTTAATTTTAATATTATTTTCATAAATGATTAAATTTATTAATCGTTAAAATAATTATATCGGCCTCGGTGGACTAGTGGTTATGCTCCTTGCCTCTGGTCCCGAGGGTCGCGGGTTCAAACCCGGCCGGGGTCGATGGATTTTTAGGACGGAAAAATCCAAGGAGCAAGTCCTCCGGGAGGGACTTTAAGCCGTGGGCCCGAGTCTGAAGATTTCCAGGCTCGTAAAAAATCCATAAGCCTGAATGAAAAGGCCTTTAAGCAAAATTTACCGAATTCTCCCCGTCTCTACTACTACTGTACCTTGGTTTCCTAGATGTCAGTATGAGGTGGAACGTTGACCACGGACCACTCCAAATGACATCTATACGAAAACAAGTGTAACTAAATTAATATGGTTCAAATTCTTCCCCGTAGGGGGAGAGCGCCTAAATCTCTGTAAAGGGAAAACATGGGCTTACATACAATACAATAAAATAATTCTATAAGTGAGGTGTATAAGTTAGTTTGTTATTAAATAATTCTTTAGTTTGTTTTTAAAGGATGTTATAGTTTGACAGTCTCTGACATAGGTCGGAAGGGAATTCCATGTTTTGGCAAGTGAGACTGTAAAATATAATGAATAATACACAGTGTGATGAGGAGGGATATAAATGACAATTTGCTGATGGGATCGAGTGTCAAGATTATGTGTGTCGGATAGTCTGATGAAGCGGCGTGATAAATCATTAGGCGATGATGTGTGAAGTATTATATAGAGAAAGGATAGGGAATGGGCAGTCCTACGATCTCGTAAACGAAGCCACGATAATTGTTGTAGGGACGATGTAACATGGTCAAAATTGCAAATGCCACAAATAAAACGTACGCAAGAATTATGAGCATGTTGAAGTCTTTGGGTGAAAACAGTATTTAAGTCTGTAAAAAGAGTATCACAATAATCAAAATGGGGCATTGCAAGTGTTTCTACTAACATTTTCATGAGAACGAATGGCAGACAATTTCTTACGCGATTTAATGAATGTATTATTGAGAAGACTGGCATGTATGGTTTATTTGAGTATTCCAATTTAAGTTGTCAATTAATAATCCTAGATTTTTTTTACTGCAGTTTTCAGACACTTTTGAAATCCAGAATGGGTTGAAGCAAGGAGATGCACTATCTCCTCTACTATTTAATTTTGTACTAGAGCATGCCATTAAATCTTTAGAGAATAAGGAAGGCTTACAACTGAATGGTATTAATAAGCTGTTAGTTTATGCTGATGATGTGGTACTACTGGCCGATAGCGAGGAGATACTAAAGGCCAACACGCACACACTATTGAGTAACACTAAGAAATTAGGACTGGAAGTAAATATCAGTAAAACTAAATATATGGTCACACGTAGAAATACATTATATAATGGAAATGGACAGCTAATGACAAATGAGGGAAATTTTGAGGAATTGGCTGAATTCAAATACCTAGGAACAATAATCACAAATAGGAATGAGATGCACAAAGAAATTAAACATAGGCTCAATTCTGGAAATGCATGCTATTATGCATTGCAGAGACTTTTGATGTCCCAACTCCTTTCAAAAAACGTTAAGCTGAAAATATATAAAACTATTATTCTACCAGTTATATATTATATGGGTGCGAAACATGGACTCTTACTTTAAGGGAGGAAAGGAGATTACGAGTATTTGAGAATAAAGTTCTTAGGAAAATTTTTTGGACCAAAGAGAGATGAACAGACAGGTGAATGGAGAAGACTACATAACAATGAACTACATGGTCTTTATAGGAAGCCAGATATAATAAGAACAGTTAAGTCCCGTAGACTGCGATGGGCAGGACATGTTGCGCGTATGGGGAATGAAAGACTTGCATGGAAACTTCTTGTAGGAAAGCCAGAAGGAAAACGCCCAGTTGGTAGACCAAGAATGAGGTGGGAGAACAACATTAACTATGATTTGAGGGAAGTAGATTATACAGGAAATGATTGGAAAGCATTAGCTCAGGATAGGGATGTATGGAGAGCTTATGTCCGCGCGGCCATGAACCTACGGGTTCGATAGTGCCAGTGAGTAAGTAAGTAAGTAAGAATTTTTACTGGCTCACTATAAGGGATTTGAACCCCATTTTTGGTGGTTTACGGAATATAACTGTATTGTGTTAATTAAATCGTAAGTAACTTGTAGAGTTTTGTTATGAGAAACAAATGGCGGTTGCTAGAGTGATTTATATATTTTGGCTTTCAGATAAATCCCACTCCTAATGGTCGGATTTCGCCTTTTTTCATTAATTTAATTTTACTTGTTTATTGGAATACCTCTCGTTTTATTTCAATGGTAGGCCTATATACATTTTAGTTACGGAGGTCACCTAATGATTTGATTTTACGGTTAATGAACTCTGCTTTCCTTCTTTTTTTTTTTTCAATTAATTCCTATATGCCGAGTTTAGTTCGGAAAAATGTTACCGTTGGAGCGTTAACAGACGTGTGTGTGTTTATTTATGCATACTTAATGTAGCCCCCGTATATGAGTTAGCTTATTGGTTAAAAGTGTAAAAAATGCGGCCGCTAGAGCGTTAACACACACACAAAGTTATACATTTTTACCATGACTATTTACATTTTCTACTAACAAGGACGTATTTAAATATTAATTAAATTGGTCAATCTCAAATTGACATCTACCACTATTCCTGAGTATGGTTTCTTTCGAAAAGAAGCATATAGAAACCCGAAACCTGAAATATAAGGTCTTTGAGCAAATGTTTTGGCCATTTCACATCCAGATTTGTACTACAACGCCAATGAATTGACGTGATATATTAAATATAAGAATTCAATAAAATATTATGCATATAATTGGCCAAATCTAATATATAACAATGAATGTTTGTTTATTCGTTCCTTATGCACGGCCATACCGTTAATCCGTTTGTGATAGGTTTTTTTTGCAAAATGTTCAGGAGATTCCCGGGATAAACATAGGCTATAAGTGAGTTGATATACTCATCTCCTACACCCTTAAAAAACACCCTTTGTAGCGAAAAACGTGAAAAATGAAAGCACATAGAAACCCCAAACCTGAAATATAAGGTCTTTGAAGAAATATTTTGGCCATTTCACATCCAGATTTGTACTACAACGACAATGAATTGACGTGATATCTTAATATATAAAAATTACGTGTCACGTTGTTTGTCCGCGATGGAATCATAAACTACTGAACCGATTTTAATAACATTTTGCATACTGTGTGCAGTTTGATCCAACTTGAGACTTAGGGAAGTTTATAACTAAATAAATTTATAGTCGCATTATTTTTGTATTGCAAATTATTTGTTTATTATTTAACAAAGAGTTATAATTATCTGTGAGTTCCATACGATTCTAACAGATGGTCGTGTAAGGTAATTGGTTTATTATTTAACCAGGTGGCTGTGCTTTTTGTTGCAACCGCGAATTTCAATTGAATTACAAATATTGATTATTTCATAATTTAAGTGTGTTTGTGTTTATTTTATTTTCAATATATTGATAATAATATTAATTTCGTGTGTAAGTATTAGTTTTAAGTAATCTGGCTGAAAGACAGCAACTTAATTTAAATTTAACTGGACCGAGAAGGGACATTGAACAATATGGCGAATCAGTTCTAGAGACCATGAATGATAAGATATCAAGTGAATTTCCGCAAATTGGTATAGGCCTATGTGACATAAATCTTACATTTAAGAAGAATGTCAATTTAAAAACATATGAAGGTCCTAAGGAACGGAATAACAGAACTGTAAGTAAGTCTGTTAGCTATAATAATATGCCTAATATTACAGAAACAATCTCCATGCCTCAATTAAATGAAAAACAAGATGACTATAATATATCACAAGATGATATTACTATACAGAGACTTCTTGATGATGATGAGAATCCAAACTGCCAACAAGTTCGTAGAAAAAAACGAAAGTATAATGAAATCAGCAAGCCTCCTCAAAATATTCCATCAATAAATGTATATAATCCTTATGATACACTTATGGATGATACTGAGAATGCAGACAACATAAATTCATCTCAATCAACAAAACCACTTCCACATAAACCACCACCCATATTTATACCGGGTGTAGTTAACGTACCAGAACTAAAAAATTGTGTAAAACAAAAACTTTCTGATTTAGATTTCTCACTTAGTTTACTACAACATAATTTAACGTATACCTTAGCCACAGCAACGCGTGGCCGGGACTTTTATATATATATAAAATAAAGTCGGATTAGTTACACTATTTATAACTCAAGAACGGCTGGACCGATTTTTATGATCTTTGATTTGTTGGATTTGTTTCCGCCCCGAATAGCAGATAACTATTAAAACATCGGAAAAATTAACGTAAAAACATTTAAAGGCGATACTACGTTCGCCGGGCCAGCTAGTATTAAATATAGGAATTCAATAAAATGTTATGCACATAGTTGGCCAAATCTAATATATAAAAATGAATGTTTCTTTGTTTGTTCGTACTTTATGCACAGCAATACCGTTAATCCAATTGTGATGGTTTTTTTTTTCAAAATGTTTAGGAGATTCCCGGGATGAACAGGCTATAATAGAGTTGAGATACTCAACTCTTACACCCTTGAAAAACACCCTTTGTAGTGAAAAACGCGAAAAGTCCCCTTTTTACCCTTAAATGACTTACACTGCCTCAGCTATAACAAATACACAACATTATTGTATACAGAATTGGATATCTCAAAAAACTCTACAAAAAAGTCCGCGACAGCATATGTTTATCTTTTACAGATAACACACAATAGCCATTTTTGTATTTCATTAATGCCAAGAAGATAGGTATAAGTAGATTCCTGTGCAAGCATTGCAGCGCACGGCGGGTATTCTTTTATGGATAACTCAAAATAACGAATTTTGTCTTTTAGCTCATTTATGCCAAGTATATCGGGATGGGTAGATTCCCGGGCAACGCCGGGTGATGACACGGTGTGTCTAAAAATAATAACGATATAAATTTATATTTATTTTTCCTTTTACTTATTCAACTAAATGCAAAAACACATAATTTATTTAGGTGTTGCAGCGCACGCTGGGTATTAGCTAGTACGTAATAGAATGATGTATGTAAGTTTTATACGAAGGTATAAGAAATAATTGATTAATAAAACATTGGCAAGCTTAGGCAATTTGAATTATTATTCTAGGATCATATCCTTATTGTGTACAATACAGAATTCGTGCATCAAAGAGATGTTGCAAGCTATTGAAGGATAATAATTCTCGTCGCTAGGAAGGAAGTGCTATTCTTGTCCGGGATTTAGGTTAAACCCTAATGCGAGAGTCGCACGCGAGATTCGATCTTTGGGCTGAAAACAGCTGTTTGACTTCGTAGCATGCAACCAATGGGAATTGTTTAATTTTAACAATATATTTCCTCCTTTACATCAGTAAACATAATTTATGTTATTTCACTTCAATTTTATTTTGAGACGCTTCAACATCTTCAGTCTTTTTACGTTTAATATCTTCCAGTATATTCCAGTAGGCTATATTACGTTTGCTGTTATTTCATCATTAAACATTTCACAATCCACTAAAAATTAAATCACTGAATTTGCGAAAAATATAAATACACAGCCTCTGTTTTACACACAAATATCTGAGATGTGGTATGGCCTACGATATTCAAAAGTCTAAAAATAGGTAAAATAAATAAATATTAAATTTAAAATAAAATTATTTTCATCTCACTTCATATCCATCCATCTATAGTAATTCTGCCCGAGGGCAGGTCTTTCACTGCAATCATAGCATTTTCATGCTATAAGTTGTAGCTTTACTAAGAAATTATAGGTGTGGTAGCTTCCCGTTGCTTTCTATACCGGTGAAGGATGATGATGATGAGAATGGCCGGATGATTTTTGGGGACCGTTGGGCCCCTAAGCTTCCTGACATTTGTCTTATAGGTGAGGAAAAATCCCGAAAGAAACCTCACCCAGGAGCCTGTCCTAACCGGGAATCGAACCCGGGCCCGCTGCGTGACAAGGCAGCACGCTACCTCGAGACCACAGCGATTGACTCACCTCATATGCTGTATTCTAATTAGACCTGTTTCTTAACCTAAATGGTTACATTTTCAGAAGTTATAGACCGGTGTTTTGTCGTCCAGGAGTATTGAATGATTCTTATCGGACAGACGACAGAACATAGGTCGTGTAACTACTGAAGATATAACCACTAAGATTACGAGACTGGTCTAATTAGAAGGCAGGATATGAGGTGAGGTGGAAAGAATTTTATTTAAAATTAAACCTCATAGTTATATTTCCTGTAATAGTTGAAAATAAATCTGAGTTGAATCACACGAAGTCTTTAGACTCGTATTCAGGAGGTCCGAAGTTTAAACTCAGGCAGATCAACTTTATGGGAGATTTTTCTCAGCCATCAAGGAACATGTTGGGTTGGAATTTCATTATGATGACATACGAGTACTTCATGACTGATTAATAATTATGCAATGAATTATTAAAATTAAACAAATGGGCATACGCAGATAACAAAATAGAAGCACACAACCCTCTGGATACTACCAAAGATCTTAAATATGAGATTTTATAATATGTTATACTAAAATAAAATTAAAATCTTAATAAATAAATACATTTTTTGGGCAACATATAGTAATTATGCTGATTTGAATAGTTAACAGTAGTTTGAGTCTGGCCTTAACTTTGCCAGTTTAATTAAAAGTTTTATTAATACTACTAAGGGTCAATTTCACCAATAGAGGTAACTGTATTACATCAGTATTCCCCATATATAATACATAGCTTAAAGTGGCGTAATACAGTTACCTCTGTTGGTGAAACCGACCCTTAGACATTGATATAATAGTTTTTAGACGACTATTACAATAAAGGCTATCCGCTATTTAAGTGATCATCATCAAAACAAAACAATGTGATATGCTCGCTTTTCATTGTTTATGGACACTGACGTACTATATAGAAGCAATAAGCACGCGAAAAAGCAGTTCCCTTCTTAAATTTAAAATATGTCCTCTGAATATACTTGTTATTCTTCGTAAATGAAAATTATAATGTTCAAAACATAAAAAATCATCTAAAACATACCTAATCAATAATTACAACTTAAAATAGTTTATTACATATGGAGATGCATTTGAGTCATACTTCGGTCGATTCTGAAGCAATAAAATGGCTGAAGGTGTCGTCTTCTGTTGCTGTGTCGCCATCTAAATTTTTAAAACACAAGTCTGGCAAACCTGTGACTAGTGGTCAAAAAACAGTTATTTTAAATGTATTTCACAAGTTTAGCTTTCTTGTAATCTAAACCATTCAACGAACACATATTTTATATACTTCGCATGTGCTTCCTGTCAATGTGACAGTAATTGTGGCGCTGAATGATGGAAGGATACAATTGGCGTTTGTTTATGTTAGGATCACTCAAGAGCGGATAAGGTATAGTAGAGGTTTAGTAACGAGATGCTTAAGATAGAACACGATCGAAGATGGCCATAGAGGCATTTCGACCCATGCCGGAATGAATTATTAATTCAAAGTTATCAGTACATCTTTAAGCTAATACTGAATATCACCACTGCACCTCCACACTACAATTATTAAACCTACCACCACCACCACTTCCTCTTCTTCTTCTTCCTTCTCCTACTCTGCTTTTGTTCAAGTTAGTGTTTTTCAACCGCTGAGCGTTCTCCCGGAAGGGGGGGGGGAAGAAGCATGATTGAATTTTAATATTCAGAATTTTGACTCTGGTTTTTTATATTACATTTAAATCAGTTTTATTGAATGCTAAATAAATTATTGGAAAAATCAAATACTTTATTTAGGCCTAATAAGTGGTCATGATAGATAGAATTTAGATATTTTAAAATTCAAGCAATAGTGAAACTGTAAATTCAAAATTAACTATATTTTTATAGAAAATATTTGTTAGTTTAAAAGATAGAACACTATTATTCTAATGTACACTATTACAATACTAATATAGTAATGTAAAAATATAAAAAAAATAGTAATTTTAAGAACTATACATTTTAAAGATTGTCCACCGCTGTGGTCTCGAGGCGAGGTAGCGTGCTGCCTTGTCACGCAGCGGACCCAGATTCGATCCCCGGTCGGGACAGTTTCCTGGGTGAGGTTTTTATCATTTTTTCTCACCTGTAAGACAAATGTCAGGAAACTTTAAGGCCCAAACGGTCCCCTAAATCATATGGCCATCGCAATCATCATCATTCATATTTATCTTCGATTAAGCTTAGGATTAAGGGCTCTCCTGGCGCACCACTATCATCATCACCCATCATATCATCGGGGCAATGTAACCTCGCCTTCCAGGCGCCCCAACCTCAGAAGTGGGTGGTACAATTACGCCAATGCCAGGAGAAAACACCAGAAATATCCAAAAAGGACAACCTGGGGCATTAAAAACACATTTTATAGACTTTGTGTGATACATAAGAGAATAGAATTTTGCTTCCAAAAAGGGGGCCTGTTTGAAGAAAAAGAAAGCTATTTAATTTTAATACAGATGGAATTATCTGTGTTGGTGTCTTTGTAAGAAACAACAGTAAATTGCTAGAGGCGACAAGTTTATGTAAAACATAGCGGCACGCAATGTGAGGTTATGTCTGCAAGTAGGTCGTGTGAGTGAGTCAGTGTAAAATTCACTCACTTGTTGCGTCAGGGACTCCATTGTTTGCCATTATCAAGCCAGCATATCGAAACAAACTTGTGGACGTCAATATCACTAAAGCGTAGGTGTTCGTACTTCCCACATCGCCGTACAAACCACTATGGGCGTCGACAGCGGGACAGATATCCCTTCATGATGTTTAGGAACACTTATCCCATCGGGGGCCCTCATTCTTATAGACATGTAGCAAATGCATTTATACGTATTATTTTACATAATGATGGTGATGAAAATTTGCTATAGTTCCGGATATTTCCATTATACTGGCAAAGTTTTATTTTTAGGGGGGGGGGTAGAATTTGAATCGGAATATATCTAATTTACAGTTATCGTTAATTGTAAACTTAAGATTGACGGAGTTGAAGGGAACGTTAAAATATTCATGTAGAGTAGTTGTTAAGAGTTGTAAAATTTGCTATAGTTCCGGGTGCGTCTGTTATGCTTGTAAAGTTTTATTCTTGCTTATAATGATGATGATGATGGTGATGATAATAATAATAATAATAATAATAATAATAATAATAATAATAATAATAATAATAATAATAATAATAATAAAAAAGTTGGATGAGTATAGGGACCATTATTGTAGACACCAATATTACCAAAGCGCAGGTGTTCGTACATTCCATATCCACTATAGGCGTCGACTGGGGGAGACAGGTGTCCCCTCAAGAAATTTAGATATATTTATCAGGGGTCCTCATACTTCAGTTTGAAGAAGTAATTCTCTTCATGCCCGATGTTGTCGTAACATTTTGAAGAAGGATTTGTGTCCCGAAAAAGAATTACTGGTTCAGGTTGGGTTTAATTTTCGGTAGAGCCTGATTCTCTTCTTAGGGTCGGAAGTTGGTACACTGGATAGGAAAACACTTCAAAATTACCAAAAAAAAAAAATGTTTCTTGCAGAAATAATTGCACATTTATCCACTTCTTAATTTCCCAGCAGATTAAGTAAGTGTAGGTGGTATTATTCTTCACCGTTAATTAAAATTAAATTCTTTTCTTTTCTTGAATCAGTTATTCTTCTTGTATTAAATATTACATTTTATCAGGAGAGCTCTATTTCTTCTATCTTTGTTGAAAGTTGTATGCAGACTGACTAGTGTAATTGTTTTATAATTTTAAGACCATTATTACATCACATGATGGTATTTTTAAATTTTATTGGTTAATAGTTCTTTAGGTATAAGGTTTAATTTGATTTTTTAAATAAGAAAGTTAATTGTTTTAACATCCAATCAGAGTTTAGCTTACTTTCATTTAAGAATATGAAGTTATGCAGATGTTATTACAGTTATAATAGAAGGATTTATAATTTTGACAAGAATGACTTAAACCAATTTTTAAAAGCATTATTTACAAAGACCGTTATGTAGTACAATTTCTTTAATTGCTACTGAGACATTTTTATTCAACAATAACCAACAATGAATTATTTAGATGTTTTTATTTATTTAAGCTAGATCACAAAAAAAATGAAGACATATTAGAAGAATTACACACGGAACCTTTAGAAAACAAAATTTCTGATTATAAGTCAAGATGGATGCAACATGTTCATCGAATGGAAGTTCACAGAATACCCAAACAAATGTTAAGATATCAACCTGCAGGAAGAAGAAGACCAGTACGTCCACTCAAAAGACTTTTGGATGGTGTTTCTCTTGAGGCCGAAACAGGTCAACAAATGGCCTAAACTTTAACTTTTATATTCATTATAATATTAAAATCCTGCTATAAGTTGTAGATATGTATAAATTCTTCATCTATACATATTATTTAATTTAATCTAATAGTAATAATAATACTATTTTTATTATTATCGGATGGGTGGATAAAGAGGGATATCTCCAGAATTGTGAACTTTGAATGTGTAAAAATTAATTTAATAATGGTTGTGCGCCATTATCTAAGTTTCGAGAAAAAATACGTTTAAATTTTAAGTCAATCTTCACTATTAATTGTAGCGCCAAACTAACAATACTCGATATTGCAAGATATTATCCTTGTATGGCAGTTATGCCTCAACAATCTAAGAGCGGGAACATCTGGCGCTTAACTGCATGATATAAAATTTAGATTAACATTTATGAAGATCTGGTGTTTTAGCCGTTTGTTGCAAAACTTAGAATCTGATAGGGCCGATGTCGTTTATATTTTTCTTTAATAACAAGGCCATATTTAAAGATTTGGCGCTAAAAGTGTGTGTACACTTACTTCATGAGCCAGTGCAACAGATGACATCAAAATCTAAGTTTTTTTTTAAATGGCGCTTTGCCGGTTGATGCATAATATCGTCCAGTTCATCTAAGCAATATATGGAGGATGGTTATTATTTCATCGCATGCTTTATTATATTAGCGTTTCTAAAATGAATACACTTTGCTCCATATTAATCTAAACTTATTTTGAACAATGACATTGATGACACATGTCACTGTTAAATCTTGTTATAAACTGAGTTTATATGCTTCTTTATAGGTATTCCCACATTTAATTGTGTTCTTAATCCCGATATCAGTCTGATATATTATTAATGCTGATAATATTATAAATGCTGATATACTTTATAATAGACTATAGTCTATAAATTAATTTGTTGATATAATTTAAGTCAGGGAAAAAACTTAAAAATCTTTTCTTGAATGGCTTCTTTTTCATTTTTATTAACACCTTGCGAGTATGCAAGCCTCATTGCATGTGTTGAAGAAGTTGCATATTTCGCAGGAAAAAAGTGTAGGTATTATAATCATTAATGCTTTTAAAATGTTTATTTTTAGTAGTGAGTCCTGGGTAAAAAATAAGAGAGCTCGAGTAGAATACAAAGTGCAAAAATTACTTTTCTAAGAAGGACCAAAGGATGCACAAAATTGGACCACTTAAGAAATGAAGAAATATGAAGTGAATTAGAAATATATTCAATAAAAAACCGTATATTTTATTACATACAACTTTCCTCATTAGAGGATTGCCTTAAGGACAAAGTGATACAGACAATTGATTTTCGAAATTGATTAAATACATTTTGTAAATACATTAAACATTTTCAAATTGTAATTAAAGTATACATACTATAAAGTAGAAATTTTGTAAATATGGTTTCTTAAAATTGATCCTCTGATGGCAGCGATGGCAAGTTTAGAAAGATACACCCTGTCCAAAATTTAGCTAAGAATCCTGTTATAGTACCTCTTGCCCCGATCATCAATCCTGTGACAGTTATACTATCTAATTGGTATTTATCTTTGTAATAGTCATTTGTTCCCCGACGCGGGGAAGAGCATGTTCAGAGAATGGAAGAAACAAGATTGCCCAAGATAGTATATCATTATAAACCAAATGGATTAAGGGATGTAGGAAGACCTAGGAATATATGGAAGGAATCATTGTGAATTCGGAACAGGCGAATCGCCTAAACCTTGAAGTGAAGATGATGATTTATTTATTTAAGTTTCTGGTGCTGAAATCACATGCCGATATTTCCATTAAACCATAAAAAGTGCAATCGTTTTAGATATGTAAATAATTAATTCGTATAATAGTAGGGTCTAATAATAGTAATAACTGGTAGAATAGTGGTTACCATGGTCGCCTCTAGTTTCGAAGTTCGTGGGTTCAAACCATGTCGGGTTTGATAGATATTTAAGGGTATAAAAATCCCGAATATGATTTCCTTCAGGTTGGAAGTTAAGCCATGGGTCCCGTGTCGTAGATTTATGGTACGTAAAATACCTTAAGCCTGAAATAAATCTCTGAGCAAAATTTGACGCCAAAATACAGACCCCTTTGATGCTAATGTCATATGTTAAAAAGCTTAGTTAAATAAAATGCTGTTACTACCAATGTTAATAATAATAATAATAATAATAATAATAATAATAATAATAATAATAATAATGATAATAATAAAATTACTGGGAAGTAATAAACATGTGAAAACATTGAAAGTTCTTAACTAGTATAAATGAAGTATTAATATACGTGAAAGATAAATTAACATGAAACTATATATTACCTTATATTATGAATCTTAATCTCATCTGAGTTAAAGTGTTGTTTCACTTGGAATATATTTTTCAGTTTATTGTAAAAGGTACATAACTAAGGGCGATCTATACCCTAAGGGGACCACACAACCGTTTGATAAACTATTTATGCCTGAAGAAGTAATATTACAGATGTAATATTTTACATTATTTTTATAACCATCTCACTGGCACTATCGAACCCGTAGGTTCATGGCCGAGTGGACATAAAGCTTTCCATACACCCTATCCTGAGCTAATGTTTCCAATCATTCCCTGTATAATCTACTTCCGTCAAATCATAGTTAATGTTATTCTCCCACTTCATTCTTGGTCCACCAGCTGGGCGTCTTCTCTCTGATTTTCCTACAAGAAGTTTCCATGCATGTCTTTCATTCCCCATTCGTGCCACATGTCCTGCCCAACCCAGTCTACGAGACTTGACCTGTTCTTATTATATCTGGCTTCCTATAAATACCACGTAGTTCACTGTTATGAAGTTTTCTCCATTCGCCTATCTGTCCATGTCTCTTTGGTCCAAAAATGTTCCTAAGAACTTTATTCTCAAATACTCGTAATCTCCTTTCCTCCCTTAAAGTAGGAGTCCATGTTTCGCATCAATATAACTGGTAGAATAATAGTTTTATATATTTTCAGTTTAGAGTTTTTTGAAAGGAGTTGGGACGTCAAGAGTCTCTGTAATGCATAATAGCACGCATTTCCAGAATTGAGCCTGTGTTTAATTTCTTTGTGCTCATTCCTATTTGAGATTATTGTTCCTAGGTATTTGAATTCAGCCACTTCCACAAAATTTCCCTAATTTGTCATTAGCTGTCCATTTCCATTAGACAAACCATATTATACATTTACCGGAATTGACACTAACCGTGTCCCTTTATTACGAATTTAACTGCTTATTTAAAAATATCTCTTAATTGTTTCGGTCACTTCAGGTGTGACCAGTTCTTTTTGCTAAAGGGGATAAACTGTTCATCCTGTTCCGCTATCTCTGTATTCTCTATTCTCTTATATCAACGATTGCCCCACTAGAAAAGTCTTCAGACTCGGGTCCCACGGCTTAGAGTCCCTCCGGGGGGACTTGTCCCTTGGATTTTTCCATGCTAAAAATCCACAGATCCCTGCCGGATGAACCCGCGACTCTCGTAACTAGTGGTACAAAACATAATCACTAGACCACAGCGACTGACTTCAGACAATGTAATAATGTAATAAATTGCTAGGGTTATTTTTGTTCTTTTGTATTTTATACTTTTATTGAGTTAATCAAGTTTTAGGTTTATATTTTGTAATTAATTTTCATTAGTTAAGCCTATAGTTAATTCATAATATTGTTAATATAATATATATATATTTTAACCATGGTGAAATGGAAGAGAAGACATTTCAGTTTTAACTTCATCTGGTAAAATTCATTATCTTCATTATCAGTATCAAAAGCCTTTTCCAAACAGTAAGAAATGTACTTTTAGCTCCTATTAATGTTATTTAATTAATAAATATGGATTTTCATCAAGTAAACACCAACTCACTTGATTATTTATTTATTAAGTTTACATTCATTAGTGATGTAATATAGTATGAGTTGTAAGTTATATAAGGCTTAATGTAACTTAACAATACCACCCACCCATCCATCCATCCATCCATAGTAATTCTGCCCGAGGGCAGGTCTTTCACTGCAATCATAGCATTTTCATGCTGTGCTTTGCAGCTTTTACTAGGGAATTATGTGTGTGGTAGCTTCTCGTTGCTTTCCACACCGGTGAAGGATGATGATAATATTAAGGATGATGATGATGACCGGATGATTTTCGGGGACCGTTGGGACCTAAGCTTCCTAACATTTGTCTTTACAGGTGAGGAAAAACCCCGAAAAAGAAACTCACCGAGGAGCCTGTCCCGACCGGGAACCGAACCCCGGTCCGCTGCGTGACAAGGCAGCACGCTACCTCGAGACCACAGCGGTGGAGCATAACAATACAATGCAATAAATTATAGGCCTAGGCGAATATAAGGAGGTGCCCCTTGGTAATTTTTTTGATGGAGGTATCTTATTTTTGGCATGAATGCATTTTTTTTCGTATATTGGCCTAGAACTTTGTGTTTTATATTTTTGCATACGTTTAGTGCGTTCTAGAAAAGGAGATGGATTTTTTACTAAACTGTTGGTATGGGTGTGTATTATTACACAATAATGACGCCACCTGGTCACCTTGACCTTGAGAATGTGGTGTTTGCGTTGTACCCACGCATAAATCTCCTTTCCCCACAAATCCGTCCCTTTCTATTAGTCTTTGAAAGCAATATTTTTTAATTTCAGTCTTATTTAAGAACGCTTTTAACATCACAGGTCATATAGCATCTAGGAATTTCAGCTGTATGTCATGTGTTTATGCAGAAGATCACGGATTAAAATTTTGAATTATTCTATGAAATGATGAATGTAGTGAAAAAGGTCCTGGTAATGGGATTCCAACCTAGCATTTGCCGTGACGACTGAGGAACAATAGTAGAAATCTCACTCATGTTGCTCGGCACCAGAGTATGAACCTGTACTTCCCGGTTACGAGTTTTAAATGCTCCACTTGAGCTAACTCGCTCGGTACGGGTACTTTTTTTATGTCCAATCTTCCTCCCACTCTTACTTAAGGTTGATTCTTGAGTAAAAGGAACTTCCTTTGTCTCCTCCACACGTGTCTATCGTGTAGACTCTACACAATTGAAATATAGGCCTATATCGAACAAGGTCTATCTGTATCCAATCATCATGACCTACCTCCCTCAAAAATATTAATATTATCCTCATCTATGTTTTGATATCTCTAAAGAATTTGTTCTGTATATGTCCAAAGTAAAATATTGTGTTCATATCTGGGTTTGCCTGACTTTAGTCATGAGAGATGGATAGTTTAAAAAGTATCTTTATTGGAAGGAGTTTGTTCCATCGTGGTTCTGATTTCACTTAAAACCCTTAGATTTCTGCTATTGTAATGACTTTTCAGCAGAGAAAAATCACAATAATCATTAGTAATGCCACGAGTGATTTCCAAATTATCGATAAATTCACGATTCACGAAGTGAGGAGTGCATTTATCTAGAGAATTTGGAAATAAAGAGTGGCACTTGTTAGGACTATTTAACGAATAAAATTAAGCTGTTTACTCACAAATCATTATTTAGCTATAGTTCTTTTAACATATTTATATATTTAATGTAAACGGCGATGTTTGAAAACAAATGAGAAACGTTTGGTGCGCTTCATTTGCTTCTTTTGTTCATCACTACAACCAGATCATATTATTTATTGCCAAAGGATCGAAACATTGTAAGAATGCACCCTAATGGAGACATTTATAACCAACATTATAGGTATTAATTAATTTCTGATGTCCTATGACGTAAATATGTCAATTATATTTTTCTGCAACGTCATTTCCTGGAAAATAATTCGTTTAAGAAAGTGCAAACAGCGATTTTTTGTGGTATAATCAATTGCTTCCAATGTTTTTTATATTATCTCCCGCATGCGCTATCTGCATACAATCTGGTAGCCGTATTTGTTAGAGAGTGAGTCACTGCAAAATAATGCTATGGCCTATTCACATTGTTAAAAAGGAGACTTATTTAATATGATAAACTTCAGTTGATAAATTCGAGGCGAAACACGACTGTGATTGGTTGAAAATAAAAACTCATTGAAATGCGATTGGTCGTTGACTCCCATTTGGGGCATGAGTAAAATAGTCATCTCATATCTAGTGTTTAGAGTCCCCATTACCCTCCTGGCATTACTTTTAAACAGATTATAGAATTACTTGAAGACGGTGTGAACAAATCATAGGCCTAATAAGAGAGGAGTTCATAATCTTTCCTTTATGAAGGATTTTGATTTCCCGTTTTTGTTATTTTAGACGACGATAGAAAATTGTGTTTCCTGATGTATAAATTTATCATTTTTTGTGTAATTTTGTCTCACTTTGCTCTGTACTTTGGCTAGCTGGTCTAAAGCATTCTGTTTTGGGGCAGAACTATGGGTCATGCCCTTTTCGAATCCTCATGCGGTAAGAAAGTTTCTCGTGGAATTTCGGCTAATTATTCAACATCGTGAGGAATTTGGATCTCAACAATAAATAGCTGTTCGAGGTCGAAAAATCCACTTTTAACGACTGAGTACTTCATTTCAAAATTATACTTACTGAATAATCTGTTAATGCAAGGCCAGCAGTCGGCTGATAGGCAAAGGACCTTGTAGGCCTGTCGCGGTTTGGACTTTAGTCTTATAGTTCTATTCATGAAGACTTAAAAAATTGGATACATTATTCTCTAATTGTCCACCGCTGTGGTCTCGAGGTAGCGTGCTGCCTTGTCACGCAGCGGGCCCGGGTTCGATCCCCGGTGGGGGCAGTTTTTCTGGGTGAGGTTTTTATCGGGGTTTTTCCTCACCTGTAAGACAAATGTCAGGAAAACTTTAAGGTCCAAACCGTCCCCGAATTCATATGGCCATCATCATTATCATTATCATCATCCTTCACCGGCGTGGAAAGCAACGGGAAGCTACCACACCTACAGTTCCCTAGTAAAGCTGCAAGCATAGCATGAAAATGCTATGATTGCAGTGAAGGACCTGCATTCGGGCAGAATTACTATGGATGAATGGATTTTCTAATTCATTAAAATTATAAAATTAGTTTTAAACTGTGTTTTTACCATTTGTGGGTTTGTAAATATGTTTTTGTTCCAGTTAAACAGAAAATAATTGTGATAAAATAAACGAGATAATGAAGGCTAAATTATACATAAAAATCGTAAAGACATATATTCTATAAATGAATCAGTCATTTCGAAAAGGGATCATCTACGATTTTTTGTGAAATTCACTTTTTTCGTTATTCCATGTTTACATATGTCCTTACATCGATTCCGCGTGAAAAATGATCAAATACCCAATTCTTTTACCACTTTCTGACTTTACTTTTCATGTAGTCATTTCGAAAAAGGATCAACTCGCCGAGTTGTTCCCTTTTCGAACGGACTGACGCACGAATGTGATCTTGACTTCAGCTGCATATCTATTCTCTTGCAGTCTTTCTGTGTCATCAGAGTAAACAATATTAAAACCATGCTACAATCGTTATTTATGTATTATTTATTTAATGCAAGGCACTCCGTATACAGAGTATGGGTAAAGGTGTTCCAAAAGAACAAAAACATTATTTTGCAATAAATACATTTTACGAATTTGAGTGTAATAGTGACAAGCCTAGAACCGTAATCGGCCGGAAATTCATTGACACCATTTTCGGGGAACAAGAGTTCAACTTGCTCAAACCAAAGCCCCCAGAAATACTGCAAATACCAGATGTGAAAACACACCCTGCCTATATCAGCATAGTACCAATCAATCACAAAAAAATGGATGATGTAAAGAAACTTCATCAGTACATTCCTGATATCCATCGAAATTTTTATGATGATTTATTCAAATGGCCTATACAGCTGAAATAGTAGAGAACGCCGAATATGTTCAATGATGCAATTTTTCGGATGTACTTTTTTTTATAGTCACTTCCAAATGATGAAATGTAATAAAATGTATACAGTATTATTCCATGTATGTAGTTATTTCGCAATAATATTTTTTTTCAAAATGTGTTTAATTTTGTAAACGTTTGTTCGTTCATTTCGAAAATGGATCATCTCCGGAAAATTGTAATTAGTTTTTTTGGGAAAACCATAATCAAGAAAGTCTGTAAATCGGTAAGTGAACGTGAATGGGCATGAAAATTATTCAGTAGAAATTTCAGATTCATAGCTTTATCCTGGACAAACTGAATCAGTTTTTTTTCCTCTCCTGTAAAATTTGATCAGCTGTAGATGATCCCTTTTCGAAATGACTGATTCAATTATAGGAGATGTTTTGAGTTTATTTAATTTTCCCTGGCCTCTGTAGTCCAAGGGTAGTGTGTTTGCATTTAGGACTCATATTTGCTTGCAATAACGGATAGCTTACTGCTAATTTATTTTTGGTTGCGAATTCGAGATTCCAACTTCTTTTACAAAATGAATTGAAACGTCATTTGACACGTTAAACCTTGCGAAATATTTCATTGAAAAAAGTGTAGGAATTACCTACTACGATCTTATCATAAGTAATGCCACGAGTGATTTCCAAATTATCGATAAATTCACGACTCACGAAGTGAGGAGTGAATTTATCTAGAGAATTTGGAAATCAAGAGTGGCATTTGTTAGGACTATTTAACGAATAAAATAAAGCTGTTTACTCACAAATCATTATTTAACTACAGTTATTTAAAAATATTTTTATATTTAAAGTAAACGGTGATGTTTGAAAACTAATGAGAAACGATAGGTAGCCTACGCTTCTACTGCTTCTTTTGTTTATCACTGCAACCAGATCATACTATTTATTGCCAAAGGAACGCAATATTGTAAGAATGCTCTCTAGTGGAGAAAAAATGAAACACATCAATCTGTATATTAATTCATTTTTGATGTCGTATACATTTAAGAAAGTGCAAACAGTGGTTTCTTTTTTTGGTGGTATAATCAATTGCTACAAATGTTGACATGTAAGCACTATTATATACAATCTGGTAGCCGTATTTGTTATAGGCTCAGTCACTGCAAAATAACGGTCAGACCTGTTCAGAATATTAAAAAGGAGGAGCTTTGCTTAATATATGATAATCCTAACGTTGATAATTATTTCGTGAAACACGTCTCTGATTGGTTGTAATACAGAAATCATTGAAACGTGATTGGTCATTGACTCCCATTTGGGGCATGAGTTAAATAGTCATCTTAACATTAGTATTCTCTTTCAATCTCGGCTAGGAGGTAGCAGACAGGCTCACGACCATCGTTAGGAACTTAGCCAACAAAAGGACAGAAGCCGAACCTTCTAAAATCAATCGTTGCCAATTTCTTGCCTATGAAAACTTATATGAAGACTCGGTTTGTTAGAGAGTGCTATAATAGTAAACGTTGGCAAGTGTTGTAACTTGTCTGACAGATGTAGTGGTTTTTTGATGTGGAAGGAGATTAGGGTGACATTAAGCACACGAAACAAAGACATCTGTTTTACTATATTATTATTATTATTATTATTATTATTATTATTATTATTATTATTATTATTATTATTATTATTATTATTATTATTCATCCGGTATCATGGCAGCTGCCGCCGTCTTCCGGAAACCAAACGCCATTCTTCTCTGTCCATCCATTGATTTTCCTCCAATCCTCTGATATTCATTCTTCGGTCTTCCTCTCTTCCTCCTTTCTATTGCGATCCATTCCATAATACTTTTAGGCAATCTTTGCTCTGGCATTCTTTTGACATTGCCATACCACTGTAATCTTTTCTTTTCTATAATGTCTATGATGTCCGGCTCCTCTTGTACACCCATAATTTCCCTTATTTTTTTATTTCGTATTCTATCCATTCTAGATTTTCCAGCTGATCTTCTTAAAACATCCATTTCTATACTTAAAATTCTTTTCATTTCCCTGGTAGGAATTTGCCAGACTTCAGCACCATATGTTGTAGTTATTATTATTATTATTATTATTATTATTATATTATTATTATTATTATTATTATTATTATTATTATTATTATTATTCATAACTAAGCAGTAGATAATTTACTCACGCAATAATAAATTCTTAGACAATTATAAATTGAAATTTTATTGAACTAAAGTAATTGTTTGTTTGGTCACAAGTTTGATTGTTAGGAATTGGGTCATTGTGGTTTAGATTTTAGACAAAACTGTAGGTCCTCGTTATAATACAATTGTAACAGTGGTAACCCACAAAAAAAACTGATCTCTCTCTCTTGGCTCTTTTTCCCCCCTTTCGTTTACACTGTTTTTCCTTTTTTTTTACCTTTTTTGTTAAATTTATTTCATTCTCACATATAGACACATGGACAGGACACACACCCAGACCCAAGATAGAGATTTAAAATTCCCTACCTCGCCGGGGACGCCACGGCGACGGACAACTCAGCTATCCACAAGGCATTCATTTTTTAAAGCGATAAGGGCAACCATAATTGTAACAAAAAGGCATGATGTAACTTATATTTGAATGATGTAAGAAGGAATAAGTAAACTTCCTCCATAGCAGCAGGTGTCGAATGAATGTGACTCATTGTTCTATCCCCTGCACAAGTTTTCCTGCAAGAGAACAGCGTTTCTATTGTGACTGTACGTTTAGTACTTCACCTGTCCGGTAGTAGCGCTAGTGCGGCAGTACGCACCTGTTGCGTACGATGATCCGGCGGCTCCGTTATGTTAGTTCATTGTTATTGAACACGCGCCATGTTTTTTGTCTCTGTGTTTGTTAAATTATTGTAATTGTGCGGGTGCGTTCGAGAATTTAACATGTAGCCGCTCAAGATGAACACCTTGGCACTTGTCCCGGAAAAAGTAGGAGGTGTAATCGGTACAGTAGTTCAACAGTGCTTTTCAACCCTCTGTCCCAGGTAATGTTCTGTATTTTACTATGTCTGTATACATTATATTATTAACAAATAGGAAATGAGAGATATTGTTTTAGGTTCCCTAATTATTTCATTCCATAAGCAAACTGTAATACAGTCTATTAGTCACAAAAAGTCAGTATATTAGCAGGTAGTTCAACAAAGACAACGAAAAGTAAAAACATTTTTAATGCCACCAGATTGTCGTTGTCTTACGACATTTCTGGTATTATTTCCTGGCTTTGGCAGAGTTGGAATCCACTTCTGAGGTTGGAGCGTCTGGAAGCCAGAGTTAAGTTACCCCGATGATATGATGGATGTTATATAACATAGTACCAGAAGAGGCCTTAAACCTAAACTTAACTTAAATTCCAGATCATGGGCGATCACAGGATAATCCCTTTTAAGGAAAAAAAAGTCCTGTGGTCTGAGCGGTAATCTGATCCGGGACCTCATGAAAAGTAGCCAGAATTTCTCCGATCATGAGACCGAATATAATATAAATAATGGGAGTCAATATGTAAGGAAAAGGTGAAAATATTTAATAAAAAATTGTCAGATAGTAACCAACATCTTTTAGTAAATAAGCAAAGAAATTAACATATGTGAGAAAATATGAGAAGTTACATATAGATGAACATAACAAAAATTAACAATATATCGAAGAAAAAAGTCAGGAAACTTAGCAGCTAGGTCAACAAACAAGTCAATAAAATGTTTAACAGTTAGCTGAAAATCAGTAAAAAGTAGAGAATTGGTCAACAAATGCAATAGCAATTAGCTAATATTGAACAAAATCAATTAGATGTCAGTTTGTAACAAACAAATATTACCCTATATATGTGAAATGTAATGAACAAAAGAAGATATATAAAAACCTTAAAATGAAGGAAAAGGATACTGATGATAAAAACTAAGTCAACGAAACCATTGACATAGATTTTGGCATTGGAAATTTTGGGACAGCACGTTTGTTAGCAGTATGACTCTTTATATTTTACACTTGTTTTATTTGATAATAGTTTGTAAAGGAAATAATAGTAAGTTTAAAATATAAAATGTAACTATATTTTTACTTTTTTCATGAAGGTATGGTGAATAATTTAGTTTAATATAGACCATATATATATAACTATTCGTTCTACATTAAGATTAATATAAAAGAATAATTTATAAAAATACAATTTCATTAATATTTTACCAGACATAGTAGTGACTAATTATAGCTGTTGTGTATTTATACAATTACAGCACACAATAATTACGATTATAATTTATACAATTTATCTAAATGAAGTAGGTTTAAACACAGTATTGTAACATTAGAAAAGTTTATTTTTTGTGATATATGTTTCTACATTGCTAAACATTTACATTTATCTCATAAACAACTAAATATCTACCTCTAAAAATCTACGTCGCAAAAAATATTTCTTTTATTAAAGAAAGTGAAGTGGAGATTCGGATTGTCTTAAATCGTTAATATTAAAATGCTGCTTAGTGGATGTTTTCTTACGATCTTTACATTGTGAATTTTTTTCTGATCATTTATTAATGCTTTTACCATAATTTAATACAAGGATTTTTTTACTCATTGTCTCATTATGTAAATATTTTTTTTTCTAGCAATGTATATTTTTGATATTTTTTTTCAATTTATTGTTTTAATATCAGTGTTAAATTGTACGCAATGATAAGTTAAATATTCCCGAAAATTTGAAAAAAATGCTTTCAGTAGATAAAAACATGCACTTTTATTTAAAATTGGTCATAGCCTATAGGATGTTCTGGATTCCCTTAAAAAGTATTATGAGACATGATTTAAGGGATCACCAGTCTCATGGGCTAGTGGTCAGCATTACTGACTACAATTCATGAAGTCCCGGGTTCGATTCCCGGTCAGACCATAGGACATTTTTTCTTAAAGGGAATTATTCCTGTGGTTGTCCATGGTCTGGAATTTAGGTTAAGTTTAGGTTAAGAATTCTCCTGGCGCTTCATTATCATTTATCACCCTTCATATCATCGGAGTAACGTATCTCCGCCTTCCAGGTGCCCCAACCTAAGAAATGGATTACAATTCCACCAATGGCAGGGGAGAAAGCCAGAAATGTCATAAAAGGCAACCTGGTGGCATTAGACAAAAAAACAATTAATGGATTGAATGAGTTTTTATGTCTTATTTCGGGTCAATAAATGAGAAGTCTTTATGTATAATGCATATACATCAATAAATGTCTATCTACTTTTCTATCGATCTGCCTACCTATCCGTCCGTCCATTTATCTACCTACCTATCATAATTATTACATTACGTAGCCATTTTCGAAACAGATGCAGTAAAGTAACGGGAATTTCCAATTAATCAGGACTCACCAACTTTTTTTAGGATAATATCGACGAGTAAAGTGTTTACTTGTACAGGGGTGTTCATTTCTGCATACAGTGGATAAATGTGTCATCCGTTGCTTTTCGTCACCGACTTAAAGGATTCATCTTAATGTATGTACCTGGAGCATGCACGGTGATACGATTTAGATTTAACCTAACCCAGCACCTGCTCAATAACTACTGCACGCCGAAGGTTTTATAAAAAAAGTTGTATTTTCTTATATCATCATCAATATCGTCATACTACATTCACGAGTTTAGGCCATTTGTTGACCTGTTTCTGCCTCAAAAGTCTTTTGAGTGGACGTCCTGGTCTTCTTCTTCCTGCAGGTTGATAGCTTAACATTTGTTTGGGTCCTGTGTCTTCGTGTTGAGACTTGCAAGTAAAGTTGAGGTTCCTTAGGACGGGTTACTGACCCGATTCTAAGTATTCCAGTGATGGGGCTGCTGAACAGACATTAGGACACCGCATTTACTCAGTACCCGATTATACCGCTGTGGTATGGTCCTCAGAGCCTCATTTGTGAAAACGGGTTGTACCACGAAAAGGTGAGGATGAGAATTGAGTAGGAAAGGTTATATACACGTCACTATCCCTTACAACCCTATTTTTTAATATTCAGTTATAAAATATATTATTGATTGTTTTATTTTGATTAATACGTTAAGGCAACGGATTATTTAAGGTTAATATTTACTATTATTCATTAGCTAAAGAACTAAACCAATTATGTTAGTCCTCGTGAACTAATTGGCTGCCAGGTTTGTCTGGATTCGCGAATTAAAGCACGGCTGGGCTCAGTAGATTTTTAAAGGCTTAAAAGTCCTGAGTATGACTTCCTTCGGGAGGAAAGTAAAGCCACGGGTCGTTTTACAAGACCTCAAAGAACCTCAAGCCTGAAATAAGAGGCCTCTGGGAAATATTCGTCGGCCCTTTCATGCCCGGATTAGAATTACGTTGTTAATGACTTCCCTGATTGTTAAAGAACATTGTTGAATAAAAAGTAACTATTAACCAAACTAACCCATTATGTCTTTGGTCATATTTTGACAATTATTTTGATATAATCATTGGCACATTTAAATTAATTTCTGTCTGATTTCTAATAAACTGTCAGAATAGTCATATTATCGGAGTTCGAAATAATTTAGTTTCTAATATTTTATCCCCCACGGCGCGACAGATATAGAAGGCCCATGACCTACCAGCCGGCTGCTGGCCTCTCATCTACGTGTCAATCACGGAGTTAGATGATCATGCTGCCAGTATATGGGTGACATGTAGTCAGCAAGTCGGCCCCCCACGCCGTTATAGCTGGTTTTCTCAATCTGGAGTCATTACTTACTATAGCTACTAAAATTCCTCATGATGCTGGGTGGGCCAGCAGTATAGGGGTGACATGTAGTCAGCAAGTCGGCCCCCCACGCCGTTATAGCTGGTTTTCTCAATCTGGAGTCATTATTTACTACAGCTACCAAAATTCCTCATGATGCTGGGTGGGCCAGCAGTATAGGGGTGACATGTAGTCAGCAAGTCGGCCCCCCACGCCATAGCTGATTTTCTCAACCTGGAGTCATTACGTACTGTAGCTACCAAAATTCTTCATGATGCTTGGTGGGCACTGATCCCATACTGACCGATATTCCATGAGAACATGTTTTCATCCATGGAGACTCGAACCGGTGCAAGTCCCGTAACTCTCCGTTATATTATCCATAGTTTTATTAAAAAGTTTATTGTATAATAATTATAATTTTAACTCACATTTTCTTAATCCAGTTTGTCTTAAACATTTTAAGACTATCAGCGTCAGTTCCATATTAAACAGGCTTATAGCAACATAATTATAAGAATTCATTATTATTGTCTCTCTGTAGTTAGTATGTAATGCATTTTATCTTCTTGTATTTTGTAAGCCCATGTTTCCCTTAACAGAGATTTAGGCGCTCTCCCCCCACAGGGAACAATTTGAACTATACTAATTTAGTTACACTTGTTTTCGTATAGATGTCATTTGAGTGGTCCGTGGTCAGCGTTCCGGCTCATAGTGACATATAGGGAAACCAAGGTAGGACTAGGACGGACAATTCGGTAAATTTTGCTTAGAGGCCTTTTCATTCAGGCTTAAGGTTCTTTTACGAGCCTAAAAATCTTCAGACTCGAGACCCACGGCATAAAGTCCCTCCCGGAGGACTTGATCCTTGGATTTTTCCATCCTAAAAAATCCATCGACCCCAGCCGGATTTGAACCCGCGATGCATTTTATATGTTTAAATTATTTCTACCAAAGTGATATTCTTTTATTAATTTATGTTTTAGTAATTCATGTACTGACAACGTCTGTAAATGAGATATATCGTTTGGAACTTGTATTCGAAAGGTCCGAGGTTCAAACTTCAAGGTCGGCCAACCGAAATAAGGTTTTAATTAATTTTCTTCAATCACTGTGCAAATTCTGGGTTGGAATTTTAATATCAGAGCTCATTTCATAATACAATATTAAAATTAAAAGATTCAACTTGTACTAAAACATATGACATATGCAATAGAAATAGAGCTTGCAAATATAGACGTAATATCTTATAAGTTAAATGTCAATAAATAAGAATGAGATATATCATAAATAACTTGTAACATGTAATTTTATGGTCAATAAAAATCAGTCTGTCAGTAAGTAAGATTAAATAATCATGATCTTGAAAATCCCTCGTGAAGCCCAACAAAAATGTATACTGATTGCATTAAAGTTAACTCCTGTTTTACTGGAGTTTCCTCATTCCTGTATTTTAAGTGGATGACGCATGGTTACATTTTTATTCTATGTTTTATGTGATAAGTTGCCCTTGGTATTTTTTCAAATATTTTTTTAAAGATAAAGTTACTTAAACTAATATAACTTTAATTTGAAGCTGTGATAAGTAAAATTTATACGGACTATTTAACTCATGCCACAAATGCTAGTCAATGACCAATCACGTTTCAATGATTGTTGTTTTACAACCAATGACAGCCGTGTTTCATCTCGCTCTTTATCGATTTCTCTTTATCAGCTCCTGCTTTCGGGATAAAGAAAGCTCCTCCTTTTTAATGTTCTGAACAGGTCAAAGCATTATTTTTCTACAACAAATACATTGAATATATTCATAATTTAACATGTCTGAAGAAGGTACAGTGTACCGAAACAGCTGTCACTGAATTATATAATAAATATGAAAATCAAATAAAACTACGTTTTATTTTTATTTAATTAATACATTGAATATAGCAAATAATGAAAAGATTCCTTGATTTTACTGAGTTGTTTACTAAAAAAATAAATGAATAACCCCTAATGTTGATTATGATAAATAGTTTGATGTGTTTCATTATTTCTCCACTTGGGTGCACTCTTACAATATTGCGATCTTATTTGACAATAAATAATATGATCAAGCAGCAGTGAATGAACATAACCTCACATTTCTGATTTTTTTTCAAACATCGCCATTTACATTAAATATATAAATATTTTAAAATAACTATAGTTAAACAATGATTTGTGAGTAAACAGTTTAATTTTATTCGTTAAATAGTCCTAACAAATGCCACTCTTGATTTCCAAATTCTTTAGATAAATTGGAAATCACTCGTGGCATTACTTATGATAAATATCCATCCATAGTAATTCTGCCCGAGGGCGGGTCTTTCACTGCAATCATAGCATTTTCATGCAGTGCTTTGCAGCTTTACTAGGGAATTATAGGTATGGTAGCTTCCCGTTGCTTTCCACACCGTGAAGGATGATGATGATGGCCGGATGATTTTTGGGGCCTAAACTTCCTGACATTTGTCTTACAGGTGAGGAAAAACCCCGAAAAAAACCTCACCCAGGAGCCTGTCCCGACCGGGAATCGAACCCAGACCCGCTGCGTGACAAGGCAGCATGCTACCTCGAGACTACAGCGGTGGACCTGATAAATATAATTAAATATATATTTATTAGTGTAATAGCTTCTTTGTGATGGGGAGAAAGAAAACTTGATTTTGGCTACGTATTTTTTTATTAGTGACACTCAGAAATAGGCAGGGGCACGCCGTAGCATATAGTGGTTAAGGCATTACGTTACAAGCCGAAAGGCCGAGGGTTCGAGCCCCAGTGGGATCAGGATTTTTAAACTGACCCAAACCTTCTGGTGGCACTATGGCCCCGGGCTCGACTTAGCCTCTAACTGAAATGAGTACCAGATGCTTGTTCTGGGGTAAAGGTGGCCGTCACGCAGGGCTGACAATCCGGCTGACATCAAGTGCCGATTGTCCAGAAAAAGTGAGAGCTCCTCCTATTACCCCAAGGGTCTCGTGAGGCCTGTAATGGGATTCCTTTACCTTTACCAGAGATAGGCTTGAAAGGCCAGCCAAGGTTTGCTTACAAGCCTCCTCTTTCATGTTTGCGGTTCTTTAATGTTCCATAACTCTACAACATGGGACCTACAGTTGTATTTCCCTCTTAAGTGAATTCTAGAAAATACTTTATTTTTTGTTCTATCATATTATATTTTGTCCACCTCTGTGGTCTCGAGGTAGTGTTCTGCCTTGTCATGCAGCGGGCCCGGGTACGATTCCCGGTCGGGACAGGCTCCTGGGTGAGGTTTTTCCTCACCTGTAAGACAAATGTCAGGAGGAAGCTTAGGGCCCAACGGTCCCCGAAAATCATCCGGCCATTATCATCATCCTTATCATTATCCTCATCATCCATCATCGGTATGGGAAGCAACGGAAGCTACCACACCTATAATTCCCTAGTAAAGCTGCAAAGCATTGCAGTGAAGGACCTGCCCTCGGGCAGAATTACTATGGATGTTATTATATTTCATGGTACGATAGTTCTAAAGAAGCAAGGTAGACTGAATTGTTTACTGTCACTGACTAGGAGAAGATAGTGCAGAGAGTCACGTGATTAGCGTGAAACAATCTCTCAACCTTAGTTTTAAGTTTCTTAATCGGATTTCCCTAATTCTCATTGAAGTATTGTAATGACTCAATTGACCTCAACAAGGTTAAGTGGGCTCTGTTCCAGACTCTTTTCTGATAAAGAAATTTCTATGGTATAGCCGGGATTCAATAGAAATTTCTCTATCAGAATAGTTTTTCTTGAACAGGGCCCACTCAGCTAGAGTGTCTTGTCAACCCAACATCCCATAAACTTTAAACCAAACATATGTAAAAACGTTATTCTTCCAGTTATTTGGATGCAAAACATGATCTCTTACTTTAAGGGAGGAGATAAGATTATGAGGATTTGAGAATGAAGTTCTTAGGAAAATTTTTGGACCAAAGTGAGACGAACAGATAGGTGAATTGGAGAAGGCTACTAAAACAGTGGGGGGGGGGCACACCGTAGCGTAGTGGTTAAGGCACTGCACTACAAGCCGGAAGGTCGAGGGTTCGAGTCCCGGTAGGATCAGGATTTTGAAACTGACCCAAACCTTCTGGCGGCACTATGATACTGGGGTCGATCCGGCCTCTAACGGAAATGAATACCAGACGCTTGTTCTGGGGATAAAGACGGCCGTCACGCAGGGCTGACAACCCAGCTGACATCAAGTGCCGATTGTCCAGAAAAGTGGGAGCCATAACCTCCCAATAGCCCAAGGGCCTCCTGGGGCCTGTAGTCGTATACCTTTACCTTTTTACTAAAACAGTGAAGTATATGATCTTATACTCTTATACTGCAATAGGGAGGAGATGTGGCACAAATACATGGGAAATGAATAAGGGGCATGTAAACTCATTGTACAAAATCCAGGGAGAAAATACCCAGTAGGTAGGCCAAAAATAACGTGAGAGAATAATATTAACCACGATTTGAGGAAGTGAATTATATTGGAGATGATTAAAAAAATCAGGATAGGGATGTATGGAGAGTTTATATTCGCGCGGCCGTGAACCTCCATATTCGATAGAGCCAGTGAGTTAGTTACTACTCTGTTCCAGACTCTTTTCTGATAAAAAAAAATTCTATGGTATAGCCAGGATTCAATAGAAATGTCTCTATCAAAATAGGGTCTTGAAAGGGCCCACTCAGCTAGAGAGTCTTGTAATCCCAACATCTCCATAAACGTTAAAGTCTTCAAAAAGGCGATTAAGAGCGATTTATTCGAATGTATATAAATTATACGAGAAGTTGGGAGCTGATAGTAAAACAGTTTTCAGATACTATTGAAATTTACAATGGGTTAAAGCAAGGAGATGTATTTTCTCCTCTGCTATTCAGTTTTGTACTATTAAATCTTTAGATGATAAAGTGGCAATATGACTCAGAGGTGTTATTCATCTGTTGATATATGATGATGGTGATGATGCAGGAGATAGTGAGGAATTACTAAAACCTATTACACACATTTAACAGAAGAACCTGGGGCTGGAAGTCAATAACAATAAACATATGTCGTCACATGTAGAAATACATTATCAAGTGGGAATGGACACACAACAAATGAGGAAATGTTTGAAGCAGTACTAGATTTCAAATAATAAGGAACAATAATTAAAGCAGGAATGAGTTGCAGAAAGAAATTAAACTTATACTCAACTTCAAAATGCTAGCTATTATGCATTACTGAGATATAAAATATATAAAATGGTTTTACTTCCAATTATATGGATGGGAAACATGGCCTCTTATTTTAACTGAAGAGAAAATATTATAAGTATTTTGTGGTAAAGTGCTTAGGAAAATTTAGGATAAAAAAAATATACAAACTGACAGGGGATGATGAAAACTACAAACAGTAGCTACACAATATTTATGGAAAATCAGATTTAATAAGAATAGTTACGTCTCGTAGACTCCGATGAGCAGGACACATAACACGAATGTGTAATGAAACAAAGACGTGGAACCTTATTACAGAAAAGACAGAGAGAAAGCGACCAGTAGGAAGGCCAAGGATTAGGTGGAAGTATAGTTTTACCTTGATTTGAGGGAGGTAAATTATAGAGGGGTGATTGGAAAATATTAGCTTAGGATAGGGAAGTATGGACAGCTTATGTCCGCGGTCATGAACCTCAGGTTTGATAGTGCCAGTGAGTTAGTATAGCCGGGAATCAAATTTTAATCTGACATGCTCACCTTTCATTATCCTATATGAAGGAAGAAGAAACGAAGTACTATTAAAAAAAAAAGGGATCCAATGACGAATATTGCATCCCTTAAGGGTTGAGAAAGGAGGCTAAACATCCTGCAGTGCCAGGAACCAAGTATAAGGGATGAGAATGGAGCTAACTTTTTACAGTGGGAAACTCATTTATATTATTCTCCTTATATTGTTAGATTATTATGTTCTAGTTGCCTCTAGTTCCGAGGGTCGTGGGTTCAAACTCAGCCGGGGTTGAAAAACTTGTAAGATGAAAAAATCCAAGGGACAATTCTCCAGGAGGGACTTTAAGCCATGGGTTCAGAGTCTGGAGATTTCCAGGCTTGTAAATGAACCTCAAACCTAAATTAGTGCCTCTGAGCACTGACGGCTGATTATACATATAAATTTAATAATAATAATAATAATAATAATAATAATAATAATAAAAATAATAATAGTAACAATGATTATGATGATGATAAAGGTAAAAAAACTGTATTGCACACCGGGTCTAGAAGGTGCTTGGCATACCGGATGGCTCAACCTCACATCCACATGTGTTAATCACAGAGGTAGATGATTATTTATTCATCACAGGGATAAAATGTAGTTAGCATATCAAGTCTCCTGGCAATTATAACTGGTTTTGTTAACCTGGAGCTACTGCCCAAATTCCTCGATGCTGGGTGGGGACCGGTTCCATACTAGCCAAAATTCCACTAGAAAATTTCTTCCTCCATAGAGATTTCAGCTGGCACAAGTCCTGTAGTGCTGCATCACCACATAATGGCTTCAATGCTCGGCTGTGGCATAGGAAAATAACAATAATAAAAAATAATAAAATTTCACCAGATATTTTATTTAATTGTCATAGTTAATTTTATTAGTTTACATTATTTACACCGTCTAATCCTATAGAAAATTAAAAATATGTACTGATTAAGGTAACTGTTGTGATTTCAGAAAAGCTCGTCGAAAAGACAAAGAACCGTCAACTCCGTGCCCTGATGACCCAAAATTGTACCTGGAGGAGGCTGTGTTAGAGCGAAAATTGCCTGACATTGATCTGCGAGTTTTGGTAGATCTGCCAGCTGGACTTGACTACAACGAGTGGCTAGCTTCACATAGTAAAGTATTAACTTCACTTCTATATGATGCTTTACTGTTTAAAAAACTGCCAAATAATATAACAGTATTTACAAAATATTTTTGAGCAAATTGGCTCAGATATAGTTTGAGATTACATTTTTTAAGCATGCTAACATGACTGAAATTTTTCTGTTATTTTCCTCAATTAATCAGGAGAGATGCCATAGCATAGTTGTTAATGCAATATGCTACAAGCTAGAAGGTCAAGTTTTGAGTCCCTATGGGGCCAGAATTTTTAATCTGCTTTAAATTGTGAGCATGAAATCAACTTAGCTTATAATGGAAATGAGTACTGGTACCAGATGTATGTTCTGTAGGTTAAGGCAGCCATCATACAGGGCTTATGGCTTAGCAATCATCTTGTTTCAACCTGTAAAGATAGGAGCTTTAACCTTCTAATACCCCAAGAGCTTTCTAAAACATGCAGTAAGATCATCACTTTTTATTACTTTACTTACTTACTTACTTACTTACTCACTTACTTACTCACTGACACTATCGAACCCGTAGATTCATGGCCGCACGGACATAAGCTCTCCATACATCCCTATCCTGAGCTAATGCTTTCCAATCATTGCCTGTATAATCTACTTCCCTCAAATCATAGTTAATGTTATTCTCCCACCTCATTCTTGGTCTACCAACTGGGCGTTTTCCCCTCTGGCTTTCCTACAAGAAGCTTCCATGCAAGTCTTTCATTCCCCATACGTGCAACATGTCCTGCCCATCGCAGTCTACGAGACTTAACTGTTCCTATTATATCTGGCTTCCTATAAAGACTATGTAGTTCATTGTTATGTCGTCTTCTCCATTCACCTGTTTGTTTATCTCTCTTTGGTCCAAAAATTTTCCTAAGTACTTTATTCTCAAATACTTTAATCTCCTTTCCTCCCTTAAAGTAAGAGTCCATGTTTCGCATCCATATAATATAAACTGGTAGAATAATAATTTTATATATTTTCAGTTTAACAGTTTTTGAAACGAGTTGGGACATCAAGTTACTTTACTACTTTCCTTAATAAGACAAATGCTGGGTTAATTTTCATTCTCTAATCCATTTCATTATTAATCATAATTTCATCTTCTTGTATCTTGTAAGCCCATGTTTCCCTTAACAGAGATTTAGGCACTGTCCCCCTACAGGGAAGAATTTGAACCATACTAATTTAGTTACACTTGTTTTTGTATAGATGTCATTTGAGTGGTCCGTGTTCAGCGTTCTGCCTCGTACTGACATCTAGGAAACCAAGGTAGTACTAGGATGGAAAATTCGGTAAATTTTGCTTAGAGGCCTTTCATTCAGGCTTAAGTATCTTTTACGAGCCTGAAAATCTTCAGACTCGGGACCTACGGCTTAAAGTCCCTCCCGGAGGACTTGCTCCATGGATTTTTCCATCCTAAAAATCCATCGACCCCGGCCGGGTTTGAACCTGCGACCCTCAGGACCAGAGGCAAGGAGCATAACCACTAGTCCACCTCGGCCGATTATTTCATAATTAATTAAAAAACAAAATCATTGAGCATGTTCAAAACTCGTGACTGCACTCAACAGCTGACAAATATCTAGTGGTATACAGTAAAAGTAATTGTAGTGATCCCATTTTGGCCCTTAAGAGGCCCTTGGGAGTAGTAGGAGGTTAAATCTCCTACCTCTCTCAATCAGCACAAATTGTCAGATGGGTTGTTAGTTCTGAATGAAGACTGCCTTCACTTCTAGAACATAGCTTGGTCTTATTAGAGGTTGAGATGACCTGAGTGCCACGATGCTGTCAGAAAGTTTAGACCAGATTATAAAACCTGATCCCATTGAGATTCAAACTTGGACTCACCAGTTTGTAGCATATTGGCTTTACGAGTATGCTATGACATGGCTCAATGGTTTACAGTACACCCAGAAATTATAGGTGTGATGTCATTGAAGAGGTTGATGCATCTATAGGGCTTCCAATATAAAACCGGACCGGCCTCATGGAGTTTCACCCGGCACGCAGTGCTGTCTCTTCCTCCCGCAATTCACCCTGCCTGCCACCCGTCCTTGAACTGTTTCTTACCTTATAGAAATTGCTGGAAATGTTGTCCTCCCGCAGTTAAACAGGCATTATACCGAGTAAACACATTTAGATTGTCACGCTGTAGTTCGGGCACTGTCAAGTTTCTGATTTCATTTCTTATGTTGTTCTTCAGTTCTTCCAATGTGTGCGGATTTGTTTTGTACACTTTGTCTTTCAGGCTACCCCACAAATAAAAATCACACACTATTAGATCTGGGAAGCGAGGGGGCCATACACTAGCACTAATCACTCTATCTTCAAACACTTCCCTAATTTTATTCATGGACTCCTCTGCTGTATGAGCAGTAGCAGAATCTTGTTGAAACCACCCATATGATTTCTCTAATTTT